>JAABNY020000129.1:19235776-19253993 GCA_015164015.2 Brevimyrus niger
GTAATATATTCTAAAATGATCAATTGAAGTTGCATATAATTAAATGAAATATATAAATGTAATTAAATTGTAACAGGTTTCCCCTGTTTTCCGCGGGTTTTCTCCATGTACTCTGCTGTCTCCCCACAGTCCATAGACTTGTAATTATAGGCTTATTGTATGATTGTGTATATGAACACACCACCACCACCCCGCCCGCCCCCCAACACCACTCACAAAATGTTATTTTTTTAATAAAGGTGTTTATCCTCTGGATGGGTCCTGGAACTGTCCAGAAGCCCTGTGATCCTGATCTGGATGGATGGATGGATGGATGGATGGATGAACAATGAGCTGCCCACTTGATGGAGAAATATGCCTATGTTAGGGACCCCGGGAGTGACAAAATGACATTCTTAATGGGATACCCATCGGAAATGAACGATTCTGTAAGAAGCTTTTACTCGTATGAACTTAAAATCAATTAACCGAAAGGAATCATTAAATTAATTTATAGTATGCTATGTAGCATTATTCACTTCGGTAAGTTCCACTGAAATAAAAAGCAAAAATATATAAATATTGTATTGTTGTGAATGTATTTGATAATTAAAAACGTGACTCTACAAATCATTACATGTTAAGTGCACCTACTGCAGAAACCGGTTATTACAGTTTTGTACAAAAATAATATTGAAACATAAAATATGAGGGCAGAACGTCGGTTTTGTTGCCGCTGATATCTGCTGTTTAACCAGAACAATAAACCCAGGCCGCTGCGAAGCGATATAGTGCCTTTTGCAGTAGCTGTCTGTAACCGTTTGATTCAGCTATTTTGCGTGCTTCTGTCAGGTTTTCTTCACATCCTGAGTATGGATGCGGTATAAGGGCAACTGTGGGGTTCATGAAAAGGCCGCTTAGGGATCGGAGGGTCAGTTTATGGACCGAAGCGGTAGCAAAAGAGCGGCATGAGTTCAATTAAGATGCAGGCGATCGCGGGCAAACTGCAGGCAATGCAATATTCACCGTCCGTCGTTACGGCTCGTAGCGTGAGAAAAGCAGATAAGGTGCTGAACTTCTGGGGAGGGCAACGTGCAAGAATACAAAAATCTATATTATTTCGTTATGTTTACGTCCTTTTATTTTAACATTGTTTCTCTTCCGTGACAGTATTTACAGAGCAGAATGCTTCACCAAGCGGTCAATTCATTTAATTTTTAAGAAAAATGCAAACGTTTTGTTTTAAACTGCAACGTGAAAAACTTAAATAACTAAATACACGTGAACCGAATACCCGATTACCTACACGTAGGCCTATATGCATCAAGACAAAATCTTACAATTTAGATTTACCTTCAAAATCTGAACATGGAAATGTTCTGCACATTACACGATTTACATAAGACCGAGAACTAAACTATCCGTCACTGACACATACAATAAACATAAATTAAAAATAACGTGATCGTCCATTAGGGTATCTACCGCGTATGTTTTTATATTCTGTAGGTCAACATTCATTTATTACACTGATGATATAATATCAAATAATTATCAAGTATGCATATTAGGCTACGCACCATAAAGTAGCCGTTTATGTTAATATGCAGGCTTTTTTACTGAACAGGAAAGTTGAACTGAGAGATATGTAATTGTTTTGAGAGGTGAAGAAATTGGTTGCATTTTTTCAGAATGCGACTAGATGGCTTGTACTTCTTTCAGATGGTTTGAGGCGCCGACTAGTGCTGCGATTTCTCATCCCTGTGCCAATGGTGACGCATTAGCTATCTAATGAAGCATCTCTTTTTACATATACTATACATTATTATATTCGCAGAAAAGCCGGTGAACGGTGTGTTAATTTGTTACTTTAGATATACCCGAAATTTATTAAGCGTGAATTGTTCACTGAAACTGCAAGTAATTATTATATAATTTTTTGTTCAGTATGAGGCCAGGTGGAAAGTTACGACAATACTTTAAAAAGAAGTACAAGGGAAATTGTTTAACTGGACAAAGTCTTTTTTTTGTTCAAATAAATCGTTTTTTTGTGATTTAAATTTTTAAAAAGGTTCAAAATTTTGTACCTTTGCTTGTCACTGGGGCTATACCCTTGTATTTGTACCTTTTAAGGTACAGAGGTAGACTCTTTGGAACATCCCAAAGGTACAAATACCATTAGTGTGCCATCAATAGTACAGAAATGTTCCTCAGAGTCCATTTCTGTACCTTCAAAGGTACAGTTAACTACAGCTAAGGGTACAACTGGCAGACCCTTGAGGGTGCAGCCCCAGAGACAAGCAAAGGTATAAACTTTTACCCTTTTTTTTGAGCGTGTACCCCATCGCAAAAATAGCATTCTTTGCTCAGGAAATCAATGTACATCCATCCTGGCTGGTTGGTTGAAATTTGCATTTGTCTCCTTAAGTAGGTTGAAAGCCATGTAATAGGCAACTATGCAGCTCAATGCAAGTTAATTAACCTTAAAACAACATCAAAGATACAGCTGGATGTATATGAGAGCAATTAGCGCAGGAAATTTGAGTGAGTTGACTTAAAGGCAGTGAATGAAACGCTTGTGTGGCGTGAACTCTGAACGATCCGTGAGGCCTCTAGGGTAGGAGATCATGCTGGAGGTGTGCAGGCATAGGAAAACCAGTAAATGTCAAAATCAAATAGAAAATACAATTTGTTTAGAGTTGATACACATATTTTTAAAAGTCCGTCTGAAAATGGAGAGAAAGGAAAAGATCAGTTTTACCTGCCGTTCACTCCCACGTTAGGTATAAATTGCTGTGTCCTGTTTCATTTTGTTCTACGACAAATTGGACCTTGGAGAGAAAATTCTGTTGCAGAGGCACAGGATTTATTTCAAAAACATCCAATAACTCGTAGTTAAAGCAGAATCAGTATTTTGTAGGGCAAACACAATGAAAACCAAACACATATCAAAAACCAAAGTCTGCAGTCAGGAACCTTGGCAGAAGATTGAAACCAGTGGATACAGCTAAGAAAAGAAAAATCACCGAAAGCAGCCAAGACTATAAAGAACAGGTTATCCTAAATGTGCAGTATGATGAGAAAACACACAATACCTCATGATGACAACAAGATCTTGATATACTTAGTCAATCACAGATGAGGTATGGCCAGACTTGGTGGGATGGGACAGAGACTGGACTGGTTACTTGTGTGACACCTCAACCCATTGTCATTTCTGAACAGGAGCGGCGGAACCCATGTCATGTCACTGTTCACCAAAGGGGGCGTCTTAGAAAGTGTTACATCCATTGTGGTTTAGTATGCAGCTTAAGAAAGTTTGTAGCGTATATTGCACCATGAAAAAAATAATTGATTTACAAGGCTTAGAAATTAATATTACTTTTAGAATCACACTTTAATTCTTTTAAGTCACCTTTGGCTGATCAGGCCAAATGAAATAAGAATGCTGATTCCTGGCTCTCAAAAAGAACATACAATGTAGCTGTGATGATCACGGACAGAGAAGCGGACCCAGGTATGCGAGGATATCGGAATTTAATGTTAAGCAAATAGATCGAGGCAAAGATGGCAAAAGGAGTAGGCGAGAGTCGAGGTCGTATAGCGGGCGTGGAGTTCGTAAGCCAGGTGGTCAGTCCGGGACATGAAGACAGGGAAGGCGATCCGGTGTAGGAAGAAGGGCTGGAACTTGGATGGTACGGGACGAAGGGATCAGGAACGGGAGCTGGGCTAGGAAGAGGGGAGGCAAACAAGAGGCGCTGGATCGAGGGAAGGTAAGTACATACAAGGCGAATGGGAAGACGCAGGACGAAAGAATGCTCGGTATGGCGCAATGAAAACATATGGCTCAATACTTCGCAACACCTGAAAGGATTGACTCCTTCTTAAGCACATCTTGATTCGGTTAACCCGTGACACCTGCGGAGCCCCGCCCCTCCGGGGCCGTGGATGTCACAGTAGCTGACCTCATACCAGCTGTTTCTTAGAGCTTTCAAACTACTTTAAAGTGATCAAGACTCTTCAGGGCCTGGGAGGGCTTTGGCTGAATGTGTTAGGATCTGTCTCGGCCAGTCACATCATGTCTCTGTTTGGCCAGCAGATGTCACTGGCCATGTAATCTGTTCCTAATGTTTCCCAAACTAGTGTGTCAATTACTCACACCTGTTTCCCATTTGTGACTCATTACATGTGTCTCCTACTGTGTTTAGTTGCATGCTATGGCCTGCACCTGTCCCTCATGTAGTCCTTATTATTAGCGCATAAACGTGTGCCTGTCCTTGCCTTATTTCTTTGTTGGTCTTTGTGAATTTTAGTGCAATGCATTTGCTCCTGTTTGTAGCTTCTTAGTAGTACCTTTATTTACAGATCTCAGTTATTGGTCTTTGTTGCCATTTTCCTTAGTATTACCCTGCATTTAATTTAGTCTGCTCTTTCTCGTTTTACCTCTGCTATTTGTTTTGTTCCCTCGTGGTTATTTATTTTCTGGTGTAGTGTATGAAGTAAAGTCCCCCTAAACTTTCATAAACAGCGACATCACTCCTGTATGTTCAACCATGACAGGATACTCTTAATTTATTGATTAAAAAATTGATATCGGTCTATTCCAGTCATTATAAATGGTTAATGTTGGCTATTGTGTAAATGAAGGAACTGTGACCTAAAATAATTACGTGTTCTCAGCATCCTTAACCGAACTGCAAAGCTGAAACAAGTTTGTGATGAATTATTGATGAGTCCTCCCTGGATATCGCCTGACGCATGAAGACAACAGCACAGCTGTCCTATTTCCAACATCAATACAGGAGAATAGTATCAAAGCGGGAGTTGGAGAAAATCCCACCTATGCAATTCATGGAAGATTCCACGCCGGGTCGATCTTTTAAAGCTGAAGACCTACTTATTGTTTACTTATTGTCTTATTATCTCCAGCACTGTAAATCAGGACTAGCTTGTTAACGGGCGATTAAAGGTTCCCGATCGACGCTTTGAGGGAACAAAAAGCTGCTGATGGATAGGTTTTCCCTTATTATTTTTTTTTTTACGGCGCTGCTTCCGGTAAATGTGAAATCCATTTGCAAATGGATCAGGTCCAGCTTGGGTATGAATTGGAAACAAACAGGATTACTGTGACAGGTCAGCTCACCATGAGGGCTTGCATGATGATATCAGATGAGCCTGGTATTATACAATTTAAACAATAAAAATGATATATAATTAATTACTTAGCAAAGTAAATATGCATTTCTGGTATTCCAAGGTGATTTATTTTCTTTTTGGACTGTTTGTTTTTTGTAGATGTATTGTGGAAATACATCTGCAGATTACCTACGTTAACTGGACATTAGTGGTTTTAGTCGGCCTATGCTGTAATCTTATTTCAGGATCCAGGTAGACTGCAGGAATCATTCATCATATTTTACGTGTGTTGGAAATAGATCTGGGGAGAAACCCTCTCTGCAGCGAGTGTGCTGGGATCTCACTTCAACTACGATGACAAACTGCAGTCCTGGGGGGGGGGGGGGGGCAGACCTCTGCATATTTTTGGGTTTCCCCTCATTTAACACACCTGATTCAACTCCTTGTGCTAAGTACAGTACCACACAGCTCTTAAGCTGAATCGTTTGAGGTGGAAGGAGGAAAGAACTAAGCTACACAGGGCTCCGCCCTGCACCACAACATCACCCGCGATAAGTACATCATAGATCTGCTTTTTCATCTGCCGGAAGCTAATGGCAGCAACAGGAGATTTCCTGGGATATTAAGATTCACATTAAGTCGATGCGGCCCATGCCCTGCTGCATGGTGATAATTACTGCAGCCATGCCATGCTGACCAGCCTCCAAATAATAATTGGATTTTCAGTCTTTTTTGAATATGCCAGAGTCGTTTTGACTGAAGATGAAATGTGACTATCGAATTATGATCTGTTACTGGAACATCAGTAACTGGTTACTGACTGCTGGTGTGGCTGGTCTTTATCGTTTTCAAGTCAAAAGCTAATACTGTTCCAGTTCACAGTGCCAAACGTGTCGATATTCACTGCAATTTTCATCCATGCATGTGTAGTGCTTGTTAAAAACCTTGCAAGGAATATACTGAATGACTGCAACACTAAAAAGATTGGGCAGTGAAGTCTGGATAGGTTTACAGGGTGACAATCTTCTTGTCACTTGACTTCACCACCCCCCCTTCCACCCCCACCTCCCATTCCCTTCAGCCTGCCTGTGTTACAACCTCATTTTGCAGTAACCAACGAAACCCTGATCCAACAAATAAGGTTACAGCATTCCCCTTCTTAGGCACAGTACAGGAAATTGTAGGCCTGCTTTAAACGCAGAGATTTCTCCTTCACAAACCCAGCTTCTCAGGTGCACTTCTAAACTGGAGGGTAATCAGCAGGTCATTGCTGAGAAGCCTCACTAGAGCACTGAGCTCTTCTAAAAGGAGCATCTTGCTGACTGCAAAAAAAGTCCCTTTTAGAAGACATTTGAGCTATTTATCTAAAAGCTATCCACTTAAAGGAGTAGAATCTCCTAGTTTTTTTTCTATTTGGTTAAAGCTGCCAACTTTCTACTACAGTCATCTAACTTCTTTAAGTTTTTATTTATTTCTTTAGATTTTACACCAACAGCTGCTATGGTTCTGCTTACATAGGTACCACTGCAAAGGTAATAAATCAACTTTGTTCCTGCTGCAACAGTGAAGCCAGTGTCGCCCTCTGTGCTGTGACCTTTCCCAGTGTATCAGGAGTTGTGCCTGACACTGCACCTATCTTTCAGCCACTTTTCCAGTACAGGACTATGCCGAGTCTGTCCCAGGGAGTGCAGGGCAGGGGATGGAGCACCTTGGACGGGACACCAGTCCATCACAGGATGGAGACATCGATTCGGCCGCTTCATCACTGGAGTTCAGAGGGGAATCGGAGCAGCTCCACACACAGAGTAGGGGTGCAGTTTGAACCCACAAGGCAGAATTACATCCCACTGCACCACCATCTTTCCCATCGATCATACTCTATGGCTGTGCGACTTTTTAACTGGAGGACACACCATGATCTAGTACTGCCATTCTTTATGCACTGGCTGAGCAAGCCGCATAATTACTTAAACAATACAACCTGCAAAATGGAGTTTTCAGGTAGTTCCCTTTTGTTTAATCCATCTTCTTTAGTTGTACTGTGCTATCGGTAACTCCTCATAGCAGTCAGATAATGATAATAATCCTACATCCTTCTATTACCATCGTTATCATTATTGAGTGCACGTACCATTAGGGATCAAAGAAAAATCAGCTAATCTATTGTGATCTGAATTTATCACACTTACATTTTGGCAGTAACTAAGTGGGTCAAGGTGTGTGACATGCATCTAACTTGAATATGTCTGGGCACAAACTGCTGGAAATTCTAGATATATATTTACATAATTTTCAACCAACCTCCTAATAATATGTATGGCATGGGTATGCCTACTGCATGTAAATAACTAATTTGTAGGCAACTGTCAATTGATTTACCTGGCCATTTAAAGCATTTCATTGCACTGCCAAAAAGGAAAGAGAAATCTCTGTTTTATACAATGGATGCATAAAAAATTCAAGTCAAAATATCTGTCGTTGACAGGGTCCCAAAAGGTATGAGGGAATAAGCTGAACCAACCACATGTGCTGTGCATGATTATTCGTATTTAATCCAAGTGAATAGATTTCTGATAGGGTAATAACCATAGCCCATGGATGTAATGAAACAGCCATTTTCTAGCAGCACAAATCAAGTTAAGTTCCGTTCCCTTTGAGCTTGTGATCATTTACCATGGGGTCAAATTTTATCACACCTTATTTAAGTGAACAGTTAAGAGGGCCTTGTGATTTGTTTTCTAATCTTGCTGCTAATCCGCTTGCATTACAAAAGTTGCCAAAAAGCCATTTTCTGGGCCCTGACACATGGTCACCAGGCCAAAACGAATAAACAGACCAGAAATGTGGAACGTGGACTTCGGCTTCCTCCATTTACAGAACCAGATTAAACATAGAGGCTTTAACCAAATTTAATTGCATTTAAATTCAGTGCAGTTATAAATGACATTCAGGCACAAGCTGATCCCAGCCGGTTCACGTTTTTGCTCCCTCCCATCTCCCTGCCAGACAATCTACTTTTTTGCTCCCTGGAAGGGAGCAGCAGAATCTGTGTGGCCCTCTGCAGTGTATTCTCACACATCAAGAGCATACCAAACAAACACAATGCTCAGAATTAAAGTCAGAATTAGTTGCAGCTGAATTAGGGCCACTGTCGACAGGCTGTGGATGTAGGAGTTTAGAGCTTTGCATGAGGCCTTTAAGCCTTTAGCATTAGCCATTTGGGGGACACTCTTGATAAGATCTTAGATCAGGCCTCCTGACCGAGATATCTGTATGTTTAACTGAAACACACATTTGCAGGTATGGCACCCACCGTAAGGGGTATAGACAGGGGGCGGGCCACAGGGTTGCTGGCCCAAGCTAAAAGCTGATTGGCTCCTGAAGTGCCCTGTCAATCAACACTTCAAAACATATCATTGGTTGGCCCATATTTATGTATTATGGCCAATCTTATGCTCCTTCCCCCCACCTTAAAAAATCTTAGAATCACCACTGACATTCACCAGTTACCTCTGCTTGTGCGTCTGCACCACAGGGCCACTTACTGTACATGTACACGGGGAACAGTTCACTTCCTGGCGACCATGCGGAGCAGAGGCCTCAGAGTTCTAATAGTGTGTCCAAATGGAGAAACAGCAGCAGTGTTCTTGCACTTCCTACCCCTTGCAGAGGCTAAATGCAAAATTTACGCGAGCGTGGCGAACGCGCTAATCTGATCTGAGGCCTCCCACACAGGCCATTCAGACCCAACCGCTTTCGCTCATTAAGATAAAACTGCTTATGTTGGCCATTGCCTCCTTGATTGAGTTTATAGATTTTTATCACCCTTTTCGAGTTTATCAGGCTGCATTTTCAGCAGCAGGTTAAGGGTTTATTAAAATTTCAGTCCACAGGACTCTTTTTAAAATCTTTTTTATGCTCTTTTTGCAACTTAATATTAATATGAATCTCCTACCCGGAGTTTGCATTTTAATTGTGGTTGTAAACCAAGTTAATGTGAGAAATATCTTAACTTAATTTATTCTTCTCTATCTTTGCATGCTAGAGCTTTAGACTGCTAGGACTTCCTCAGCTCTGAGGTGCTGTGTGCAGGGTTGCCAGCTTTCATGCATCTGGCGTGACGTTTGTGCTTTCAGATTCTCACACTCATGCCAGAAATCTTATAGCAAATCTATATTATTCCATTATAAACCTAAAATTAAAAAGCATCGGGGCAGGCCCTACAGACTGTTTACAAGGTAATATAACTCCAACATACATGTAAATGTGTGTGCATGCGTGTATAGACTTGTCTCTAACTGGCCATTTCACCCGAACCTGCAGCCCAAAGATGGCAACCTTGTATTTGTCCGGAATCGGGTAGTAAGCCCAGTTCCACAGGGATACTAAGGTGGACCTGTCCTACCCAATCAGCAGCTTGGTCCACCTAAGGCTGGGCAAATGTACACCAATCACAGATTTTGTAAATAGGAAAGTAGCAAGCTATTATTGTTTTTTTGATGGAGTTCAGCCTTACATCCAAACACACCCCAGCACCCTCTTCCAGCTGACGCCAGACCCACTGGCAAATGAAGGACTGTGCACAGATATATCTTCATGGGGCAGTAAATGTCTTCATGGATAAAGGTATAGATATGTAATGCAGGTTGAGTGTGGTGACCCAAAGCATCTTGTGAAGTGCAAGAATTATGGGTAGAATACAAAAAATCACCCAGAAGATGCTGAGGATAGATTCATGCCTGCAGCACTGGAGCAGTGAAGGAATCCCATCCTGCTGACATCAGCAAAGGCGAAATAATAGTCGGTCTAAATAAAGCACTAATGAAGCATTCAATGGGAAAAATAAAACAATAAATCATCAGTGTATTTAAGAATTTGCAAATTGGTTAGACCGGGGCAGCCCAGCCCATCTCCTCGAGATCCACATGGAATAATCCCCAGCATCACATTCACTGCCAATAATAAATATGAACGTGTTAAAAATGAATGTATACAGATGCATACAGAGGAATGCTGCTGGAATATTAGTGTGCCTTTTTCTTTATTAAGTTATAAATGAAATAGTAAAATGAAAGAGTATACTGTCTGATGGGCACAATTAATGAGGCATCTTGCTCAGTGCAGGATGGTTATGGCCAAAACCAGTAGCCTGTCACCTTCTTGCTGCTGTTGCATAACTGTAAATGGTTTCATCACTTTCATGAGTGGCTTGATAAGGTACTCATATGCACCCGCTATTTCAAACAGGAATAAAACATTCTCTAAAATTATTCAATGAAGCAACAGAATCATTTGTACATTGATGTATTTCAATATTGTATACTGTGGTGAGCTGGTGATTTTATATTGTGTGTGTGGGGGGGGGGGGTATCTCTTAAGATGCAGCTGTTACTGAAAATGGATGGTTGGAGAGTTTGGTTTTAAGATTAAAGATAAAGATAAATGATAAACGGGGTGGAACCTTATAGAAACATTTACTGCTATTACTGCAGGTACGTCGGCGGTGATCACTGCAGAGGCACCGTTTTCCCTGCTGGCCTTTTTTGCTGTCACTTTAACATCCTTCGCCAAAGAAACTCCTTGTGTTAGTAGTGGAGGGTAATGGCTCTGAATATCTCTGACGTCAACCTGCAGATCCTTTTCTGTCAGGCGGAGGAGCTCCTTTGCCCCTCCCCTCGCACCCAGACGAATGCTTACCCTGATAATCCATTGTGGCACGTTTTTCAGGTTCCTTCTTCGGTTTCTGTTCCATTTAATTCCAGAAACATGCCAGAAGGAAAGAAAAGGGGATCGGAGTTATTTCTGTCTTAAATCCGAAGCCACATCTCTCGTTGAGTTTTCATTGTCCCTGTGTTATCGCATCTTCAAGCTATTTTGGTCCGACTGAAAGTCCCTTAATAGTGATTCTAGCATATTTGAAGGAGTTTGTTTTTCTTCTGTATGTCAGACAAGCTTTGCATCGTCATCACCCAGTCTTTGCCTGTAGGCTGTCTAACATACACACACACACACTCACACAAAGACATACACACACAGAATTACAGTCAGGCCCAAAAATATTTGTACAGTGACAAAATCTTCATGATTTGGGCTCTGCATGCCAGCACAATGGATTTGAAATGAAACACCTACAACAGAATTGAAATGCAGACTTTAAGGTTTAATTCAAGGGGTTGAACAAAAATATACAATTAAACATGTCGGAATTGTAGCTATTTTTATACAAACACTCCTCATTTCAGGGGCTCAAAAGTAATTGGACAAATAAACATAACCCTAAGTAAAATGTTACTTTTCAATATGTGGTTGAGAATCCTTTGCAGGCAATTACTGCCTGAAGTCTGGTACCCATGGACATCACCGAACGCTGTGTTTCCTCCTTTGTGATGCTTTGCCAGGCCTTTACTGCAGCTGTCTTCAGTTGTTGCTTGTTTGAGGGTCTTTCTGCCTTAATTCTTGTCTTGAGCAAGAGAAATGCATGCTCGATTGGGTTGAGATCTGGTGATTGACTCGCCCATTGCAGAATATTCCACTTCTTTGCTTTAAAAAACTCCTGGGTTGTTTTTGCAGTATGTTTTGGATCATTGTCCATCTGTACTGTGAAACGCCGTCCAATCAACTTTGCTGCATTTGGCTGAATCTGAGCAGAAAGTATATCCCTATACACTTCAGAATTCATCCGGCTGCTTCTGACTTTTGTCACATCATCAATAAACACAAGTGACCCAGTGCCATTGGAAGCCATGCATGCCCATGCCATCACTCTGCCTCCACCATGTTTTACAGAAGATGTGGTGTGCTTTGGATCATGAGCTGTTCCAATTCTTCTCCAAACTTTCTTCTTCCCATCATTCTGGTACAGGTTGATCTTACTCTCATCTGTCCAAAGAATGCTGTTCCAGAACAGGGCTGGCTGCCTCAGGTGTTTTTTGGCAAAGTCAATTCTGACTATTTTTGAGGCTGATTAATGGTTTGCACCTTGTTGTGAATCCTTTGTATTTACTCTCATGAAGTCTGCTCTTTATGGTAGACTTAGATACTGATACTCCAACTTCCTGGAGAGTGTTCTTCACTTGAGTGGATGTTATGAAGGGGTCTTTCTTCACCATGGAAAGGATTCTGCGATCATCCACCATTGTTGTCTTCCGTGGACGTCCACAGGCCTTTTTGAGTTCCCAAGCTCACCAGTGCACTCTATTTTTCTCAGAATGTACCAAACTGTTGATTTGGCCACTCCTAACATTTCTAATAACTCTCTGATGGATTTTTTCTTTTTTTTCAGCCTCAGGATTGTCTGTTTCACCTCCTTTGAGAGCTCCTTTGACCGCATGTTGTGTGTTCACAGCAACAGCTTCCAAATGCCAATGCTACACCTGGAATCAACTCTAGACCTTTTAACTGCTTAATTGATGACAGGTTAACGAGGAAAGACCCCATGCAGCCTTGTTTATTTTTTTTGCAGCCGTCTGAGTCAACTGTCCAATTACTTTTGGTCCCTGGAAAAAGAGGCAGCTACGATTGTAAGAGCTGTAATTCCTACACCCTTGCTCCAATTTGGATGTGAATACTCTCAAATTACACTGCACCTCAAGCCCATATTGATTATATAATTGTATCCTGAATATGTTTTCGTAGACAGCTAAAATAACAAGACTTGTGTCACTGTCCAAATATTTTTGGGCCTGACTGTACATACACACATTCAGACACACAAAAAGCCAGGAGATCAAGTTAGCAAGTGAGGAAAAAGAAATTTGAATTTGAACTTGTTGAGCAAATTCAGAACTCTTAGAACCAAAACAACCAAATGCTATACTGTTGTTTGCAAGAACTATATAAAAATACACTTATCAATACATGTTTTTTTTATTAATATGCATGTAACAGTGTCTATTGCACACAAACTATTCAAACAGAAAATACTTTGTAGCTAAAATCCCTTAAGACTCATTGTTTGCACTTTTCCTTAAGGGTGATTCCATTGTATGTTGTATTTTTTGTTATCCTCTTGAAAGCCTGTATATGAGAAATTTTATAAAGATAAAATCTGCAGTTGTAGATGAATCCCACGACCACACTCCCAAACTTAGAAATGCAACAGCCGATGCTCTTTACATATATATTTTTTATTTTGCTTTTGCAAATATCCAAGGATTTGTTAAATGCCAGTGGACTGTATTGGCTTCCTTCAGGTAAAACATCTAGTTCTACAATTTTCAACCAGGAGCTACAGTTCTGGAGCCTCACAGCTTTAAGTGGGGAAAAAACATTTTGGAATTCAGCAAAAGTACATCATACACTTATGCGGAGCGCTGGGAGCGTTATGTTGCTAATCATCTTCGAGGGCAAGGACGCATTTTTTTTATTGATCCCCAATCCAGACGACTCATGCTGTATGGCGGGCGGTGATGGGCGGGCGGTGATTGGCGGGCGGTGATAGGCGGGTGGTGATTGGTGGGTGGTGATCGGCACTGCATGGTGATGCCAGGAACCGTGGCCAATCTGTGGCTCCTGTCCCTCTGCCTCCACGTTAACCTGTAAAAAATGCAGCCCCCTGCTTCATCCATTTATCTGTTATCGCCTGTCAGGGCTTTCCTGCAGAATAAAAATATTATTATTCCCTGCTGGCTCTTGTTTGAGGATCTGTTTGTGAAATACCAGGGCGGTGAGGGTGGGGGGGGGCAAGCAGCACAGTGCTGTGTACTGGGGAATTTCAGCTGACCAATCGCAACACGGGGAGCCTGCAGCCTCGCCATATCTCCCTCTGAGTTTCCCCGACTCCCTAGCTGGGGGGGGGGCATCATCACCGGCACTCACTGGTTGCCTGGTGCCATGGCTCAGGAACAAAAACCCAACCCAGCAACCCAAACGCTTTTTAAAAATTGTTAAGATAAACAAAACAGAAGATCATGGAGGACTGAGGGTTGCCTCTCATGACCTTCCCAGCCCACCTTGACTGACAAGGTGTTAGAACTTGCCTAGAATATAAGTAGGTCTTATGGTAATGATTTCCATACAGACTAAACTGATATTGCAGGCTGAAAACGTCTTTAAAACACTTATGGTGGACATAATCTTGAGATACAATACTTATAAATTTAAAACATTTCAGGAAGAGCTAGATAATATTTCTGGAGGATTTATGTTTTGCTGCACCAAAGCCCTTTGTCTGCTCAAGCCGTAAAAGCCAGACTTGATGATATCTTTGATCTCTGCACGTCTGCATGTCTCCTGCTTCAAATAGCAATTCTCACCCCATAAGCTAGTTTAGTTTCCTCACTGTGCAACAAATTTGTGATTGAGTGTGACCCACACCCAACTAGACACGCGCAAAGAAAGCAAGTGGCAGTGTCATTTTAATACTGACTGTCAAACACTCTCAGTCTCACTAAGTATGACTCCCAAGTCTTTTCCTTGGGATATTTTTTCATTCCCCCCACCCACAGTAAATATCATAAATTAACCAATCTGTTGATATTATGGTTATAGCTAAGGTTAGGCTTAGGCTGAAAATTACGATCAGCTGAACCATGCAACCGCTGTTACTCTAGAGACATACTACACTGCACCACCTCCAAGCACTGTAAATGCACAATGGTCCCCTCAAGAGCCAGGATTATGTTCCAGATCATCCATATGATCCACCACTTGAAGAATACAAGACAAAAAGGACTGTAATGCCATCTCTGGAGTTATGGCCTTCTTGTCCAAACCATATATAAAATATGGTGGATATAAATGGCATGAAAATCCCAGAAGATCACAACAGGCTCCCGGTCCTGAGTGAATATCAGAAAGTTATGAAGCTGGTCAACCCAGAATGGCAGGAAACTTTCAGGATCACAAGAAAGTGGGCTAGGAAGTAGCTGAAGACCAGTTTCCAGTGGGACAGAGTGACACGGGTAGAGAAATACTTTCAGAAGGCTTGTGAAATGAAGCCAGCACCCAATGCGATAATCACAACAAACCAGATACAGGTCCACCAGACTTCATTGAATCCTTTCCATCCTGGGGAAAAGGAGACATCAGGTCCCCCAAGAAGAACAGAGGAGGAAAAAGACCGGTACAGAGAGTTTCTGCAGATTGCAAGGCAGATCCTACTGGAGCAGAGGAGGAAGGGGCTTCCATTCAGGAGCAGCACAGTGGTATTGCTATCTTAGGGCATCACTCCACTGTGACAGGCACATCTGGAAAACAAATGAGACCTATCAAGTCACATTAGCTGAAACATTATGGGTGTCTGGTAAAAGCCTGTCCCCCATCCTAGACCCCAGGAGGGACTGAGGACAAACAGAGAACCAAGAAAACACATATAGAGGTGGAGGGAGAACATTGACTGCAGAGTCAACCATCATCATAGGAGATTCAAATCTATTCATCCTCCCTTCTCCTACTGGAACTTGCAGATGTACAGTGATCCATGAGGGACATTCGGCTATGCAACAGCAGTTCTGGAAAAGACAGAAAAGAACACAAGGACTCACTAGTGATTCTGACATTTGGGGTCATCGCCCATGGAAGACTGCAATCATGCAACTACAGAGGATGTACCAATAACTAAAAGAGGCATTATCAAGAGCAGAGATTCGGATCCCACTCATCTAGTAATCACCAAAACTGGGCAAAGGACTCCAAAGAAACTTGTAAGAAATCAGCAGCTATGTCACAAAGAACATGCCTTATATTCTGTAACTGGGCCAAGAGAATTTCAGCAACAGTGGATAAGATACATTGGACACCAGATACAGCCAGAAGAATGTTATACCACTGGATACGTTGTTAAACTAAAAGTTCCTACATGCCCAAGCTACTCCACCAGGGAGGGGAACAAGAGCATTGTCATTCTTGCCAAACAATTCAAGCCCTCGGAGGACAAAATCAAATTATTAAACAAAGAGCTGACATTCATAGCCACAACAGGAATTTCAAAAAAGCAAAATGAACAGATGAGAGAGGAATTACAACTCTAGCACCAAAGGCTAAAACTAGAGGCCTTCTTCTGAAGAAAAATAATAATAAATACATATTCTGTTCATGCTAAAATCACCCTGGGAACTGCAAGACAACCAGATCCCCAGGAAAGTAGGGACCAGATCAAAGAAGACAGAAGATTCATCCGAACCTAAAACCAACAAACACGCTGTAATGCAGACACCTCAAGGATCCAAGTGCAGAGCAACCGAAGATTAGAATCAAGAGACAGGAGACGGAGTCAGAGGTACGATTGCAGACACAGGAAAACTGAGACACATACACACACACGCACGGGGAGAAGTGTAGGGAATCATACCCACTGCGCAGAGGAACAGGCACAAAATCATGAGGTACCAAAGGCACTCTGGAGAAAACATGAAGATAGAAGCATGCTTGGTAATTGAACACTGAAATGATTCCTTGCAATGGGTTGTTGATTTTACCAGTTTGTATGGACCAGATGAATCATGGGAATTGGTACAGAAATGAGTTGCAGCTGTTTATCTTGCCAGGAGTGAGATTGGTAAAAGGGGTGCAGTTGTTATGGAGAAGGTTGGAGCTGAGTTCACACACACAAATACAAATAATATCATAGAGAAGAAAACAGCCATTCTACAAGAACGGGCACAAAGCGAACAGTCATCAAACCAGCAGATAAGGGCAGTGCAATAATTACAATGGACCATGACCAGTACATTCTGGAAGCAGAAAGACAATGAAATACCCCATAACACTAAAAGTAATGAACAAATCCAATTTATTTAAGCTCAGCAGAAGAAATGCACAAAATCATACCATCTCTACTGGAACAAATATAATCTCAAAAAATGTGCAGACAGAGAGGAATCTTTTATTTATAACCTAAAACTCACAAAGACCCCCACACCTGGACTAATTCATATGAGGTTCCAGTGGGGAGACCCACAGAATCAAACTGCAACAGCAAGTCTTGCAAAATAACAGAAGGCATTATTTTCTAAATCCCTTCTCCATAATACACAAAAGCTACATTAAAGACACACTTGACATTCTGGACAGAATTAGGCACATCACGCTTGAAAAATTAACATTGCTCTTCACAAGCGACATCAATAGCGTTGACACAAACACAGACACCCCAACAGGATTAAAGGCAATAAGAAAATGGATGGAAAAATACCCAGAGGACAGGAGCCCAAACAAGGGACTCGCTCTAAGCCTAACCCTAACTGCAACCCTAAGCCTAACCCTAATAGGGATAACAGGGAGATCTATTATTGCAACCAGTGAATAGAAAACGAGAAAATGAAAAAGAGTTTATAAAATTGTGGTCAAAATAGATTTAAACAGAAATTAAATGATGAAACACACTAATTAATGTAAACAACAAAACAGAAAACACTAGATGGCATATAACAGATAGGGTAGCATCAGGAAACCAAAAGGAGAAAGCGTGTTTGTTCTTTGAGGGGGGGTTTGGGAAACATACTGCACTATCTGTAAAACCTATAACGCATAAAACTCCTTTACAGCCCGGCCACTTCACCACAGCACCTGTGGTACTGAGGAAGACCATGATAAACCAGCCATGGAAGCTCGGCTGTACCATAGCACATTGAGTCCGACACCCCCTACATTAGACAAGTAATCAAACAAATGCCAGGGTACTTATCCATTTTCACAGAATAACTTTGTCACCAATGCGTCCAGCCAAACAGTCCACACAACCACAGGAGGTTCTGGCAGGGGATGAATTAGCAGTGATGTGGGGACTTGGGAGAATGTAATCTCTGTAAATGAAACCCATCTGAGTTACCATCATGTAAAGCCAGAAGCATTACCAAATGCAGAACTTCCTAAGTCAATAAACACAATGTATCCTATATAACTTTTCAATAGGTTGATTTCACCATCTTTAAAAATCCAGTACTGTTACTACCCATGAGACAAAAACGTGGTCTATAAAAATACCAAAGCCACTAGTGATCATTGGGGACTTGGGGACCTGATCCTCCCAACCAACATTAAACTATTATTAGGAATCATCAATAGAAATTAGGAACTGTGGCAGCTTGGATCGAAAACTGGCTAACTGACAGGAAGCAGCGAGTAGTTATTAGAGGCACAATGTCACAGTGGACCTCCGTTC
>JAABNY020000129.1:19334239-19347738 GCA_015164015.2 Brevimyrus niger
CCCAATGTTTTTTGGTGTGGTGGTAGGGGGCGCGGCCTCCTTTCCCCCCCCCCCCCCCCCCCCCCGCCCTCGCTAGCTTATGCGAGTCTGAAGACGTTAGCATTGCGTGAAATGCGTCTGCCACCTGCTTCAGCTGAGCTTCTCGGTTATATACAGAACTTTTGCGAACCCTAACGTTCCGCAATATTGCGATCGGGCGCCTGCTCTGTGAGCAGGTCCGTCTGTTTTCCCCAGCGGTTCTGAGAGCTTGTCACCTCCTGGGGCTCCCTGGGTCATCGCGTCCGAATGTGCGGGATAATGAGCTACTACGGGCAGCCATGACATGGGGCCTCGGGGCTCTGATAGCTTGGCAGCCGTTTGGGGCTTTGCGGTCTCCCCTTCCTGGCTGAGAGACATCACAGCCCTGTCACTGGGGCCCCTTAGCAAGGGGTCACAGACAAGTGCTGCATAGATCTGGCAGGCGGGGGCGGGGCTAGGGCAGCCTGTACTGTGAATGGACGATCCATAGCCCGTGTAATCCAATGGCGGCAGACAAAGTGTCCAATGGAACGTGGGTGGCGTGACAATCCCTCACGCTGCTGATATCCAAGCTGGTGTCCTGTGGAGCCTGGAGCTCAGCCTGGCCTGTGCTCTGTCAGAAATGGTTTATATGATAGACATGCCTGGCCTGTGACCGACATGGGCCTGCACACCAGCTGGGCTCCTGGCTACAGCTGAAGTGTGTTGGAGTGGAGGGAGGGAGGATCTCCATCCTCATGACCCCCAGCCACCTGACGCCTCTGTCTTGCAGTGACTTGGGTTTGTCTTGTCCCCCCCCCCACCTATTCCAAAGTGGCATTGATCAGTTTGGCTCACCGTCATTGTCCTTGTACCCCAGGTCTGGACCATATCTCGAATACTATAGTAATACCATTCTCCACTGATTGATGCAAGTAGCTTTTTGGTTCCGGGCCCCCAGAATCGTATAATTGAATTATTCAAGGGCCGCAGGGCCCCCTGAATCTGCCCCGCACCCCCGGATGCACTGTCCGAGGCGCCTTGGGGCCCGGAAGGCTGGAGTCGCTGACATCGCGTGTATCTGCGGACTCACTGCCTATTAATAGCACAGAACTGGAAGCTGAGGAAGATGGAGCAGCTGTGACACCAGCAGGGGCTAATCCTGACCCCCCCCCAGCCGTCATGCCGTCCCCTCTGGCCCCCGGCAGAACCCCGACTGTCTCCGGGCACGGCCGCGTAAAGCTCTCCGCTCGTCAGCTCTCCGTGTCCCACCGTATCTGCTGCCCACAATCGTTTCCGCCGACCGATGCGCCGTCCCCTCTGTCCCTGGTGCTTATGCCCATCTCGCTGCATTTATCTCCTTTTTTCCTTTAAGATTTCTTAATCTCTTGTGATGTCATTTAGCACCTGTGCCGGTTTGTACGCCAGAATTTCAGGCGGTTAGCTGCCGGTTAGTTACGGAATGTTGGTCCTGTGCTTGGCTTTTTACTTGTTGCCATGTTGGGGATTTTATTTTCTTTGCGCTATTTTGACTTTATGTAGTCATTTAAAGAAACGTGCGGAGCCGTTTATGTTTATGCAGGTTGGTGATTTCGCAGAGGATGAACTCCGATATCCTTAACATGGATTTATACACTATTGCCTGAATTTCTGTGGCCCTATCCCTTGTCCTGCATGCTTATTCCCAAACATGGATTTGTACACTTTGCAGACAGTTTTTATCAACTTTAATCTGGTATTCACAATATTCTGCAGGGAGCACGCCAAGAATGTGTGAAATCAGATGGAGGAAGACATTTATTACATTGTAGCATGTCTTGCTTTACAGGCATAGCCTGTTGGATTAAATGAGAATTTGCTTGTATCCACTAAGAACAGTTTTTCAGGCACTACTGGCTTTACGCCTTTAAGAACACTTTGGCTCTGCTCAGCAGATGCGAGATACTGCCATTAATCATGGAAGTTGTCTGCAGAGAGCTCCGGTACCTCTGGACAGAGCCGCATGATACATGGGGTTCTGAGACGGACCAGGACTTTATTCCGGGGCTTTCTGTCTCTCAACCTGGTCCTTGGGGACCCCCCAAGCATTGGACAGTCCATATTTTTGGGGGAAGCAAAGATTTGGACTGTTTGGGGACTGAAAACTGAAACTGAAAATAACGTAAAAGCTAAATTAAAAAAAAAAAATCAAAACGATAACAACACGGCTTTTAAGTTCCAGGTGTTATTTTACTTACAAGAACTTATTCACTTATCCCAGTGCTTTTGGCATGATGGCCTGGTCACATCCTGGCTCTGTGAAGCTCTCAATTGGTCATTTTATTCGCGACTGGGTCACAGACATGCATGTTCAGCCATATGGCCGTTTTCAGTGCTGCTCTTTTGTGGTGTTTAGCAGTTAAGTGTCCAGCCTGTGACCAGTGTTCCTCTTTGCCAGTGCACATTTGCTCATGTTTGCCAGATACTATTTTTCGTTTCCCAGTTTTTTTTTTTGACTGTTGCACTTGCAGTTCAGCCACCAGCTATTCATTCAGCCTCCCGGGAAGCTTATTGGCTTTGATGCTGTTTTGAAAACTCTCACGAAGTGCTGACTGTGTGTGACATTGCCATTCAGCCTCATGTGACTCCCCTTTGTAACTGCTCTTTGTAATTGTAGAACTTTAAAATGTTTTAAATTTTTTAAAAATAGTATTTCCGTGGTATTGCCAGTGTACGTGTGTATATAGACAATACCCTTAACTGCGTTATTCCATCAACTGAGGCTTCTGTAAGATTTCTTACAGGATTTCTTGCTCAGTGTATTAATTTCAGATTTCAGCCTATTAATGGTGATCTTGGTGATATGGGACCCTGTGTACAGTCACATCCTGTGTATCGCCCATCCCTAATAACATCTGGGTTTGGAAGGCTGCCCCCCTACCCTTGCACCCTGTGCATCCTGGGATGGGATTCAGGATCTCTGGGGGGGGGGGGACGGTATGCATGGATGATTCTGCTGTGCATGTTTTAGTTCAAAGGGTGACTTTAATGTGAATGAGTGAAACCTCCCCCATGTTCATTTCTCTGTGCAATGTGGCTCTTGAACAGGGGTGACCAATCTTACCTGCAAAGGACCGGTGTGTGTGCAGGTTTTTGGGGTAACCTGTAAGTCGGCTGTCCAAACCCAAGTGTGAGGACTCTTCAGCCAATCGGCCTCAAGTTGGTAATCTAATCAGGGAGTTGCAGTGAAAGCACTCATACACAACAGACCAATCTGGATAAGATTCCTCACCCCTGTTCTAGAATGGTATTTCCCAATCCGGTCCTCAGGGACCAACAGTCGGTCCATGTTTTTGTTCCTTCCAATCTCCAACCAGATCATGCTATGACATTTGCCCTTTTCCCTGTAGATACTGGGGGTGGGAGGAAGATGTAGGAGTTCTCTGTAAAGATTTACCTATGTTGCTATTAACACCTTTGGTACCCAAAATAAGTCTTTTCTGCAGGCAGGTCCATGTGGCCGGACCATTTCATTCTGCACTGGGGGGTGTTGGCAAAGGCAACAGAGTCGAGCTTCTAGGAGGGGGGAAGACAAGCTGGCAGTGTGCACTGCTAATCCTCACTGTGCTGTCTTTTACAGGCTGGCGTAAAGGGGACGTTGGGGCGGCTTGTAGGAATATTTGAGGTGAGGTTTTTGTTTTTGTGGAGCCTTGAACGCACTTTGCTGATCCTGCATCTCGATTATCTGTTGACTGCTGTCCAACACCCTTGTAGTGTCTATCTTAATGCATTATTTTCTTTTTTTTGCTACGACGTTCCCTCACACTGCCCTCAGGAATATGCCGTAACCCCTCTTACGTTTAATTTTCTTCAGAACCAAGACAGGAAGCACAGGACGTACGTCTACGTTCTCATCGTCACAGAGGTCCTGGAGGATTGGGAGGACTCTGTGAACATCGGTGGGTCCTTCCCCGCCCGCCGCCTGGACCCACACATGGCAGGAGACACCCAGCCTTAACGTCTCATTCTTATCCCTAGATTTTTTTCACTGGTGGCTGTTTTCACAAAAAAAATCCTACCCTACGGCCGCACACGGCCATCTTGGGGGATACCAGGTCTTTTCGATCAGCTGATTTAGCATAATCCATGCCTGAAATGCCTGGGATCCATGACATAAGATTACCTTCATCTGGGGAAATTAGTTTGAGTTTTGATTGCATTCAGCTTTGTCACTGTGCAAAGTACAATGAGTAGTGACAACAGGACCTGCTCTACTTTCCTTGATCTGAAATGTTGTGTTTGCTTAAGCTTATCACATTATCCAGTTGTATAATAGGCCACTTACTAGTGATGGACAATATGACACTTCATGAACCATTTGCTGAATTTTCCGACCCCACTAGATGGTGCTGTTTGTTTAGAAAATGGGCACAAAGCATCTTCAAAACAAGCCTGGTGCGCCATTCAGTGCGGTCAGAAAATACATCGAGTGGTTCTTGTAGCGTCATTTTGTTCCTCACTAGCGCTTACAGCATCTCCCATGAATCGCCCCTCTCTGCCCCGCCATCGCCTCTCCGCAGGGAGGAAGAGGGAGTGGTTTAAGACGGAGGAGGCGCGGGAGCTGCTGCGCTGCCACAAGCCCGTGCAGTCGTCCTACTTCGAGGCTCTGCGGCAGGGCTGCCTGTCCAGCAACGGGACCCCCATACTGACCACGATATCCGGGGAGCTGCCGGCCACGTACAGCCTCAGCCAGAGCTCCGTCTCGGGCATCAGATAACCACACCGGGGGGGCACCCGCGCCCCGTAGCCCGGGACCCAGCCGCGTCTGCTCACCCCCTCCTCCCCCCACCCCCCCGGTCCCTCTTTCCCGCCGTCTCTCTCCAGCCCTTTTTTGGTGCCAGACTGTGGCATGAACACCTGACTCAGTTCGAGTGAACATCTTACACTTTGTAAAGTGGTTTTTTTTTTTCTTCTTCTTCTTCTTCTTCCCTCCTTTTTATCAGTGGTTTGCATGACCCCCCTTCCCTCCTCCAGTTATATGAAGTTTATGGAATGCAAGAACTACTTTTTACTGTTGTGATGTAACGGATGTACTTCGTGCTAATTCTTAAAGGCCTCCAGTGGTCTTTTAATGTCCTCTTTGTTTCTGTTCCTCCTTTGTGTGTGTGTGTGTGTGTGTGTGTGTGTGTACGTGTGTGCGAGTGCGTGTGAGTCTGTATGTATACACCCCTCCCCTTCCATATTGGAAATGCCACCCTCCTGTCTCAACAGATAGGTCTGTGTGAGTCTGGCTTGCTGTGCATTGTGGGATGTCATTTTTGGTTGGGGATGAAGGGAGAGGTGAATTGTACAGGGTTGTGTGGGGGTGGGGGGGTAGGTGTTGATGGGTCAAGTTCTTTGTAAAATGTTTAGTTAAAAAAAGGGAGCCAACTCCAATTTTCTAACTGGAATCAGGACACAACATGTTTGTCAGTTAATGCCCTCAGTTCTGAACCGACCCGAATGCCAGTGACTAATCCCGACCAGACCAGGCACGGGAATCCCAGTGTACGATAAAGAGAGAGAACTAAATGGTCAAAGGGGTAATTGGCTGTAACCATCTATATTGGAGATCAGGGAACTGGGATCAATTCCCAGTCGGGCTGGACTCCTGGATGGAGCCCGAAGACCTTGTAGGAGGTTCTCTCACCTTCAGAATCGCTGCTATTGGTACCTCTCCTGAAAGGACGAAGTTACTTTGTCCGGCACATTTAATTCTTCCTGTTGCAGTGAGCAGTCACTGCGCGGATGGGCTCTGTCACCAGAAGGGCTTCCTCTGGCCCCAGGAGTCTCAAACACATTTGGGGAAGGTGGGGGTCCCAGGGGGTGGGGGTGGGGGGGGGGGGGGATTTGACCGTCACCAGTTCTGAACTATAAACGTGGACTGTGAAGTTCCCCATCAACCAGAAGGCAGATTAAAATTCATGAACAGCAGATGTTTACACTGTATCCATACCGTTTGCCTACCTTCAATTGAACACTGGACTGGATATTTTTTTTCTAAGACTACGGTATATTTTGAAAAGCACTTTTGAATTAGGATTTTTTGTTTCCTTTTTGTTTGCTTTTCATGAATATTAATTCTACACGTTCTGAATCTTTAAACGTTTCTAGTGAGACTTGTAGGACTTTAGCCTTGTACAAGTAAGAATATTTTTTAACATATTAATGTAGTATTGAGGGGGTTTTTCTGTTCATAAGCATCCGGCAGTTTTTTTTTTCCCCCCGTTCTCTCAATCACAATGGAGTCGCCCGACAATCGGGCGTATGTGCTGAATACTGTGAAAATGGAGCCCGACCCATCCAAAGAGCTTTTGGACATTCTGCACGGGTCGATGGCGAGTCCGCACGCTGCCAGGACCGGCTACACCACGCCGCGAGTGATCGGCACGCCTGGGGAGCGGCCCGGTGTGAGGCTAAGTGACGGATGACTTTGGGAGTGACGTATCCATCGCTTTTCACGTTCCCTCGTTGCTCGACCTTGCACTCGCCCCACCGGATCCCTTCCGTAACGGAGGCCCCTCACTTTCCACCCGTCTTCCAGTTCAGTGGAATCCCTGTTACTCTATCAGGTGACCTACTGCGTTAATCTCTGCTGAATCACCCCCGCCCCATGTCTGGTCACCTGTACGCGTCGCAGAACGAGCTTCCTCGGGCTCCACGGCTCGCCCCAGCCGCCCCCCTCCCTGTCCGCCATCGGCAGAGGGGTAGGCGTTCTCACCTGCCCGAGGATGCCAGGGTCGTGGTCGGGATATGCAGAAGCCTTGGCTGAACCTAGAAGCCGCCCAGAGTAGAGCATGACGCCGAGTCCTCTTCAGCTTTGGCTTCATGTTGGCTGACAGTTTACTTACCAGTATTTAACTAAAATCCTCAAAGCTATAACGGGGAATAAGTCTAAGGTGGCCCATTCCGCAGTCAGTCTCTGCCATCTTTTATGTTCAAACTATATGCTCTATGGCTGCATGGATGTAGTGATTGAATCTCTGCTGGTGGGAGTTGTGGCAGGATGGTATAAATGGATAAGAAGGTAAAAGTGTCTGACGTGGAAGGACAGTGACTTAATGAGCACAGGAGGAGAGGCAGCATAGGAAAAGGAGGCTTCCGGAATTCCTGTCCCGTTGGCCGTAGTAGATTTTTTTTTTTTTTTGATCTCGGGGATGGGGGTGACTCATTTTCATATTTTGAAGTTGGCAGGATAGATCTCCATGAAATGGTAAAGGGGAAAAGCAAAAAAAGCTGCGACGGGTCGTGAAGCTGGAAGTGCTTGTAGTGTTTCTGGGAAGCTCTGTCACGGCGGTGCTGTCTGAGCTTGGTCCATGCTTCATCTAAAGAGGCGAACGCTTCGTCGCTGTGGGGGGCCGTCTTGCTGCCCCTGGCAGTGTGCAGGCGGGGAGGGGGACTTTTGCTGACTGTCACACCTCTCAGCCAGGAAGGGGGCCCAACGGCCTTGTTCTTTATACCCGATTTGTGTTGTCTGGTGCCGGTAGGTGAGTTTCACTGCCAAGCCTAATTAATGCGGATTTTCATTTTCTTTCCTTTGGGGTTGGGAGGGGTCCTCTTTCCCCCTTTTAGAGATTACAATATTATTTTTATTATTTTTTGTTCCCTACCTTCACATAGGGCTAAATAATACTGCAGTCCAGATTTATCTGACTAGTCACTGATGTCACTGGGTAAGTGTGCATGTACAAGTGTAAAGTAAAAGGATTTTTAAGTGGTTTGGACTCTTGAACACCCACAACCTGTGAAAAATAGGTATACAGTTTGTCTACAGCGGTTCTGTAACCTCTATTCTCTACATTGTTAGATACTGAAACCCCACCAGGTTGAATTTCTGTAGTGTTTAAAAAAGAAGGGGTGTGTGTGACAGTGTTTGTTTATATTTGTTTACTAAAATATCCACCTATTCATGCAGCTTTGTGTGCTGAATGTTCTGCATGTTGCCAGAATCTTGTGTCAAATCATAAACATGAATGTTTTTTTTTTTCCTGTTCTGAATGCACGCACAATCCAGACAATATTTTCTTTGATTTTTGGAATGGTGTGCTAGGGCTTACATAAAATCGCTGACAGTGGTGTGTTGTTTTTTAAAAAAATTTTAAAAGGATAATTTTCTAGCACTTTACATGCATGCAAGTCCAAGCAGGGGAAGCCGCTTAGTTTGTAATCTGATTGCTGTACGGCAGGGCTGCCCAGCTTCAGTCCTGGGGGGCCAGTTTGCAGATTTCCCAGCACAGACGCATCTTAATCGGCTAATTACCAGGTTTAGTAGGTGTGTTTGAACAGGGAGGTCTGCAAACAGCACTGGATTCCAGCTTTCCAGGACCAGATTCGGGGATCCCTGCTGTACAGCGCAAACCTGCAGTTAATTTTGTGTTGTCACCTCAACTAATGTAAAGATCTTGAATGTTAAAAAAAAAAAAAAAAAAAAAAAGCACCTCTCGCATCGCATTGAGAGCCAAATGCTTTTCTTGGAAGACCAATACTAAGTTTTTTTTTTTTATTGCCAACAGTGAGATTTGTTCTTTTTTTTCTATCGTTTCTTTTCTAACACACAGTCAGTTCAGGCAGCACATGCGCCGCTGAATGTGAGGGGGCAGCCTGGTGGCCCCGGCAGGACCCGCCCGCGTCCCCCTCCAAAGCCGAGTCGTGCTCTGAGCCATCGGGCACATAGAAAAAGACGATCGTCTGCCTTGAGCAGGGTTTATAATCCCGGCTGGTGGCCGGCCTAGCGATGCCCTTTTACTGGTCTCTTTATCTGTCACTGGAGTGGTTTCACTGGGAATCATGGAATAAACCGGCTTTGAGAAGATTGTAATATAATGTGCCAACAAATAAACGGCAGTATTTCACAGCCGCCGCTCTGGGCCCCATCCTTCCTCGCCTCTCACCTGCGCTTCCTGACATCCTGTTTAGATGCTTGCCTTCTAGCTAAACTTCCTGGTGCTCTGGGCTGGTTACCTGCACTTTGCTAGCGGCTGCAGATTTCACCATAAACGGATCGGGTCAAGACAGATACCCCGGGTGAGCGTGATCAAGATGTTCACTGGATACGAACCGGTGAAGAAAGCTGCTAGGTTTGAGACGATCCATTTGGGTATTGAAGTTGGCATCATTAAATTTAATTTCCCAGGCAGAAAGTGGAATATTTATTTCCCTTATCAACCAACTGTAGAAGGCAGCAGTGGTTTATTTTAGTGGAAGTCGATGTAGTCAGCTGACCTCAACCCATTCTGATTAAAAACACCTGATGTTAATTATAAAGCCCTTGATTACCTGGCTCCTGTGTGCACATGGTGGACTGGGGGCTAAGGATTCGGTTACCATGGCTACAAGTTCACCAAAGGCCCTGATTATGTGCTGTAATACACATGAACATGGAGGTTAATTTCATTGTCCAAATTCAGACTGTAGTAAACAGCCACTTCTGTGATTGAACTGGATAGTCCGCCAATCACATTCTGACCCAAAAGGGAGTAACCAACAGGAATTTGGTTACTTATGATTGACATGCACAGTACCACACCCACTGTGGGTTTCAAAGTCTTATGCCATAATGTTGGGCAGCATAATCAACACAATAACATATCAAGCCATATAAAAGTAAAAGGTGGATTGTGGTGGGACCTAAACCACCCTCCAAAACTCTTACTGAACAATAATGACTTCTGGCGTAAGTTAACCCGGCTAAGAAACCGTGCTTGGTGGAACAGCCCCTCATTAATACACACGTTGATCCTCTGAAAAAGCCAATCATCCAGTTGCAACTATCATGAAAAAAAGAACATGTAGGTTTGATTATATTTTAGCTAAGCGCTTAAAAGTTGTGTTCATAAGGTGAATTTCAACATGCCATCATTTTCATGTACTGCAGTATCTAATAGAACAGTGTGATAGGACACCCAGTACACAGCAGTGCTGCAGCGCAAAACACATGAACAAGGTCAGAGAAGAATGACAAAGCAAACTACAAGTCCAAAAAGAACAGCTCAGCACAACAATGTTCAGTGCACATTGCCAGGGGAGGTGTACCTAGCAAAGCAACGACTGAACACTAGCAGACCATTATCTGCCAGTCTACACAACTGTTCTAAAGTAGGAAGGTATTTGCAGATATGGATGCATTCTCTCATGTGTGTGAAGGGGTAAACACACAAAACCTTAAAAAGGCTTCTTGGCCTGAAGATAAATGTCACAGATAAACCGACCCAGAGAAATCTTATCTTGCACCCAAAACAGCAACATCACTAAAAATCTTTTAACTCCAGGAATGCGACACTATCAAGAAATCTAGCCAGAAGCTTCATCAGTTTGCGTCTGGAAGCTGTAACACACAAGCTTCAAATTCAGTAACACTGTCATTCTTCATTTAAAAAAATAAGCACTAGTTTTTCTTGGAGATTGTCTGAAATGCATAAAGCAATCACCCATAACTCCCACAAAACAGACTAAAAGCACGATGACAGATTGGCTCAGACTTTATTTTACAGAAACGTTACTGTGGCTGCTGTCCTCGCCCACGTCCGAAGCCGCCTCGCTGCAAGAGGAAGAGAAACGAAAACATTCAGACGTGTACTGGCTGCTCTTTCAGTGACAAAGATCTGCCTCAGACTAAAAAAAAAAAAAAAACAACAGTTCTCCTTATTAGTGCACAATCGGTGTGAGGCGCACGCCTGCCACTGAGCACGGAGAAGCTGCCCAGGTTTCGTGAGCACAGAGGAAAATGCTGGAGGAACCGGTACTCACAAACTGGAACTCTGTGGCAGCTCCAGCCCCAGCTTCAGCCTTCTTGTCTGCACCGGCTAGACAGGAGAAAGAAAAAAAAACAAAACTGGAGTCCAGCACACCCTCACCACTGCGTCTCGCTCAAGCAAAATGACTTCAGACTTCTCATTATAAAGCTAAATTCTGTAAAACTTCTTCAACGTTGATATTTTTGCGCCATTTTTGTTAGCAGCACCCCTTGCATATTACATTAGATTTAGTTATTCAAGGATAATCGTGGAATTAAAGTCGATATGCCGACATTATACTTTTTTACTGTAGGTTCTCTACTGCATGCGTGTAAATACGAAAACAGAACTAATGTGACCGGTTAGAAACTTTAGACGTGTGTGCGTTTGGGAAGCAGACAGCCTTCTATCTCTCTTCCATAACCTTATCACCTGATTCTGTTTACTTAATATCAAGTAAGCGGATTTTAACTGAGGCAGGTTATAAAATGAACCCTTGATATGGATACTGGTCAGAAAGCGCTCTTTCACCGCACCCACGGGATTCATGTCCTCCACTGCAGGATGGTACAGCATCTTTGACAGTCAATCACAGAAAAAGCCACAGCGGATGATGAAGTGCAGCCCACTTCCCCTCTGAATCAGCGGACATTACAGCGAGCAAAGATCATCTCCAACCCTACACATCCTGCTCACCATCTCATTCAGCTGCAGGCCACCACACACTATCAGGATTCTGTATTCCTCTCTCCATTCATCCAATGCATGTTGTGTGTAATACTAGACTACCTTGTGTTGTTTTGTGGTGTGTTGTATCACTGTACATTGTTTATAAACTGAACTGAAAACACAGAACTGGAATTTTGCCACTGCACTCTCCATTCTTCAGTTCCTTTTCTTCCCACCATGAGAACACAGCAGTACTGACACCACCAGCTACCCCGTCTGTGATGGCGTGTACTTACGAGGGGCCGTGGAGCGCCGGTAGGTGTCTCGGTCCGCCTCCCCGCGGGCCAGCCGAGCAGGTCGCTCCCCCTCCAGCCCTGGAACACAAGCGGTCGGCTGTAAGGCTCCACCCAACCAGAGACACGCCTGCTGGCAGATTCCACTCACCCAAAGACACCATAATACCTCACCAACCATTAGAAAAATGCCAGTTCCTGTACTGAAAACCCTGCATTAATCAATCCTGCCAGTAGTTTCACCAGCATCCATTACATTTGTGCACGTCTGCTTTTCCCATTGTGATCTGTCCTGATGGCACCAAATCAGAATTTCTGAATTGCCATACAGCAGGCAGGACTGCAGCACGACTGCAGCATTCCATGTAATATTACATATACAGAAAAACATTTCTTAATGATTTTTTTTGGTCCTACCCATGAGAATCAGAGGTAGTCAGTGATGATTCAGTTAGTGCCTCCAAAACAGCAACCAACCAGCTGTTACAGTAACAGGACTGGAGCATGAAATGTGCAGGACTCCAGGCCCAGGGGACTGGATATGAGTAACCGACAATAGGCCTAGTAACCAAGAGTCTGGGTGACAGTGACTGACCGGCGACTGTCACATCAGCGGGGAAAGTGGGCTTAGGCTCCACACGAAGCGGGATAAAGCTTGTTATGTGGCTTTTAGTTCAGACTTCCTAGAACACTGAGTTTTTTTAGAAGGCTTTTTTAACCACCAGCACTCCCGAGTCAGAAGGCAAATATTTAGTTAATCTATATATCATTTTGCTTTCATGCTTCAGCATTCGTGGTTGATGAGGCCCGTGTTTGTGCGCAAACTCCATCACAGGTATACCCGCCCCAGCAGCGCTGCCGCCGACGTCACCCAGAGGGAGGCCGCGAACCCACCTTTGGGCCTCGGCCGTGCCGTCTCGGGCCGCGTCTGCCGGCGAAGCGTGGCTGGCACGATCTCGGGGGGCAGGTGGAGGAAGTCTCTCAGGTACTGGATGCCCTCGTTGGTGAGGTACCAGTAGAAGTGGCGCCAGGCGAACTGCTCCTTTACGTAGCCACGGGATTTCAGAGACTGCAAAGGGAGGGATTGATACAAGTTATAGGCTGCCGTTCTTCCAGGTAACACAGTCTTAAAAAAAAAAAAAAAGGAGAAAAAAAAAAGAAAATAAAACACATTATAAAAGTCTGGTACATTATCCCACTTGGTTAAGTATGCCTAAAGAATTAAATTTCCCCTTCAGCCACTTCAGGTAAGGAAACAAATATTTAGGTGTCACACGGCCAAAAAGTAGCGACCCGAGAAGGCCAAATACCACCTCCTGCCTAATATTCCATTACAGGCAAACAAAGTGACCAAACACTCGGCCAATCAAATAAATGCAGCTCGTATCCGTTGTTTTAAGCTGCGAAAAGACACCCTGTCCACATCATTAGCCTCGTTTTCATTCAAAATGATGCACGACTGAGAAAACAGGGTCAGCCAGTCACTGGAGCAGTTGGGGTTATGGGTCTTGCCCAGCGGCTCACTGGCAGCATGACTCGGCTGACCATGGGATCAGAACCAGTGGCCATCGAATCATGCAGAGAGTCCTAAGTCAGGGAGCCGTTTCAACAGGGTATATACAGCAATCCTTAAGTTAAATTTAATACCTTTTAGAGCTGGGCGATATGACCTAAAAGTAAAATCTCTGATTTTTTCACAATAAATCCGATTTTCGATTTTCCCCTCCCCTACTCAAAATCAAACTACAGATGACAAATAAATGGTTCAAAACAAGTTTTAATTATATTT
>JAABNY020000129.1:19393985-19410695 GCA_015164015.2 Brevimyrus niger
GAGGAAATAGAGAGTACAGCTTCAGCACGTATACAAAGTTAATATGATAAGATACATAAAATTTCATTCTAACACACGTAGCATTAATGAATGCAACACATTTCATTTTTTTTATTTTGTAGTGTGTAGCCAACATTAAGAGAGAAATAGTTTGTGAACCTTTGACTTACCGTGTCTCATATGTCTGGAAAGCCTACATTTTAATGCCTGCTGTCCTCCTTCCTTTGTCCCAGTGCATGAAGAGTCTCGCTCCATCCCAGACACGTCCAGCTCCAAGCTCTCGCCTCCACATCCAGGAAAATGTCCGGCTCCTACGACGAGTCCGCTGGCCTTGAGGAAGCGACAGACAGCTTTTGGGAGGTACAACCGTGCCGCTAGTACCACTGAAAAGACGCCAAGCTTCCTTGGGTAACTCCGTTACTTCTTCAGAAAGCAGAACCTGTAAAGCTAACTCAGGTATAATGGCGGTGCAGACAAAGGTCTCCTAGATACCCTGACGGTGACTGCTGTCCGTCCGTCCTTAAATCGGACAGCATCAGAAACAAAAACACAATAGTAAAAGTTCTAGTACAAGTTAGCAGACCTAAAGGCTCTTGTAAGCGCTGGTCTGTCAGTATGTCTGCTATTGAGAACAGATACAAATCAACTCAGGAAGCATCTCAACAAATCTAAGACTTTCTCCGCGTCACTCTACTTGCTTTTGACTTGTGAAGCTGGGTCTTGGAGCAGAAGCCAAGCGTGACATGGGCAGCCATAAGCTGGTGGGGATTGAGAGCTAATTTAAGATAAATTAATTGATGGACCTTGGTTATCATGCAGATATATCAGAGCATTGGAAGCTTTCATACTTTAATATAGCATATCAGGGCATAAACTGTTCAAGTTTTATTGTTAAATGCTCTGAGTAATACAGTGAAATTCTCCTGCCACATTTGCAGGGGAGGGGACAAGTGCACTGTGGGACAATAGATTCAAGATTCTTTATTTGTCACATGCATAGTTATACAGGTACAACATGCAGTGAAATGTATCCTGAACCGCTCATACTCTGTGCAAATAAATAGGAGAAGCAACAGTGCAATAAAGGAAAAAAGAACAGTGCAATGAAAGACAAGACAGTGCAAGACAAAAGACAAAGCAATGTAACTGAAGTTTTCATGTGTGGATATTTTGGATCCCAAACTGTGGCGTTTGTTTATAGCTCAGGTCTGCCTCCAGAGGTTTAGGTGAGAACAGCAGGCAGGCCGCTATTCCGTGGGTCTTCCTCCAGCTTTCTTCAGTTCTGCTAGTTATATCATCTTCGCCGGGTCAGAAAAGCATATCGTAGATTATGGGGTATCGAGGACCCCCTCCTCGACAAACGTGCCCATCAGCGTACTTCACACTCTCGCAAATCACTGCTTGCATTTACATGAGCACCCATCACTCTCTGCCTCATGCTGCATAAACTGGCGCGTCTACTGAGGATGAGGTTGCAGAGTCAAAGGGATGGCAGGGTTGCAGGGATGGTAGAGTCACAGGGATGGCAGGGTTGCAGGGATGGTAGAGTCGCAGGGATGGTGGAGTTGCAGGGATAGCCTTAAGGTGGCACTGAAACTGAAGGAGCCGGCCAGCCCTGAGAATCCAAGAGAATGCAGCACTGCAGAGTGACTTGCTTGCATCGGAACATGTTGTACCAAGAATGTGAAAAGGGGGGTGTGGCTATCTCAAGAAGGATAATCATGTGACTGGGGTTGTTTGCATTGATTGGCTGTGTCTCAGCCTTTATGTTTAAATGCATATAATTATTTGTTCTTTTTTTTTCTGGACTTCAATTTATCTGTCAATTATAACACTCACTCCACTCTTTTGATGTTTTTTTTTTTGCTCACCATAATGGATGTTTATTGTTATTGTCTTTTCCCTTTAATCTCTGACACCTTTCTTGCATTCTTCACCTTACATTGATACCTTATTGACCCCCTTTTGGAAATTGTCTTTATGCCTCCCACGACTTGCTCTTTGTAGAGTAAGCTGTCCAAAAAGAGCAGCCACTTGTTGGGATGCTCAGGGAGCTGGGGGTTAAGGGCCTTGCTCAAGGACCCGCAGACATGCTGAGGCAGGGTCTGGACCGGCGACCTTCTGATTACAGACACACAGGCTTAGACCACTGAACCACATGCCAACGGCAGCAAGGGGAAACCCTGCATCTATAATATTCCCAGCCACATGTACAGTTCAAAGAGTTTTCATCTAATGTATCTTGGCAAGTATCAATATTTTATCTGTATATTTAAATCCTTGTTTTGTTAGTACAACGCTATCAGATTTGATAGATCACAGATAGATTAATTAATCAACTGATAACGCTGGTTTATTTGGCTTGGGTGGGGGTTAAATGTGCAATTTCTCAGTCACAATTTGACCACAAAATTGATAAGATGACTGTAATAGCCCTTGTGATATTAGACTGCCCAGCAGCTTAATTTCCTTTGCTATTTTATTGGTTCTCTGGTAATTATGCTCTTTCTCGCTGTATTGGTCTATGTGGCCATTATTTGCCTGAGGCAAATATCAGTCTATGTCGGCTTTGCCAGGTGGGGAACTACAAACGCGCAGTGAAGCGGATTGACGACGGCCATCGCCTGTGCAATGACCTCATGAGCTGTCTACAGGAACGCTCCAAGATCGAGAAGGCCTACAGCCAGCAGCTCACCGATTGGTCCAAGAGATGGAAGCAGCTGATTGAGAAAGGTGGGCGTGGCCACTTTTACCTGCCTGCCAGGGCAGGGCTGGGAATGAAGTGTGCATTTCTGAGATTTCCACTATCTGTGTATTTTGCCAATTATTTTTTTTTCCTAAACTGAAACTGTTGAATGGAGCAAACTTTACTGCTTTACTTGTAGTTGACAAGAAGCATTATCTATAGCAGGATTTCTATCCTGCCTGGTCTCTGATGAACCGCACCGGATCTCTGATAGATAGTAACTCATCAGGTAGGATAGAAAACCTGCCAGATTCTAGCACTGCCGGATCAGGGTTGTCTACTCCTGATCTATAGGGTTAAAAGCCTTTTCCGCCATTAATGAATTTATCTTTGAACTGCTTCTTCTGATCAGTGTTACAGTGAAGCCTGGGGTACATCACAGGCAATTCCAGACACGCAAGTCAGAAATGCCAATTAGCCTAACTGCATGTCTTTGGGAGGAAACTGAAGCACCCAGAGATAACTGGGGGAGAACAGGCGAACTCCACACACATAGAACAGAGGCGGGATTCAAACACCCATCCCGAGAGAAGTATGGCTACTGTACAACCCTGTGAACCATCATGTTACCCTCTTTTAAATGCCTGTATTCATATATTCATGTTCAAGATGGCGTTTCTATATGTAGTTTATGAATAGGGGGCGTCAGGTGACTGGTTCTGCTTTTCCAAAGAAACATTTCATGCAAGCCATATACATGTATTTAGGATATATTCTCTCTCCTTTGAGCCTAACAACAATTATGTGTCTACAGATGACCTCGGATGAATATTCAAGATAATTAAACAGCCCTGTTTGTAATTGGCTGCAGGAAACAGACTGACCAAGGAAGGATTCACAGAATTCCTCTAGCTCATGCTAGTGGCTGACATCTGCAAACGCTTGCCTCGCTCTGTCTCTCTGATTATGTTCGACGCTGCTGTGACTTTTGTATGTTATCCCGACTCTTTGGCTAAACTGTCAGCCCATGTGTCACACTTTAACCCATCCCAGGGCCACAGTACGGCACAGTGGAGCGAGCGTGGTTGGCGATGACAATAGAGGCGGACAAGGTAAGCGAGCTGCACCAGGAGGTGAAGAACGGCCTGCTCAATGAGGACTTTGAGAAGATCAAGAACTGGCAGAAAGACTCTTACCACAAACAGATGATAGGTGGCTACAAGGAGGCCAAAGAAGCTGAGGAGGGCTTCAAGAAGGCCCAGAAACCCTGGGCCAAGAAGCTCAAGGAGGTGAGAGGGTCAACGCTTTAGCTGCATGTTGTTGGGCCATCGCTGACATCATGGCCTCAAGAACAAGGTCATCTGTAAATGAAATAAAGGGTAACACTTTACGGGATGGGGCACAAATAATGTGGTATTGTGCTATTACTTGTGTACTAATTAACTACAAACTAAGTTGTATTTACTTACTGATCTCATGACACACCTTATATCTCAAGTAGCGACTATATTTGTTCATGATTTGTTCTTCGGTAGCTACTGAGTTACTACTAAGTATTTGTGCCCCGGCAAGTAAAGTGATACCAAATACAGTGTTCTAGCAATGTTTACTTTCACAAATTGTTTTATGATACAGTACACATAGTGACATGGTGCACACTACTTGTGAGCTAAGTGGAACCAGATCTTAACAAAGATTCTCTGTTTGCCTGAGGACATCTGGATGGGAGTTATGCAGCTCAGAGTAGAGAAGTCCATTCTACGGTGAGGCTGTTAAACCGCAGCCTAATTGGGTTTTCTTGAGTAATTCACAGCTAATCCTCTCACATACTGTGCACAATGAGGTTTCTGTAAAATCGCCCTGATGTGATACAGTCAACGAGCAGAGTAGCGCTCAGGTAACAGAAGCTGGGGTCTGTGAAAATGCCCTCTTGGGAACGTAGCCATCTTACTTCATCTGCCCTCGTAGACATAATTCCTTCCAAATCATCTGCATTGAAATCTTGGTGTGAGAAAGAAATTAACTGATTTGCTTTAGGCACTTTGGCACTTTACTGAGCACTTTACTGAGCACTGGCGTTCTACAAATATTGATTTATTTTTCATTCGCTTGTGGGGGAGCTTGAGGGTATATTTTATTGATAGAAAAACATTTAGTCACATTAGATTACTTTAGTAAAACAAACACAAAATCTGTAGTAACTTTGCTCATTTATTTATTGAACTTCTTGTACCCATGCAACAACGGTTGGGCACTAAACCCACAGCAAAACTATGCACCATTAATCATAGTTAATTTTTCCCTGTGACTTACTGAGGACTCTGGTGGGTGTCTATAACCAAACTAATGCAGACAGTGGATCCCCTGGAGTTGAGGCTCAGCGATTGCATTAACATATCAAACGGTCTCGCGGTGATGTCACCCGCTTGCTCGTGTAGATGGAGGCGGCCAAGAAGGTTTACCACATGGCCTGCAAGGAGGAGAAGCTCGCAGCTTCCAGGGAGGCCAACAGCAAAGCAGAGGCGTCTGTCACCCCCGACCAGCAGAAGAAGCTGCACGAGAAGGTGGACAAGTGCAAGCTGGACGTGCAGAAGGTGGGCAGCCTGGGGCAGGTATAGCGTGGCAGTAAGCAGAGAGTTACCACGGTATTCCTCGTGTAAAGTCACGTTAAGCAGAGTTACTGCGGTATTCCTCGTGTAAAGTCACATTAAGCAGAGAGTTACCGCGGTATTCCTTGTGTAAAGTCGCAGTCTCAAAAAAGCTAAGCAGTCCATATGATGTTTTACTATTTATATTAAACTGACTTATAATCAATTGATTCATTCCTTGCTGCATGTAAAGAGCCTTATATAACTGTCATGGAAGATATACAAACAACATGGAGACCTTGTGCAATGGGGTGACAAATCCTAAGGACCAATTAGCATTAAGATATAAAGAATATCTGTTGGGAAAGCCTATCAAAGAAGTGTTACATAATAATCCAGTACAGACTAAATGAATATGAGAACCAGAGTCAACTGAAATGAGAGCCATCCAATTGCTTTAAAGGTGTTTAGGCTTTAGGAAAAGTCCAGTCCTTTCTTTTAGACCTTTTATTAAATAATTGATTTACAACAGGTTATGCTCTCTGGAACCTCCCTCTGTGATGTCGCCATTTTGTCCTTGAATTGGTCACCCCTACGGAAGACAAGAGCGCCCTGAAACTCATACCCTTCATTTACCGCGGGCCAATTCATTAACCTATAGCCTCCGTCTCTGTATATTATCCATTTAACCTTGAGTTGTAAAAGCAATACCCAGATTGACAGCCACTGTGTCTTTTCCATTGTGTAAGTGAGTAAAATTTTAATCTTGATGTAGAAACCCAATTGTTTTCTAAAAGGAAACGTGCCCTCAGGGGCCACAGTATTAGGTACACCTAGCTAACACCGGGCAGGACTCTCTTTTGCTTCCAGAACAAGTACAACTTTGGACAAACACTGCATTCGGAGAATAATTTCTGTACATCACTGTTGTACTGAGCTGTTATTTTTGTACTTGTGGCAGTCATCACGCTTCTCCTCAGACCGCTCTCATTAACAGGGTATTTTCACCCAGATAGTATCTGCTGACTGGATGCTTTCTTGCTTGTTGCACCATTTCCTGTAAACTTTAGACACTGCAGCGCGTCAAAATGCCAGGAAGGCAGCCGTTTCTCCGACGCTGGAACCGGCGTTTCTACCAGCGACAATCACGCCACATTCAAAATTGCTTAGGTCACACATCTTAGTCACTCTAATGTTGAAGCCCCGACCCCTTCTGTGTGCATCATATGTTGAGTTGCATTTTTTTTATGCTTAATCACAATGTCAGGGGTCAGGCAGGACCCCTGCTCTTCACCTGACATGATGTGAGAACACGTTTCGCCTCTTGTAGGCCAAAGAGAAGTACGAGAAGGCCCTGGACGAGCTGAATAAGTGTACACCACAGTACATGGAGCACATGGAGCAGGTGTTTGAGCAGTGCCAACAGTTTGAGGAGAAGAGGCTGAGCTTCCTCAAGGAGGTCCTGCTGGACATCAAGCGGCATCTGAACCTCACGGAGAACCAGAGGTTGGCTTCCCAACTCTTCAGGCCACCGGAACTTTTATTATAGCTTTCACTGTCTTTCACTGTCTTCGCTGTCAACTGAATTGGCTCTATAAATGGTGCCTGAAGACACTCGGGTTCCATGTTTCCAGGAAGCATCCTGCTATGCTCTGTTGAAATACAGTTGGGTGTAATGATACAAATCTGCATCCTGCTATTGGGTTTCTCACAAAATAGCTTGTCTAAAGAATCATGGAATATGGCGCCTTTTTGTGCACTTTTTCCTCATGTCTTAATACAAGGACAAGCAAAGCACCGCAGATCCCAGTGAAGTGCGTTCCGTTACAGAGAAGGCTGGGGTGCATTTTGCTAACCAGCGCCCCATTATCTCAAAGCACAGAGATGTTTCTGCTCTGCCGCCCCGCAGCTACGCCACAGTGTACCGAGAACTGGAGCGCAGCATCAACTCAGCCAGTGCGCAGGAAGACCTGAGGTGGTTCAGCAACAACCACGGGCCGGGCATGCACATGAACTGGCCTCAGTTTGAGGTACGCTGCTCTTACACCCCAGTGCTTGGAAGTTCCATGGACACCATCCAGTTCTGCATCTCTGTAAAGCGGTTGCATTTTTTCTTAACCTCATATAACGTATTTTGTTTGCCCGTAATATGATGAAATTTTCTGTGTTTCTGTCTCATGTAGATATTGTGTTAACTTTCCAGTTTTATTTATTTCCTGAACTTGTGCAGACCGCAATGATCCCATCCATGCTGCGCGCAAATTACACTTCATGGTTTGTGTTCTACATTTTAACTCACGAGCTTCTGTCCCCAAGGAGTACAACCCAGATGTCACCAATACCATCCCCAAGCGGGAGAAACCCAAGAAAGCTGACGGGGCCCCCAACACCCCAGGGACAGAGCATGTGGTGGCTCAGGGTGGAGATCGGGGCAGGTAAGCAGTAAATGCTGCTTCTGGCTCACCAGTGTAAGATGGCGGGCTGTGGTCATCCTGGGGTGGGACCAAGTCAGCTGACAGGTCATGTGATTCACCTGTGCAGAGAATATAAAGCAGGTTTCTTTTTACTCCTTCAACCCCAGTCGCTGACACCTGATCCTGCATCCAGGTGTAATTCTTTCCAGCACCTGAACATCCTTCGCATTTCCTGTGTGTCACTTTTCTTTGCTTCCTCTCCACCGTTTTGCTGTCCCCACGCCTTCTACCCCTGTGTCACATTCTACAGTTCGCTGTTCCCCCAAGGACAAGTCTCACAGTCTTATACCACACCTTGATTTAAAGCAGAGCCGAGTAGAGGCCAATGACCTATATCTAATGCACTGTAAGATTACACTTTACATTATAGTACTGAAATTAACATTGCACGCATTCTGAAACCGGATCCTGCATCAGTCTTATAAAATAACATCAACTTGCAGCTAAGTGCTTGCAGTACTAACTTCAGTAGATGTGTTTGGTGTAAATGTGCTTTCACTGTAAACATTCTTGCCTTAGTTGGGAGGGTGAACAGAATTATTGTTTAATGGGAGGACCAAATAAGGAGTATATTGTAGTTTTAACAAACTTCAGAAGAAAATGACCAACACAGGAAGTAAGGTAAACAAGCAGATGTGGAAGTTTTATGCAAGTTTCGTCCTGTGGTCTAAAGACCTGCAGTCCGGCTAAATGGCTTCTCTATAAGGTTCACAGCGTATTACTGTACATTAATGTTTCCCAATCCGGTCCTTGGGGACCCACAGCCAGTCCACGTTTTTGCTCCCTCCGAGCTCCCTGCTGGATAGTCCACATTTTTGCTTCCTTCCGCAGTGGATTTTATCCATTCATTTCTAATACCATGGCACATTTAGATAGCTGCTGCTGCCCATTAATGCCCCTCCGACGCTGTGCCTCATCCCCAGGGTGTCATAAGCCTTCGGACTGTTACTCTCGGCTCTCATTCCGCCCACAGCGTGAGCAGCTACGACAAGAACCAGGCTTACTCTGCCGAATGGTCAGACGACGAGCAGCCGGCCTCCCACTCGGGCAATGAGACTAACGGGGGCACCAACCCCTTCGACGAGGAGTCGGCCAGCGGTGGGGAGAAGGGCGTCCGTGTGCGGGCTCTGTATGACTACGACGGACAAGAACAGGACGAGCTGAGCTTCAAAGCCGGTATGGTGAAATCAGCCGTCACAGACGGGCTTGAAGTCCCTGGTGCACAAACCAGACATTTGCGGAGCTTTGACTAATCCTTATGGCACAACAGTATTCTAACAGCATAGCCACAGGAGCTAACTTACATCAATGTAACATCACAAGTGCCACACCGTGTCTGAGGCCCTGCTTCAACTACACCAATGGTTATAAACAGGGGGGAAGCACGGGGGCACTATAACCTCAACTGAAAGCTGATTGGCTCTTTAATCAACCGTGGTTTACTGAACAAAGTATAACTGTCTTAAATAAAAAGTCTCTGTTGATACTGTTGCAGCCTACAAATAAAAAAGCTACTGTTTACTTAAAATTAAATTAAAATGAGTGTTCTCACAAGTAAATAAAATAAAAAATAAAATAAATGTGCATTTAGAAAATTAAATGTACCTGATCTGTACTGCATTCACATTAGCAGCTTTCAGCTTCGTATTAGAACTCTGCAACACAAATACTGTCTCAAAAGTACAAAGCATAACAAAATAAATATCTATTAAGGCACCGCATTTTAAAAAATTCCTGTGCTGTACATGTAGTTACGTTACCAACTTCCAGCATCACGTTAGGACGTACAGTATAGTGACGCGGATTTATCCTCCGCTCTCCGAATATCGCTCGGGGGAAACGCACAAACACATAAAGGTTCCTCATTTGCTGCATTCCTTCGGCACCTATGCGTACCGAACCGAAAGACCCGTACAGAAAAAAATCAGCTTGAATACTTGTACCGTTACACTCCCTAGTGGCTACTGGTAATTAATTCCCGTTATTCTGCAGCAGACATATCGAATCTAGGGCAGAGACGGAACAAAAGCAGAAACTGTCTGCCCATAAAGAATTAACATGTTTACTGAATCGGACCGGGAATGGAATGTAAATTTGGTAGCTGAAATTAGTTTCGAACTATGGTTTGGGAGTAATAAATGACATCAGCATGGAGTGTACTTAGGAAGATTTTCTATGAATGAACCGAGTCCTGGTTGTAGGCAGTATAAGTATCAATGGTTGATTCTGCGCAGCGGTTCAGGTTGACTCTACTAAGAACACGGTGATGGGTTTTCTCCTCTTTTGTCTCTCTGTAGGAGACGAACTGACCAAGCTGGAGGATGAGGATGAACAAGGCTGGTGCAAAGGTCGCCTAGACAACGGGCAGCTGGGCTTATACCCAGCCAATTACGTAGAGCCCATCTAGTCTGCTCCGCCCATCTCTAGGGTCCGGCTTAGGCTGGACCGTCCAATCATACTCCGTATAGCCAGAGACTCACAAGCAACACTTTTCTTTTCCACACAACCGTGCCGAGCAATCTTAATCTTAGTATATAAAAAAGACAGTATATATAATGAATAAATTTATTCATTCTCTGGGGGGTGGGGGTAAGTAAAAAATAAAAAACGCTAATTAAAAACTAAGCATAAACCATATGTATACCAACAAACGATCATTGATGCAAGGGCAGGGAGACGTTCTGCATTTTGTGTAGCTGTGTTCAATATGAATTTTGTGCAGCTAATAAGACTTTTATGTAGCGGTATGTTCTCCTATAACAATGAGTATTATGTAGTCAGAGAAAGCTAGAATAGCCGGAATGAGCTGTTCGACGTGCACTGTGCATATTTGACGACATTTTGTTGTAGCAGTCTGGATGCTATGCGTGTACAGTCCTTATTGTTGCAGTGGTAATTCAGTGTAGCGTTTGAAGCAGAAAAACTGACAAAACAAACAACAAAAAAATAACGCTATGCAATGAGATTTATTTTTACTTTGACTGGTCATTGTTTTGCTATGTGCTTATTGTTTCTTTCTCCTAGCACCCTAATGCGCACCGTTTACTCCCCGTGTCGTGGCATGAGCTTTGCTAACTGTATAATGTGCATTTCAGTGATGTAAAATCACTTGTCATGTAGTGTGACACGTGACAACGGCATTTCCCTTCCACGGGGGGCGGATGTTATTGTCGCGTTTGCGGCAGTTTGAGCATGATCATCCTGTCCCGTGTTGCCATTTTTGTTGCACATCTGTCAGCTACAGGTGCCGTTTTTCCTGTGTCTCATTCATTGCCTGGCAGTCTTAAAATCCTGTTGCTTCTATCAGCTTTGCAGTTATGTTGGAATGTCTCAACATTGCCGAACCACTGGTTCGTTGATTAGCAGTTTCCGTTTAGCCCCTTGCAAATCCCCAGCCCTATTCTGTCATTCATGTCTTATATCGAACAATGCACAATGCTCGCAGTAACGCTGTGTAAACCCAATCAATGTAAGCTGAAGCACACATACTGCTACAACCAGAAACTCATTACCAGACCCACCCACCGTCCAAATGAAATAAGGGTAGTGAGTCCGACGGCGGTGCCACATCCAGCTGGGAAGGCTGATGCCCGGGAAGAGAACTGCGGCCACCAACCACACAGAATCAAGATATGTCGCATGGAGTAACTCGCTAAAGCAAAGCCCACATTGCTGAGCACCTCCAGAAAGCCACTTTCAGCAGCAGTCAAAACTGAGCCGAAGAAAGAACGAAAATACGACCCAGCTTAGTCCAGTCTAGTGTGACTAACTCGGCTGATTGCTGTTGGCCATGGTAGTGGACGGTACTTTTTGCAGCCTCTCCCCATGTGACTGAAACTCGTTGTGATTGTATCAGCTGTTCCTCGATTCACCGTCTTTCTCCTCATCGCCGCTCTGTATTTGTCACATTCACCTCATATGTCTTTCTGTACACTCCCCTTGCTTATTTGGGAAAAATTGGATATTTCAGATATTTCTAGGACTTAGTGTATGAATCCTTATCTGCCATCCAGGCTGCCTTGTATAAATGTTAATGTGTCTCGGGGATGTGTAAAACGGTTTAATATAGTTGGTCCAGGTTATTAATTAATAATTAATTAACAGTTAATTATCGCGGCACCTGAAAAGAGATGTTCAAATTTTAGAATATCAGTGCATCTGGTCGGCCAGCCTGGGAAAACATGAATTCATTCTGTATAAGTATTGTTTGATTATTTATTGGTTAAATATGTACATAAAAACTTTACACAGTTTATTTTTATTTATCAATAATTCAAAGCCAGTTATCTTTAGTCTTGGTGCTTGAACATCACAATCAAGAATTTTGTTGTAATGAATTGCTTCACTCTGATTGGTAGTAGATTGGATGTGCTGATTGGTTCATATAATCTATGTCTATTAGTCCTGCATATGATATGCAGAGAAATTAATGTCTAAAGTCAAAGCTAAGAATACATGAGTGGGGTTCCGTTGGAAGGAAAAGGTCAATGGAAGTTACACTGAGCGGACTGTGACGTCAAGAAAAGGTTGTGTTTTTCCAAGGTCCTCTGCTCATACCGATCAGAAGTGAGGCAAACATTTACAGTTGCACCCAGTATTAATACATGCAATCAAGCAAAATGTACCTGAGCATCCATACTGTATTTAAATGTATCTTAATTGCAATGGAATCGTTAACCTATATTAAGCGTGCAGTGGATCCGCGCTTTCTGAATTGTATATGATGATGTAATTTATGACATTATACCGTAACTGTAAAACTATGTGGAGTTGACAATGAAACTACACGTGAAGCAGTAAAGAAAGGTGTATATGTAAATGCTTTTTAATGTTTATTTTTTTCTCCTTTGTGCATAGAAGGGGTTCCATGAGGAAAATTATGTAGAAACTCTACTTTAACGGTGTAGAAAATGTACGTATGTGTAGACATTAGTGCTGTAATATTATCTCCAATCTGGTGTAATGCCTGTTCATCTCAAAACTTCAAGGAACATTAAAAAGGTATTTAAATATAAATTACGATGATGATGATGACGAGGACGACGGTGCCAGTGGACAAATAGACACAACCCCAAGTTTTTAAAATCTCAGAGCAGCATGGGTCGGAAAGAAGCAGTTTGTTTGAGATGATAAGCAAAAATTATGGATGTGTGTGAGTATGTGTTTCCAGGTACCATTATTTTTGAGGCGGAACAAAAGCATCTAAAACAATATTTATTAATGGCGATAGAAAAAGACACTATTAAAAGTTTGGTTCGTTTATGTGTATGACGATTGTAAAATCTTTATAGATGGTTCTCCATTCAGTAGGTATGAAACCTTCGGTTTTCTCCCAACCTAATCGTGAAATGCTGACCAAACCTTTCACTTATAGTGGTGAATAGTGCAAATGATTGGTGTAATTGTTAAATTAGCAATGATTAAGGACCAATCAAACAATCGCTACAAGCACATCATATATAATGAAAAATATATGTGTAAAATAAATGTGTAAATTCATTAGTATGCAGGACTAAGCATGACAAATATAAATAAATACATGTACAAATAAATTATAAGATATATATATAGAGACGTTCTTGTCATGAAAAATAGCATAATAAGCTCTATATGTATTTATCTAGCATGGCATAAGTACAAATAAATGATGAAATATATAAATATGCGTATACATTTTGGTTATGAATATGACATAATCTGCTATACATTTATTCATTTATCTATTTCTACATTTCAGTATTTCCACATTTTTTCATGTATTTGTTTCTGTATTTCCACATTTTTTCATGTATTTATTTCAGTATTTCCACATTTATTTATGTATTTGTTTTAGTATTTCCACATTCCTTCATGCATTTATTTATCTATTTCCTTCTCTGCATGTTAATTACGTAGGCGGGTCTCACTCTATGCAGGACTGGTTAAACAGAAGAGTGGAATCATTTCGGCCATGCATTTATTTATATATTTCATGACTTATATGTACATTTATTTATTTATACTTACGTCATGTTTAGTTCTCTGTTCTTGTTTATTCTATCGCCAGACAGCATTTGCTGTATGGGACAGTGATTCGTCATTTAACCACTAGAGGGCAGTGCCAGTACCGCCACATCTGGTTGATAGTGTGCAGCGAGGGATTTTGCATTTCGTCAAATACAAGAATCGTCACCTTTAAAATGGTTACCATGCTGATTGATAGTTTGAGCATGCTTTGATCATCGTCTCGTTTATATATATATTACTAATGGTTTTACTGCAGGTGATGTAGTTTCAGTGATAACCCAGTTCCAGTCTTAGATATGAAGTCCTGCAGAAAGTTCCCCGAAGTCAAAGTGCACAGAAATAAAGGGGTGTTTTTGTTATACTGCATAATCAAATTTTAATCACTGTTATTAGTATGGTGTAGCATCTTGAGGTATTAAAAATATAGTACAGTACAATACAGTATACAATACATTTGCTTGTTTCCGGTACTTGAGGAACATGTGTAGTTCAGTCAATCCACTTTGCCCATGTGGATCAAACTTATTCTTTTCAGGATGAATAAGAACATGCAAGATGAAAAACTACATTAACTCACTCACTAACTCATTTGCAGTGTTTATGAAAAACTGTCATACATATATGTCATTTGCGATAGGCTGGCCCCCTGTCCAGGGTTGTTCCCTGCCTCGTGCCCGTTGCTTCCGGGATAGGCTCCGGACCCCCCGCGACCCAGTAGGATAAGCGGTTTGGAAAATGGATGGTTGGACATATATGTCATACAAATAATACATTACAGTGGCCTAGCTGGATGTAAAAAACAGATCACATTCATATTGAGTGTAAATTGAATGGTATTATATTACAGATTATTGTTGGGTTGGGGATGTACATTTTGATACGCTTATGTTGTTAAATGTGTGTTTTAATAGCCAAGAAGCAAGCAGGTGCTACTGTGCTTTGCGTTGATTCACAGAAATACAATGGATTTCCACATCTGCCGGAATGTGAACAGCTTCTGACATCAGCTGTTTTTTACCTGCCAGCCAGCTGAACGCAACGAGAACCGCTGCAGGATTGTAGCAGAGAAGAGATGCCACATGCCGGAACTTACACAAAAGTTATACAGCGATGTCATGATTATACAATATAACAAAACAAATGAATCAGTCCGGATAACATGTACCTCATGAGACTCAGTATAATGCAAACCTGGTTCGGTACAAGAAAAGGCATGCGAGCACAGTAAAGAGAGCATCACTGCGGCGTGTCATCACTGCCTGTAACCAATATACTTAAAAAGTACAGATAGATGTTGCAGATGTTTGTACAAACTACTCATCTTAGCTCTGTACTTAAGGTTAGTCTCTGTCACTTCCATTTATAAACCAAAGCATTTGGACACGAGACACAAGAAAAAGTCGATTTAATATTTTACATAATATTAATATTTCTTCTTTATTAACTGATGTAAGAACTTAATCGTATTTTTGTAGCAGATTTAGATGGAAAGACAAACGTTTCGTTTTATGTGTACTTCGCAATATGCACAGATAATACAGCCATGATTATTACTTTCAGTTCCATCTTGATGATCTTTATAGCTATGTCTGGCTGGTGCAGCCCAGGGAGCCATAAAGAAGACGAACATTCATGTAAAACGGGAGAAACATGAATGGCGGCATGAGGAACTGTAAGTGGCTGTCTATAGTTCTCTGTACGGTATAAAAAGCAGATCAGCCCTAAGGTAACTACTGCTAATGGGCTAATAGGTGTGCTTATTCATAATATCACCGTTAATCTTCTCACCTCTCATCCCCCTTGGGAATGTTCCTGAGTGTGATAACCATACAAAATAACTGTGACTCAATTCTTAAACCACTGTGCAATGAAACTGTAAGTACAATGAAAAGAAAAAGAAGCATTTTCCTTGTTGCCTGACAGCTGGACGCATGTATGAAAAAAACTGTCGGCTCAACTCAACAGAAATAAGTAGAATAAGAGTCACAAATATTCAGACTATACACTATACTCTATATAGTCTATATGGTGTGTGTGTGGGGGGGTCAGTATACAGTATATTACATTGTGATGCTCAAATGTGATAAAAGTCTTTTATTTTGTTTGGTGTGTATGTGTGTGTGTGTGTATGTGTGTGTGTGGGCCGGGTAGGGGTTAAGGTTGTCATTCTTGGGATTACGTGTGTGTGTGTGTGTGTGTGTGTGTGTAAACTGTATAGTGACTGCCATTAAACAACTAACATCACAATTAGATGAACATCATGGATGCTGCTGGAGATTTGGGACCCCAATCCAGACCAATCCAATGTTTATAGGGCCCCATGGGATCATTCTAACTTTCCCGCTCTTTCCCGCTCTTTGAGCAAATTAACTGCAAGTTCTATGAACGGAATATGAAAACAGGCAAACAATGTGAGGGAGTCTCTGCTTTCCATGGGAGAAATTTCAGGACTTTTCTCCAAGGATTCCCAGAGTTTTCTTCATTCCAGAGGATAAATATCAACAGAATGGTCATGTGACCTAAGCAAACAGATAGTGTTCCACTCTGAGCCATTTTGTGATCCCTAGCCATGGGACTTTAAGTCTTCCTCTCTCAGTGTCACGGGGTTGACGAACTGGTAGACCAGCCTCTGGGAGGCAGCGGGCTTGCGGATGATGCCCTTCCTGTAGTACTGGCGGATGGAGCGGCTCAGCTTGTCGTAATTCATGGCTGGCCGGTTCTTGCGTAGACCCCATAGCCTGGCCACGTGGGCCGAGTCTTCGATTTTAAAGATACCTGTTGGACATATTTTACTTATAGCTGCAACATGCAGAAACCAAACCAAACTCCCTTTTTATTTGAATTTCCACTGAAAGTTTTAATAATTTGCTGGTAATTTGAACTTGAGTGTGTGTTACATACCCTCCAACAAAACCGGAGACTCTGTTTGCACCCCCCACGCCGCCCCCCCCCCCCC
>JAABNY020000129.1:19424997-19466537 GCA_015164015.2 Brevimyrus niger
GGCCCTTCCTCATGTGTGCGCAGGGGTGGGCCTTGAAACCTCTCGGGGGGGAAGAAACCGCCCCATAGGACCCGGGACAAACCCCCCCCCCCCCCCCTTAAAGCCAACCGGTTCAGCAGACTGGCAGGAAGTGGTCTGGGATGTGTTTGTGGGGGAAACACATCGAGGTTTCCCTGGTCAGCTCCATCACCAGTCAGACCAGTTCCGCTTTTGGATCAATAGAATTCCCCACTTTGACAGTTTAATTTGCCTTAACCTTCCGTAGGCATTTAAGTACTAGCAATGCATATGCCATTTTTAAAGATAGATAATATCAATAAGGGATCCAAATACGAAATCAACCAAAACAAAGGCTGCACAGGTCTGCAAAATACCTGTTACAGCCCTCATGGCTTTCCCTGCCCCAAACAGTATACACTGTGCAATTATTATCAAAATATATAAAGAGCAGCGATAAGATTCAATACATTAAAACATCCATAAAAAAAATATTGGTTTCTCAAAGGGCAAATTAAGTATCAGCTTATCCCCCCCCATGCCACACTTCCCATTACCGCTTGCGACGTGTCTGCGCACCCCCCCAAAACTCACGCAGACGGACCCTCGTGGGGGATGGACCACAGCAGGCTTGTCTTCAGGTTTCGTCAATGGTTTGGTTTGGTTGGTTTGGGGTAGTGGTTCAAGAAGGGGGTCCCCCAAGCACAGGGGTGAGCACCCTCCCACTGAAAGGTCAACACCTCAGCTTTGGCCAAGATGATTACCAGCCTTTAAGACTGTCCAAAAGGGTAGGGGCCATGATAACCCTAGAAAAAGGGGGGGGGGGGGGGACACTTAACATACTGACTGTTTTTTTCCAACCTAGAAGCTTTTAACAAAACACTGAGAATAGCTATTTCTGTAGCAACTACACATTATTTCTCAGATCATAATTTTACCTATTTTATTCTATGCTAACCTGTTTTTAACAGTACATGATGTTACCAATAACATAATTGTGTGTGTATGTATATAAAAAATGTTATTTATAGTGTATTATATGGTATTTATACATCTCAAATGTCAACAGGCAACACCAAGACGAAAAGTCTAATTTATAAAACAGCAGCCGTCCAGCTTGAGACCGGAAAACACGCATCGTCTTGATCACCGAGGCTGAAATTTTGCAAACTATCTCCCGTACCATCAGCTGTTAAACAGGCTTGCAGCTCGATCAGAGCAACACAACATCCCCAAGCGTTACTGCCTAGTCCAGCTTTGAGGCAAAGCAAACCCATGATATCAGGAGACGAAAGCCCATTTTTGACACAAGGGTTAAGAAACATTGCGCTGCGTTTAAATGAACGCCTCCCATCCCGATCAGAGAACACCGCACTGCCTGTAGCAGCTTCCCACAAATCCCTGATAACTAAGATAATGGAAGAACTGGCCGACTGACTAACTCAAGTATGTTGATATCAACCTTTTAACAGTAACAGAGGATACAGTTGGACGGAAGGAGGAGTGTGAGTCCGGCAGGACACAAGAGCGCCCCCTAGGGACCCTGTCAGACTATGCACTGATGAAGGCCCTAGGTACGATTCTCCTCCTTGGCCAATTCCTTTTGCAAATGATTTGAAAATAATATAATTTACTATTCGGTTATTAATTCTCGAGCCTGCTCACCTGGCCAAAAGTCATTACCGATAAGTTGCTCTGGAGACCATTTGGCATGATGTTTACAGGGCTATGGGACAGCCCGTTTCGGTCCGGCTGGATGTCGTCGTCAGAATCGCATCGGCTCTTCTGCGGTGAAGCAAAGGGGTTGAAGTCACCCTCCGTGGCACGATGCGGCTGCGTGTTGAACTCCGTCTCGAAGCAGGACAGCTGCTGCGTGACGCCCAGTAGCCCGCCCACCTCCACGCTCAGGATCACCCAGATCACATCTGAAGAGACGGGGCAGGATTTTAGGGAAGAGAGAGGTGAAGCTCATGGGGCTTAGGGACACCTAGTGGCTTGGATGAGCTTTTCCATCGAAAATGGACAAAGTGAGAGAAACTGCAGGACCATCGTCCTTCTCGAATATCTGAAGCACCGCTGCCAAGAAAAATGCTTAAAAATCCAAAGAAGTACTACAGTGCCTGAGGGATAAGTTCTAACATTCCATGAAAAAACCGCCCGTGGCAGTGAAATACACAAGACATCGTTTAAAAGAGGCTGCCTCAATGGCCTGCACCGACGCCTCACACCTGGGGCTAGACGGTGAGGTTCGAATCCTGCCTCTGCTCTGTGAGTGGAGCTTGCATGTCCCCCCCTATGTCACGCAAAACACACAGACATGCAGTTAAACTAACTGCTGTCTCTTAAATGTCCCTCCTGCACGACTGTGTGTCTATATACCATCTAGGGTGTGCGCAACCCTAACCAGGACAGAAGGTCAGAAAAACGATGGGCTGAATACTGAAGACTGACATGTCTGTGGAGTGGAGAGCTAAATAGGTGTATAGAACAGCCATTGTTGTTAATTAGTGAAAAGAACTAGATTAAATTGTATTTTGTGTCTCCTTGTGATGGGTTGGTGCCCTATCCTGGGTTGTTCCCTGCGACCCTGAATACGATAAGCAGTTTTAGAATATGGATGGATGGATATATTTTGTTTTATATATTAAATCATGTGGTGAGCATTCCTTTGAACTGGTCACATGACTGTTTAGTAATCCACTGGTTATGTAGTCCATTATGCAAAAATGTGGCTGGTAGACAGGATTCCCATTGGTGTTACAGGAAATGCCACACACCAGTGTGGTCTGGATGAACACTGCATGAGATTCTCACCTCCGTAGAAGAGGCCAGTGGCAGTGCACATTCTCCACTGGCCCTGGTACATGCCGGAGCTGGCCGGGCTGTGCATCAGCACGCTGACGTCCGAGATCTCCTGGGGCTCCAACGAGCGCACTGTCACCGTGTTCACGTGCCCAAACTGGTCCCCGCCCACATACTTTAGGCACACCCCTGGGGGCCAGGCCTCTGCCCCTGCAATGCCAACATTTCGCTTCTTAATAACTTAGGTAAAAACCTTGTGAGGCTATCTGCACAAAAGTATAAAAGAAGGATCCCCACTGAGGATGACACCAATCCCTTAACCACTAGGGCAGTGGTTACCAACCTGGTCCTTGGGGACCCACAGCCAGTCCACATTTTTGCTCCCTCCCAACTCCCATTTGAGGGTCCCCAAGGACTCGATTGGGAAACACTGTCACAGCAGTTTAGTTCTTGTTTCTGGCCCTGAGTGTATCCATCCATCCAATTATCCGGTATAGAGCTGCAGTGAGCCTTGAGTCATTTTAATGCAGGGGACTTCCCAGTTGGAACACCAACACCCCAGATCATGTAATTTAGCAAAGTGACATCTCGCCCAGAACGTCTCACTTTGTCAGTCTTTGTATGCCTTGCAACAGACCGGCGTTCAATCCAGGGCATCCAAAGCCTTGTTGCCCAGTGTTTCCTGGGAAAGATTCCTGGGTCATTGTTACCCTTTATTCTACACATGGTTGGTTGGATGACACTAAAACTCCTTCTTTATTGTATCAGGAAATGTATATCATAATATAATGACCAGGTGATCTAGTGTTTCAAAGCTGCCTTTGGTGGATCTGGAGTCTGTAAATGACTGGCATTCCTGTATAGAGCTGGGCTCACCGGTACAATACACTGGATAAGTGGTCGACGATGGATGAAAGTTAAACTCCAGGAACAATCTAAGAGAAATGACCAGGATATTCATAAACCATCATTATCCTCAAAGCAGATTTTGACTTTATAAATACAGCAACATTCAGCTGCACCAGACACTACTGCATGTCCATAACTGCAAGCTGACAAGCACAGTCCAAACTGCACAGTGGAGGCAGGGGCACACCTGTGTTTTGTATCCTCCATGTCTTTGTGAACTGTGTGTCGGGGGGGACGGACTCCCCCTCCCCGATTGTGACGTCTTCCACAAACGACATTGATGGGGCATTTATGTTTGGGCTCTCAAAATCATAATATGCCCCAATGGCTGCCTGTAGGTTCCTGTTAGGAAACATAGATAAAGTGTAAACTGTCAATGCAATAAAAAGTGCAGTGGTTAGGTGTAAGTGTGGTCTTCAGACTAGAAAGGCAATGCAAAACATGCAACTGTGTTCATTTGTACAGTGGTAGCTTTGAAGCACCAGTTTCTCAAAAACCAGTTCTCTGCGCAAATTACTGTCACATGACAAACAGACATCTATGTTTAAAATTTGTAGTACTAGAGTTGACGGTACAGAGCAATAAAGTTGAAAAAGAAAACTATTGTTTCAGCAACACTAACTTGAAACGTGCTTCTTAAAGTAATTACATTTCAGTAAGCACTTGGCAGTTTCAGCAATATCCCTGCGAAAGCCAGAGAGTGGGATCAACCAACATCCCGAACCACAGGATTCTGGTTTAAGGGGCCAGCGTTGATACGACTACTCTGCTGGCCGTGGGACTCGAATCCACAACCTTCAGAACCCGCCTCAAATCCATAAACTACTGAGCTACCCACCACCCAACAGCATAATCATATATCAGCATAACACTGCCACTTCAAAAGAGAACAGATTAACGGAATAGGTTGCTAATTTTGTTGAATTAACTACTATGGAATGTAACTGGAATCTCATTGGTTCTGAGGGGCTGTAAAGAACACAGACATGCATTTGATTATCGCTTTTAACAAGTACTCCGAGTAGTTTTTTGCTAGCCTTTGGACTGCCCGAGTTACCCGTAGTAGTTTGTCAGGACTGCAGTGTGTGTCGTAAGTTGAGTGAATCCAGATACCTGCTGCGACAGTGCAGCCCAATTGCACACAGGGACATTGGGGTCATTCAGCTCACAAGGCTTCACCACGGCAGCCCTTCTTGTTTTCCCTCAAACAGTCATTCACTTTTTCCTATTCCCAGCTCCCTTTACCCGTTAAGGAAATATCTATAATTAAATTATGCAATGAAAGGACTTCATTTTGATTTAATCTCTGAGTGCATTTGCAAACCTAATCCACCCTGTGGTCAATGTCTTCTGATAACGCAGGCAGACACGGGTAAAAAAAAAATATTAAATTGCGTAAAAGTAAATAACACAGTGTTTCCCTAACAAAATTAAAATAACTTCACGGTCCTATTCTGGAAACCTTTTACTTAACTTTGTAATAATTCATATAAACAAAAAAGGGTATGCATATTAGATAACTATATTGTGTTTTTTGCGAAAAGACCAGTGGTCACACAGATTCACCCCCATAGGGCTTCGTTTTACACGCTTAAAAAGAGGCAGAGGTGCTTGTAACGGGGGTCTAATTTTAGCCCGTCACCAACCGGATTGAATGCTCGTCACGTGTCCCGGACCCACCGCAGGGTGGCCACGCAAGTGCCCCGACTCCCCGGGAGCACGTTCCGGGGGGCGTCGGAGCTTTCACGCGCATTCGGGGATCGCGGACACCCGCGCGCCTCCAGCAAGAACCAGTAACGTCGCCCGTCGCCGAATGAATCCGAACCGAGCCGAACCAGTTGCGCGCGAGCTCGGTGAAACCCGGACCTATGGGAAAAGTTCTGGATAGCCTAGGTCGTTTTAAACGCGAGAGTACTTTTTTCCCTCGTTCATCTAAAATTAGTTATTCCAGCGTGTGGTAATCAATCCAGTTTTTTGTCAGGCGGCAAAAGAAAAGAGCATCGGAGACTCATTTCCGAAAGCATCGCTACCTGCCCGCCACTTACGTCAGTGCGGACTTCCCTTCGAGGCGCGCGTTTACCTGGACTGCAAATAACTGATCCGTAAATACACACTGCAGACGGGTCCCACTGTACATGGCGCCCAACAACCTTTAGTCGCTGTGGGAGTTTGGCGTGCTCTTGCCATTCTCTCGCTGTTCGGTTATTTGTACAAATTATGACAGCTTAATTGTTATTTACAAAAATTGCAAAATGTCAAGCCAAAGTTGCCAAACCTGATTTTTTTTCCCTTTCGTGAATTGCTAACTGCATGTGTATGTTTTAGCCGCGTTTAGTCGTTAGCTGAACGCCAGGTAAGCGGTACACAGAAATGTTATGCAAATCAACTCCAAACACAAGCTATAGTTTCAGTACAGTCACACAATTCCCCGAACACACAGGCCCCATATCCCCGGGCTCACCAGTTGGTCATATCCAGGAAGAAGGCGCAACCGGCAGGGTTGAGCTGAAAGCCCAGTAACCTCTGGAATTCGGAGATGAGTACGTCTTTATCGGTAGTTCCCATACAGCTGAATTTCTGCATGAGCTCCGGGTCCAGATCTAAATCCATGCCCTCCATGGCGGATGTCCCGGGGCAACAGCGGTGGAGGGGAGGGGGGTGGGGGGGGGTTCTCTCCTAATTTAGTCCGAGGCCTCGTTCACTCATAACAACCAACCCGATAACAAGCCCAATACGCATGACTGGGGACAAGGCCTGACGTCGCCAACTGAGAGCGTGTCTGACCGTCACGATGCAGGTTATCGGCATCGCGTCATCGCTACGGCAGCCGGGGGACGAGCTGGCCCCCGCCACTGCGAAATTGCGCCATGCACACACACCGAACTTGGGTGTATGAATGCGCCTGTAAACTATGAATACAAAAACTAAAATCCATCTTCTTATGCAGTACAGGGTCACGGTGCATAATAATAGCACTGTTATTATAAGTATTATTATTACGTGCAGTAGGCGGATAAGATGAATATAGACCATCCCATCTTCTTTTCGTAATACTGTATTCATTGGTTGTTTATTTCATAAATGAAGTCGCCTTGAAAATTATTGTATATACTTATTGTGGACAACTGCAGGGGTACGATATGGTGGACTTCGGTGCTAAAAGGTTGATTTCCAAATGGACTTTTTTTTTATCATAAAATGAATCATGAAATTCGTAGTGTTTTCTTGTTCCTGGATTTTTGCAAGATAAACCAGTCCGCGGACATCAAAAGTCTGGGAATCCCTAATGTGTGTGTAGTAACTTGGAATAATAGAAACACCACCGAGACTGCTGGTGGCGCTGTAACAACAACCTTTATATTTCCTTAAAGGTCAGCCATTGTCTTTTTGTTTCCGGGTAACGCGCAGGAGAAGCGCTTTCCCTCGTTTAAGATGCCGAAGTAAGTTTTAATTTTATTGTTATTCTTTCTCTTTAGTCGCCGATTGTCTGTTTGGCGAATATCGTTGTTTACATGTTAAATCGTCTCCGATGTAATTAATTCTGCTTTTATGTACACGCCCCGCGATTTTGAGCTGGAGGAGTATCTGTCCTCTTAGGTTATCAGTTGATGAACGATGAAATCATCGGATTTTTTTTTAAAGACATATGCTTATTATATATGGCAGATTTAACTCTGTAAGCATTATATTTGAGAGTTTGCCGTTTATTTAAAGATTGCTTATTGTCGTAATCCTGCGTGGGTTTAAAAACTAGGTACACGTTCATCGCTTGTTTTTCTCCCCGCTTTGTGTTGAAGACCCGTTTTTAAATGAAGTACATTTTTTAATATTAGGTGTTTATTGGCGTTCAAATGCTTCGTGTCTTCAATCCTTTGTCTTTGAAATGCAAGTTTAAAATATTAAACTGCGTGGTTTTTAACAGATGTATTTGAGCATACTGGATTGCTTATTCTAATAATTAAAATCCCCCCTCTTTCAGGTTTTATTGTGATTACTGTGACACCTACCTTACTCACGACTCGGTAAGTTTCGATGTAGGGGGTAATCTACGTCTGTCATCGTGTAATACATATTATTTATGTTTTACATTTATTTCTTGTGTAAAATAAGATTCCTTTTTAAAGTACTATCCTGTTTCTTCAGCCTTTGAAGTATTAACTTCTGCCTTAATGTTGTTAGCTGTATGTCATTTCTATGTATTACTAGATCATTCACAATGTTCATTTCCATTTGTATCAGTGAATTACATAAAAATGTTTCTTGCAGCTTGTGATTTTAATGATGCAATTTTCAGTCTATAAGCATTATTTTATGTTGTATCCTTTGTGCTGTACATATCGAGGCCATATGAGCTTTACTGTTCTGCGCTCGAACATTGCAAAAATAAATCCCAATTCTTGTTTAGGGTCTCGGATGTGGTGACTTTTAACCCATTCCTTTTTTTCTTACAGCCGTCTGTAAGAAAGACACACTGTAGTGGCCGTAAACACAAGGAGAATGTAAAGGACTACTACCAGAAGTGGATGGAGGAACAGGCACAGAGCCTCATCGATAAGACGAGTAAGGGGCAGGGGACGATGGCATGGAAGCTATGCACTGTCAGAAGAGCCATTTTCCTGTTTTGGATAGTTGTCTTTATGTATTATTGCAGCACAATATGATTTTTATCCTATATTTTTTAGCGGCTGCCTTTCAGCAGGGGAAGATTCCCCCATCTCCGTTTCCTGGAGCGCCACCCCCTGGCGGAGCTATGCTTCCCCCTCCCACCCTCAGTAAGTGTGCTGATTTGAGCAGTGAAGTGATTATCAATGAAAATGGTGCCAGCACCGCTTAGGGTTTTGCTGTGTTCCTGGTGGTTTGTGTAACAATGCTGCTTTTGTTGCAGATGGTCCACCTCGGCCAGGCATGTTGCCAGCGCCCCCTATGGGTGGTCCTCCTATGATGCCCATGATGGGTCCACCGCCACATGGCATGATGCCTGGGGGACCAGGTGAGACTCTGTTTTCCACTTTGTTAGCGTCACAAGCAGTGATATGGAAATTAGTTTTAAAAACTACATTTCCGTAAAACTACAATTTTGTTGGTGTTATCATTTTGCCGACTCTTTTTAAAAGAGGTATTTAGTAAAGTCAAGCCAGTGGCTTTTTAGATTTTAGTAAAAGCTAATGTCAAGCATCTTATTTGGGTTGTTTTGCCTGTTTATGACACTTTGTCATTAAATATCCTAGTTGCTGGCATGACATTAAGAAACCAGATACCTGGAACTACAGTTTTGTTTGATTTGCCTACTTGGAAAAATTATGGCAAGAAAATGCGGTTTGGCCAGATTTGTGCTGCTGTCTCAGCTTCCTGACTCAGCCATCATGCAGTGAAGTTGGCCTCAGTCTTGCACTGAAGAATGCAGACACCAGTTTCCAAACCAGTCCAGTTTGCCGCGCTTCCCTGACCCACCCCTCCCCTTTTCCCAGCAGGCCCTGGCATGCGCCCACCAATGGGCGGCCCCATGCCGATGATGCCCGGCCCACACATGATGCAGCCGCCCGCGCGACCCATGATGCCCCCTGTTAGACCCGGCATGGTGCGACCAGACAGATAAGCCGTCGGTGTGGTCAGCTCCCTCCCTTCCCATCACCTGTCTTCTCTGCTTAGACATTTTTTTTATCATAATAAACTTTTTTTCAGATTCCTGTAATTGTGGCTGTATTTGGCCTTTCATACATTTTGTGACGTTATAAAACTGCAGTAAAAATAAATGGGCAAATAGTGGGTGTTTTTCACGTACATTGAGCTTGACTGCCCCAGGCAGTGCATTTAGGGTACAACCTTTTCATGACGTGGGTAAACTGTAGTTAATGACATCTTGTGTAAATACATCTATCATGTTGTGCCTCAAATGTTTAAATACCATCGTTAATATAAGGTGCAGCTTGACTTCAGGAAGGTGACTGTATAATAACTAATAGGTTTGTTTTTCTTTTCTATTTTTCTCCCTTTGACCACCTCCCCCCCCCCCTCCCCCTTCATTGGACCTGGGTGCAAACACATTGTAGATTGTGCATAAAGCCATAGGTCTACCATGAAAATCTGCTTAGGTCCTAGTCGGATGTCGCATTATCACTTAAGTCTCCATATCTGTGCAGTCACTATGAAGGCCACAAACCTTATTAAATATTCGTTTTTAATAAACTTGAGTTTTGCTGTTTTGATACTTGATCATATGAGTAATCAATTTATCAGTTAGTTGGCCACAATGGAGGGTTTAAATACCGTTTTTAAAAAAAAAAAAAAAAACATTAAGAGGCAGTCACAGTTGTAATAACTTTTACATGGTGAAAAGTACCTCTGGTTAAACAGACAGAGTGGCACTGGAACAAAGATCTCCTGTCTTCACAATAAAGAACTAGTTTATGGTTATAAATACCGTGGTATATGTTGATATTTTCGAAACTGATGCTATGACAGCATTTTGAAATAAAACATCCACGCTCAGTAAAATTTATTTTGTCGCCAAAATGTAAAAATACTGCAGTATATTGTATTACTGTAATGCTCCTCAAGTGCAGTGGCAATTTCAGAACTGTTCATAAAAGTTTGCCCATTTCATCGAAATGCGTTTGTCTTTGTCGCAATACATCCCACCCTTGGTCTGGTGGCATATCTAAGCTCACATCCACCAACTGCAGCAATCAGCATCCGCAGACAAACATAGTATGTACACGAGAGTCTGTATTCATACTGTAGTTGGATGTGAAAAATGGAAGTGAACTAAGCTTAACACAACATTGTTAGGTGGTGATGTCACCATGCATGATTTAACATCAAACGGCAAAAATGCTACCAGTCTGACAAAATTGATCAACTGTTTTTATTGCTTATTATAAATGTTGATGAGTTGTTGTGCATCCGAAGCCTCAGTAAAAAAAAAAAGTGTCTGCTTTGTTTGTGTCTTGTGTATCAACGTAACAATCTTTTTAAATCATAAAAAGCAAGGGAAATTTGAAGTTGAAGCTGAACACTTTTCCAGTCACTGCCACATGCTGCTCTACCCATGTGTGGCTTTGGTAATGATGACTCTGGGGGGGGCTGTTGAGCAGTCAGAAGGGTGGGGCCATTTCCGTTCAGCAAAGGCACAATGAAACTGACCTTTATGTTCTTTTCATCAGGCTAATCAAAACAATTTTTTCTGGTGGTTAGTAACAACAGGAATAATGATGTGGTCAGTCCAGGTATATTGATTAACCTGTCGCCCATAGGAAGCAGGATAGGAAATAAGAAAAATTGTCTGCTCTTTGGAGAGAACTCAGTCGCCTCTGAACCATTAATAAATAAAATGCTTTGTTTTTCTTTGACATAATAGACAAGAGGAGGTTTTGAAGCCCCCATGGCCGAACCAAAAACTTGTGCAATTATGGCTGTTCAGTTTAATTTGCAAATAATTTTGGGGGGGAGAGGGAGGTGTAAAGAGAATTTCCCCCTGAAATGGTTATTAGCATAGCTTAACAGCTTTGATATACATCAATAAATATTATATGATTATAATGTACAATGGTCATGATGTTTATTATTAATGTTTACTTAAGCTGTTAGGGTATGTTAGGATTTTAAGGTATACTTTTATGAGGCTTATGAATTTTCTGTAAATGCATTCTACAGGTGCGGTTAATGTAAATTGTAACTACTTCTATGGTATTACCTATTAAGTGTAGATCCATGACATAAAATCTTGATTTGATCCATGTTAATTCCTAGTTTTAACTTTACAAACTATGGAAAGGATAAAGATAGGAAACGTACATGTGTGTTTTGGTCAACCACAGAGTACCACAGAATCTCATGATTTCTTGAAGGGGACGATACGATTCACATTGTGACAGTCGATTTTACTGGTGGATGTTTTGCCTGTAGCTCTGTGGTTGACATGGGTTACGTACTGGCCACGTTTGTCCAGCTTTCCTCAGGGTACTCCACTGTCATCCTCCATCAAATAAGAGGAGACAGAGTAAAGATGGAGGTCACGGAGTTGGGTGGTGGTGGTGTTGGGTTTTCTGCAGAGCACATGGTGCGGACTGGAGGAGTGAGGTGGTAGAGATGGATGAAGGTCAGAAGGGAGCTGTTGAGATGAATCGATGTGAGGGTTATCACATCAAAATAGGAAACTTGACGATTAATGCTGTGGAGTAGATAGCAGTGTTGTTTTTGTGGAGGTAGTAGTAGACAGGTAATGTCAAGGTGGTCCAGTTACACACAAGACATATCTGATGTTGAGTATGGAAGTGATGTGGAATCTGAGGATGCATCAATAGCTGCGTCATCAAGCTTGCTTGTTCACATCCCTCAGACTTGATGTCCAAATGATGCTTGACTTGCATACATGTTCGGGAAGTTAATAGCCCAGATTCACTTTAAGAGCACAATTACCCTCAGCTCACAAACAAGACAGATGGGAAGGCAGTATGACCGGCGAGGTTCCAAATTGGGTTCCAGAAAACAGCAAGTGGCACAAACAGGAATTATATCACATGACAGCTGTAGCATATTTAATATTGTCTGTTGTATGTTTCACTGTCGGATGCCTGGTACCACAGTAATGCAACACAGGTTAATTCCGAAAATGGTGAAAAGACATATATGTACATTTCAGTAAATACCTAACTAATAGCCAAGCATTCTGTGACATATGTGTTGGTAAGTACAGACATGGGCAAAGACCAACCCACACATATGAATACAGCCATCAAAAGCTACAAATTGCAGGAATAGAAGAAAAAAATGTGGAAATTGTGGAGCAGGGAAAGAAGCTCTTTGGGCCTCATATGCCTGATGTAATATGTATGACACATTTAATCTCAAAGACCAACCATTATGAGTCTCAAATGTTACAGAGCAACCAAAGACCTCGTTATCCATGCACTCAGGACATACACTCACTGGCCACTTTATTAGGTACACCTTGCTAATACTGGGTTGGACCCCCTTTTGTCTTTAGAGCTGCCTTAATTCTTTGTGGCTTAAATCCAACAAGGTGCTCGAAACATTCATCGGGGACTTCGGTCCATGTTCACATGATAGCATCACACAGTTCCTGCAGATCTGTCGGCTGCACCTTCATGATGGGAATCTCCCGTTCCACCACATCCCATAGGTGCTGTATTTGACTGAGATCTGCCGACTGTGGAGGCCATTTAACTACACATTTATATTGATTCCTCCCATGAGTTAAAACTTATAAAAACATGGATAAGGATCTACATTAGATTTCACTTTGAGACAAATTGCATAAAAATTGAAGCGGCAATGCTAGGTGGTAGGCAAAAGTCCCTCTAAAGTAGGGGTGGGTCTTATCTGCAAAGGGCCGGTGTGTCTACAGGTGTATGGAATTAACCTTTAGCTCAGCCGCTCAAACCCAGGTGTGAGGACTCTTCAGCCAATCAGTCCTCTAATTTATGTACACAGCAGAAACCTTCATACACTACAGCCCTTTCTGGGTATGACTGCTCACCCCTGTTTTAAAGGGTGGCTGCTTGTGTTTGAATGTGATACGTTGTTTTTTTTTCATTATGGGTTCTGGCCTTATACCTTTGGTTCGACCCTGTTTTTGCCTGCTGGCTTTGTCTGCCTTTTGACCCATTTTTTGGTTTCCATGGCTACCTGTGAAGGACTTCCGCCTTCTGAGACCACAAATTATCGCTGGGCCCAATTAAACTTCCAAGTGTGACCTTCCATTGAGTGCAGCACACTGCAATACCACAAGGGAAGATGGACGGAGTACGAACAACAAATTTCTGTTTTACCGACACTTCTGTTGATATCCACGATTCTTTATTCAGGTTGTTCCACACAAAGTTTCAATACTGTACATTCATCAAAACTAGGCTAACTCATCGTGATGACAGGTGTGTTGTCTTCGAATGTGCTTTCAACATTTACAAAACTGTTAGAGACATGTGCCGAGTGAGGCTAAATGCTATTAGTAATCAGCAGAGAAAAAAAAAATACAGACATACACACAACACAAGTCATTACACCGCTTTTACCACTGGGGGGGGGGGGGCACTCCCCCCTCTATATACAGCAGTTTGCATCCTTGTCATTTCCAAGGGGTACATCTTTCATCCAGCTCCCATTGATTAAACAAGAGATATTGCTTCTACAGAGACAGAGACGGTAGTATTGTCTGGCTTTTAGAAGACAAAAAGTTCAGTGAGAGAGCCAGATAAGCACTATGAGCTAAAACTGAGCTAAACATTTTTTTTAATTAAAACTAAAGCATTTACATCCACATCCAACGATATCACTCATGGTAACTGTGCTTACAGACTGCAGTGTTAAGACATACGTAAACATATAAATACATATATATATTTATTTTGCAAATAAAGTTCTTTAAAGAAAATATCTTTTAATCTTTTATTTAATGTCCTATAATTATTGCACACATAGTAATAATATACCTGTAATGAAAACGACCAATGTTTACATCCCATCTGTATTGGCTGGAGGTGAGTCAAGGAGATTCCTGAAGCCTAAAATACTGAAAGTGCCTGGCAGGGACGTGGTGAAGGCAGCACAGATTTGCTAGAATGTAAAAGGTACAGCCTCCGATAGAATGGAGGCTTTTTAGCACTACGCAAGTGTGAAACTCAAGCACCTACACCAAATGGCCCTAAAGGGGCGCTGAAGCCGCATACAGAGTTAACTAGAGTGGTACATACAGGAAAAAAATTTCTGCAGGTTTTTTTTGTTTAAACACTATACACTGATACACTGAACCGGGATTCACAGTGCAGATAAGGTTACGCACACCATCACGAGATCGAAACAGTTCAAACAGGAAAACGTTTCACGTCACATGGCCAAACTTGGAGAAGTGTTCCTCGAACACGGCACCCTCCAGTTTTCCTTTAACCCTCCACTTTTTTCTCCAGCAGGAGATTTGGGACACTCTGACTACAAAAATTAAACGTATTTTCAAATATACATTGATGTATATACAACACACGAGATGAAAATATTTACTGTCTCACTTGAACAGATTAAGCTTTGTTAATTTATAAGAATGTACACTGACATATACACATTAATTTTACAATAATATAAATATAGCAGTTGATTTTAGAGATTATAGCATGGCTTCTAGTGTCACATAAAATGATCATTAAAGACAATAAAAGTAAACAAATAATTATTTTATATTTGTATGGCGGCATTTTATAAACCACGATGACAGAGGTAATGAAATTCAACCCTGTTTTGTAATCTCAGGGAACGGAAGCCGTGTTTCAAATAAGCACATATGTAGGGTTTCACCACCAATCAACTGAAAGCCACAAATGGACATTGACTGGGTAACACCAGACATAGAGCCAAGCCTGTTACGTCCTCAAAGTGAAGTTACACTGGGAGACAAAAGGACTTCACACAATAGTTACTTTTCTAGGAGGACTTAAATACGGTGGTTCGCCTAATTCAAGCATATTAAGTCTCTGAGGTCCCGCCAGGGCTCCTGCATGTCCCCCAGTTCCCTCCTGCGTTTCGTGAGGCTTTCAGTAACTCTCAGTCACTCTTTCCTGTGCAAGGAAAAATGTGTCTGCGCATCCTGGGAGGGATTGGGGTCTCACTCATGGTGTATTGACTTATGCCCTGTGTTTCCTAGGATTTGGTCCACATTCCATAATGGATGAGTCATTAAATAAAACCGTTAATATTCAACTATATGCTACTAATCCTGACTAGGCAAGAATGAGTGATAACCAATAGCATGGTGTCCTCAAACTAAAATAAAGGAAATTAAATATCCTTGTCCATTTCACTGGAATGCAGTACATTTTTGTAGAGTGCACACATATTGTGGGTTATTAAAATTGCACTGGCAGTGCTATATTTAATTAGTAAGTGACACCCTCATCAAGGTGCACTGTACCAAAATATTCCTTTGTGCTTTGATGGTCGTATATTAAACTAGAAAAGCTGTAATAAGCATGGAGAGGTCAAATCTTTATATCCACATTATCCCGATTGTGCAGTTATTTTTAGGGACAGAGATAAAATGTGCTTCCCCTGTGTGCTTCTTTGCCACTGTAAAGGTGCCTGTGTTGTATCCAGACTGTTCTTCTTGTAGCGTTGGGGAAACAGAACATGTTGCGAGCTGTAGGTGTGGCAACTGAAATGGCTGGAGCAGAGACCGGCACTGCAGTGTTTGTCGACGTATACGGACAGCGCTAATTTGAGAAGCTAACGCTAGCAGTACTGGAGAAGTAGAGCCGGGGACACAGCACAAGCACACCACAGTGCGCTAAGCGGTGCTGGCTGACGGGTTAGCCTGTGCAGCGACATAACACTGCTTTATGGGATGCGGGTCCTAGGGCAGTGTGGCGGCCCAAAGCTGGAGGCCTTCAGTAGCTACAAGGGACACTCTGTAAAGAGACACCCGACTGTGACTCCAGCGCATCCCAGACTCCAGGTGTATGAAGCTAAACAATCACACATCATTAAACAATCTATGCAGCCTATTCCATCCATCCATCCATCCATCCATCTTCTGTAACCATTTGTCCTATACAGGGTAGCAGGCTACGGGTGCAAGGCAGGGAACAACCCTGGCTGGGGCACCAACCCATCGCAGGGCACGGTCACACAGGCCATTGCAGCCTCTTTCAATATTTCACAAATGTGGTTATATGAGCTGCGCATACCTTATGTCGACAGAGGGGCTAAAAAGGCAACCATATTACCGAGATTTGTCGGTGTGCCTCAGATCTCACAAATACAGAACGAATTGAAAAACAGCAGGATCCTTTCGAACACAGGAAATGACACGTGAAAAGCATGCCGGCGAAACTAGAAAAACGCAGAGTCCCGGTGACATGCGGGGCACCGGCTGAGGGAGACTGTCTCAGCGCAAGCCGTTTGGGCTTCGGAGCAGCCAGACACGCGGATCATGTACTGATCTGTGATGACGAGCCATAAAGCCGAAAGCTGGTGGCGGGTTGATAAGTCTGGGCGATGCTTCATCTCTATGTGGGCATCTGGCATATTGGGATGATAATATTAATAATCATTTATAATAATAATAATTATTAGTATTATTTACTTTTATAGAGCCTTTCTAATACCGAAGGAGAGGAAAGCAAAGAAAGGCCAAAAAATATTTGAATCCCATAATGCACCTGTTTGATTTTTTGTCCCCTGGCCCACAGTAAATGATGCTTAATTTCACGATGGTCTTGCAGGGTGTCAGCCAGGGAGGTCGGCATAGAGCACAAGCCAGCATAAGACTCTGAAGGGATCCATTTTTGTCGAGTCATAGCCAAATGGTCTGCGTCTCCATAGTTTTCATAAAACGTTACCAGTGTTTTAAAGGCTCAGATTATGTTCATTCATCGTGTTTTCTACCTATGTGTGCTTAAGGTCGTTACCTGTATTCTACTGACATACACATACTTATTACTTTATCTTTACAGTGTTTCTGTGCCGTGCTACTCAGAGCCACAAAAGCTTTTCTAATGGCAATAAATCACAAAACATGCTAAATCGTGGGCCGCTTCGTGTGGCCAGAAGGAGGCGTCTCCCACAGCCAGACGGTGTGCGGGTTGCTGGTAATTCGATTTATGGACAGAGGTCCAGGTGGGTACAGGAGCTTCTCTAGCACTTCACACTATGAATATGGACACGACCCACGATGCACATGCAGCCACAGGCAGCCCCCCCCCCAACCTTTATAGAGTCTGAGGATTCTGTATTCTTTTTTTACCCCTTTCTAGGCCTGCGGCAATGAGAACAATGCCGATGGACTCTGAGAAGCTCAGAGCGTATAAGGACTCATGGGAGTTTTACTTAGGCAAAAGTGTTCTGAGGGCAGAAGGAAAAACCATTGGTTCAGAGAGATAACCAATCATATTGTAGAGGAGGTGGGTCCAAGCAACTAAAGGAAGTGGGACAACTATGATGCCTTGGTCCTATATCCTCTAGTTGCTTGGACCTACCTCCTCTATAATCTGATTGATTACCTCTCAGAACTAATTATTTTTCCTTCTGTCCTCGGAATATTTTTGTGTACGTAAAACTCCCATGAGCCAAATAAGGCAACGCAACGCAACTTACCTGAATATACAGAACAGAAAAAAGCAGAGCTTTCAATGTGCTACTTTACAAGCCTTAGTTAGGATATTTATAACCCTTTCTTTGGGGCAAGAAACCGGGTCTGAGAGCTCATCTTTCCATTTAGACCCTCCCACCCCACCCATAGCCCTGTACTGGGGGCTCAAGTTTGGGGTGTTGCAGTGTTTCAGGCACCTCAACCAGCGCAGACTCTACAGAGTCCTGAGGGATGGTGGGGAGTCTTCACCCCCCCAATAGACATCGTCACAGCAGCATGTGGGGTAGGTCCCTCCTAACTGAAGTCATATGACCTATTTGTAAGCTCAGCAGATGGAATGGGTTGACAAACAGATTTTGAGTCCTGGGTCTCCCTTCTCTTTATCTGGAAGGAGGCGACAAAACTATGGGCCAGGGTTGTGGGACATCCTGCCTGGAGTGTGGGGGGTTGAGGTGGGAGAACACTGTGCGAACCCTGGCTGGCCTCTGAGGGGCGTGATGAGCGCAGGAGGAAGGGAAGCTGGCCGAGGATCATAGTTCAGACTCAGGTGTGACAGCCATCTGGTATCCGGTCCCATAACGGCTGCTGGGGGCACTGCTCGTCATCTCCATGGGGGAGGTACCGCAGGGGCCCAGGTAGGAGCGGTGAGTGGGCATGGGGGAGGGCGTCTCGCTGGGGTTCTTGCTGAGGATGAAACGCGTCTCATCCTGGTCCTCCAAGTTGGACATGTCCTTCATCATCCCCTTCTTGTAGGAGACGGACAGCTTGTTGGAGCCGTCAGACATCAGGTTGAACTGCCGGGCGATGAAGACGATGGGCAGTGGCAGCATGGCCACCGCGATGAGGGCGAAGCACATAGTCATGGCCCAGGGAGGGTAGCTCTGGAAGCGCTCAGCAGCCTGCAAGGCACAACAAGGGGTGTCTCTCAGTATGGGTACTTCACCATACTTGCCTTCCCGCTTTGTGTCACTGTCCATTGCCAAAGATGTTGGTCTTGCCCCACCCCAAATATCAAGGATGCATTGGTTGCATCTTTGCCAAGCGAGACCAATCCCATGATTCAATGCACCCCCCATGATTGTTCTTGGGAGGCAAGCCGCCAAGACCACAAGTATGGTCTTTGCCTTATTGGTACTGAGAAACATCCCAACGGACGTAAAAGAGTGAGGCTCATGTACAAACTGAACTGTTGGATAGAACGTTATTCTGGGGGGAATAAAGAGAGACATCATTGACTGGAGTAGAGCCCTAAAGACCTCAGGACATTAAACACAAGAAAAATGTGATTGGTTGAGGTCCTTTATATAAAGGAACTGGCAAGATGAGCAGAAATTCTAATGTAGTAAAACACCAAAACTTGGAGAAGTCATGGTTGCCTCAGTTTTATTACTTATTGATCAAGGTAGCTTGTCACTCCACCTGGATTTCAAGTGCACTGCATGCAGGACTAGTCCTATACTTAATATTTTGAGTAGTGGGGAAAAAAATGCAGTCACTAACCAGCTCCTGCACCCAGGCGTTGTACCCTGGTGGGACAACAGCCATCTCAATGATGGTGGCAGAGATGAGGATAATCAGACATAGTGGGGAGACGTATTTCCACATGTAGAAGTAGAAGGCATAAGGTCGGAAGCCGAGCATGTCCTCCAGGTCCTGCATGAACCTGACGGCCAGAGAGGAACAGGAACAGGTCACAAGAGTTGCATTAAAGGCTGAAGACTAATAATACAAAATAAAAAACACAATCTTCCTTTAATGAAGCATTCGTGTCACCTAAATGACACAGGGCGGCAAAGGAAGTCGGACACTGGAGTCTGTGAAATGTATGTTTGATTTGTTCAAAAGGAAGCCCAGATATGAAAGTTGGCCAAAGAAAACTCACACACGTACACATACACACACATGTATGTCACACAGAAGCCAAACACAAAGGAAATGACTCATATCCCGGCTGTGCCAAATTTAAGGAAATCCGAAGCTAACACATAATCAAGCAGATCAAAAGCTGTATATAAGCTGCATGAGAAAAAATCTGAGGAACATAACCTTGATAAACAGGAGAATGGAGACTAAACTCAGTGCCCTACAGCCTATTATCAACCCTTTGCAGACAAGTTCAGGAAGTGAGCCAATGCAGATTATTACCCTGGCCCAAAGTTTGAACTGCTTACTTATTTATTCACTTGCTTCATTTATTTTAAATCACAAATTTTAACAACTTAATGTTGATAGCCAGATAGCTAGCTGTGACGTCTACGGCCTCGGAGGGGCGGGGCTTAACAGGTGTTACGGGTTCCTCCTCGTCAACACCTACATAAGAGGGACTGAGTCCATCACTCGAGTGCAAAGTATTGAGCCGATGTTCTTGTTGTGCCTTACTGAGCGGTATCTAGTCTCTTGTCTGCCCTCTCATCCCTTGTGTGCCTTCCTACCCTCGATCCAGTTCCTCTTGTCTTCATCTCCTCTCCCTAGCCCAGCGCCCGTTCCTGAACCCGTCGCCCGGTTCCGCCCTGTCTCCAACCCATCGCCCTTCCCTGGTTTTCCTTCCCTGCGTCCTCGTCTCAGATTGATCTCCCGGATTACGACCCCATCGCCTGCCTCTCGACCACGAACTCGGATTGTCCCTTTCTGTGCTTTTGCCTCGCCTTTCCGGCTTATTATTAAAAGCCTGTTCCCTCGCATTCCTGGGTCCTCTCCTCTGTCGGGTCTCGTGACAGCTAGCTATCTAGCACCTTAGTGTGACTATATTAGCACAATTATTTCATATCTTGTTAACACTGACATATCATCCTCGATGACAACAACCCAAGTAAGTCAATTTAAAACATTAAACTGTTCAATGACAAAAGCAGGCTTTTATATGTCTCACATAGTGTGTCTCATTACCATGTTTTAAGTTTGTTTTGTAATGTAGTTTTTGAGAAAATGCATTTTTCTGAAACAATGCATTTTTTTAGATAAGTGTTAATTTATTAGTATATATAATGCATTAGTTTGGTGGTAACTGATTCTAATTGAGCGGTCGTTTGTTAAAGACAGATATGTGTGATTTCCAAGTCTGGTGGCATTAAACGCCCACTGTGTGATGTTTTAGAGCTCCAGTTTTTTTCTTCACGACGACTGAAATATAAAATGTTCCAGCCATCTGTGCAGTGGGCTCTGACACAAGGTGTTTGCATTACTGCACATGTAATTCCCTGTATCTGGGTCTGAATAAGGTAAGCGGAGACCAAAGATTGTTGTGGTTCAACTCAGACTGAGATTCCGTTCCTGATCAGTGATGGTCTCCAGGGATGACTGCCATTAATGAAAGGTTAGGATTATGGGTTTTGAGACATGACATCTTCCTCAGAATGACTACACTAAAGAAGGTTATGGCCATCTGGTACCTCTTGGTTCCGTAGATCCATGCGACCGAGACGTTCTCTAGGATGACAACAATGGTGAGGGGCAAGCCAGCGGAGTAGTCATCGAACATCGTGACAAAGTAGTTCCCCGATCTTTGGACGAACAGGAGGCCAAACAGGAAGGCAGCAATGCAACAGCACACTGAGAGAGGGAGAGAGTGTGTGTGAGAGAGAGAGAGAGGGAGAGAGAGAGAGAGAGAAAGAGAGAGAGAGAGCAACACAGAGAGAACGAGTGAGGAGTGAGAGAGCAAGAGAGAGAATGCAGGAGAGTGAGCGCGAGAGGGTGAGAGAGCAAGAGTACATGATAGAGAGAGCAAGACAGACAGAGTAAGAGAGATAGAGCAAGAGAGAGTAAGACAGAGAGAGTAAGAGAGAAAGAGAGAGAACAAGACAGAGAGAGCAAGAGAGAAAGCAGGAAACAGAGAAAGCAAGACAGACAGAGTAAGAGAGATAGAGCAAGAGAGAGTAAGACAGAGAAAGTAAGAGAGAAAGAGCGAGAGCAAGACAGAGAGAGAGCAAGAGAGAGAGAGAAACAATTGCTCTAGAATGATCTATAACAGACTATTTTGCTTGACTCCAAAGTGGAGAGTTAAAAGTAAAGGATTTATCAGCCTGACAAAGGGGACGGGAAGCAGGATGCCTGCAAAGGCCTTACCTGTGAACACTTCTTTGCGCACCTTGAAGGTATCCAGGACAGGGGTGGTGATGCCCTCCATGGTGCCAATCATGCTGCCCAGGCCAAGGTTAATAAGCATGAAGAAGAACATGACTGACCAGAAAGGTGAGGCCGGGAAGTGAGTCATGGCCTCCGTGAAGGCGATGAAGGCCAGGCCTGTGCCTTGGACTGCCTGAAAGAGAGAACGGAGCAGATGGAAGTCATTCACCACTCTCAGCACTGCTATGCTATGTAGCATCCAGCTGTTACAGATGAGCAACCATGGAGACAACGGGCTAATTGGCAGCACGGGGAAAGGAGACAGAAGGGACCGGGAGATAGCCGTATGTCATATTATACTCAAGCATTCCGCAGTAATTGCATAGCGACATATTTATGGCTCTGTGAGACAGCGACACAATGTATATTCAAGGGTCAGAACCCAACAGGCTGTGAAATGCGTCCGTTCCTGCCACATTCTTTGACAGCGGGAGTGACAGACTGTAATACTCATTGTTTTCCTCCAGAAAGCAAATTTAAACATTCCTTTAAACTGTGCAACAATGCAAATAATGTAATAAAAAAAAAGCTGTTAAACAATGACCGATGCCCCATTTTGCGGGTCTTCTAAAGAACCTCAGACAATCACAGGAACCCTTCAGTTTCAATATGAATAGACAGAAAAGGAAAAAGATGAGAATTCTCTAGTGACACTGATGAACATGCTCACCTTGTTCAGCTCGTCCTCTAGCACACAGGGGTCCAGGCCCAGTTGGGCGAAGCTACCCTCCCTCACCGTCTTGATGACGCCGTACATCTCGGCGTAGTCCGAGCTGCTCAGGTGGGAGAAGTTGACGTGCGGAGGGATGAGGTCGTAGCTCAACACGTGGGAGTTAAGGTAACCCAGGATCTTCTCGGCGTTCCTGCAGGGGTTAAGTATTCAGGTTTGAGCATTAATGGCAAAAGCATAGAACATCTTGCTGCACAGCTGGTCTACATCCATGTTGGAGTAACTGAGGTGAAACAAAACAATATGAGCATCTCTGCAGATGGGTGGTTGTGGGTTCAAGTCCCATCCCTGCCATGTGTTGTGTGGGATTCCTGCAGTTGGTAGGGGTGCAGTTGGTATCTGTGAGGTTCCCACAGTAAGTGTTTTGGTGCTTTCCTTGCAATGGACTGGATTAGATGTGTCCCTAAACCCGAGCCTCCTCAGCACTCTCAACTGGGCAAGTGTGTAAGGAACAACCCACTAACCCAATGGCAAAATTCAAATGGATAGGCAAAGGCCCTTTATATGTATTGATTTTGCTGTGTTTTTGAAAGAGGCTGCATATAATATTATGTAGCTGCTTGCATACAGTTTGGCTAATCTGAGTAATTATTCAGAAAGTTGGAGTTATTAAATAAGCGTAGCATAAAATGTGCTACTCAGTGGACAGACTGTGACCTCACAGCTACCAGGCTGGTCTGTATGCTCTTCCTGTTCTCCCTGCATTTACATGGGTTTCCTCTGGGTATTCTGATGCATTTATCCAATGCAAGTAATTTTATCCATTTACGAAGCTTAAGAGTCGACATTTCTGCAATACTCCAGGATAATACTCTTAGCCTCCTACTGTCTTTTCTCCTCTGCTCCACTTCCCTCTGTTTATTTTACACTCCCCTTATAACTTGTAAAATTATGCCAACAGCTCCTGAGTTCTTAACGCTGCTGATATTGATTTCACTACCAGTGGTGCAGAGGTGCACAAGAGGTACTTCAGGTCCAGAGAGTAAAGGTCCAAACCAAAATTTTGTTTCAAACAACCAGTTGAGTATAGTGTCACGGAATATTCAATCGGTTGGTTGAAACATAATCCTGGTCTGGACTTTTAATCTCTAGACCTGAACTACCCACCTCTGTAGTAATGTAGCTACACTTACTGCTACTACTTACTGTACTGCTACTACTGTAAGTACACTGAGAAGGGTAGTCTATCGTCAAACATTAAGCAATGGTGGCTGCTACAGGCACGCCGCTGATTGGGACTCACTCGACGACGCACTTCTCGTTCATTAAGTTGGCCTTAAAGCCCAACACGGCGAACACCACCAGTGTGGCCAGCACTGAGGTGACAAAGTTGATGATGGAGACCAGCGCTGCGTCGAAGTGGCAGTTGTTGTCCTGCTTGTTGTAGCTGGAGAATGCGATGACACCTCCAAAGCCCAGACCCAGAGCGAAGAAGACCTGGGTGGCAGCTTCACGCCACACCTGCGGTTCCAGCATCTTCTCCAGCTGGCGAGAAAAGATGAGGCGGTGGGTCACCCGTCACATTCCATAGAGCTGAGAGCAGAATTCCTCCCTGAACAGTTGTGATGGACAAAATTACGCTTTCAAAGACCATTTGCTGTATTTTCCAACACCACTAGATGGTGCTCTCTGTCTGAAAAAGGGCACAAAGCATGCCCCAAAGCAAACCAAGAGCCCCATCTAGTGGAGCAAAAAAATACAGCAAATGGTTCATTGCATCACTACTGCATAAGGTTGTCCATCACTACTGAACAGGTATTATTTTTTATCTAAATCCAGCTGGCATTTGCACACATTTTAATAAATGAACATGATGTTAATGTTTCCTTTTCGATGTAGCACAATATTTCCCCAATCTGAAGTGCGTAAGGAGCTTAGCAATGCTGAAACTCTTAAACAGAATTTCATTTGATACAAGACCCATCGGGTGCAGATAATACAGAGCCCCAACTAAATTTGAAGTGCTGTACATTTTGAAGTACAAAACCGCCAGAAAACACTAGAGGGGGACATTACCCAGATTTAGAGCCAAAGCCACCATAAGAGGCATTATGCGCTGTAACCACAATATACTATTTATGTGTGACATGCATAATAGCAGTGCATTAAGCCTGTTATTAATATTCAGTAAACAATGTAAAGAAAATATCAAATTACAAATTAACAATATAATTGGCTGCTCTCACATTATGAAATAACTGAGTGGTGTGATTTGCCATGTTTTCTAAATGTCTTACCGGGGATAAAGACAGTCTGACCTGTTGTTCCCACCTTTAGGTAAACATATGATCTGAATGATTTCACACCAGGGGTATAAAACATGGTGTAACAGGTTTGCACTCACCTTGGGTGTGAACATGTGAGCAATGCCATCAACAGAGCCCCTGAGCATGAGCCCGCGGACCAGGAAACAGAAGAGCACCACGTAGGGGAAGAGGGAGCTGAAGTACATCACCTGGCAGGGGGCAGAATGGCGGGCCGCGCTGTTACCATGGATACTCACCAGAGACATGAGGGACAGCGGCATTAAGCAACTAACCTTACCAATAATAATAATTTATAAACTAGCCAATTAATTTTTTTTACATTTAGCTGCATCAGATCAACACATAATATGAAATTATTAAGATTGCTACGTTGAGTTTAACAAAAGCACAATCCAAATTTTAAAATGCAGATTTTCTTTTAAATATAGAGTGGTCTCCTAATTTTTTCCCCCCAGAGTTGTATGTAGGTGAGAGCAAACTTGGCAGCAAAGGGTGGCCCCTTGCAATGGTGCCTGTAAAGTTAGGGGCCTCAATCAAGGGCCCAGAGACCAGTGACTATTCTGCCAAAGCCAGGGTCAAACTGACAACCTTCTGATTACCAGCACAGAGGCTTAGCTCACTGAGCTGCTGGCTGCCCCCTTTTACCATCCTCTTCTGCTTGTTTATTGTATTATTTAATAAGTAAAACACCACCAGCGGCATCTAATGACGGCGTGCTGCCTGTAGGGGCAGCGCAGCCACTGACTGGTACAGCTGGGCCACCAGCCACACCCATTCCTGGACCAGCACATCTGGGTTTGCAGAGTGTTTTTCTGTATTGTCTGGAATTTCATGGTGTACCTTATTTTCATTCAGTGATCTTGACTTCAGGGGAGAGCTGCACAGCTTTTTAAAAAGCATTAAGAATAAATTTGTAGCAGGACAGATCTGGTGCGAAGCCTCATTATATTTACGCTAGTATGCTGCGGAAATGCACACTGCACTCTGGACCAATCCGGTGCTTGGTTGCCATAGCTACACAGCAGCAGAAGGTCACTTTGAAGTAACCATATGCAGTGAGTATACTGTAACTGATCCAGTGTGCTTCACTGAACTATTGTCTTTGAGAGCCAGCTTTTTAGCTGCCTGTTTACCTACAGATAACTCTGCACCACAGTATGAGCAGCCTGCAGGTTTGTCTTGGAGGGTTCACTGGCTTTGTGGGTAACAGTGCGCTCTCACACGACTTAGGTCATAGGTTTGATTGTTGCGTTTGACTTCCTGTGTGTGGCATTTCCACTTTTCCCCTAAATTGCTTGGATTTCCTCTGAACATTTCGGTTTGCTGGCAAACTCCAAAGATATACTACCATACCTGTGGAAGAACCCGTCTACCTGTGCTGGAGCTGCACAATCTGCAGATACCTCTGTAAATCACTGCTTAAGACCCGTTTCTTAGCCTTGGCATTTGACTCCAGTTGGATTAACATATGTATTCACTTACTTTAAGACATTTATTTGAAATTCATTTTATTTACTTTATCAAAATTCTTCAAAAAGTCTTGCATTTTGTTTGGTTACTTATGGATAAAGTTAGGGCTGGGTAGGAGTTGAAGTTGCGATGTTGGGATTAAAGTTTTCCCCACAGAAATGAATGGAGAGTCCTCCCAAATATATAATTACATACCTGTGTGTGTGTGTGTGTGTGTGTGTGTGTGTGTGTGTGTGTGTGTGTGTGTGTTTGTGTGTGCTCTCTGATGAACTGGCATCCCACCGTGCCCCCTGCCTTGTGCCCTATGTTTCCGTGGATAAGCTCACCAAGACCCTGTACTATCTTTAGAGGATGGATGGACCTGCACGCCCACCACAGCACCCATGGCTGCCCACCTTCCCCGAGGACTGGATGCCCTTGATGACGGCCAGGCAGACGATAAACCAGGCTGCCAGCAGGGACAGGGTCATCCTCCAGTTGAGCCCGCCGCTGTCGGCGATGGTGCTGGTGATGTTCAGCGTCTGCCGGTACCAGAAATAGGTCGTGGCGGAGCTCTTCTCACACTCGGGCTCCACAACTGTGGCAGAAGCAGGAAAATGGAACGTCAGTGTGTAATAACGCCCCCTAGTGGAGCTCCAGGGCACCACAGGTGTTAAGATCTTCCATCATTTCTGTCACTCCACAAGGTCAGGAGTATACTTCCTACAGTGCCTTTCATAAACAAATCCACGCTAGGACATTTTCCAATAAAACATTATATATAAGTTTCTGTAGATACTACAAACAGTATATGAAAAGGATCAAAAATACAATAGATCTATCTATAGATTTAGTGGATATACTGTATATAATGCCAGCAAGACAAAGGGCTTATGTTCATAAGGTCAATACTATCTGTGGTCTAGATAAGGTCCCTGGGGAATATAGAAGGTGGATAGATTTACCGTCAGTCCCACTAATGTGTGTAAAAATAAAATCTAACTGTAGAATTTACAATTTAAAAACCCATTCCTCGAGGCCCACATCTCAGAGTTTTCTGATGGTCCACTTACTGGCTTGCGTCCCGTTCCTCCTGATGGGGCATTCGCTCCAGGGCAGGGGGTACTGGAAGGACTGGAAGAAGTAGAAGATGCTCCAGCCGATGATGACGTTGTAGTAAAGCCCCACAAAGCCACACACCTGCAGGCAGCACGGAGGACGGCCGGTTAATGTCGCTGTGGAGCCTCACACCACATCACAGACTCCTGGCAGGGAAACAGCCTCTTTCTTCCACACAATGTTCAGGGAATACAAGTAATTATACAGATATCATGTTGCCGTATTTGCTAAATTTTAAGCACCCAGTCTTGTAAAACAGGGAGAGACAAAAACACTGTAAAACAATGAAAGAAAAAGAAGAACAGATCAGATCCTAATCCTGTACATGCCATATTTTTACATTAATCATTTTAAACTTATGTATGATTTATTTTAATACCGTGTGATTTATCCCAGTTTACAAAGACCATTTATGACATTTTTCGGATAGCCTACACTCCCCCCCCCCACAGACCCCTTTTCTCGCCAGCTGGGGAGGGGTGAAGTATAGCACGTGCCTCCCCCTAAGAGCTGCAGACAGTCACGTGCTCATCCTCACTTCGTGTGGAGCAATCCCGGAGGCCAACAGCAGGTGTCACCATAAAGAAACAGCAGGGCGCAGGATACCCAGCATTCTGAACCACCCAATAGAACGTGACCCATTTTGTGTCCTTTGAGTTTCCTCGTCACAGACAGCTCCCAGATTTGGCCACCCCGCCAAATCTTCTTTGCTAAACAATAGACTCTATTTTTAGTGTCATGGCTGCTAAGAATGCAGTTTATTTACAGGAGAACCAAGCATGTGTTGCTGAGGGCAAAGATTAATTATAGAACATAACTAACTTATCTAAGTAGGAAAGGATTCATTACAACTAAAATCCTCTCTTAGGGAGAATACCTAATCATTTTAGCACAGAGTAGGAGGGAATATGCCAGGCCAATAGGGGGCAGTACACCAATGCCTGCAGTGCTTTCCTCTTGCCCACATCATTACTTCTGACCTAAACAAGAAGATATGTCGGATGACCTGTTTGGATGTACTGTAGGGTATGGTCATACAGTCCAAGCAGAGAGGTGAAGCAAGGCTTTAGGTGTTAATCTTAGTGTACGCACAGGACAACATGATTGTCCATTGATGAAACCCCACCCAGTTCATATTGTGTAATTTACACTGATGTGCCGTCCCTGTGTATGTGACCCACTCAATAAGTCAGAGTTTAAACGGTGTCTAGAGACACGTCGTTCTGTGCCTAACTGCAAATCCTGCACAGCCTTGACGTCCATCAGCTTCAAAGCATGATTGGCAACGTCACACGGCTGAAGCTTGTCTGCAGAGACCCTGCCTCGCGCTCGGCCTGTGTCCGCCCAGGGTCCAGCGGCGATCTGGACCAGGCTGCTCCGCACGGAGACACCCATGAATTATTGAAGCGTATTCTTCCCGCAGGCAGGACATGGGGCCTTGAAGGGGTATTTATAGCGCTCAGTCCACTCCCAAGGGTGGTGCTGCTTTCAGACAGTCTCCTCTGATAGGAAACATTCTGGATCCAGAAGGAGAGCAAGTAAAAGCATATGGGCTCACAGTGTTAGCTAGGGCTGAGACTCTGTCTATATCAATGAAGAGGAACAACTGCACGTCATCAATAACTAAAGGGCAGTGTCAGTAACTAGGTATCGTAGTATGCCAACAGCAGTGAGCAGGAGCGAGACTGAGTATTAATATTGCTATATTATATATAAGAATGAAAGTGGATTTATAACCAGAAATAGGAGACAGTGTGTATCTATACTAGCAATTATGAATGAGACTGTCTCAGTAACGAGCAGAGAGAGTATGTTTAGAATAGTAACTTGGTGTAAATTTGTCTGTTTTATTAGTAGCTAACTGGTTAGGAGGAAAAGGATGTCTGAAGTAGTATGCCGTGTGTTTATATTTGTGCAGAAAATGAGTAGAGTGGCTCTATATACAGAACCAGGACTGTATGACTGTATCCATATCAGTAAGTAGGACCTGAGGGGTGTGATCCACTCACCATCAGGCTAGAGACCCCGATTCCTCCAAGCCGTGGGCAAACATAGTTCCACACCCCGATACTGCCGCGGCGGATCTTCTGGCCCACTGCAAGCTCCAAGAAGAAGAGGGGGATCCCGATGATTAAGAGGAGGATGAAGTACGGGACCAGATAGGCACCTGGAAGGTGAGAAACAAGCTTACAAGAGGCTGCGTGCGTGTGACTGGCTTTCTGTGTGAATACTTGCCTGGGCCCTCATGTTAAAATGTGTGTCTGTGCCATTCTGTATGTGTGTGTACCATGTTTTACAATGTTACTGATAATGTTTAATGTAGGGGAAAATGAGAAAGGTTAATCAAAAATACATGCAAAAGTCAAAGGGCCTCGATATCAAATCTTCTTTCTACACATGTCGTTTCCTCCTGCTCTTATCTCCCAGGGCCACGCAGACAAAGCCACAGTCTCCGCAAACACTGTCACCATGACGTCCACCGCTACCATGGTGACGGACCGCTTTGCTCAGCCAAGGCGGGTCACGTCTTCCTCGCCGTCCTGCTGCTGCACGGTAGGTGGTGAGGATGCCCATTGGTCGGCGATCGGGGGGAAATGCAAACTCGACTGCTGAGTGGGCGCTGACCACTTGTCATCAGCTGTCTTCTTTACAAGGGGAAAAAGAGGTCAAATATACCCCTCAACCTGTTCTTTGGCTTCTTCCTCAACCTCTAATTACGGGAAATCACAGGGCAGCCATGGATGAGGCCTCACGGTAAACCAAACAGCCGGGAAAGTGACATCAAGGCTGTCGGATTGCCGTTCTATGTTCCCCCTGAAAACCACAGACAAACACGTGCGCACGCATCTAATACCCCCTCGAGAGACAGAGAAGGTTTCCGAAGCCACGAGCTCTCCATGCGTGGAGCAGGCCACTCGAGGAAGGTCAATCTGAATCTGAAGGGCATTTTCAGCCATCGTCGGAGCTGGCATTTACTCCAGATCCTCTAGTGAGCAACGCTGAGGTGGTGAGTCATCGCTTCACTGGGTTGGATAAAACTGGGGCATGTTTCACAGCAGTGCAGGGACTGGAGACAGTAAATTTGGCTTGGCAGATCAGAGTGGATTCATCCTGCCCAGCTTTACGCAAAAAAAAAATTAAAAATTAAAAAAAGCTGAAAGAATGAACTAGGAAATCAGGGAGAAAATAAATCAAATGCTGCGGTACAGAAAAGAAAGACTAAAAATTACTCACATGACAAAAGGGCAAGACAGTGAGGCTAAAAATAAAATGAGAAATTTGAATCATTGAGAAAGAAAAAAAAGCACGAGAACAAATCATATTTTGGACAAAAATGTATTGTATCTGTCTAACAGACAGCACCAGACACTGTTATACAGTAAGACACTCTTAGAAAGATAAGGTGAATATACAGCATGTAGCTAAATAAACTATTGATATACAATAAGTCACTAAAAGCAGATAAGGGATGAAATACAGCTTGTGGTTAAAGAACGAGCCGTAATAGCAGGAAAGGATTGCTATACAGCTGGTACCTAAACAAAGGCCTGATCTATAGCAGGTCACTAACAACAGCAGATTGCTGATATATAGCTGGTGACTAAGGACATCAGCGTGACAAGCCACGCTACAGGACGCCACTAGAGGACAGCAGAGAGCACAGAGAGAGCTTGATGAATTGGGGGAACATCTAGAGAAAAAGAAGCCTGAGGTAAGAGGAAATATTTTGAAAGTGGTATGACAAAATACGAGGAGAACAAAAGTAGATGCAAGCTAACCCAAAACAACATAAGCTGACAACAGCCAGTGTGGACAATAAAACGTTAAAAGACGTGCCAACAGATACAGGTGCATGTAGTATGAGTATGGTGTGAATGTGTACTTCAATTAAACTTCTTAAATTAAATGTGATTGTTTCAAGATTCGTGTCTGTTCTAATAAAACCACAGCGTGAAGAGCAGTGCCACGAATCAGGATCGAGAGATTCCTGCCAAGTTACGTGCCATCAGTAAATGAAACAAATGAAACAGCACCTTGCCAAACGAAAGGACGATTTCAGGGTCAGTCTCTGAGATATATCCCCCGAGTCACGCTGTGCCGTTACAGACAGGGATTACAGGGAATTCTCCTCACGAGCAAAACGAGTAAACAAACAACCATCTGCTTAGGGAGCAGTCAACTGCTCTTCCGGAATAGAAGGTAGCGCAGTAGCTATGGCTAATCATAAACCTAATATAAATAATAATTTTAAAATATTTATTAATAATAATCATAATAATAATAAAATAATAGTAATTGCCATAAAACTAAAAAACAAAAATCAGCACTTTAAAACTCCATACAGTAATACTTATTTAATTCTCATAGTCATTTAAAAGGACAGACACAAACCTCTTTAATTTTTCGAGAGGATTAGGTGTAACATACCACAATTACTGCCAGCAGGGGGCAGTAGTAGCATTAGGGTTAATGCAAAACATAGTAACATCAGCAGGGAGAACCAGTAGGATAAGGGTTAAAGCATTACATGAGTACCATCAGCAAGGAGTAACAGTATCATCATGGTTAATCCATCTCATGAGTATCATCTGCAGGGGGCAGCAGTAACATAAAGGTTAATGCACCACATGAGTGCTGTCAGCAGGGGGCAGCAGTGATGTCAGGGTTAATGCAACACATGAGTACTGTCAGCAGGGGGCAGCAGTAACATTAGGGTTAATGCACCACGTATATCGTCAGCAGGGGGCAGCAGTGATGTCAGGGTTAATGCACCACATGAGTACTGTCAGCAGGGAGCAGCAGTAACATTAGGGTTAATGCACCACATGAGTACGGTCAGCAGGGGGCAGCAGTAACATTAGGGTTAATGCATCACATGTATATCGTCAGCAGGGGGCAGCAGCAACATTAGGGTTAATGCACCACATGAGTACCGTCAGCAGGGGGCAGCAGTAACATTAGGGTTAATGCACCACACGGGTACCGTCAGCAGGGACGACACTCACCTCCTCCGTTCTTCTGACAGAGGTACGGGAAGCGCCACACGTTGCCCAGTCCCACAGAGAATCCCACCTGGGCCAGAATGTACTGCAGCTTGCTATTCCAAGCGGGCCGTCCGTCGGAGGCGTCGGGCGAGTCCTCGGGCACCTTGCCCTTCTGTGCCGGGGCTCCGCCCGCCGCGCCCATGTTCATCACGCTGCTTTTGTAGTCCAGCGGCTCCTCATGAGCCAGCAGGTCGGCCACCGACTCGGTGACGTGCTCATTGCTGTGCTCCCGCTGGGTCACCTTGCTGTTCTTCGGCATCTGGGACTGCTGGGGTGTCGGTACCAAGGGAGGGGCGGCGGATGCGTGGGGTCTGGATCGCAGGCAGCGCGCAACACGGCTATTAGTGATGCTTGGACTTCTTCAGCTTCGTTCCTGTTTGTGGAGAAACACAAAGTAATCTTAGTTTGTTTCTACCAGACTTTCAGTAAATTGGGGTTTCTCAGGTTTCACAAAAACAATTAACTTATTAAATAATAACAGCTGCAGTTAGGGTTAAACCAAAATAAAGACCAAATAGCCAATATTAATTCACCCATCTTCAAACCATAATTATATTTATTTAAGGCTCTTTATAAATATGTCTCCCATTGTACTGTTTATGCAGGTGGACTCACGATCTCTATCTTAAACGAACAGTTCCAACAACTGCACTTTCTCCACCACAGAAAGGCCGTCACACAATCATTAATTTAACTTTGTTTGTCCCTTGAGGAACTTGGTATTTAGATAAATGCACAATTGTTTGTTTTTTTCACCCTGAGATTCAGGAAGATAAAATTATTATTAAATGTGTTAGATAACCAGAAGCTGGTTGTCACATTCTGTTTCCATGTTCGTTCATCATTAATCGTATTTCATATTTCATGCAGTTACTAAATGTGTTCATGATAAGTACTTGAGTAGTAACTGAGTTACTAAGTTACTTCTGCCCCCTCAAGTAAAGTGTTACCAATTCTTAAAATTAGTTTTAAAAAAATTGAAAATGTAGCACAGTGACTTTTTTTCCTTTGTAACATAAACGTCCAACATTCGTTTGTTGGTGCAAATGACTGGCCCGAATTTGATAAACATCTGTGTCAGATGGGGGTATCGGTGTCAAGAGGGTGGGGGCATCAGACTCAGCCGGCCTGAGTCCCAGTCATTATACACGAGTTCCGTTTATTTTCACCCAGGAAAAAACACCCAGATCCTGCCCCCACCCCCAGTGTATATTTCCACCTTCTGACACAGAAATAGTTTTTATTGTGGAACCTCCTCACTGATTCTATTAAAATCTTCACCTCTCACATGCCCAAATAAAGCCCCAGTGTCACATGACCAGGTACCATCCTGCACGGAGCCTCACCGTGTGAAATAAGAAATCCGTATTATAGGAAAATTCTGTCCGATCGACTAAGGAGTGCTGTAGCCACTCTGTGAAGGTTCAGATGCCGCAAATATGAAGATGGCTACAGCTATTTTCTTTATTGACCATTTTTTCACCTAAACTCATTTCCTGCCTTAATTTATCAATACTTTTGCAGAAAAGTTAAGCCATGCATTTAATAAACGAGAGCAAGAACACACCAGCCAGCAGCCTTGTAAATATAACAGCAGGTGTGGTGGGGAAGAGCTCCGGAGATGTAGGTCGGATAAAGGTCAAGGAGTCACGAGCATCTCTGCAGAAGCATCTGAAAATGGAGCTACACACACACACACAAACACACACATACACACACAAACACATACAAACACGCACTCGGAAAGCGTTTCCTCTGCAGATACACACACAGAAATATATACATGAAAATAGGACATTGCTTCTTCGCACATACACACTTCATCACACACGCATGCACATGCAGAAATAGCACAGTCCATGCCTCCACACGCACACACACACACACACATACACACAAATTAGCACACTCTGTCCCTCCCCACACAAACATCCATACTCACACCTTCACACATTAAAATACATGCATACGCACACACATACATTCACACACCAGATGCTTCATGACCACACACACACATGCAAACACACAAGACATACATCACCACATCACACACCACCTAATACTCAGATTTATTTGTTACATCTATACAAACACACATCCTCACAACAAACATGCTATCACCCTCAAAAACATCATAATCAACCTCACAAGCTCAACCTAACAGGAGGCAAACCACTCTGACTCAACACCTGACAACATCCACCAAAACCAGCTCGACCTACTGCGATTTCATAAGCTGCAATCTCAAACGAACCAACCTATCTTGCTGTCACTCCACAGCCAATAACTTTAATCTATTCCCTGTCACTTGCACCCTGCCAAAGTCAACTTAGCCCACTGATATTGTGTACTATATTCAGAACATTCACCCACTCACTGTCAATAACTGCATATTTAATGAGGATCACCATGATCTTGCAGATGGTCTGGAGGACTTAGGGTAGAATACACCATTGACAGGAAACCAGTGTATTACAAGGCAGAAGGCACACACACACACATACACACTCAGAAATGCCTTTATCCACAGAAAACCCAGAGTTCCCACAGGAGAGCTATACAAACACCAGACACACACCCCGTGAAGAGACAGTGTGCATATTTTAGCAAGTGCTTTCCTACAAAGTGATATAAAGTGCTCACAGGAAGTCTTAGAATGCTTGCTTAATTCTGCAAAAATGTTGAAAATTTATGGGTTTCATAACAGAAGGCCTTTGACAATCAATTTTTAATACACCTGTACAGACGTTTTCTTTTTCTTAAGTGTCATATTTTTTTGACTGACTCATTCAGTTCTATTCCTGCCATTTTGTTATTAATTGCAATTGTAGTCACTGGCTGCCAAAGGGACACTAAATGCAAATGTCTGACATTATATGTTGCTGTTAAGGTGTTACTAATTAAAAAAACATCCAATGGTGCTTGTCAATGAACCTTTGAACTCAGAACAGCTCTTTTAGAACAATAATTTGGGTTACAATGTATTACTTCTTGAAATTAATGTTTTAAGTTAAACTACTGCTTCTTTCTAAGGCAATATAGATTTTTGTAAACAAATGATTTGTTATAAAACCAAGACATTTACACCAAATTCTGCACTGTAAAAGTGAGGACCATACAGCAGGGACAGACAGTGTCCCTGAAGCCACTGGGGTTAAGCACCTTGCCCAGGTGCCCAGTGGGGATACCCCCTACCAGCCATGGGATCTGAACTCACATGCTTCCAGATATGGGCACAGATCCAAAAACCCACTGAGCTACACCCATCCTCCTGCAATAAAGCAGCACCTATATGAACCAAATAACAAAAAGCCTTGACAGTTATATAGGAATTTAGCCTGGAAATTGATACCCATGTAGCCACAGAGCCCATAATAATAACAACAATAATAACAACTACACACGAGACTCATACAATTACTTTGCTGTGAAGTCAAACAATAACTGTGCAGCAGTGCAGGGCTGCCTAACTCTGCTCCTGGAGACCTACCACCCCGCAGAGCTTAGCTTCAACATTCCTGGCACTAAAACTGAGATGCTACTGAAGGGCCTGATGTTCTGTATCAGGTGTGCCAAATTAGGGCTGCAGTTAAGCTCTGCGGGGGGTGGATCTCCAGTAGCAGGGCCCCCATTCAGTTGTTGTTCCCTAAACTCGTGTAAAATATATAATGAAAACCAAGCCTTCACGCTGCGTAAATACAAAACTGACCCAAAGACTTTACACCAATACGACCCAGGTGCAACGCACTAAAATCACCCATGTCACTATCCGGAAGACAAAGACCAAGCCTTCAGTAACAACACTGACTTCAGATAAGCATTAAAGAGTTTACAGTGACCCGTATTGCATTGTGCTTGGATCTGACCCTACAGAATGGGTCCCACCCGCTCTTCGGGTAAGGAGAGTGGCAGTTATCAGAAGGTCACCAGTTCAACTCCCATAGCAACTGCAGTAATGTCACAATTGGACCCTCGTGCAAGGCCCCGTTATCACACTGGCTGACCTGCCCTCTGATCCTCACTTGAATGTCACTTTGGACAGAAGCGTCTGCTAAACAAATATACAGTACATGTAAATGCCCGCAGGGTGAGGATGCTGTGCCCTTAGTAAAGCAGCATAAACTGTAAAGTACTACTGGGAAAAGTGGAATTTGTGGCACTATCCATCCATTTTCCAAACTGCTTATCCTACTGGGTCACGGGGGGTCTGAAGCCTATCCCGGAAGCAACAGGCATGAGGCAGGGAACAACACTGGACAGGGGGCCAGCCTATTGCAGGGCACACTCACACACCAGTCACCCACACCTATGGGCAATTTAGTGACTCCAATCAGCCTCAGCATGTCTTTGGAGTGTGGGGGGGAAACTGGAGTACCCGGAGGAAACCCCACAACGACACAGACCATGCAAACTCCACACACATGGAACCCAGGCGGATACTCAAACCCAGGTCCCAGAGGTGGGAGGCAACAGTGCTAACCACTGCACCACCATGCCGCCCCTTTGTGGCACTATTGATCATATTAATTAAACCGAGTTGGTTTGAATTATGATGCCAATAATTTCCAATATACTGAACGCAAGCCAGTATGAACTCAGCAATGACACGATATACAGTGACTGAGAATCCACCTTTCTAAACACTGTGCTTTCATGCACTGACTCACAAAGTGTGATCGCTGTGCCTTGATATGAAACACAACATGGAAATTCTGCAGTTAGCTCTATACCAGTGAAGTGTAATGTAAGGCATATAATGGTTTACAAAGTCAACACCATACATGGGTAAAATTAACTTACTACTGTACATCAGTAAGCAAATGTAATTCTAAACAAAACGAATGAATACAGCATTGCAGGTCAAGGAGTGAACGAATGACGTTCCACAAATTTAGTAAATCAACGCAGATCATATAAATATAGTACCACGGGATACATGACTGCAGTGCCATATACTTCAGCATATACCGAAAAGTATCACTCAAATAGTGAATGAGTGCAGGAATAAACAACAGGCCTATGAACGCAGAACTACACATGAGAAGATGAACGTTGCGCGCAACACGTAGAGGCGCAGCTGAAATTCGTGGCTTTTGCTGTCCTTCGGTATAGAGATCTCGCGGATGATATAACAGATCTGGGTGCAAGTGTCACTGATTTAGGATGCGCTCCAGTTTTGTCCTGTCTGGTTGCTAAGCAGCGCCACGTTATACATATATAAAGTCACTGAATGTGCTTACTTTCCCGAGTCTCCCGCGTGCGCTACGTATCCTAAGTATCTGCTGAAAGACGCATGATGACCAAGATCAATCGCATATATAATGGACCCTGTTCAGAAGTTCAAAGCTTTTAACGACTAGATCTTATGTCGACGACGCGGCTTCGTGGCACGACTTCTTACGTCTCTGTGACACGTTTTAGCGGAGAGTAATGTCATATAATACCATTTCATTAATTCACCAGTCAGTCTGAGAGAATCACAGGGACAGACAGTATATGTGGTACAGATAACTTAATGTAACATCACAGATTTTCATGTATCCCTACGTCGCAAACTCGCTTTACAATGGCGAACCATTACGCATACAATTATCTTTAATTTCTCGTGCTCGCGTTAATATACAAATACTATTTTTCTAAATATTTGCGAGGGCAGAGACGTTATTCATTCATTTATTTATTTATTAGCAACGAGGTGGCGGATATGTTGGATCGCTTAGGGTGTTTTAAGGTGCGGTACGGATGTAATGACGGATGTAATGTGTATTTTGATTATATCGTTAGGACACAGTCTGTGTCTGTAGGACCAGCAGGACAGTTGTTTTAAAACGAAGAAATCAGGTAACATGTCAAAGCCATTAAAAGTGACGGATGTAATCTGTGCTATGGCCTCCCAGTAACAATCAGACGGGCAGGTATAACTCACGATGTCAGGCAATCTATCGCCTTTATAGGCTCTACGTGTGTTTCAGGCAAAATTGCACAAATCTCGTAAAATGCGAAGATTACATTTCTAAATGGATTATACATAAAACGTAAACCGATATTTGACGTTAAATTTGAATGATATTCAAGGTCAAACTACCCAATGACATCAATAATTACATCGAAACCGTTTTCAGAGCTTAAACATTGTGTAATACAAGAACTATAGCCTATTTTAAAAAATAGTTCTAACAATTATGCTGAGCACCGAGCAACACTTACTTTCTCCATCATAACCGAGAAGACTTAAAATTATTGCGGCTATAGCAAAAACAATTCGAGTATATTTTCCACAGTATACACAGGTATGTAACTTCACTTTTGTACAGTTACTTGTAGAGTCCAAGCATTTTCTATCATAATTACTCATAAGTGATGAATATTTTGTGCGGCAGACTGAAAACCGAGTAAGAATATGTATTTGACCAGAAACCAGCCCAACCCACGCAAAATCACTAACATTCACCGGAAAGCCGGGACTCGCAAAGCGAACAAAACACTGTATATTGTTTCCATACCTTGTCCGGTATTTGGAGTGAATAAGACGTAATATCCTTATATCGAGAACGGCGTCCTTACAGTTTCAACACGAGTGGAAATAAGAGCATCGCTTGCAGCTGAGGCAGTTGATTGTGCCTCCATGTAGGTTCGGTACCGATCGTCTCTGCGCTCCGGGACCCAGAAATCACGTGCAGCTTCGCCTGAAAATTGACATGCGGAGTGTCGAGTGGTGTGACGCACAAGCCGGGCCGTTCACATCACTAGGGTTTTTTCATCATCTATTAATAGCAACTTGAAGCCACGTATATTTATTTATTTTTCTAATATAATTAAAGAAAACATAGAAATCCCGTTCACTTCAGAGTCCTTTTTTCAAGGATGCCATCAGCCGCGCAGGCTGCTTTCCAGAAGCAGCGTTTACAATTTATTTACAAGGGGGATCGCCATTAAATTGCGTGTATTCGTCTTAGGCTAAGGATGAGAGATAATTGCACAATGACATATGGAATGTGACGCACACTTGAGTCTTCTTTGTTGATGTCAGGGGATGCTATTTTCACATCACAAAAATCCATAGCACTATACATAAAATATAAGGAATACATCTGCATCACAAGCGTTTCTCATGATGTCTGTGTATTGGCGAGCAATTATGTGACTTATACATCTTGTATATCGTATATTCTCAATGCTATTAAGTGTGCAATTTATCATATTCGTAAAATAACGTTATGAAGACACAAGATCGGACATGGACGTCCTGGGGCGGGGCGATGTCAGGTGATCAACCTATTCATTCACCTGTAGCCCATTTCTAATAAAACAAATCAGTGTTCTGTCCATCCCTCGGCCACAAGACAGACTAAAATTTGCGCCGTTTGTTTTCTTTTTGCTACAGATGATAATCGTAGTGTTCGTTTCTCTATCCCAGTTTAATCAACTCCAAAACCTTTAAAAGTCCCCCTCCCATCCCAGAGTCACATGGATTTGTTTGCCGTCGTGACTGACGTGTAGCCACGGATATATTTATTACATATTTTTGAAACTAAAAGGATACGATTGTCATTGCAACCAACTATTGTCTTAAATGGAACAATATCATTATTTGTTGTATTTACATAAGATATTTGTACATGCTAGTGTTTCCAGATTTGCAATAGTCTCCATTATATTGAAATTCTTTTAGTTAGTAAGGAACTGTCCATCGGGGTGGTTACAGCACGAGTCCGTATAAAAGACATTAAAAGTTCTACTCTGACAGCAGCAGTCCTGCAGTGCAGTTGCTAAGAGGTTACTCCGGAGATTCTGATGTCCTGGGTTGCACGTCAGCGTTGACTCAGTGTTTGACATCACACTCGTGCGAGGATTGATTGAACGAGGCAGAAGCTCGGCGCGCGCTAGTTTTGACGCATTGTCTGTCAACAGGCTTGCAGTGCCTTGCAGGTATGCAAGCTATTGCCAAGGTTTTCAGTGCTGCTCACAAAAGATACGGACAAATCTTTGGCTGGTCACTTACACAACAGGGCAATAATTCGTCAATGTCTTTCATTCAAAATATGTTACCAAAATATTTATATTATTTTTATTCTTTGCAACGTTTGAATACTTTTACAAGGCACCGCAGATTTATTACATAATATCATTCTGTAATAATAACAGAAGACCTTGCTGTGGGGTGTACAAGCGTCATCAAAAGCTTCACACCTCGATTCGTGCAAGTCGAAAAACGCCGCTGGATGTATGTCGTGAGTCTGCTTCTGATTCCCGCCTGCCACGTGATGCGTCTCGTAACAACTAACTTCTGGGATCAGTTCCCATGGTAACGCGGGATCATGTGACAATCGTTCACACTGGGCCTTGCCGTCTGTGTTACCTAGAAGTTTTTTTTTGGTGTTTTATTTCTTTGTCACTAGCACTTTCTTTTCCTTTTTTAAAATAAATCCACCAGAAGGCAGAATCATTTCTAAATGAATCTGATAATGCATTCATTCACAACATTTACTGAATATACTTGAACCTCATAATCATTCTTTAGGACTCACTAAGAAAAACTCATGATGTAGAAAAAATGGAAATTCTCTATATGTAAAGAAAAATGTTTGAAATCCACAATAAAAATGATTTACTGTATGGCATGTATCTGGATGCTTGAATATGTCAGAACCTTTGTGACAGCAAGTGATGGATCTTATATCAAATAGAATTGAATAGTAATACTTTATTTATCCCCATGCAGGACTTCTCTGTCTGCCTACCCTTGTTGTGTGACTGTACCCTGCACTGGGTTGACGCCCCATCCTGGGTAGTTCCCTGTCTTGTGCCTGTAGCCTCATTGATAGGCTCTGGACAGCCCACGACCGTGAATAAGGTAAGTAGTTGCAGAAAATGGATGGGTGGATGGACAGATGGATGGCCTACCCTTGTCTTGCTCTCCATGAGACACATTGAATGGTGGGAACAAGCTTGGGGGGGGGGGGGGGGGGCAGAGCGCGGGGGCAGCCAGCGGGCGGCACCCC
>JAABNY020000129.1:19475203-19521951 GCA_015164015.2 Brevimyrus niger
CTAGAACTGGACCCAAGCACTGCAGTTTGCAAGCACCTTTGGAACTCAAGAGCAAGGAATTGACAGGAAACCCTTGTGAGGTGGAACACTGAGCATCTGTCGTGCTCATCTCTCTCGAAAATAAATGTCTGTTTTTTATCCTTAATAGATGATGATCAGTTACAGGTCCCCTTGTTCTCTGCCCCCCCCCCCCCCATCTCACACCTGCCTTTCCCTGCAGCACTCGTGTCAAAACAGGAGAATTCATTTGCATGCTTGGATGTTGTGTCTGATTATTCGGCTGCATCCAGCCATCTGCCAGTGTAGCGACCGGCATCCGGATGGTGCTTCCTGCAAGCTTCACCATAATGACAACAACATTTCATTGGTCCTCCTGAGGAAACTCTCCTCTCACCTGCCCCATCTGGCTCTCCATGACACACATGTAGGTGAGAGCAAACTCGGCGGCAAAGGGCAGCCAGCTGCAGCAGTGCCCATAGGGCTGGTGGTTAAGGACCTCGCTCATAAGCCCATAGTCATAACTATTCTACTGAGGCCAGGCTTGAACCAGCGACCTTCTGATGACAGAGTTTTAGACCAGTGATCCACACACTGCCCCAGTACTCAATAACCAGTTGGATGGATGGATGGATGGATGGATGGATGGATGGATGGATGGATGGATGGATGGATGGATGGATGGATGGATGGATGGAGGAATCGGGTTCCTTCCAGCAGATGAATGACTGCTTCTCACTGAGGGCGCTCACACCGCGCATATTCAGTTCAGTAATGCATCCCTGGGACTGAGATAGAGACATCTGCTGGCCACCAATTAAATGTAGTTGTAAGTCGGTGCAAAAAGCCGCATCTCACTAATCCTTCAAACCTGTCCGCTGGATACAAAAGGAGGCCGGTCAGCCCGTCCACCAGTGTAGCTGCCATAAATCAGTCCAGCCTCGGTCTCTCCGCCCCTCCTTTGCTCTCCATTGATCTCTTTAAATTGTACTCTGATTGATCTGACTTGCTGTTGGCAGGCAACCTTGGGAATAAACACCTTCATTGAAACACTCGACTTCATGTTTTTTTCTTAACCCTCTCGCTAGCCGTCATGCACAAGGGACACAGATGGGGGGGCCTGACAAAAGCAAGTGACAGTCGGGCGAGTGGAGGACCATGCTCTGTTCGACCGCCTGACTGCGAGAGAGTCGTTGCCATGCCAATTGTGAGAAGGGAACAAGTAATTTGGCAGGAAACTGAGCTTGCTCCAGATGTCCTCCCCAATGGAAGGAAACCAGTACTTTATCCCTGAAAGCAGCTTTAGCATAAACTGCCTCCCAAATGCAAGCAGCTCTCCATGTGTCTGTAAACCCCGAATTGTCAGTAGTTTCCAAATTCCCTGTAATTCTCCCCCAGACTTTGGGAAGTGCTCTCTCTAGGTGATGCTAGTTCTTTAGGTATCAAAGCCTCTCTCTCCAGGTGCCTATGGCCCATCAGGTATCACTCTCCAGGTGTCAGTCACTCTCTCTCCAGGTATCTGTTGGTCACTCTCTCTGCAGGAGTCAATTGTTCTCTTTCCAGGTGTCTCTCACTCTCTCTCCAGATGTCAGTTGCTCTCTGTCTCCGGGTGTCAGTTACCATTTTGGCTACTGTGAGGTGGCAAAAACTTGCCCATGGTAACTTTCTTGACTCTCTGGCCAAGACCATAACATAAAACCTACAACATAAAACCTGGCTTGACAATGTCAAAGAGGGGACCAACCAAGGCCTAGACACGGTGCTGTGAATTTTGGAGGACAGAGAACGGCGGAGATCCCTGACTGTCCTTTCCATTATGGGATTAGTAATAGTAGAAGTCAGTCCCACATCCACCATCAGTCATTCTCTCCTGCATTGGATTCACTTGCATGTTTGCCGGCATGCATGTGTGGCCATGAATGTACCATGATGAACCAAGCATGATGCCATCACTCTAAAAGATGAAGGCTACAGACAGGGACTACAAAATGCACCACTCAGTTGCTGAATTCTGATACCTAATCAGTTTCTTTCAAATAATCCTTCAGCTAGCAGACGATACCTTGTAATTACAACTGATTAATTTCCCATTAAAACCTTATTCTTATAAGTTCAGAAATGACTGAAAATATCAGGATCACGGTTCAAATATCAATCCATCATCCATCCGCCTGTTTTTCGCAGATTAACATCTCAAGCTCATGGTGCATCTTACTCTCCTATCCTAGGCATCATGCGACACGAGACACAGGATAAGAATACAAACATATGACACAGGGTTTACTATTTGTCAAGTTAAAGTGATTCGTAATGATATATATCATTTACAGATGGTGGTAATATGTTTTAATAACAACAGAAGACATATAGGAACAACCCAGTACCCATGGCAAATTTAACCAAGAGTTGAATAGTGGCATGGTTAAATTGCATAACCCAAAGGTCAGGGTAAATATAACCAGCAGTTTGGGCTGACCGATATCTACCAAGCGCTGGGTTGCCAGTTACCCTAGGTTAGCTTGTTTTTAAGTTTTTTAACCCAGAATTTTTTAAAGTGCATGATGTGTGCTGCCTGCTTATGACAGGATTTGCTTGACTAAAGTGTGTTTGCTTAATTCAGGTTCCTGTCTATTTTTAACAAAAATGTTGGAGCATGAAATCTGTTCCCCACTTAGAATGAGGTTATTCCTGGGCAAAGCCATGGGTTTGGTTTCAACATGGGCCTTCCACGATATTGCTAGGGATGTGTCTCTACTGTCTATACATAAATCTATGTCCTTGGAACTGGGGTAATATGATATAAGGTGGGATTTTCAAGAAAGCTTTATTTTAGCTAGTGGAATGTCATGTACAGCATTGCTGGACCATATCTCTCAGGTAACAATTGATTGTTGGGCATCTCCAAGGACAGAGACTTATGAGTTATGCACCATGTCCTGAGCTTCCTGGGATACGCTCCAGTCTCACTGTTACCCTTTACCATCATGATACATGCACCCATCTTCCACAACCATTTATACTTTACAGATCTGAGGTGAGCCTAAATTCTGCAGTTCTAGGAAGCACAGGCCATGTGACACCCTGGATGGAATACCACTCATTTGCATTACACACACACACACAATCAGACACCATGGGCAACAACACTGACTCACCTAACTATGGGAGGAAACCAGGGGAGCCCCACAAACACAGGGAGAATGTGCCGGCAGGGTGAGCAGGAACTGGATCCTTATCCTGAACCCTCTAACTATGAGGCTACAATTATTCCACAGAGCCACCATATACCAAGAAATATAATTCATAACACATAAGAGTGGCACAGTGGTTAGTACTGCTGCCTCACAGCAGGAAGGTCCTGGGTTCAGTCCCTGGGTTGGGTGTACAGTAGGTCCTTTCTGTGTGGAGCTTGTGTACTCCCCCTGTGTTTGTGTAGGTTTCTGTCGGGCTCTGGTTTCCTCCCACAGTCCAAAAGTATGCAGGATAGGTTGATCAGTGACTCTATGTTGGCCCTGTAATGGTATCAGTGTGGCATGGTGCCAATTGCCCAGGGTTGGTTCCTGCGTTTGCTCATCATTCTTGGGAGAGGCTCTGATGACCCTAGTTGGGATTAAGCAGTTATGGCAATGGATACCACATAACGCTATGAGTTATTATAACTTTTCATCTGTGTTATGCATATTAACAACTGGGGCCTGTACTATGAAGCAGAGTTACTGGCTTATCAGGGTAACTTGTTGGACTTAAGGTAGTCTGGGTAAAATGTAAGTGAACAAATACAAAGTCCGTATAAACTGTGGTACCTTAAATCCAACAAGCTACCCCCGATAAGCCCGCAAATAGTACAGACCACTGGTGAAAACATTTAGAGGGGGTAGAGAGTCCAAATTTAGAATGTTTTGTAATGAATTCTACTCTTGTGGTGCATATGAGCAAAATGCAGATTTGCCTAGCTCTGTCTGAGTTATAGAAGACCAAAGGAGGAGTTTTACCGATGAATACATACTGTAAGTATTAGTCCGAAGTGTCAATAGATTACATATGTACTGAGGTAGTTTATCCATTAAAGTCTTTGCAATAAATACTAGGTAGTGAGAGTTCCTTCTAAGCTGTAATGATGTCCATTGCACCATGTCATAAAGATCACAGTGATGTGTTCTTGCTGCAGCAACAGTGTAAGCTGAAAAGGTCACAGAAGTATCAGCTAATTTAAAAAAATCAATATATATGTAATCAATTCATTGTTACTTCCTACATGACAAAATCCAGAGGACTTTCCTGAAAACTTCCCATAAACAAAGTTATTTGGGAAGCCTAGGGCAAACTATCTTTTAATTTCAGCTTCGTTTATACATGAAATTCATCACTTAAGTAGTGGATCAAACAAATGCTCAGCTGGGCATCCAACGGTCACACGGCGAGGGTCCAGTACATCGAGGTGAACATCAGCATAACACAGCACGTAATTAATATAATAAATCTGTATAGCTATGGCTACTCAAGTGCTCTAGAGGTGGATAATGAGCACTGAAGGGCATAAACGGACAGCGATACCTCACATAATGGCATTGAATGCCTGTATCTGGCACACGCGTTTTTAATATTAATGAATAAATGCTATCTAAAGCTATATCTCAGAAACCCATTTAACTCATCAAAAGTAATATCAAACTTCACCATTACCCAGCAATTTCCCCCTGCAATTCAGAAAAGTAAACTATACATATTTTCCATTTAAAACCCTAAAAACAAAGCTGAAACTCATATTCTCTGTTTTCAAAATTATCTATAGATTTAAACACTTGTGAAATCAATATTTTTAAAAAAATGCACTGAATTTTTACTGTTTATTGGCCATGAGACTAAATGTCCACAAGATGGCGGTAATCTTTTAAAAATATATCTTTATTGCTGTAAAACTAAAACCCATAACTTGGAAAATACGATTGACTTTTGAAGACCTGTTTTCTGTCATACTATTAATCGTGACTAATTTGCATCTGCAGCCAAGGGCGGTTCAAGAATGCCTGTTCTGCATTAACCGATGTCAGCAGTTAACGTGTATCGAATGCACTAAAGGGTCTAACCAGTTCTGTTCCTGCGTCAGCCAGGGGGGGTGAACACAGCCTGCGAAGTGTGCGATGTCCGCTTCCTGCAGTTGTGCCTCGTGTAGTAGAAAGGATCCTTAAATAAACCTTGCAATCGACAGCTTTATCGGGCTACAGTATCTGTCTTTATTCAGGTGCAGTTTTTAAGTTAAAGGAATTATAAATGCCAGATCTGGATAAATGACTGATTACAGCAGGGGGAAGCCACGCCTAGCTATTGTGACACTATCTTGTTCAGCACACATAGATTATAGTAAAGTGTCTTTATCGTATGATATCACTCGCTTCCCCATCCCAGAGACTCGCCGAAAACACCTAACGTTGACAAATCTTGTATTATTTAGACTTAATGAAATCCATTTCGATTTGACATTTTTTTGTGCATTTGGTTTTGCGGTATTGGTACTCGGCGTTATTCTCCTGCTGCTACTTCAGTTGTTTCAGTAGTGTTACGTAAGTACACCAGATAGGTACGTTACAGTACCGTGCTACAGGTCCATTATCAATTTAGGAAACAAATAAATGTTAAGGAAACATGTCTCCCGCTTATTTATTTAAATATCATCAATGAAGCATTATTTTGAAATTTGTTTAGTAATTTTTAATTTACTGGTCAGAACCATTATACTTTGTCACATTGGTACAATAATATTATAAAAATCAACGAACAATATGGGACAATTATTTATACACTACATGAAGCGAAACTGAGTATTCAGTATAAGGGACAAGAACATAGTCCGTTGATTTTAAGGCAGGAGTTCAGCTAAAACTTGCCAATGGCGATTATTGATGTTTCCGTTTGACTCTTTCGTTGCATCGAATCCAATGTACAGCAATGCTAACAAACACTACCACAACAACCCTGGGGGGACTTTGAGCCAAAATGGTGGGTACTTCTGCGGCCAAATGAACTCGTCACCTTCAGACTTTCCCATGGAGACGAGTCGGAGTATTGAGTGACACATGGTGTGACCAATCATGGAACGAGGCATTCCCGACGCCGCTTCTGTTGACCAGTAACAAACAGAGGGTGGGATTATTCATGTACCGCTTCAAAATGGCGGATGCTGTTACTGTGTGAGATAGGGATAGTGAGTAGGGAAAAATAACTTAAGTAATTCGTGTAACGGCAGTCAAAAGTTAATTTATGCGAATGTTAAAGTATTGAGTTCTTTACTTTTCCAAAGTGGGATTACGACTGTAAAAATGAAAAGCAAGGAGCGGTCGCCCGTGAAGAAGCGCTCGCGGACGTCGGACGATACCCGAGATAGAGGAGGAAGCCACCCGACCAGTAAGAAAATGGGGACTCATTCGGTTTCGGGCGGCGGCAATGGCGAGAACAGTGCGGCTAAAGGCGAGGGGAGTTCGGCAAGAAGGAGCTTAATCGCTGAAAAGAGAGAGGGCCGCGATTTCGACGGACACGGTTCCAGTCGGGTCGGCAGCAACGGAGCTGCTAGCTCGAGCGGCAGGAACCACACCAGCCTCGCGCTGGATCCCAGTGCCGCCAGGAGCAGTTCGCGCGGGGAGCCGCGGCCTCCACTCGCCAGCACGGAAAGTGAGTACAAAACCCTCAAAATAAGCGAACTGGGCTCGCAGCTGAGCGACGAGGAGATCGAGGATGGCCTCTTCCACGAATTCAAAAAATTCGGGGACGTCAGTGTGAAGATCAGCCGGATAAATGAGGAGAGGGTCGCGTTCGTCAATTTCCGGAGACCCGAGGACGCTAGGGCGGCCAAGCATGCCCGCGGGAGACTCGTGCTGTATGACCGCCCTCTGAAGATCGAAGCTGTGCTCCTGAACCGCAGGAGAAGTCGATCTCCCATCGAAAAAGACACGTACGTCCCTCTTTCTGCACACAGGCATTTGCATACCCAGAGACCGTTATCCCCCACCGGGCTTGGATACAGAGACTATAGGCTGCAGCAGCTAGCACTGGGTCGCCTTCCCCCACCTCCACCACCACCTCTGCCCAGAGACCTGGAAAGAGAAAGGGAGTTTGTTTTCTATGAAGCCAGGGCACGCCCTGCATACATGACTGAGCGGGCGGCGTACAGGGAGGAGGACCTCATTGCTCCTGAAGATGACCAGAGGGCCAACAGGACGCTGTTCCTAGGCAACCTGGACACCTCTGTAACTGAGAGTGATCTGAGGAGAGCGTTTGACCGTTTTGGAGTGATTACTGAGGTGGACATCAAACGACCCACCAGGGGGCAAAGCAGTACCTATGGCTTCCTGAAGTTTGAGAATTTGGACATGGCGCATCGGGCCAAGATCAGCATGGCTGGCAAGGTGGTGGGCCGCAACCCCATCAAGATTGGCTATGGCAAGGCCACGCCCACCACCAGGCTGTGGGTTGGCGGCCTCGGGCCCTGGGTTCCCCTGGCAGCATTGGCCAGGGAGTTTGACCGTTTTGGCACCATCAGGACTATTGACTACAGAAAGGGGGACACATGGGCTTATATTCAGTACGAGAGCCTGGATGCCGCTCAGGCCGCCTGCACCCACATGCGCGGCTTCCCCCTTGGGGGCCCAGATCGGCGCCTTAGGGTAGACTTTGCCGACACCGAGCATCGATACCAGCAGCAGTTCCTGCAGCCGTTGCCTCTGCCGCACTACGACCTTGTAGCAGAGTCCTTCCTCCACCGTGCTGGTCCAGAGGCCCTGAGAGTCAGAGAGAGGACCCCGCCACCACTGCACTTCAGGGAGCGAGAGCTGTATTCTGCCGCTGAGTGGCCGGGCCCAGCCGCCCGTGAGCGTGTGCGGGTGGCTGCGCTCGAGTCCCTGGAGCACCTGGAGCGTGAGCTGCAGAGCCGCGACGCTGCCCGCAAGCGGCGCCTCCAGGAGGACAGTCGACGTCTGGAGCACTCCCCAGATGGTGGCGAGCGTGCGCGACGACGACGGGCCCCTTCTGCCGAGCAGAGCCCCGAGGGGAGCAGCCGAGATGGGGGCCGCTACAGTGACTCAGAGCGCCCCCTGCGCCCCGACAGACTTTCACCAGCCAGAGAGGAGCGCGAACCTGTGGAAAAGAGGCCGAAAACCCAGCGTCCCACAGAGGCGTCTTCAGCCACACCCGCCGGGTCGTCCGGAGCTAAGCGCAAAGTCAGCGGCACCAACAAGAGCCCAGCTAAAAAGGAAGAGAGGGTGGAGCAAGGCTCCTCCAGGGGGGGACAACAGGCAAAGCAGGAGGCTGGAGGAAAGCTGACCTTGGCCTGGCAGGGTATGCTCCTGCTGAAGAACAGCAGCTTCCCATCCAGCATGCACCTCCTCGATGGGGACCTGGGTGTGGCCACCAGCCTTCTCCTCGACAGTGCCACGGGCAGTCAGGTGGCCCAGCTGAAGATCACACAGCGTCTCCGCCTGGACCAGCCCAAGCTCGACGAGGTGTCCCGCCGCATCCGGGCGGCTGGGCCGGGTGGCCACTCCGTCCTGCTGGCAGTCCCAGGCGGCTCGGAGGATGGCTCGTCACCAGACCGGGCTGCCTCCACTCAACGGCCCCTGCGCAACCTGGTCTCGTACCTCAAGCAGAAGCAAGCAGCCGGAGTCATCAGCCTGCCCGTGGGCGGCAGCCGCGACAAGGACAACGCGGGTGTTCTTCATGCCTTCCCTCCCTGCGATTTCTCTCAGCAGTTTCTGGATTCCTCAGCCAAAGCTCTGGCCAAAACGGAGGAGGACTACCTGGTCATGATCATTGTCCGAGGGTCATCCTGAAACTGGGGAGAAGGGGGGAGCCTTGTCCTCTATCACAGCACTGCATGCACTCTTCTGTGCATTTTGGGTTGTAGTATCATTTTTCCGAGACGTTCATTTGTTAAATTACTGGTTTAAGAATAATAGCAAGTCGGCTTCCATTACTGTCCAATCTAGGCATTTGAAATGGATAATAGCAATTACATCCAGAAACCTTTTTAGACGTGTCACTTAAATGTGAAACCCTGCAGTTTGGTATATTCCAAAAAAGCTAATAGTCATCACAGGAGTTAGTGGAAAGCAAGTGTATAGTCGCAGGCCTGTTTTCGCATGTCTGTTTAAGCTGAACAGTTGATGCTGAAAGTCTTTGTTATAACTGCCCTTTACAGGTTCTTAAATTTGATGTTCAAGCATTAATATGGCTAGAAACATAGACTGATATAGACGTAATGAGCCAGAGAAAAATTGTAATACTGCGCATTCATTACAGGATTTTTTTATTTTTATACAAGTACATCTATTTAGGAGGTCTTAGTTAGGTATTGTCTCTCCCAAAATGCGTAGATTACTCCGTTTTTCCTGTAGACTAGCCATTCTGTCCCATAAGGCTGTACGTGCTGGTTCTCCTGTCATTGTCATGGCCATAGGCCATTGCTGTCCACGAACGAATGTGCGACTCTATACACTCCTCCTCGTGATCTATAACACAAAAGAGCAGGTTCCAGACACAGCACCAGAGTGAAGGAAGTGTAAAAGCAACGTGATTTTTTTTTTTAAAATGTTTTATATGTTTTTTGCTAGGATGATTCCCTTATCTGATGCACAGTACAGTGTAAAATTCTACGTCAAATTACCTTCAGTTTTAAGGTTTGTTCATCAGTTTTTGCATGAGTCAGGTTTTGGGGAGTCATTAAAATTTTTTAGGGATTATAAATCTTTCCAGATGTCACTCTGAGTAGCCAGTCTCTATTGTGATTGATTTGATAGACCCCCGGCTTGTGATAACCACAAACCACCAATGGCAGGTATATGGCACAGCCTTCTGATTGAGAATTCAGTGAACGGTTGTGATCCTCAGTTCTACACCTTGAGAATGGAAAATGTTTATGGAATTAATCAAATTGATTGTTTTTGTAAATGATGGTTCTCTATAGACCAGGGATGTGAAATTTCCTGTGTGTCTACTGGTTTTCCATTTGCCTGTCATTCATAATCCACTTACTATTTAAATTTTCTGCCTAAATACGTGTATGAAACGTGTTTCCCCAGAAAAATGCCCCAGCAAGCATGAAATATACTGTATGATAACTAAAATACCAAAATTTTAAGGCAAACAAATTCCAGATGAGTCGAATTAATGCTGAGGTTTCTGTCCTGCAATTGGCAGCCCCGCTACTAGGTGGCGCTATCCCATACAAATGTTTTGAGTTAATCCCACGACTCATATGTTGCGAATGAAAGGTCGCTTGGAAAACCCACTTATTTTTGCTGCAAAACATGGTCTTTACATACTTGCTACTCACACAACTTTGTCTTGACTGTGCGTTGTAGTAAGACCGTAGTAATAGTTAAAGGGCATCTTGTCCTGCCTTAGGAGGGCTGAGGACTCTGCAAGTTTTGTCTTCCAGTGCTCAGTTTGTTGTCAGGCACGTGGACAATAGCATTACCCATAAGGGTGAGTAGTTCACTATTTTGTTAAAATTTGTATTTAATGTGTTTGAAGCTGGCACACAATAAAAACTCAGACCAATCAGCCCTTCCGAAGGATACGTGCATTTCCCTATTTCACAGGCAAGCACTGGAAGATTTCAGGGTGAAATCTGAGGGAGCTGTAGTAACCTCATCCAGTGTGTCTCCGTCTCCTGATTATGTGCCACCTGGTGTCCAAGAACCTTAACTTCAAATTCCAGTAAATGTAACCTCTAGTGAAGGTTAAAAAAAGTGCAGCCTCATCTGCACAATAGTGAATTTTAAGTCTTTTTGTTATGGCCGTATCTGTGCACAAACAGAATTCTCAATTCCCTCACGGTGGTACTTGTGCATGTGTGTATATATGTATATAATTTTGTTTACTGTGTATCAGATCAGCAGTCACATAAACAATATGTGTTATGTATGATACTGTTGCCCCTGGTTCGTTTGGCTTCTTTGCATGGACCATGCAATTAGTGATAATGAGGGGGGGCTGGTTAATTTTTGGAGGGGAAGACTGAACGTGTCCTCGGACCCCAAACTGCAGTGAAATACGCGATCAAGTGGCAGATCAGCCCATTGTTTGGGTCTCCATCTGTGGCAGTGGTGATGCCTTTTATAATATCCAGAAGAAATTGTTTGCTTAAAAAATACATATATAACCTAGGGCTGTTTGTTGCTTTCGGTGTTTACATTTGTCAGTAGGGGATACGATGCTGTTCAAAATTTTGTGATGTACTGATGTTAAAGTGGGTTTCGGAGTTGTCTGTAACCGAACTCTATTGTGTTAAGGGATATATGTATTCCTCATGCAAAGCACTCTTCAGCTTCTCGTAAGGATTGCCGCCACTTCATCTGGGACGTCCAGTCGGCTCACAGCGGAGTCGCCAGGAAGCCTCTCGCCATGGTTGGAAAGAGGGGTTCTCCGTTTTACTGTTAGCACATTCCCCTTGGGGGGACAGCTAAAAGTTCTGTAACTTCGTTTGTGGTGCCAATTCCCATGTGTTAAGTGGAAAAAAAAAATGACCTTTTTGCTTTGTGCTGTGTACGCCCGATTTCTGGGAAAAGGTTAAGGAATCACCTTCTGCATACCTCTGAGGAGTGGCTGTTGACACGGTGTGCTTTTGCACACTCTCGGTTGGTTTCAGTCTCAATAAATTGTGTTTCTTTTGAAGAAAAAACAAAATTTGTTTCTGCCTCGGAAGTGAATTGAAGACCTCTGTGTCGAGACCTTTTGTTGTGTCGCGGCGGCGCCATTGTTTCCGAGGGAAGGCGAAAGAGCCCATCTTTGCAGCCCAGGAAAGAGAGGAAACCCCGAGCGTGGGAGAGAGCAGCCCTAGGAGCACCGCCCGCCCTGTCCCTATTTCGAGGTCTCCACGTTCTGACGGATGTGAGGGTGTTTCCCGGCTGTGTGCCCTGTGACAGGGAGGGGCTTCTCGAAGATGCACTAGGTTGGACCGGTGCTTGTTGGTCCGACAATTGCTTCTCCTCCAAGTCCCTGTCATGTTCGGGTCAATGCAGTGCCTGACACGGCGCACCTGCTGCGTTGTTCTCTGGACCGATTTGGCCCCCCCCCTCCCCCCCCCCACCCTCCATTTTAAAACCGGAGGAAGCAGATTCCAGGGCTGCCACCTCCATTTGATTTCATCTGGGGCTTGGATGGCCCAGGAGACACTCAGGGAGAGTCCAGAGGCATTTATTCAGCACTCATCTCCTACATAGACAACATTCTGGAAAGAGGGAGTTGTGCTAAAAGCCAAGCCTTGTCACCCCCTTCTTCTGGAATTCAACTTTTTTTTTGTTTGTTTTTTAATGACAAACTTATAGTTGTTTCAGCTCAAGGAATTTTCATCTTTGGCTTTGGCTGGGGGGCCTGCACCCTCCCCCCCCCCCCCCCTCCAAAAAAAAAAAAACAATTCATCATATGGTAGAGCCAGCTACACATATACTGCTAGAATGCTATTGCACCCCCACAGGATAATTGGGAAGAGAATGCCCTACACAGTATAGCTACCATGCTAGTGGACCCAGATTCGACAGATACTGACTTCTCATGGCTGCAGTTTATTAGAAGTACGGCATAACTATAATTAGATGCAGCCTGGGCACAGCTATAGTGTTTTACAGTGTGATGCAAGTGGATTTGTTGAGAAGCCTCGAGACTAGCATCCCTCACCAGACTCTTCTGCTTTCTCCTGCCTTGAGGGAACCCAGAGCAGTGCAGGTACTGGGTATATCAGCTTCAGGTAAAGGAAGAGGCATGTTTATGCTGTCAGTTTTCTGCTGGTCCACAGGTAATGCAGTTCGAAAGTCCTCTAGGTGTTAAGTCATAATGTTTGGCAGTATCCGGTAATATTGACGTATAGGGTAGATGATGGAGTCCATCAATGTTTCACTGCCTGCGCAGGACGCTGATAGTATGTCAGGCTTAATGATTAACAAGTCACTGTGATTTTTACTTGCTTTTAATTCCTGTATGCTTATATTCTGACCTCATTCTGCAGAAGCATAATCAGAGGTGTTTGTCAAATGATAATGATATGTGCATGTAATAAGTTCATAGTCATGGCTTTTCAAGGAAACGCAAGGCATTGGTAATTTGAATTTATTCATTTAGTAATGACCTCTCAGTGAAGTAAGTGTCTGAGGAAGAGAATTATGCTCTGCTAGGAAGGCAAAGAAAATTTTTATAGATACTTGGCAATTCCAGCTAAAATATTTTTCTATAGGAATTTCTGTGACCTGGTCGCACAGACTTCAGTAGACACATCCTTGCTTTAAGCATCACAGTAATCTTGTCATCCTGACTTTAGATGAGTTCTTATTCTATCCTTGTCACAGAGATTTCCCTATGTTGACCTCACTATAGGAATCCCCCTGACCTCATGCTGACTTTATTAGATGAATTACAGTGCCTTTGTTAGGCTACCTGTGTTCTGTTATCTTCATCATATGGATAACTGTCTGTTTTGTCCCATTTAGGCTCCCAGATGAACATGCTTATCCTTGTCATGGAGGGACAGGTCATCCTAAGATAGTGTCAAACCATTTGGTAAGTACACAGCCATTTATGAATACAGAGGCATAGATATGTTTACCATGGTATAATACTGAAATAATATCCTAAGTCTGAGCTGTCTGTGATCTTGTACATACAGCTCTGGAAAAAATGAGACCACTATATTTTTAAAACATCAGCATTGTTAAATCCTGGTTTAATCCTGATTCTGCTGGCAGAAGGCTAAACTGTGAGGCAGGTTGCTTCTAGGCTTAATATTTCTAAGATCACAGTGCACAACAACAATGTGAAGCAAGAAACACTGGGAATGACCAAAAACCAGCCAGGTAAAGGGTGGAAGCGACTTTCTAATGCCAGAGATGACCGTCAACTCATGAATTTGAGGATGACCTCAAGCGACCTTCAAAAAGAATACGAAACATTAAGTGGTGTGAAGTGCACTGCTAGGACAAGTTCATAACAGGCTCCTAAAAGCAGGACCGCAGACCCATAAAGCAAGGAAGAAGCCCTTCAATGAGAAACAGTAAATATATATTTTACACAGGTGCAAACCCATAAATTGAGAAACAAGTGAAACTAAAAAATGTACTGTGGTCTCTTAATTTTTTCCGTGGCTGTATGAGTGCTTGTTTGTCATTTTTTTTACCCAGGAATCATTTTATATTATGCCATGTAATCATTTTTAATAAAGATTTTATGAAGATATTGATTTCTTGCTTCTTTTTGTCATGGTCTGCTTACTGTGAAGAGACTTGATACCACCTTGATTTGTGAAGTGAATTAAAAATTGTAAAATGAAAGCGAATCACTTATGTGAAGTGTCAATGAAAGCTACTTCGGGTTTCAAATTCACTATATTATAAATACTAAAATGGCGGCACATGCCTGTAAGCTAGGTGCCTTGTTTTCATATTGCATATTCCTGGTTTTATTAGGCCTTGTAACACATGGGAAGAAAATACTGTACCTGCTGTTCTGGGGGCAACAGATATAGCTATAGGGCTTCAAGAGAGGACTCTCTAAAACCCATCCAATGGAGAATGAGCCTCTGTACCACACACAGGTAATTTGTTTAAGGGAAGGCTTTGCCAAAATAGCCCCATTTATAAAGTTGTTTTTTCTTCTGTAAGAACTGATTATTCCATCACTTGTGGGTCTGCCCTATTTAATGTGCTACACACGTAACAAATCCGGAGGGGTAAGAACTAACATGATTCTCCTCCATGTTTGCTGTCAGCCACATGCTTGTTGTCACAATCCAAAGACATTCTGTTCTGTTTTAACACGGGAGTCTTATTGCTTTGGTTAGGTGTGCCCAATCTTATCCACAAAGGGCCAGTGTGTGTGCAGGTTTTCGCTGCAACTCCCTAATTAGATTACTAATTACAGGACTGATTGGCTGAAGAGTCCTCACACCTGGGATTGAACAGCTGACCTACAGTACAGGTTATCCCAAAAACCTGCATACACATCAGCCCTTAGCCGTTAAGATTGGGCACCCCTGGCTTAGGTGCTTATTGTGTGCTTTTCACTCCTTGCCCCATGCAAGTGATTTGTATTATTTTTGTGTCCCATACAACCTAATGCTCTGTGTGTATGAATGCAGCACGCCAAATCACATCCAGCTACATTCTTATCAGTTACCGTATTAGTTTCAATACCCCTAATGCTTTGCTTTGCTTTGCTACATGCTGATGGAACTTTTGCAAATTCAGAAAAGGTTATATGCTTCACTTTGGATGGATTACCTGTAAAGATGTAACCCATTGCACTGCGAGTGAGTAAAGGCACACAGGAATGTCAGGAAATGGGGAGAACTTGCAAGCTGTGGCGAGTGCAGGCGGCATTCTGGCCCCCAAACCTGAAAGTGGTCACCCCAGTACTACCTGCTTGCTTGTTAATTGTTTAAACTGCCACCTTTGAGTCCGAACTTAGTTTTTCAACACCACAACACATGCATCTTGGTTCTGAAGCATAACTGTATTGTTTATGACAAAGAAAATGTGTGCATGGAGAATTGGAACTTTTCAGACGAATGGGAGGGTGTTTTAAAGGTTTTATTGAGCTTTCCCTTTGTTTTTAGTTCAGCAGATTGAAATCTAAGACCCATAATTGTAGTTCTGAATATAAACACCCCACTACATATGTGTTTAACATGTAAATTAAAATAATGAGAACAGATGAGCAACATATGTCTTGGTATTTTACTCAGTTAAAATGATCCTTTTCAATCTGCTCTCCTTAATTCCATGTATTTACTAATTTTGGCTTTGTGATTTAAAGACTAGTCAACACCAAAGGAGCAAAAAAATATAGAATCATCTCTCGAAAACAAGAATTACATGGATACGGTATATCAGCATAGTCTACTGGAAAACAAAAGCTACTTGAAAATCAGAACAATGAACTGCACCTGCTTGGAAGGACATTGTAATCATGTATTGGGAAATAAATATTGTTCATGATATTTGCACTGTGTCATATCTCAAAATTAAACATTTGTCAAGCTTTTACTCTACTTTTAGAATGGAAATTCATTGTATTCTTTGAAATGATCTATGACCTGTTTCAAAACAAGGTCACTGCCGTGATATAGACTCTTCTTTAACCAATTATAAAACAAAGTGACTGAACTAGGTTCTAGGAACTAGGTTCTCCTCATGTGACCTGCTTGAATTTGTGGCCACGGTGCGAAGTGATGGTTTTCCTTAGTGACCTGTGGTCCCAGGAACCCCAGGTGAGACACAATCCTCCAGCTGCTGAAGAAGGGCTGGAAGACTAGGGAAGACTGAATGTTCAGCTGTGAGAACATGCAGTCCTGGGCTTTGAAGGTCAGTTCCATACAAGTGCACTGCAAGTTCCATGTGTAGCATGAACTCAATGTACAATAAGCTACTTGCTGTGTAGTCGGCTATGCAGAGGATAGTGATTGACAGTATCAGGTACACTGCAAATACCCATCATGTCACAGCTAAACCACCTGAACTGTATAAAATGCTGGGATGATCTGCTGGATGGTACTCCAGATAGATTGAATATACAAGAAAACTCACCCTGGATTTTACTTATATTAGCGCTCAGCTTCATCTTTGTATTTAGACCAGAGACTGTCATTGGGGGCAGCTTATTCTCAGTGGGTAAACTTGAGAATAAAACTGACTTGCGATCCGCCTTGTAGGCTTCCTCATGTTCTGCCTGATATTTGTATTCAGGGGGACTTTAGCTGAGACTTCTGCATACCAGTGAATGTCATCTGTCAGTCAAGAATGAAAAAAAAAAGCAGATCCATTTTATATATGGCAAAAATATAAGAAACTCCCAGTGACCAAAATAAGTGATTAGAAGATGGATGGATATTTACGAAGCTGTACAATGATGCTGCAACAAACCAGACTATACATGTCCTTCCCGGCAGCTATATCAGCTTGCAATCTGAAAGGAGAGCAGCTAACATAGTGATATTTTTTTTTCCAGTTTGATAATGACAAAAGATGCCACTAAGTACATGATGTACAGTCTCATGTCCTTTGAGTCTATAGGTGAACACTTTCTCAGAACATGTACCTCTCAGCTATTTAAGGAAATCTAATCAAGCCTGTCATCTCAGGTCTGCTAAAAGAGTGATGTTGCATTAATTCCGCTAAGGTTATACATCATTTTTGTGTTTTGTTGACCTCAATAAATAAACTTCCTAGTGCTAAAATCATTGGGGAATGTAAAGTATTATTTCTTTATTTCATTAATCCATTTAATTTACTGTAGGAAAAGGTACAGGTTATATAGATAACAAACTTTGCTATATGAAACTCAGTACGCTCATGGTGAATATAAAGTGTCCATGCAGCTCAAGCATCCATTATGCAAAAAAGCACAAAAAAATATATCCAGATAAAAGCATCACTGTCAATTCCACCTTCCTAACTTGTTAAATGTAAGTCATTTACATTTAATCGCTCTGGCACGATTTTGCTCTCAATGTCACAAAAACACAAGATAAATATTATATTCAAGATAAGTGCTTTTGACCCCTTTTGAGGAAAGACCAATGTAAAACATCCTATGGTCTCACTTACAGTTGTTTTCTTATCCTGCTGATAAAGAGCTAGACTGAATAAACCAAGAGCCTGTATATAAAAGCTGGATCTGCAGTTTTCCAACAGTTTTCCATTGATTGGAGACAAGTATTCACAGCCATGATGAAGCTAGCCTTTCTGCTGTTCGCCCTGGTGGCCCTCTCCGAGTGCCTGCACAAGTAAGACCTTCATTCTCTTGCTTACCATGTTTTCTTGCTAGCCTGAGTTGATGAAGAGTTTGGTTTAGGGTTTGACTAGAAGACCCTGTCTCTGATGTTCCTACAGGTTTCCCTTGATAAAGGGAAAGACCGTCAGGCAAAAAATGCAGGAGAAGGGTCTATGGGATGTCTTCAGGCAAAAGTTTCCCTACAACCCCATGGCCAAGTTTGACAGCAGCTTTGCAGTTGGCACCGAATCCATGACTAATGATGCTGATGTAAGTAAAAGAGAGATTCCCTTCTGGCAATGCATGTATTGAACTTAATGTCTGCTAAACTGCATTTTACCCTTCCTCCAATGCAGGTGACATATTATGGTGTGATCTCTATTGGAACTCCTGCCCAGTCCTTCATGGTCCTATTTGATACTGGCTCTTCTAACCTGTGGGTTCCCTCCACCTACTGTTCCAGCCAAGCTTGCAGTGAGTGAAAACTATTGCTATTGTTGTAGATGGGAGTTGGGTATGGCCAAGACTTTGATGAAGTTCTTGTACATAGGCATTTGTTAAGGGGGGGTATGGTGGTGCTGTCATTAGCGCTTTTTTCTCAAAGCGCTGAAACCAGGGTTCAAATCTTCACCGTGGCTCCCTGTGTCATCCTGGGGTTTCTTTTGGGTACTCCAGTTTCCACATACAGTCCAAAAACATGCTAAGTTGAATTGGAATTACCAAATTGTCCATAGACATGAATGGTGTGTGTCCCCTGCGATGGGTTGGCATCCCATCCTGGGGTTATTCCCTGTCTTGTTCCCGTGGGTCCTGAAAAGTGAGACCGCATCCCATAATTCAGGAATATTTCAGCTTACGGTACAAACGAATGGAATCTGTGTTGCTGCATTTGGAGCACTATTCTTTGTATTTGGTACTTGTAACCAAACTTATAAATATTCATGGCAGCTGCATTATATGTAAGTAATGCATCAAGGATATTAGGAGAGGAATAGAGATTGAGGACACAAGCATTCAAAACTATAGGTTCAACTTAAAAAATTCTACAGTTTCAGAAAGTTGTTCATTCTAAATTGCTAAAGAATCCTACGACGATGAGTAAAATAGTAGTGTTCTATATAAATACCTTGTTCACGACAAACCTCAACTCTGTGCTGATAATTCACCAACTTCTCTTGAATCTTCCCTCTAGCCAACCACGCATTATTTAATCCTCAGCAGTCCTCCACCTTCCAGGGCACCTCCCAGACTGTGTCCATTCAGTATGGCACTGGCAGCATGACAGGATACCTGGGATACGACACTGTTGAGGTGACTTTTGCAAGAGTTATACACACCCCAGCTTGCATGTCATTACCCCCTTCTGATGATGCGCTCCAGCATACATGCAAACATCTAGCATGGTGCAGATAGCTAACAAAAATAGTGCCTGTTTAGCAGAATAGTTTGTTGTGTCTTTCTGTTGTTTATTAGCACTTCAGTTAAGTTTTACATTTTGGACACTGATTAAAACAAGCCAATCATCCGCAACTTGACTCGAGGCCCTAGTAATCCAACTAAAACCAGGCTTTCATAACTGTACAATAATGCGACATGTATGGAGCTTCACTTATCTCAGTATTACATTGTAAGCCTATTGGTCCACAGTATCAATGTTCTGTTTTTATTGCATAAGGTTGGTGGGATCACCATTACCAACCAGATCTTTGGTCTGAGTGAGACGGAGGATGACTTCATGTATTACATGACACCTGATGGGATCCTGGGACTCGCCTTCCCTTCAATTTCTTCTTCTGGTGCCACTCCAGTCTTTGACAATATGATGAGCCAGGGGCTGGTTTCTCAGGACCTGTTTTCTGTCTACCTGACCAGGTGGGGCCAGATCATTGGTCGATAAACAGGAAATTATACAGCCAGGTCACCTAACATGTTGTTTCTTTTTCAGCGATAGTGCAGAGGGCAGTGTGGTGATCTTTGGTGGGATCGACTCTTCATATTACACAGGTTCCATTTACTGGATCCCACTGTCTTCTGAATCCTACTGGCAGATCACCATGGACAGGTCAGTGTCTGGTCAGCTTCTTTGGCATCAGGTTGTCAAATCTTCATATATGATAAAAAGATACTTGCTCTATACAGCACATCAAATAAATTGGTAATACAGTAATACCTCAGAACTCGAATTCAATCCATTCAGAACTCCAGATCAAATCCTAAAAAGTTTGAGTTGTGATCAAATTTTCCCCATAAGAAATAATGGAAAACCAATTAATTGGTTCCCAGCCCCAAAAATTACACATAAATACAGTATTTTCTTTTTAGCATTTAAATACAAAATGAACCAGATAAAACAAGAAGAGTATATACTGTACTAAACACATCTAAGCACATTTATCAAAACGGTAATTTGTAAAGTAAGAAAATACATGTATCCAAACAATGTGTCCTGCCCCGACTGTCCACTCCTTCCGTGTGCCACGCCCCCTCATTAAGCCCGTGTGGAATCCCCATGTGATCAGCTGTTTCTGGTTGTCTTCATTAGTCCTCTGTATTTCACCTGCGTTTCAGTTTGTTTCCCCAGTCCGATCAATGTATTGTCAGTCTGCGTTTTGCCTGCCTTACCTGTAATTAAACCCCATATTCCCCGATACCCTGATGTCCGCGCCTTTGTCTCTGTTCCGTCCCCGCTTCGCTTATTATAAACATGTTAATGGTTTATTATTAATATTACAATTAGGAATATGAAATCCTTATTTTAAAAAGTTCTTTATTATATAATAATAATTACTATTACTGTCTATCATTGTCTAAATGTATTTTTACTGTCTAAATACATGTTTTCAGCTAGTGTAAACATGCACGATGCTATCACAGCAAATGCGAGGCTGAGACTGAACCCTTTGTTTCCGCTGAGAGACGTGCCGCGTGACTCATTTCCCCGCGTGTACAAGTTATCTTAGATCGGTGTTCACGGTTTGAATCTCACATCTGAGATTCAGATCGAGCTTCTAGCTTCTACTTTTAAGAAATTTGAGTTCTAATGAGTTTGAGAACTGAGGTACCACTGTATGTCAAAGGTGAAGGGAACGATTGTAATTGTAATCTGTCTTTGCTACATCCAGGAACATTCACACACACTTTAAAATTACTCTTATGGCAAATTTATATACTAATCAATGCTGTTATCCAGTCATCATCCATTAGCACCCCTAGTCCATAAGCCATTTAAACATTTGAAATGATATGTACAAAAATTTGTTAAAATTGTAAACTTTTCAGTGCACAGAAAAATCTTGCAATTCAAATTTCAGTCCAACCAAATGTTATTGGTAGAGCACAGTGTTCATGCAATTTGTACCCAAGAAACCTATTATTTATCAGTTTTTCCCAGGAATTTAAGTATTAATGCGCTTTGAGTGGGACAAAATTAAAACCGAAATGCCAGCTCATGATTCTCTAAAAGACAATTATATAATTTTCCTGGGAAACAATGTCTGTAGGAGTGTAAGGGACAGATTTGGCTGCTATGTGTTCATCAGTGGTCAACTGATCTCTTGCAGTGTAACTATCAACGGCAATTCTGTCGCTTGCTCTGGTGGCTGCCAAGCTATTGTGGATACAGGCACCTCCTACATTGTGGGACCAAGCAATGACATTCAAAACCTCATGTACACTTTGGGTGCTTCCGTGGACCAAAATGGAGATGTAAGTAACTTGGCCTGCACTTTGACCTTCAAATAATACTGCATGAACAAAAAATAAGATGAAGGACTATGTCCCGTAGGCATTCGTGAACTGCAACAACATGGGATCCATGCCTGACCTGACCTTTACCCTTGGTGGATATGCCTTCAGTATCCCTCCCTCTGCATATGTTTCTGAGGTATGATTTGCACAACCAGAATTAGGCCTTACTATATTAGAACTCAGTGGAAGATTTTACGGCTGTCACTTCACAATACCCATTTCCTCTGCATATATAACTCTAGGGAGAGCAGGACCAGGCTACATTAGTGACAGGGTTATATGAGCGAAATCTGTGAGATGAGACTGAACGCTTAACACTTCAAGTAAAACCACAAGAAACAGAGATCAGAAAATTATACATAGCAAACATTTACTGTTCTTCTGTTTTCTGCTACCCTTCTACTGATAATTTTTCTTTCTATCATTTCACCAATGACATGTTACTTATCACTAGAGAATGAACTTCTCCATTGCTGCCTTTTCTCTCATTCTCAGAATATTCATGACTACAAGCCATAATCATCAATCTAGTCAATCGTTTGAATCATTTATGTTTTTTTTACTTTGTCATTATAGAATAGCAATGGATGCATGATTGAAATTAGTAATGGTGGCAACAGCGAGCTTTGGATCCTGGGTGACGTCTTCATCAGAGAGTACTACACCATCTTTGATAGAGGCAACAATCAAGTGGGTCTTGCTGTAGTTGCATGATGCAGCTGGATCAGTTTAATACTGTGTAAATGACATGACATGTGAAATGTAGAATGTCTGTATGTAGGATAACCATGAGAAACAGATCACAATAGTATACAAGTAACAAACATTCCATCCATGTGATTGCCCTAAGTCAATGAATGCAAGCAATATACCCTTTAAAGCTTTCGTGACGGATTGTCTTTATTGGCAAAAAAAAAAAAACAAGAAACACATAGGAGAATTAGCAGGTACCTTTTATAAATATTTAGACAACAGTCAGTAATCTATTATTATCACCAAAACATGCCTAATTAAGGACTGTTAATAAAGAGCATGATTTCCCCGGCAAGCAAGTCTCCATGCCTCTTTCTGCTCTCACGATGCTTTGGTCCGCCTGTCGCCACACTATATTTTGTTTTTCTTTAAAGTTTTTACTATAAAAACTATAAAAATATTTTTTAAAAATATTATTTGGTAGGCTTGTGAACAAATTAATCAAATTTCAATGCTTTCTTAAGGAAAAATTGCCTTGGTTTGCGTACACATTGGTTCACAACCACTTTCCTGGAATAGATTTTGTCCATGAACCACAGGCACTGCTGTACTTTGTTGATCCCAGTGGGGAAATTCTCATCATGCTTACCCCAATTTGCTCTCTGCTGGTGAGAGCATGCTTGCTGTGAAGAGTAGCCACCTGTTGTAGCGCCCAGGGAACTGGGGGTTAAGGGTCTTGCTGAAGGACCTGTAGAGATGCTGAGGCCAGCGATGAAGCAGTGACCTTCTGATCACAGGTGCTAAGGGTGAGCCCACAGAGCTACACATTGCTGATGTGATTTATGGGAAAGTAGTGCATACTCTAGAGACAACCTCAAATTGTTAAGGACGATGCCAGTGGCAGAAATTAGGCCTGTTGTAAACAGTAATCATGGAAGGAGCCTATTTAGAGTAACTGAATGATGCAGCGACGAGTCAGACAGACAAGTTAAAGATGTAGAGACCAACAACCTTGAATAAGCTAATGGCAGAAGGTATAATGGAACACCTAAAGCACTCAGTCGTATACCCCAGGGCAATGACCATGTGAGTTAAAGTGCTCCTCAATGGAAACATCTCTCTGCTACAGTAAGAGGGTGGGCTTCATCATACATAATGGAAGACAGTTTGCACACCATTCACCCCTCAATCTTCATTTCAATGCAGTGCAAACTCAGTCCTACTACAGAGCTACCTCTGCTAAAAAGTGTCTTCAGCCTACCAGCCTCCTGCTTCACACACATTAGTCTCCTCAAGAAAACAGCTCTTTCTGCACTTTCTTCTACAGTCTTTCTTTGTTGTCATGCCACTCTAGCCTGTCATTTATGTAGATGCTAAGTTATTTATCGGTACAATTTCTACAGTCTCCTTGGAGAAGGTGCCAGCCGTCAGCGGCTCCCTTCTGCACCTGAAGTCCTCATTTATCAATCTGAGATTGTGCTGAGATGTTTCTCCTTACACCAACCAACAAAAATCTCCACCAGACTTCTGTGCTCTTCTCTTCCTCCACTGAAACATCTCATAGTCACCAAATCATCAGGGAACTTTTGAAGATGGCATAAGCTCAGGTTGTGCAAAGTTAATGGGGAGGTCTGGCCATTGGTCGAACCTCAGATCCAGGAGAAGCAATGTGGATTCCATCCTGGTTGTGGAATGTTAGACGAGCCCTTTACCTTCACAAGAATACTGGAGGTTTATGGGAGTTTGCCCAACAAAAACAAACCAACAGTGCATGCTGTGCCTGCATATGGTCTCTCCAGGGGTCCTGGGGGTGGTGGGGGTTGGGGGGAGGTGGAGGTGGTGGTTCAGGAGTATTGGGTGCAGGGCCCACTGTTATAAGCCCTTAGCCCGCAGTCAGTGAGAGTTTGGTTCACATTGCCAGACACGTTCCTGGTGGGTGTTGTACTACACTGCCAGGGCTGCCTTTTGTTACCATTTCTGATCATAACCTTTCACCCATGACCTCAGGATTGAATCTTTGCTTTTTGCAGATGATGTGGTCCTGCACTGAGTACGTGCACTGGGGCAATTATGCAGCTGAGTGCAATGTCACTGGGATGAGGATCAGCACCTAAAACCCTGAGGCCATGTTTCTCGACTGGAAATGGGTGGAGTGCTCTCTTCTGGTTGGCAAATAGTAAGTATCTCAGGGTCTTGTTCACAAGTGATAGAAGAGTAAAGCAAGAAATTGGCAGGCGGATCAATGTAGTGTCAGTAGTTATGTGAACATTGCACTAGTTTGTAGAGAGAGCTGAGCCGGAAGGCAAAGCTTTGGATATACCAGTCCATCAACGTTTCTACCCTCACCTATGATCACAAGCTTTGGGTAGTGGTCAAAATAATGAGGTTGTGGATACAAGCGGCAGAAATTAGCTTCCCCCACAGCGTGTCTGGGCTCAGTCTTAGCGATAGAGTGAGGAGCTTGGACATTCAAGAGGTGATCAAAGTTGGTCAAGAAGCAGGTCCGAGCAGCCCTGCGACCTGGACCCAGATGAGGGATGGAACGTGGCTGGATTGCATCAGTAGTGAATCTTTAATGTGGGGCACTGGGGGGTCGCTCACTTCCAAAAGTCTAGAGAAGTAAGTATACTTAAACGTGAAACATAAAGGAATTAGACAAAATAAATATGAAAAAAAATGTTTATTCGTCAAATGCGAATAGTCTGTCGATATGCATTAAAAATTGGTTCAAAGTTGTATTTGATTAATTTCTGTGAATCCACATATTTCCCGGTCAAGGGCACCACCCAAACAAGCTAGAACCAAACGATTCCAATATACTTTGTGCAAATGTCCAATAATATAATGTAAATATTATGTAAATATGTAAATATTGACATATTCAACACTTTCCACTGCCACCACTCACTTATAATTCTACTGTCAATCTTTAATGTCTGACACCCTCTTTTATCGTTTTATATTTGTTTCCTGTTAATGCAAAGTATTAAAGTATTAGAGTTAGTCAACCAAGCATTTTATTGCATGTTGTATTGAATTTATCTGTGATTCTAACAAAAAAAACTTTGATTTGATGTGATTTTGATATCTTTGAAGGAAAATTCTAGTATGTCCTGCCACCTGTCATATCTTAGGGTAGCCCTTATCATGAATTCAACTTAAGGCTTTGTTTTCTTATCCTGCTGATAAAGAGCTAGACTGAATAAACCAAGAGCCTGTATATAAAAGCTGGATCTGCAGTTTTCCAACAGTTTTCCATTGATTGGAGACAAGTATTCACAGCCATGATGAAGCTAGCCTTTCTGCTGTTCGCCCTGGTGGCCCTCTCCGAGTGCCTGCACAAGTAAGACCTTCATTCTATTGCTTACCATGCTTTCTTGCTGGCATGAGTTGATGAACGGTTTGGTTTAGGGTTCAACTACAAGATTCTGTCTCTGATGATCCTACTGGTTTCTCCTGATAAAGGGAAACACCGTGAGGCAAAAAAATGCATGAGAAGGGTGTATGGGATGTCTTCAGGCAGAAGTATCTTTACAGCCCCATGGCCAAGTTTGATAGCAGCTATGCAGTTGGCACCGAACCCCTAAATGTATTATACACTGCACAAAAGTTATGATACGATCTGTTGAGCACCAACATTAGCTGAAGGCATTTTTGGTTAAATTTTGGAGACTCAAAATAGAGTTTTGAATGTATTCTGCACTTTATAATTTCTGTGAACATTCTGTTGGTATATTTCAGAGCTAAACCTACTTTTTGCTATGGAAATCTGCTACATTGCCCCGCTGATACAACCGTGATCAGCATTGGAATACTATCCCGGTACTTCAGTGCTTTTTTTGACACTGATGGAAATTTCCATCATACTCTGCATATAGGCACTTGTGTAAATGCGCAAATTAGTGGAAATGGGCTATATTTTATGTAGTGTTTTAAATGAATACCCTCTTTATTGGGCTGTAGATGAAGAACTTGACTTTGTGCTGATCATTCACCAACTTCTTTTGAATCTTGCCTCTAGCCAACCACGCGTTATTTAATCCTCAGCAGTCCTCCACCTTCCAGGGCACCTCCCAGACTGTGTTCATTCAGTATGGCACTGGCAGCATGGCAGGATACCTGGGATACGACACTGTTGAGGTGAGATTTCCAGAAGTTATACGCACCCCAGCTTGTACGTCATTACCCCATTACACCCTAGCCATTTTAATGATGCGCTCCAGCATACATGCAAACACCTAGCATGGTGTCCATAGCTAGCAGATATATAGATGTTATGGCACATGTGTAGCAGAATAGCGTGTTATGTTTTCTTCATACTTTAAAAAATGTCTCTATACCATACTTCATACTTTTAAAAACGTTTTACATTTAGAACAATTAAAACAAGCCAATCATCTGCAACACTACTATGGTCCCTCTGGATCAAGTTGTAACTGGACTGTCATAACTGTACAACCGTGCCATATGCATGGTGCTTCACTCCGATCCAGGAGCGGCTCCAAGACAAAAGGGGGTTTATTGGGAAAAAGAGAACACACTGGGGTAAAGACAAAATAATAGTGACCACGAGGGGTCAAAGGGCAAATGGGATTGAAAAGAGCTAGCTCAAAAACACCATAGAATAATATCAGAAGGGAGCAGGACAAAGCAATTGCACACTGAGGTGCTGTAACACAGTGTAGCCTGACAGACAATGACTGACTCAAGAAGAGAGCAGGAACAGGTACTTAAACACATACAAGGCTGACAACACAGGACAGGTGAGAACAATATCCAAATAACCAATCAAAGAAAGGACAAGACAAAAAGCGACAGGTGGGGCTGATTAACAGAACTAGAAAGCTTATCAGAGATCAAAACTAGGAGACCTGAACCAGGCACTAGTATTACAATGCAAAGCTAATTAATCCAGAACAAAAAAGGTGCAAAACATAAACCACAACAGGTTATTTGTGGCAAGTAACATCCTTAGTATCTGACCGAGGCAAACTACAGACAAAAAAACCATAAGAGGATAATACAGGCACTTGTCAGTTTTAGGTGTTTCTTTGGCACGTCATCATCACTTTTTCTAGCAGCATATATCACTGGTGTTCTTGGCCATTCATGGGCACACTGGAATATTCAATGCAACTGCATTGCATCATGCATGGAGAATCAGAAAGACATCTAAATGTGATTTGTTAACAAAACACAAATAAAGCATAATGAATTAATTTACTGCATTAATGCCAGCAACTGAGGCGAAGTGATTCCCAGAAACTTGCAGTTGGCTTTAGCCTTTGATAACTGATTTTTATTTGCAATTAGGTTCTTTGGGGACCGACAGGTTACTGTGGACATGGTGCCTCTGAAATCACTGGAGCTTGCTGTGACAACCAAAGCATAAGGGGGGGGGGACATAGGGGATCAACATGCTCTGATATTGACATTTATGTGGCACTCCACAGCATAACGACAGTTCCTCAATAGGCTACTGTGAGCTGCAGCATCTCCTTGAGTATCCATGAGCTGATCCTCCAAAGCAGGCATATATGTCTTTACAGCCCCCACCACTACATCATTTGCTGGAGGTTTTATTAACATATAAGTCAGGTTGGCTGCTAAGACGTTATTTTGGGCCCTCTGTATGTATAACTGTGACGTGAGCAGGAGTGCAAAAAACCAACAGGCTGGGGCTGCTCAAAATTAATGAGTCAAAACTGATATATACAACATATTATTCATATCCAAGGCAGGGGAATGTTTGCTTGCTGGGTTTCTGGTGCGTTTCCGTGTGTTAAGGAGAAACATTTGCTTAATGACATGTACACCTGATTCCTGGGAAGAGATTAAGGTAACGCCCCCAAAATCCCTGTCATGGGAGCTTTGAGAAGGTGCTACACCCTCTCAGCCGGTTTCATCATCAATAGATTGTGCTTCTTTTGAACAAAAACCACTGAGGCTCAAAGGTGAACTTGGTTTCCCCATAGCATTAATAAACTTTGGTTTTCTTAAGGTGAGCCAAACTACTCAGTAAGTACACAGACATTTATCAATACGGGCATTGAATTCTTCCCAGTCTATAAAGAAACGTCATTCATCATTTTATGAGATAGTATCACCAGGTACATCTGCTCACTTCATAAATGCAGACCACAATACATGTGTCTATAAGTCATATAATCTTGATTCTGGCACCAAATGTACAAACATTTTAAGGAAAAGATCATATTTGTTTTTTTTTGGTGCCAGAATATAGACTGTGAGATCTTAATTTCCATCCAGGGTTCAAAAAAGTACCATACAGCAGCTTGCATAAAAAAAAATCTATCTTTGGTTCAGAGCTTTGTATTTTGATTCTGGATGACATTTAATGAGCCTACAGCCTGTGACACAAAATTAATGACTGAATGATCCCCCATTAAGGAGACATCTTTCAGGACAGTAGTATCCCATGATTATAATACAATAAATAAGTAACAAGAAAGTACAGTGCTGGCGGCAGAAGAAGCCTGTCGTAAACAGTAATCATCAAAAGAGCCAATTTAGAGTAAGTGCATGATACAACGACAAGTCAGGGATAAAGGTTAAAGATACGGAGACCAACAATAATGAAGAAACTAGTGGAATGGAAGGTAGAATGGAAGACTTGAAGCACTCTGTCATACATCCTGGGGCAGTTATCATAGTCAACACCACCTTTATCAAGTCCAAGACCAGGACTACTTGAGTCAAGAGCAAGTCCAAAGAGATTCACACCAATGTCAAGACAAAGTCCAAAGAAATTTGAGCCCAAGTCAAGGCCAAGTCCAAATGAGAGAGACAAGATTGAGACAAGTAAAAGAATCCTCACTGAAACCACTAACTAACCTATTTATAAATTGTATGTGAAGTTAGAGACACAGTATTTTCACAGCCTGCATTTCTGCCCCCGAATGCTCTCCCAAGTGCGGCTCTAAGGAGCCATACCCGCTGCTTGTTTCGTCTTGCCTCTCGTTTCAGCCCTCGTGTGGATCACTCCAGCTTCCCCTCATCTGCTCCCTCATCAGTCCTGTATAGGAGTGCCTCCCAGTCCTGTGCTCCCCAGTCCTGTCATTAAAGTCTATAGTTCACATGTATGCCAAAGTGCAATAAAGCTCCCCCCCCCCCACCGACGCTTGCTTTTGCCTGATCTTGTGACGTGACACAGTACAATTTCTATTTTAGGAAGATCATTTTGCACTTAAAAAAGCAATTGCAGTTTAACAACACTGAAGGATCTAGTTAGGCCTTAATATTTGCTATAAGTATAGCCATTTCACTTGATATACACAGCACTCTCCAAAGACAAAACAGGATGTAACCTCAGAGAAGGGTGTTTTACCATATTGGAGATGATTATTCATAGACCCAAGATTATTTAAATATGTACGTAAGTATAATATTTTGCAAATGTACTGAATAGCCCGTTTCTTGAACAAGTTTACTTAATCAAGGATTTTTTTTTGAAGGAGAAGTTTCTTGAGAAGAAAAAACATTTTTAAACACAGCTGGACTAAGTCGAGACCAGGTAGATTATTTGAGGAGACCAATGGTTAAGACAGAGACAACTCCAAGTACTAAGGAATCCAAGAATCCAAAACAATAAAAAAAAACATCTTGAGACTGGACTCAAGTACTACAGCCCTGGCAATAATCATGTGAATTAAAGTGCTCTTCAAAGTAAACATTTATATATATAAAGAGTAAGTATAGACACCATTCACCCCTCAACCAGTCAATTGTTTATTTGCCACATGACCAAGGCAGGTGGAATTTGTTTCTGGTACAGTATATTATATTATTCGGTATACAATATAAAAATGGACCACAGCAGACTCTTCACACATTAAGTGCAAATTCAGTCCTATTATAGAGCTGGTTTTCCTTAAAAGGTTCTTCAACCTCCCAGTATCCTCAAGAAAACAGCCCTGGTGGCAGCTGTCAACGGCTATTTTCTTCACCAGAAGACCAACTCATTTGGCATTCTGACACTGAGCTGAGATGTTTCTCAGTACACCACCAAACTAATATTTTCACCAGATTTCCATGCTCTTCTCTTCCTCTGCTGGAACATCTTATAGTCGCCGAGTCATCGAAGAACTTGAAGGCATGAGCTCGAGTTGTACGAAGTTACCGGGAAGGGTGGTAGTACTGTCCATTGGGGTACCCTCATGTTAATAAAAGCCACATCAGCTATGCAGTCACTGATACAGGTGACAAGGTCCAGGTATGAGCCAGTTCTTTGAAGCAGGTTTGAAGATGGCATCTTACACACTTTTGTGGGTAATGCTTTACAGTAACTATACCGTCATTATGAATTCATTGAATATCATAAGCAATATGTAAGTATACCTTAATAGCTTGAATATACATTATTAAGAAACATGACATGATAATAAACAACATTATAATTGTATAATGTTTGCTTTTTTAATATATAGTAAATGTGTTAAGATATGTTAGCGTGTTATGGTATACTTATATGCTGCTTATGAATGTTTTATAAATGCATTATGAAGGTGCACTGAATGTTCCATGAATGCATTATAAAGGCATTATGAAGGTGTGGTTCATGTAGATTGTTACCCTTATGTGTGCCTGGTACATGAACTGTAATACATCTAGGAAAAGCCTCATGAGATGTTGGAGAACGAGCTCCTTATTTCAAAGTCCTCTGGTAGCTTGCTGTGATTGTATAGTGGTTAGTACACTGTGTTGTGGCTGCATCAACCCCAGTTTGAACCTGGGTCATGGCAGAGATAAATACCCCAATGTAGGAAGAACGACTCATTTTTTTATGTAGACAGTGGTAGCTTGATGGTTAGGAAAGCACCCTTGTAATTGAAAGATTTCAGGTTCAAATCCTCGACCAGCAAGGAGCCACTGAGGTACCCTGAGCAAGGTACTGCTCCCCGGGTGCTGAATTTGCTGCTCCCTGGTAAGTCACATATGGGTTAAGTGCAGAGGACACATTTTGTTGTTGTGCACTGCGTGCTGTGGTGTGTCAACAATGACAATTAATCACTTAAAAAAAAACAATGTCTTCATTATATGAGATAACACTGATTTGTAGGCATTAGGGACTTTGAAGCTTCCCTTCTTTGGCACAGGGATGAAATATGACATTTTACAGAGAGTAATATGAACTTTTCATAAGTACAGATTAAACACAGAAAGATTGTAGTGTGCGTGGAGATTACAAGATATTTACTATTTCACCTAGAAGGACAAATTATAATCTTGCTAACATGCAGAATTTTGTTTTGCAATGGAGTCTTACTAAACCATAAAAATACTTAATAACACATCAAAATGACAAGGAAATTAAAATATTACAGAGCAATATATAACAAGGGTATTTACCCAGTAAAATATATGTAAAGTTATTGATATAAAAGAGTCCAATTTGTTATTATTTGGTAATTTGATTTTAAGGATCATTCAGCATTTAAGTAGCAAAGGAATTAAAATATTTTCTTTCAAAAATAACTAGTAATCTGGAAGATTACTGGAAAACAAAAGTGATGTGAACATCACTGCAACAAACTGCATCTTCTGAAAGTCGTGGCCAAAAGTTATGAGAATGACACAAGTATCGCTTTTCAAAGTTTGCTGCTTTGATGATTTTAGATCTTTTCATCAGATGTTTCTATGGTGACTGAATTATAATTACAAGCATTCCGTAAGTGTCAAATGCTTGTTGGTCCTTCTTTTTCAAGACTCCTGCAATTCATCCTGGCATGTTGTTAATCAACTTCTGGGCCAAATCCTGACTGATGGCAGCCCATTCTCGCATTATCAATCCTTGGAGTTTGTCAGAATTTGTGAGTTTTTTGTTTGTGCACTCACCTCTTGAGAATTGACCACAAGTTCTCAATGGGATTGAGTTCTGGGGAGTTTCCTGGCCAGGAACCCAAAACGTTGAAGTTTTGTTCCCCGAGCCACTTAGTTGTCACTTTTGCCTTATGGCACAGTGCTAGAAAAGACATTGTCACCAAACTGTTCTTGGATGTTTGGGAGAAACTCCTCTTGGGGGATGGTTTGGTACCATTCTTCATTCATGGCTGTGTTTTTAGGCAAAACTGTGAGTGAGCTCACTCCCTTGGTTGAGAAGCAACCCCGCACATAAATGGTCTCAGAATATTTAACTGTTGGCATTACACAGGACTGATGGTAGCGTTCACCTTTTCTTCTCTGGACAATCTTTTTTCTGGATGCCCCAATAATCGGAAAGGGGATTCATCATCAAAATGACTATACCCCAGTCCTCAGCAGTCCAATCCCTATACCTTTTGTAGAATATCAGTCTGTCTGTGATGTTTTTCTTGGAGAGAAGTGGATTCTTTGCTGCCCTTCTTGACACTCACTGCAGTTTCACCTGCTGCCAAGCTCTGCACTGGTGGTGCCCCAATGCCACAGCTGAATCGACTTTAAGAGAGGGTTCTGGCGCTTTCTGGACGTTCTTGGGCACCCTGAAGCCTTCTTCACAACAATTGAGCCTCTCTCCTTGAAGTTTTTAGGTTCAATCTTACTAGCAGCAATATGCTTTCCTGTGAAGCCCTTTTTGTGAAGCCCAAAGCAATGATGACTGCACATGTTTTCTTGCAGGTAACTATGGTTAACAGAGGAAAAACAATGATTTGAAGCACCACCCTCCTTTTAAAGCATCCAGTCTGCTGTTCTAACTCAATCAGCATGACAGAGTGAACTCCAGCCTTGTCCTCATCAACACTGTCACCTGTGTTAATGGGAGAATCACTGAAATGATGTCAGCAGGTCCTTTTTTGGCAGGGCTGACATGCAATGGAAATGTTTTGTTTTTTTTTGGATTAAGTTCATTTTCATGGCAAAGAGGAACTTTGCTCTTAATTGCAATTCATCCGATCACTCAATGACTTTCTGGAGCATATGTAAATTGGCATCATAAAAACTGAGGCAAAAACTGAGACAACTAACAAGGCATACAACTCCACTTGAGCTCTTTTACTGAAACTAACTTACTATAGTTCACTAGAGTTAGCTGCTGCTCATGTTCTCAAATTTAAGTACAGACTGGACTAATAATGCCTTCCATCCATCTATCCATACATCCATCCATCGTCCACACTTGCTTGTTCTACCCAAGTCTTTCCTGAAAGCCGTTAGTACAAGGCAAGGAAAAACCCAGGACACTGCAAGGCATACACACATACACACATACACATGCAAATGTCAGGTGAACACATCCTTATGGGGACTGCTCATTCATTTCTATAGGAAAAATGCTCACACTAACTATGACAACCTTAGCCCCTACCCATCCCTAATCATAACCATAAGTAAGTCAAAAGAAATACAAGAGTGTTTGCATTTTTAGTTTTTTTCATTGCAGTCACGGATTTTTATTAAAATGAGTAAGGTAAGGTATACCCACTCACATGTGTGCACACACACCATTCACACACATATTAATTTGGCAACTCCATTTTACCTGTGCATGCTTTTGGACTGTGGGGGCACCCCCACAATTCCATGGGGAGTACATGCAAACTCCATACATGCACAGCAGGGGCCAGTGTATGAAAATTCATATCTTTGATGACATGGTTAAATCTAACTACATTTTATGGAATGTAAGCAAAGTACACCTATGTTTCAGATATTAAAACTGTCAAGATCCATACACAGGTATCATTCTAGATCGCAGTTAAACATTCTAAACTTTATGGTGGGAGATTGAGGTTTCATATGAGTTCATGCGAGTTCATGTTATGTTTTGAAATACGCATTGTTTTCCATATTTATTTTTCACCTGACGCAGTGCTATGACCCCAAATGAGTGGCTCTTCTGTAAAGCAAACAAAAACCAATGGATTCTTATTTACCTTTTACAAATGGCAAATAAAAATTCCAAAATAGCCTCCACCTTCTTATAAAACATTAGTTTTCTCATTACACCAATCACTCCATCATGGTATCACACTCAAACGTCACAAAAACACATAAATATTATGCTGCATTTACACAAGATCTTTTGATGTCTTTGAAGGTAAATCCTAGAATCTCCTGCTGTTTGTTACCTCAGGATTTTATCATCAATCTAATTGAAAGCTGTTTTCTTATCCTGCTGATAAAGAGCTAGACTGAATAAACCAGGAGCCTGTATATAAAAGCTGAACCTTCAGTTTTCCAACAGCTTTCCATTGATTGGAGACAAGAATTCACAGCCATGATGAAGCTAGCCTTTCTGCTGTTAGCCCTGGTGGCCCTCTCCGAGTGCATGCACAAGTAAGACCTTCATTCTATTCCTTAACATGCTTTCTTTTATATCCTGAAAAGACTACAAACTGGAAACCGGAGTTGATGAAGGGTTATCAGTTGGTTAAGGGTTTATCTGAAAGACTCTGTCTGTGATGTTCCTACAGGATTCCCCTGATAAAGGGGAAGACCGTGAGGCAAAAAATGAAGGAGAATGGTCTATGGGAACTCTTCAGGCAATTGTATCCCTACAACCCCATGGCCAAGTTTGACAGCAGCTTTGCAGCTGGCACTGAATCTATGACTAATGATGCTGATGTAAGTAAAACCGCGATTCCCTTCTGGCAATCTTTGTATAACTGCTATAATACAAAGTGTGTTTCTGGTTAAATTTTGGAGATTCAAAATGCAATGTTCAATGTATTCTGCATTTTACCTCTCTGTGAGCATTCTGTCCATGGATTTCAAAGGCGTTTAACTTATGTCCTGCTAAACACACCTGCCATATCCCTTTGCTAATGCAGCTTTCATATTATGGTGAGATCTCCATTGGAACTCCAGCCCAGTCCTTCAAAGTCATTTTTGATACTGGCTCTGCTAACCTGTGGGTTCCCTCCACCTACTGTTCCAGCCAAGCCTGCAGTGAGTGAGGGCCATTGCACTCATTGGGAGTCTGGGTTAATGTTATAGCTAAGCCTCAGTATTCAAGGCATGTGGGGACAGTTCTTTATAAGAGGCTGTATGGCCAGGAGATTATCTGACAGGGGTATTAGACATCCGGCATGGATTCAGCAAAAGCACAACCCAACAATTTAGAGATCAGTGATCATTGCTGACACTACAACAAGATGTATCCTCTGCATTTCACCCATATGTGACATTATGACATAGCAGGGGCAACTAATTCAGCACCTGTGGAGCTGGTTGGGGATTCAAACCAGCAATTTTTCAATTACAAGTGCATATTTCTAACCATTAGGCCACCACTGCCCACATTTTAGGTGTCTCTAAGTGCTAAATAGAGCCTATGGACAGCGGGCATGATTTGATTTATGAAATGTGGAAATGCATTCTGCTAAATGTGGAGCTCCTACTCATTTTTTGGTAGTTGCCGCCTCTTAAAGGGAATTGATCCTTAGAAATACAGGTTACATTAGAAATAATACCTTGGGCATATAAGTGTTCAAGTGTTGAATTGAAACCCCTTCGAGAATTTGAACTGTAGGTTAAAAACCCAACTCTCTAATGATCGTTCATTGACTTCCGTTGAATGTTCCTTCTAGCCACCCATACAAAATTTAATCCTGAGCAGTCTTCTACCTATGAGTCCACCAACCAGACGCTGTCAATTGAATACGGCACTGGAAGCATGACAGGGTTCCTGGGATACGATACAGTTGAGGTGAGACTTGCAGGAATTATACCACAATCCATCTCATACACCACTGTCCCTTTGTCAAATGAATAATGGCATACCATAAAAAGGTTTTCTGGTACCTTTTTTTGTTATTTTAGCTACCTTTTTCATCTTTAATCGGTATATCAGACCTGCACAATGATGAGAGTCAATTCTTCCACAATGATAATATTATGATATTGTTTTACTGCCATAGGTCGGCGGGATCACCATTAGCCAGCAGATCTTTGGTCTGAGTGAGACGGAGGCCAACTTTATGAACTACATGACAGCTGATGGGATCCTGGGTCTTGCCTACCCTGACTGTGCTGCCTCGGACGCCACCCCGGTCTTTGACAACATGATGACCCAGGAGCTGGTTTCTCAGGACCTGTTCTCCATCTACCTGAGCAGGTGGGGCCAGACCATCCATCGATTATTCATGAACTTATGCTGCCAAGTTACCAAGTCAGTAAAGCTGATGTCTCTCTTTCAGCAATTCTGAAGAAGGCAGCGTGGTGATTTTTGGAGGCATTGACTCTTCATATTACACGGGTTCCATCTCATGGATTCCAGTGTCCTCTGAGTACTACTGGCAAGTCAACATGACCAGGTCAGTGCTGCTCTTTGCAATCACATTGTCACATGAAAAAAAAAGTAAAAGGAGACTAATTTAATGAATGCTCTTGTCACAAGACTTTCCACATCCATGCCCTCATGCAATATTCATGTAATGACAAATCCAATCAGAAATCTTCAACTAAGCTGCAAATCATTCTGGCATCTGAAAATGGTTAAGATTACAAATTATGTGAAGCTCTTATAGCTTGCAACTAGAGCTTTGTCCCGCTAAAACAAAGGCCACAGGTTCAAATGTCAGGAAGTGCACGTAAATTGCAACCCTTTCCTCTGCTGTAATTGTTTTTGCATGGAAATATCTAGTAAATAGTCAGCTTACCATGCAGTGTTAGAACAATCATAATTATCTGTGCTAAAAGTTTACTTTAATTCCACATGATTCAAATTAAATGTCAAATAGCCATGTCCCCAGTAAAGAAGTAAATTGTGTAAAATTCCTGGAAAGCAGTTGAAAGGAGAAATGCAAGAATAAGTAACATAAAGAAGAATCTCTCTCAGGTATGACAGCAGCTGGGGAAGAGCAATCCTGCTGATGACTGAATTATTATAAAAGACCATTCTCTCTACAGTTAACAGCTGGGCTCATCAATGGCTGTTATGTCTTCATCTATAGTCAACTAGCCTTTTTCCCCATTGCAGTGTGACTAGCAATGGAGAGGCTGTTGCTTGCTCTGGTGGCTGCCAAGCTATTGTAGATACTGGCACCTCCAGCATCGTTGGACCAAGCAGTGACATTCAAAACCTCCTGTCCTATTTGGGGGCTTCTGAGGACCAAAACGGAGATGTAAGTGACTTTATTTGTTCTATTTATTTTGACCTTCAAACAGTGCAGAATGCATAGAACTAACATGAGAAATTGTGTCCCAAAGGCATTTGTGAACTGCAGCAGTGTTGCATCTATGCCTGACCTGACTTTTGTCCTCAATGGGCAATCCTTCACCATCCCCCCATCTGCTTATGTTTCTGAGGTATGAGTCACATGACTAGAGTTTCGCTTCACTGTCTCGTTTTTATATAACCGTGATGTGAGTGATAATGGAACATGTGCAAACTGCATACTGCCAGGATTGCAATAGAAATCTCGGTGTGTCACAACTGATGCAATACAACAGTTACTTTGCACGCAAATATGTTTTACATGCTATGCAAGCATCAGCACAAGAAACAGAACTGTCTATTACCAGACATGTTTATTACCCTTCTGCTGCATGCTTTTCCCTACAAGAATATTTTTCCATGTTATAATGTGTCCTTCAACTAATCATCACATTAGTTAGTGATGTAATTCAGATGCGGAGCAGAGCTGGTTGACTGAACAGGGAAAAAATTTCCTTCATTACTCCCACATTTCTGCTACAGCAATATGACATTTTTCTCATTTTTCATCTCATAAAATGCATTAAATTAAAGATAATAATGATGAACCAAGCCACACAAAGCTGGATGAAAAATTGATGCTGACTTTCCTGTTCTAGTCCGATGGTTGCACCCTTGGCATTGAGGACGGTGGCAGCAGCCAACTGTGGATCCTGGGTGACGTCTTCATCAGAGAGTTCTACACCATCTTTGACAGGGGCAACAATCAAGTGGGTCTTGCTACAGTTGTGTGATGCACATGAAGAGGCGTGGAAACAGCATAATAAATCTACAATAAATCTACAATGCATGCTATTCAATAAATACAGATAGTGATTCATTTAAATGTTTTCGAACTTCAAATTGATTGGATACTTTGTGTTTTGTTTACAGCCCAGCAGCCTGGCTGGGTTTCAGCATACAGTATAAGACAAAAATAAGCTGGCCACCTTTTCATTATTATGGGAATTATTAGAATCTCACAATGTCATTGTGTAGATATTAGCAATTAGATTGCAAGCTTAAAGGGTTATTTCAAACTATAACACTACAAAGCATTATTGCTCCTACATTGCTATTGTTATTAGAGCAACCAAAGTGCTCGCATACCTCCTGGGATGTGGGCTTGAAGTCCTACACCTAGCCATGAATTTGGAGTCTCTGTGGTTACCTCTGGTTTCCCTCGACAATCCAAATACATGTGAAACAGCTGAAAGAGTCCCTCTAAATTGCCCAATTTAACTGGCCATATGAATAAGCAAAATATTAATATACAGGAAAGAACACAAATCTGCTGACAACAAAAGACAGAAGAAAATGGGATTCCATCAAAACTTCACATTTACCAAGCAGAGTAGACCAAAAAAAAAACATGGAAATGTTTCCCTTAACAGCCAACAACCCAACATGAAAGAGCAGCTTTTTAAAATTTGATAGCTATCAAATAGGATAGGTTAAAATAGTACCCAATAAATTAAACAAAAATTGAGGTAGGCCTCGAACACATGACTAGAGGGGTATCAACATTGGTGCTGCTTACTCAACACCTACAGCTAAGCAGCATCCTGTGGAGCAAGAGAACACACAATTGGTACTTAGGGCTACAGTTGATCTGACCAACACTTATTACCAAGTACCTCTGAATAAAGACTGTTGCGACCTCACAGCATTCATCACCCATGACAGATTGTTTCATTACTGCCATATGCCATACCCAATGGACTGGCTTCAGCATTTCAGAAAATGACTAGCATTGTCCTCGCTGATCTGTCATGGGCAGAGAACTATTTGGGTGACATCATAGTGCATGGCTGGGAGATGCCTACTCACAAGGCCCTTGTCTTATCGCTTGAAATCTGCTGGCCTGCAGCTTTATGAACAGAAGCGCCCAGCCAGTCTCCCTTTCCTAGGATATACTGTCTCAGCCGATGGTCTTCTCCTGGACTCATGATGTATACAGGCTAAGGCTGATGTTCCTGCACCAAGTTTCTGCCAAACCACGCTACTGTGGTGGAACCTATGCGTGCATGTCTGAGACTGACTGACAGTGCTTTCCAGTTGACAGATAGGGCACAGGCTTATCTTTCATGCAGTGAAGAAACTGTTGGTGGACAGCCAGACTTTAGCACTGTTTGACCCCACACTGCATACTGAAGTGTCCACGGACGCATCAGACGATGCGCTCGGTGCCATATTGGGCCCAGACAAAGTTTAAATGGACTGTGGCATTTGCTTCACAAACTCTGTCTGCTGCTGAGCAATAATGCCACTGTCCTAGAAGCCCATAGAAAGGTGGCGGACTTGCCAGTGGGGCTGCCGTTTACGGATAGACGCTGACAAGCATGCTGGCTACAAAGGGTATAGGTACTCTGGTCTATGTGTGTTAAGATGGTCTGCTTGTCTTACGTCCTTGGCATGATCTGCTGTCCCGGTGCTGAAAATGCCTCAGCTGGGTGCCCTTACCTCTACCTGCTGGCCCATTGGCTGATGACACCCATGTGACCTCAAGCTCCCAAACACATAGCATTCGACCTGCATTTGTGGTACATTTAAGAATTTCATAAACAACTGTGGTCATTGGACAGTGCCGCATATGTCAGTGGCTGAACACCAAGCCGTGTCTGCGGTGCTAGAGAGTCCAGCAGCTTTTACTCCTAAGCATGGTGCAATGCGTTGCCAGTTCATTCCAAGGAATACTAAATGAGTGATTTGCCCTCCTAAAAGGCTGTATCAAGGTCTGCCTTGATGTCCAGTTGTGACAGGTGGAGGCGAAACGATATAAATGTTTTCAGACCTGTTTTTTGTCTAGTTAAATAAGCAGTCTGCAAAAAAAAAGGAAGACATCCATGCAAGGACTCTAATGTACTTCTCTAATGTACTTCTATAAATCAGGAACAGATTGACACAAATTCAGATAAGTTTTGAATGTGATCACAAAGTTCTCCATACAGTTTCTGATATACACAAAATCTGTAGCTTCTCTTTGTATGTGTTCAATACATTCCAATACACTATGTAGAACATCTAATGTCATTTTCATTGAACTTGCTCCCAAAATTAAAAGCTGCACTTGAAAAGAAAACAGGATGACTATGAATAGGTTATTTGTGTAGTTCTGCTATTTAATATCAGGTTAGGATAAGCTGAGCAAGTCTTGCACATGTATTCCCTGGTTTGAGAGTGACTTCCTCCTTAAGGCAGAACTTCCTGTGTCAGTGAGAGTCATGGAAATCAGTAAAGATGAGACAAAATACATGCATGTGAGTGTTAATTAAATATATATGTGAAAGTGGCAAATATGTATATAAGAGTGTGACATATAAGTTGGTGAGTAGAAATATATGTATGTGAAAGGAGAAGGCATGTACAGTATATGAGTTTGCTCAATGAGTCAAGCATGAGGCTGCCTGCAAACCCCTTTTAGGGAGCAACATGTAGGGCATTGGGCTTAACTGTAATCAGAAGGTCACCAGTTCAAACCCAGTCTCAGCACAACTCCAAGTCCTTGAGTTAGACCTTTAACCCCCAGCTCCTTGGGCACCCCAACAGGTAGGTGACTGCCCTTCGTGGACAAATGAGCAAGCTGAGGGAGGCATTTAGAGAATTTCCCCACGGGGATCAATAAAAATATGAGTGTGAATATGTATATATATATGAAAGGTGTATGTATGTATATAAAAGAAGAATCTATGCGTGTGAGAGGCCAGGAATGAATTATGGTTTGCATGGCCCCTTATACAAGTCAATTCCCTTACATTACCCAAGAACACTGTTATCGACTTAATGACGCATGTATGTGGTAACTTTCAAGATACATGATAAAAAAATTTTGTTTAATCTCCAAAACAAAGATTAAGAGATAAAAAAAAAAAGATTTCTAAAACACATGCATAATGATGCTGTCCTACATCATGTTTGAGCCCCTGTCCCTCAAAAATGCGATTCTACGGGTCCTGTTATCTGCAAAGCCTGCGTATTCGCTGTAATATCTGTGTTTGCCAGTGGGCAAAGCTTTCATTAGTGCCGGCTTGCAGAAGATTAGATGCCGTTACTCATTCATGTGCTCAACAAAAGGAGCTGAGAGCAACGTACTGAATAAATATTATAGTTTATTTTCAGGGTGTCACGTCCCGCCCACCTCGTCTGCCTGACCCTCCTGTCTGTTTCCTCACATGGCCCTGATGGGCCACACCTGATGCTTTCTGCCTCTCAATACTCTATGTAGTTAAGTACTGTGTTGGCCTGATTATAAGATGTTTTTTGGAGAAATATGTCTGAAAAAGTGATGCTGTCTCATACTTGGAGTCTAGACAAAAATATAAAGCATTCTGACTTACCGTATTGACCGGAATAGACAGTATTTTTCCCTCCAAAATTCGAAGCAAGCTGGGGTTGTTTTATATCCAGGGGTTAGAATTTATAAATCATTGTATACGTAGAACAGCAGATGACGTAAATTATCGGCCTGCTGGCTAAAGGTGGTTTCATATTGTAATTCAAATGTAACTGACGAAATTGACACCATTTTAGCAATACGACATCACATGAGCAGTGATCCCAACCTCTGTCCACAACTGGCTGCCGTAATGTAACACCACAGGGTTGAATAGCAACACTGTTTGCAGTTACTGGCATGCTTTGCACCTCGCACAACTGTATACAGTTTAAATGAATGTGTACTCATGTATTTATGCTAACTGTAAATCTCGGAACGGTATAACATTTGCCATGCAACGCAGGGTTGTCAACTTCGCTCAGCTGGCTGGCATGAGATTTACAATTCGAGACAAGTCTGCATACTCATTTATGTGTATGTAACAGTTGTAAATAGTCAGCAATGTTTCTCAACTACCCCAACCGTTTTTAATGTCGCTAATTTTAGGTTTATAATGGAATAATGTAGATTTCTTGCTTAAGTGTGAGTAAAAAAGTATGAATATCACACCAAATGTATGACAAGTGGCAACCCTAGCAATGCGAGTACTTAACGAGTATCCCTGTGTGTCGTGTAAATTGTTGTCTTCCCTGGCTGTGCTGCTGCTAGTATTAAAGCGATAGTGGCTGTTAATAAAGATGGTAAGATTAATTTTAAAGGACCTGTCAAAGAACAGATCCTGTTTGTCTCGTCATCGCTAGTCTGGTCATAAACGTCACTCCTCCTGTTAGGCCATGTCTGTCCCTGTTCTAACCTTCTTGTTTCGATCCCTCACAATCTTGTTAATTTCCAGTTCCTGTTTAAGTTCAGTGAAACCCCTTTTGTTTCACCAAACACCAGCCCTCGAGTCATTCGTACTGCATGTCTCAGTCCTCAGATTACCCATCTGAAACAGAGTCCAATCCCTGTCCACCAAGGCATGGCATTAAAGAAAACATTGTGCTTCAGACTCATGACGTTAATTGTTTTGAGAGAAAAAAAATGTTATAGAACATAGGTGGGCAATCTCATCCGCAAAGGGCCAGTGTGCATGCAGGTTTCTGGGGTAACCTTTGGGTCAGCTGTTTAAACCCAGGTGTGAAGACTTTTCAGTCAGTCAGTCCGCTAATTAGGGAGTTGCAGCGATTATTAGCATACACACGGCCCTTTCTGGATAACACTGCCCACTCCTGGTATAGAGGGATGACACAGCAGTCAGGTGGTTCCACAAAAAGTTTTCAGGTTAATCCTGTGTTTCACCACACCGTCCAAATACACACACTTAGGTCAATTGCTCATAGCGTGTGATTATGTTTGTGACTGTGTGTGTGTACTTTGCAATGGACTGGCATTCTGTCCATGCTGTACCCCAGCTTTCTGGCCAATGGTGCCTGGGATACAGGCCACACCCTCCCCAACCGAAAGAAGCAGCCAGGAGATGGTTGGATGGATTAATTGTATGGCAATACACAGGTTTTGCAACCACCTTGTCATCCCTCTCCTGATAATGAATGTGACTGATTAATGTTCTGATTAACAATAAGATTTATCAGAGAACATTTGTTTAAAAGGGAAGGCCAAAGTTTTGTGTGCTCAATAAATTATGAATGTTAGCCCAGTGCATACACACAATTCCAAGAATCCCATCCCCAAATACAACTACTTACCCTCAACAGGGCCCCCATGACACTGCAACATAACCAAGGGCGTAGATTTGAGTATGGACAACCCTTGAGTATAGTATAGTCCAGGAAGCAAGCCCCCCCCCCCCCGTCCCCCCATTTTTAAGGCTATGTAATTCTTGTTCTTCCATCCATCTTTGTGCATAATTATCCAACAAATAATCTGATGCAGGGTCACAGCAAGCGGGCAGGTGATCCCACAAAGTGCAGAATATGGGGACTGCTGATGCTGTCAATTTCTGACACTCACTTCCAATAAAAGCAGCAAGACTAAGAGTAAGTATGTACCTTGGGATGTACCATCAGCTACTACTATGTTTTCCAAAAGGTCCCATTTTCCCAATGATCAAACTTAGTTGTTTTCAAAACACTTACTTTTTCTTGAAAGGCAATTTCCCTTGGAGATTCATTTCCTCTGGCTCGCAGGGACACACTGCATATCCTGTAATACGTTAATAATACATTATTATGCAGTATAAGAATGTTCAATTGATCTTTTTTCAAGCGCGATGAGGATTCCTGCTGTCATTCCTGCCACAAAATGTTTACTTCTTACAGAAAGCTTGTGTTTTTCTTGCCGCCCAGATAAAGAAGTGAGTAAACAGTGACCCAGTATATAAGAGCCAGAGCAAAGCCAGAGTCCCCAGTCACCCAGTGCAGACTAGTGGACACAGTCACGATGAAGCTAGCCTTTCTGCTGTTCGCCCTGGTGGCCCTCTCCGAGTGCCTGCACAAGTAAGACCTTCATTCTACCTCTTTGAATTATTTACATTCTTGCAGAAAATGTAGTTTGATAGTTTCACGTCTGTGAATCAGGCAATTTTAAGAGTTTTTAACGAACGAGTCAGAGTACATCTGAAATTTTTCACGTGATTCAAGATAATGTGCTGGAGCACAGCCAGGCTAATATGACTGTGATGGACTTGCAGGATTCCCCTGAAAAAAGGAAAGACGGCGAGGGAGGTCCTGCAGGAGCAGGGACTGTGGGAGGAGTTTAGGAAGAGACACCCCTACAAACCTATGGTCAAGTTTTCCAGCAACTCTGCTGACACTGAACAAATGACCAACGATGCTGACGTAAGTGACCTCCACCAGTTCTACAATCTCAGACTGAATCAATGGCTTTCCAGCCTGTTTAAAAGGCAGCTACATTTACAGAAAACAGAAATTGTACAGCTGAAGAGGCATAAAAACACATGGGCACAGTCACTGGGGTATGTGGCCAGTATAGATCTGCTGTGCCCTTGTAAAATCTCACGGGTGAGTTTTAGCAAGCTCTTATATTTTGCAGTGTATTCATTTAAGATGATTGTCTTGTCACAGGAAAATAATGGATTTTTTTCTAATCTACAATGTCAAAGAAACACAGTTTAACCCACAGTACAAGCTGAGGCATGCACCTTGCAGTCCCGGGTGCACTGGTTACTGTCCCTGCACTGCAGTATGAATCTCGTATCCAGTGCTCCGCAGCATGCACACAGTAATCAGTGTATCGGCATGCGAAACAAGAATCAGGATTAAGGAATAACAACACAACAAGACTGAAGTTTTTAAATAATACTGATCTTATTTTTTTATTTCAATTATACTCAGATATTATTGACTCCTGTGAATGAACGTCAGCATAGCAGTGGCATTAACTGTGGGCTAAGCAAGGGAAGTTCTAATAGCACACTGTATAGCACACTGTATAGCACATCTGTTACACAGTAACAAAACATTGTTTGACTAATGTGTGTCGGGGGGGTGGGCTGTGCCCCAGTAAAGATTGTCCGCAGCTGACAAACAAGGTTTGTTCCCTCTTTGAGTCGACTTTCTTGGCAAGTCGGAAAAATAATAATGCAGTACAATACATAATAGTAATACAATAATAATAAAAGCAATTACAGACAGTACTGCACTGTACCTCGACCCAACAAACCACTGAAGCCTATTATTGTTTTCATGAGCGTCACAAAGTGCGTATGCTCGTTATTACGAAACAATGTATTTAGGCGGAATTTTTTATATTACAGTCTTTATGGCAGTTTGTTCGTAAACACAAGTTGTATGTAAGTCAGACATTGTTAAACCTGGGACTGGCTGTATTTTTAGAAGTAATATACCAGGGAGACTGATGCATCAGGAATTGGTCAAAAAAAGGGTAATGTTACAGAACAACTGCCTCATCCCTCCAAGACTGGGGGTTTAAATCTCTGCTCAGTATAGGTGAACTTTGCATGTTCCTACTGGTTTGTGTGGGTTTCCCCTGGGCACCTCAGTTTCCCCTTGTACGTGCTCTGCGATGGACGGTCCAGGGTGGACCCCAGCTCTGTGCCCTGTAGTACCTGTGATAGACTCCAGGCTTCCTGGTATGGTCCCTGATGTGACGAACAATCTTAATGAAAATACAAAATTATTTTTTTTAAAATACACTCAGTAACAAAAAAAGTTAAGCACTCAGATGGAGTAGTGGAAATGAAATTCATCGGCACGTAGTGAAAGGTCATGTGACTGTATCGCAATAATTATAATATCAGATCAATCAGATAACAGAGTTGGCAATATGGGCACACTGCTGGTCCCATGTCAGTAGAGTGTGGCATCCCCCCCACCCCCAGACCTGGATCCATGGGGCAATATGGTGCGAAGGGAGTCGTACAGCACAGGATGTCAGTGATGTAGCACTGTGCTGTCAGGGTCCCCTGAATCACTGGCAGAGATGACATGAAGTCATACCCTATGGCTCCCCACACCATGATGTCATACCCTATGGCTCCCCACACCATGATGCCAGGAGTAACGCCGGTGTCTCTCCACAACATTGGCAGGATTGGTCCTGTCACTTTAGCGCCACCATATGCACACACGATTCATCACTGAACATGGTCTGATGCCACTTGTCATCAGTCCATGCCTTCTAGTTACCACTCCACTCCAAACGTAGCTGTCTCTGTGCTGATGTTAACGGCAGCCTATGCATGGGAGAGTGAACCTGTAGACTGGCTAATGCCAGTCATTGAGGCATCATGTGGGATGACATGGGGTGTTGTAAAGAGTCCAATACCTGTGTCCAGATGGCAGGCACAGATGTCATGGGGTTCTGTAATGCTTGGCGCACAATACGACGATCCTCACTTTGTGTGGTCATGTTTTGGACAACCAGAACCTTCATGACGTGTTTGGGTGTCCTCTTGTGCCCATTGGTTCCAACATTGGGCAACTGTGACATCTGCATGCCCTACATGCCATGCAGTTGCACGATACAACCAACCGGTCTCATGCAAACCCACAATGTGACCCCTATCAAACTCCGTCAAGTGCTGGTAATGCTGTCTAATGCATCTACGAGGCA
>JAABNY020000129.1:19533665-19543865 GCA_015164015.2 Brevimyrus niger
ATTAGTTAAGTTCTCCCCAAACGAGCTTGATGGGCCGAATGGCCTCCTCTCGTTTGTAAATTTCTTATGTTCTTAGCAAATAGGGAAAGATTATTTTCCATTTGCATAAGTAATTCCTCTCGCTGGAGCTGAGGGTTAAGGGCCTTACTCAAGGGCCCACAGACATGCGACTGTTCCGGATGACGCCGTGTCTCAAACCACCAGCCTCCTGACCACAGACACAGTGCAGCCCACTTACCCCTCACTTTTGGTTATGCCTCCCCAAACTTCACTCAGTGGGTAGTGTCAGGAGCACTTGCTACGTGCAAATGTTTCTATGCCCATATTCCTCCTTCCAAACCATGCCTGGCCGCACCATCCACCCAAAAAGGTCACCAATGTATTTTAACAGCAAATACCCACGTGGACAGACTGAACAATGTGAGATAAAAATCAGTTAACAATAAAAATAAGGTTTCTATCTAAACATAAACCACCCTGGTATGGGGGGGTCAGTGAGTAGCAACGTGGCCTCTTGCGATATGGGGTCCTGTCAGACACGGAGGTGAGGCCAATTGGAAAGTCTGCTGACCAGAATGGGGAGGACATTTTGCAGTGGGCCCCCCTGTCATGAGATCTCTGCTTTTGAGTCTCTCCCCAGCTCTCTGCAAGGTGTCTGCATGTTCCCTCAGTGTTAATGCGTATTTCTCTGAGCTACAAAAACATGAAGTGAAATGGAAACTTAACTGGACCGTAATGGCTTACTGTGACTCTGTGCTGGGTAAGCAATGAAAAATAGATCCAACTGCAAAGCAAATTTTTAAGCAATATATTCTTTTCATTCAACAGTGGAACAGTTATATTGCAAAACCAATTAATGATTTGGGGCAGGGATAAATGTAAATGTGATCCCCCTCCTCCTAACTGAAAGGGTATTTATCTACCCCTTTCTGGTAGTATCCTTGCACATTTCAAATAAACTCTCTGAAATTGGTCTCTGCAGCATTGATATGACTGTTTTACCAGCTGAGGACTTGAATTTTACCCTGATAATTTACTCAGAACACATATTGTGCCAAAAATGCTCATTTAAACAATACAATCATTTAGCTTTTGGAATAAAGTCAACTGTTTATCAAAGAACACAAAAGAAATTCCTGCAGTCCTGATGATCCTCCTATCAGAGATGTGAGAACCTCACAGGTCTCTATATCTCACACTCAGCTGCTTACCTCACTTCACAGACACAAGGAAGAGTGCTTGTAAACAGGCAAGAGAAACTGCAGAGAAGTTTTTCCATTTGATTTAAATTTACACACACAACCTTGGGAAAAATTAAGAGACCACTTTTTAAAACCATATCTTTTTAAATAAATCTGCATTCTTAAATCATAGTTTAATCATGGCTCTGTTGGCAAAAGGCTACACTGAGCAGTAGGATGCTTCCAGGTTCAAAATGTCTAAGACAGCAGCAAAAGAACAAGGTGAAGCAGGAGACACTGGGAACGACTAGAGACCAGCCAGGTAGAGGGCGGAAGCGACATTCTAATGGCAGAGATGACTGTCAATTTATCTGACAGTTTCTCTTGAATCAGAGGATTACATCAAATGACCTTCAAATGGAACGGGAAACATTAAGTGCAAGTGTGAAGTGCACTGCTAGGACAGTTTGAATCAGGCTACTAGAAGCAGGACCATAAAGTCCCATAAAGCAAGGAAGAAGCCCTTCATTAAAGAGAAGCAGTAAAAAAATACATTATTCACAGAAGCAAATCCATAAATTGTGCTGTGGTCTCATTTTTTTCCCTGTGTGTGTTATTTTGGTATCACACCAAATAAAGGTATATGTATTGGAATCTATACAGATTTTTAGTCGGACGTGTACACACACACACACACACACTATGCACCATTTTTTTCTCAGAGTAAAAGTAATTTGTCCTTATCCAAGGATTATGTACTGGATGACATACAGTTCAGGAGCCAAGAATCCCAGCTTCTGTGAAATTCATCATAGCTGCTGTGATTGTCTGCTGTGAGCCTGCTGGTGTATTTTAAGGTAAAAAAGGCGTGTAAAACTCTTGCTACACTGGGTACAGCCGAACGGCTTCTCCCCCGTGTGCGTCAGTTGGTGTCTTCTGAGGTTGCTTTGCTGTGTGAAGCATTTTCCACACACGGCACAGCGGAATGGTCTCTCTCCAGTATGTATCCGCATGTGCTTGTACACATTACTTTGGTGGCTGAATTGTTTTCCACACTGAGCACAGCTGTACAGTTTCCCCCCTGTGACAGGATTTCTCAGAGTCCTGTTCCTCATACCGAGGTTGCTGCTGTTTGCATGCTCCTTCTCCACACTCGCGTCCTCAGGGAGATTCTCCCTGTCTTGTCTGTCTAATGGCCGATGCTGCTGTGAGCCCCAGCCCTCCGCCTTGACGTCTCGCGACCTTCCGCTGCTGTGCCCGGGTTTCGCGTGAAGCCCGTCGGTCGCAGCCTCCTCACTGCACACAGGCTGCATCTCAGCTTCCTCTTTAACCACCACTAAAGTCAGCAGGTCAGCTTCGGGTTTCTGCTCAGCTAAACCTTTGGCGGCCCGGCCGACAGCAGAGCCCCCTGCTGGAGGGGGCATCTCTGCAGAAGACTGGTCATAAATGCCCATATCACCAAAGTCTTGCACAGAGTTAAGTCCATCTTGACTATCAGCTGCTGTGGAAGGTGTAAAAACATATACACTTCAAGACAACTGCAAGAGATACAAACCTTCCATCGCTGAACAAGTAACACACCCATAAGCCACAGCTATTTCAATTCGGTTTTATATAATTAACGGTAGATGAAAAAAACATGAAGAATTATTCCTATGCCCTACCGGCCCATAATGCCTTATAGCAGTGTTTAGGAATATTTTGGTCACCTACCCAATCCTGGTGCAGGGATACTGGTCTGGCAGGAATCCTGCAGCCTCTTCTCTCTTAACAGTGCCGTCTGTTGCATGTCCTCTCCCAAGTATGTTACCTGCAACCAGTAGCAGTTGTAGCTTGTAAGTCTCTTGTAAGTCGCCCCCCCCCCACTTCAAATCAAAAAAAGAACCATTAGTCACTTGTCATTTTTAAGACATTTGGAATGATACAAACAATAATGAAATCTTAAGTCGATTTTAGTAATAACAGTAGTACTACATGAAATTAGAGGTGCAAAACTTGGTAGATTCCCCAGCTCCTCGAACCTCGGATTTCCAGTGGGGTGACCTGAGGTCAACCCACCCACACCACCCTCCCCATCTTGCACTTCTGCTGAGCTCACAAACACTAGACACCGACCCCTCATATCAGCCATGCCTACCCAGAGAATTTGGCTGCAATGCCTTACAGAAGGAAACGTCTCAGGTGAGAATCTCTCATGAACTTTAAACAGCACCTCACACTTACCGCATCCATGGGGAAGCTGGACTGCAACACGTCCCCTTCCAAAGCTGGATCCACACCTGCAGCATCTCCCCAAACATCCATGTCCCAAGTCCTCCCACAGAGAGCCATCTCCTCTAGAACAGGATACAAATATACATGGATATCTTCACTAAATCACTCATGGTCTGGATCTACCATATAGGCAAGGGGCACTGTGTGCCAAGGGCCCTTTGTATACACCAGATGAAACCACATCTCCGGTTTACAGTTATTACTGCTGCACAAAATACTTGAGGTGATCATTCAGGAAGCCATGAGGCCTCTGTCAATGCCCATACACCTCTCAAATCACCGAATAATACCAATATAAAGTTTACGCTGTAGAACGTACATATAAACGCCGCGAGAAAATAACACTGTAGCACTGCATGCTTTTGCGTCTGATGGGTCTAAATCTGAACGGTGTTCAAAAGCTAATATACTGTATGGGAATGACTGGCTAAGGACTTTGTTACATGATTTACCTTTCTCTTCCTCCTCCAGGACGCGGACGGTGCTGTGTAACACCACGCACTGATCCTGGGGGCTGTCCGGCCGCTTCGGCCGTCCGCTCAGCTCCCCCTCCATCAGCTTCAGCTTCATCCTCAGCGCTTCGTTCTCGCTGCGGCTTCGCGACATTTCCAAGCGCAGCGCGTCGCAGCTCTCATCCACAAGTTTGATTATCTCCGCCACGGCGGTCTTGGTCAGGATTTCCATGATGGATGTTAAATGGCTCTGGAATATAACAGAATCCGACATTTCAGAAGCGGATTTCACATGCCCTAATACGGAAATATGTTTCAAATTGCACACGGCAAGTAGGCAGCTGGCGACTTGAACTACGCAAGCATGACACAACTATCGAAAGTAAGTTTAACAGAACGGCAGCCAGCATCTGAAACCCCGTTTCCTTCGTGAAAAGGAGAGTGACCCTTTTCCGGCATTATCCCCGTGTCTGTCCCCTTGGTGGAGCTGTTGACCAATTTATATCAACATGTTTTTAAAAACCGTCAGATCGGACAATCACAGACGCACTTCATCCTACGGAAAGCCCCGAAGCCCAAACATAATTCCGCATACAGACAGAATTCAATTTAATTTACAACGCTTTTCAAGTTTTTGATTGTCACACACACAATAAGACACTTTACAACTGTGCAGTGGGATGCTTTTTCGTCTGCTTCATGGATTGTGCTCGACGAAATGCGCAATACAAAAAAAAAGAGCAAACCCGAAATTACAGACTGTAAGTAGACAATTAAATAGGGAACAGCATATCAACAATTGAAAAAGGTGGAATGACAGGTGGTTCATAAAGAGTGTAAAGTGATTCTTTAGCTATGGGAGTTGCTTTTCTACTTTCTCAGGTTGTGATAGTGTATCCCTGACCACATCGGGGAGAGATGGGTGTTGTGGGGGTGAGTAAGGTATCATTTTTATTTTCAATGCCTTTTCCCTGCAAAACTACCAGCAAGTGGCCTGCAGGTTCACATGGCTGTGCTGTCCTGCTTGGTGCAGCTCCCAAAATAGGTGACAATGCACCCAGCCCGGATTCTCCCAGGTGTAGAATGATTTTAACCAGCATTTTGAATATGAGTGGTGAAGCTGACACTTAAAATGACTCAGTCCTGGTGGTTTTCTATATGTAGCGCTGAACAGTCTGTTTCTGACATAGCCGATCCCAGCAGTGGTGGGTTAAAATGATTGTTGATACCATTACTTGAATTGAGATTTCCCCTGACTGCATTAATTATGATAATTAAGATTCCTATGATTAGTTGGCCAGACTTGAATGATTTCTTAGTTTTATTTCCTACATAGAGTTCACTGGATCATGATATAGAAAACCGACATCAAGAAAATATGCTTATAGGACTCACAAATTTTATTATTACATGCTGTCAGGTCAATATTGTCTCGTTCCTCCAAAACGTTCAGTCTTCTATTCAGGTCATGAGGGACGTTCATTGCTGTGACATTCTTTAACAATGTTATGAAGTGTAAATGGAAGGACCAGAATAAGGGAGCAAGGAAATCTAAATGAAAACACACAAAGAATAAATCTAAAGACCTGTCACTTTTATTTTCCAATTTGTTCTTTCATATAAAGCAGAGAGATGGAAAATGTGCAGGATAAAAATCATAACAGTTACAGCTCATGAAAATCGATCCATCCTCCAACAGCTTATTCAGCACAAAGTGCTTAACAGTTTGGGGCCTAATCGAAGAAGCACAGGATGCAAGGCAGGGGGGCTTCCTGGACGGGATGTCAGTCTGTAACAGGACACACACACTCACTCATTATGGGCAATTTAGAGGCTCCAATTCTCCTAACCACATATTTCTGGTCTGCAGGGCAAGACCCCCACAACAAGATGAGAACATGCAATCTGCACAAAACAGAGAGAGAGAGAGCAGAATTCAATTACAGTGAACTGCAAATGGAGAATCAATAGAGGTAAAAGCTGAGACAAGGAAACTAAAACCAAGAATGGGAAAATCCATTACTGTTAAATGGACATTAAGCAGGAATCCACAAGGACTATCAGAGGATTAGACATTGGATGAAGTCAGATCATACAAACAAGCAGCACAAAACTGAATGGGGTGGATGTTGGAACCAGTGTCCTGTGTGCTATGCACTGACACTTGGAATCAGTGGAAAATATATGTGCATCCTATCATTTAAAATCTATTGGAAATTCTAATGAAAGTAGTAGTTTTCTTGAGTTATAAACCACTAATTTGTTTAACTTACTTAGATACATTATTGCTTCACAATGAGTTAAATCAGACAGTGCTTAGCATTCTCTCCCACAGTGAGTTTTAAAGTCTGTTAAATGGACTGGCAGCGCCAAAGACGCCAGAGGCATATCTACGCGAGTTGCTGTACTATAAGATGCAAATTGACTTTTAAAAAATCAAATTTGAGGAAAATGCATGAGTTGTCCTACACACCATTAGTTTTTAACACATATTTATTATATCTGTAGTTTCAACTATGTAGAAAAAAAAACAAATGTATTGAAATATTCATGTAGAATACATATATTTTCCTCGATTTTATACTGATTACCTGATTATTAAAATCTGCCGCTCTAAAGGCAGGGTGTGCAGTATCCACAAGTCGAAGGTCTCTCAAATGACAGTCTTTGCCCGACGACCTAGTGGCCCGGAAGTAGCGCGTGCTTTTAGCTGTTAGCCACTTAGCTCCCGAACTCTTCCGGCTAGTGTATCACCGTTAGCTACCACAGGCAAATGAGACTGGCGTAACACCGAGAACCTTTTTCTAGTCTGAAGTGTTGCAGATTGTCGGCTACCCAGATAGTGCCGATAATCCCACACAGATCCTAAAGCGTGTGATGCGAGCTAGCTTCCTAAAAAATGTCGACTTCTGTTGTTTTCCGGGGACAGTTGACATCCGTCATGGAAATCCTGACCAAGACCGCCGTGGCGGAGATAATCAAACTTGTGGATGAGAGCTGCGCCGCGCTGCGCTCGGAAATGTCGCGGAGCCGCAGCGAGAACGAAGCGCTGAAGATGAAGCTGAAGCTGATGGAGGGGGAGCTAAGCAGGCGGCCGAAGCGGCCGGACAGCCCCCTAGATCAGTGCGTGGAGTTACACAGCACCGTCCGCGTCCTGGAGGAAGAAGAGAAAGGTACATCATGTAACAGCCACAGTTCTGGGAAAAAAACATGTTACATTAATACTAACGATTCTGCAAGACACTGACGTTAGAAGTGTAGACAGAATCGTGTCTATACATGTCATTTTGTTTGCTGGTTACTTTTTATATATCTATCATGCATTACTATTTATATATCTATCACCCATCTATCCATAAACACAACGTCCAGCTGCCTTTCCTGGTCATAATCAGAAATACTGAATTTTCCTTTTGGAGTATCAGGAATCAACTCCACATAAATCTACAGAAATCAAAGTTTAACATAAGATAATATGTAAAGGAATTTCAGGGAGACACAAAACAGACACAGATATGTTGGATACAGTAGCAGGAGAGAGTTTGATATTGGGATGGAAAAAAAACTTACTGATTTAAAGGCAAAGGTCTATTTTCTGAAGGTGGAGGGTGAAGGCAAAAAAATATTTGGGGGTACACGCCCATTCCCTTGGTTCTACACCACTGGTATTAAAGGCTCAAATCATAGACATCACAGTATGAATAAGACATGAGCACAAAACTTGTAAACAAATGTGCAAACAATTCATGTCATTGGATGTGGTAAATTGACAAGATGTAAAACTATGCAGTAATAACATGAAAGAAGGAAACTGTACAAGTGTGTTTTTTTGATTGCTTTAAAATGCAAGTTATCTGGAGGGAAGCTTTTGAAATCAAAGATGACCAGGGTAAGAGTTTGTCTGCTACAATCCTGGGCCCCCTGTTCACTGCTGTTGGTTTGTAAGGCACTTCTGGGGGTGGAAGACTGCAGCCAGTCACATTCCTGATGATGTTCAGTAGCATAACCAAACCAGACTGTGACAGGAGATATAATCGCACTTTCAGTAACGTTTCTTTGCTACTACAGTGTGAACTGTGTTTGGACAATGACACATTTTATTGTTCTTTGCGTTCTGCATTTCAGCACACTGGATTTTAAATGAAACAATGGATAGCATATTAATGTGAGAAGTCATGCTTTTCATTTGAGTAAATTTACATCAATATCAAAAGAACTGTATATTTACTTAAATGGTCATTTATGCAGGTTTAGTGGCATTGAAATCTAGTATATGAGTAGCACAACACATCGTCAGGCTATCCACCTACTTCCTGTACCAGGTCTAATTGCCATTTATGATGAGCTTTATTAGTGTGGTATTGTCTGCCAACTAAAGCAATTTAATCAAGGAGTCGCTGTAAATGCAGTAGCTGGTGTACATGCCCTAATAGCTTGGAAAGGCGAATGATCGAGCCCTAGTCAAACTTAATGCTCCCGATGAGTCAGAAAACTGAGAATTAATTTGCAAATGTGCTGAATAACATTCACATGTGACAGTTTGCTCAGTGGTAAGTAAGGAATGATGGTTGTTTAAATGCTGAACACGACTGGATTGTAGCATATGTGTCTCCAATACCAAGATGTTTCAGGACAAAGTGTAGACCGATTTTCACAGCATCATCCACTGAGCTATTGGCCTTATGTACAAAAATGCAGGGGATCGAGGTGAGTAGCACTGACCTTTATCAGGTAGCTGGGAATCAGGCATTAATGTTTTGTCTTTATCCCACCGACTGCAGCTGACTGTGTGAAGTTTCCTTCATGCCTGAAGTTAGGTGAAACGGAATCTCTGATTTTCACATTCTGTATGAATATCTGTGTGTCTGTGTGCCCTTTAATAAACTGGCATCCTGTCTAAGGTGGGCCCTAGCCTAGTCTCCTGCGCTGACTGGGATCAGCAACAAGTTTCAAGATGGATGATGTTAGTGCGATGTGCCTATAGTCACTAAGGCCGGTTATTTTTATCCTTTTTTGGAACAGGAAGAGAATATTTGAAATGGTCTGGCACTGGGCACTGGGGCAATGATTGATTAAAAATATCTGAAAAAGCTGGAACAAGTTGGCCGGCCCTGTGTTTTAGTGTAGCTAGAGATACACAGTCAGTCCCTGCTGCCTTTTTACGGTTCTGCTTGTCAAATAGCGAGTTAAATACGTCCCAGTCTGGGCCGAAGAGTCTATGAGCTGCCCAGTAGCAGCAGTGGTGAACAGGAATTTCTAACTGGGTTTTCTCATTTTAAGATTTTGGTTATTTGTTGGCTGTTGTACAGTGATGTGAGTTCCACAGGGCTGTTTGTAGTGTATTGCTGTACACATCTTTTGTAGCATGATAGAAATGATCTAATAATTGACCGACTGTGTTATTTTATGAGACAACGGCTGCTGTACATGCAAAGCATTTATAGTATATATGCAAAACTTTACAGGAGAGTAAAATGGTTTTAGTTAACTGACAAAAGCTCTTAATTAAATATTTGCTGTTCGTTTTAGAAAATAGCCTGTCTTTTGTTTTGTTGCTGCTTATGTGTGTTTGGCAGCGCCCAGCAGTACACGACCTCCTTAGACAGTGCTGAATCGGGTGTCACGGACGTCTTCCGTGTCGCAATAGAACAGAAAGTCATCGTGAAAGTGTATCCTTTGGTAGCATTAAGCAGGTAGCGAGCAGTACTTTGTCCAGGTTAATCTCCAGAGATCTAACAGCATGAAGAAATATTCCTGGTAGTGATGTTTGATAATCCGCGTCTCCTAAAGCAGATCAGCGCACCCTTTCCCGATAGCCTGCATCTTTGGGTCACTTGTGTTTTATTCGTGCCCCGAATCTGTGGGGCCGGCTGGTGGAGTCCTGCGTTTCAGGACCTTGAGATTCGCAGGAATTTATAAAAACTCCACAGAATAGCCGTGTGAATTAGCAGTATTTCTGTGCTCATGTGCCCACAATAGACTGGCATCCCATGCGGAGTGTCACCCTGTCTTAGGTCCTGTGCTCCCTGACAGGCTGCGTCGCAACCCTGACCAGGATAAGTGGTTGGGAGATGCATGGATGGTTGACGGAACATTTTATCCAGTGTTTATCCAAACTCCATTAACCTAATTATATGAAATCACAGCATGTTTTTATGGGTAAAGTTGAGTTAAGTTAACGTCCTTGAACATTTGCGTCCTTTTCCTGGTGGCCCCAGCAAAGGACCAGCCCCCCGTGGAGGTGACTCTGTGCGGGAGGACTTGGGACATGGATGTTTGGGGAGACGCAGCAG
>JAABNY020000129.1:19550308-19574875 GCA_015164015.2 Brevimyrus niger
CTGCTGCGTCTCCCCAAACATCCATGTCCCAAGTCCTCCCGCACAGAGTCACCTCCACGGGGGGCTGGTCCTTTGCTAGGGCCGCCAGGAAAAGGACGCAAATGTTCAAGGACTTTAACTTAATTCAACTTTACCCATAAAAACATGCTGTACACTTTAATACTTAAGTTTAACGTACTCTTTATACACATTATAGCAAGATAACAGTATGCAAAATGCCATTTTGTGTCTACATTTGCACCGATACTGCGTGTGCATTTCACAGCCTTTTGCAGAAGTGTTTATTAACTAGACGCACTACCTTTCCTCCCGTGGGCGCAGCAGTGCAGCTCTGCACGGCGATCCTGGGGGCTGTCCGGCCGCTTCGGCCGCCTGCTCAGTTCCCCCTCCATCAGCTTCAGCTTCATCTTTAGCGATTCGTTCTCGCTGCGGCTCCGCGACATTTCCGAGCACAGCGCGACGCAGCTCTCATCCACAAGTTTGATTATCTCCGCCACGGCACTTCTGGCTAAAATTTCCATAATGGAGGTTACTTGCGCCTGAAGGGTAGCGGCGCTTGACATTGTTTATGAGTGATTTCACAACGGAGTCTATGTTTTTAAAGATGGCTTTTACCCACTCCAAATAGTGATCGCGGGTGCTTTGAGTCTAAAAACAATATCTCATGGGTGCATTAGCTTGAACAGTGTTGCTTGCCGGTAAACATCGACTGTTTCCGGTTAACCGAAGGAGACACAGCGCAAAGACCGTCATGTGTTTAGACACCCGCGACTTGTAAATGACCTCAAGTGCCTTTTCCTCCCCAGCACCCTGCAGTGCCAGTTCTCATCAACGTCGTCGATGCACATCCGCGTCTTCTAGTGTGGAAAATTATCGAAAATACCTTTGGTAAAATATATATTTTTTACTGACTGACATGGGAGGGTGAAGCGAAAAGACGCTTTTTGATTAGCAGCTGTCGATATTACAGTTTGACGATTTATTTGTGATACTAAGTCACACGTCCACAATAATTTTTTGATACGGGATATTCGAAACATAACATATATATCACTATGCTGGTTTAACGGTAATCTGTGACTCCGCGACAGCGTTGCCTTTTCCTATACCGCCGGTTAATGGTGATTCCTGCAGGATATCCCCAGATAAACCACACATGAAAGCAGATTGCTCTTTACAAAATATTTTAGGAACTAGTACCTGTGACTTCGACTGGAGAAGATAAAGCACTTCAAAAGGACACAACCTAATAATTGAAATACAAAGCTTTGTTTATGGGGGGGAGTCAATGAATCCAAATGAAAATATTTGGATTCCAGTTTCGATGCCCTAGTAGAGAAAGATTTATAGATACGTCAGATAAATATTGTTCCAGATGCAGAAACACAGGCCATCCTGGATAAGGAGGTAATTAATGCCCAGCACAAGATCTGACATGCCATCAGCATTGTGGATGAGATCACTTCTCCAGGATGTCCCCAGCCAAAAACATAGGTATCACTGGATAACATTAAATGCCATTCCAACAGAGGGTAGATACTTCTCTTATTCATCCAACAGCAATTTTCAAAGCAGTGTGTAACAAAAATCTGAGATTGTATGGAATATGCAAAGCGCATTGTCAGTGAAGGAGAGAGAGTCATTGTCAGGTAAAGATACACCCGTAAAATACAGGTTGTTTCAAATTGCCCCCCAGCACTGCAGTAGTGACAGAACTTAAACAATTACTGCAGATGCGATACCCAGACGCAAGGAACACAAGTCGGTCCCTATATAGATGTTTTTTTACCGGCCATAGCCCATTCCTAAGACAGGATGCATATAACTTGAGAGGACTGGTTGAAAAAAATATAGAAGTACTTTTAGATATGCACCTCACTGTAAACTGTATAAATGATGAGTCTCTATCGGGAATGATACCCATGCAAATAATTCTGTGATTAGGACTGAGACCATTATCAAAGAAAGCTGTGCCTAGAGTAACAGCAGATGAACTTCGACAAATAATGGATCAAACTGGATCTAAAACAGAGCTAACAGTAACTTCAGTTTACACCAGAATACATGTCAGAATAAATGTCATAGGTAATAATAGAACATTTGAGTATAAAAGACTTATCTTTGGTGTGTCCTAAACTAGTCAACAATAAACCATAGATTATATAGGTCATTTTATATAGGTCATTTAATCTTTATGGGTATTTCGTTCCTACAGAGGAACAGCAGGCCCAGAGAGGAAGGATGCAGTGATGTAGTGAAGGCTGGAGAAACCGAAAGCATCTCAGCAGTAAAAAGCTTTCTTCACCTTGTCGACTACAGTAGTAGGAGTATTGCACAGTTTGAGACATTGGAGCCCTTCATATGCATAATTAGAAAAGACACAAAATTCAATTTCGGACCAGTATGACAATATATTGAATACTGGCTCGTGTTATAAAAGTAGGAGCGGCAACAGTTAGCTTACTTTCACATGTACACACCAACCCAAACTGCTGATGCAAGTTTAGTACAGTTAGATGCTTGGAAGTTTAGCCACGACAAGGACATTTTTTTTGTCAGCAGACGGTGAGAAAAGATGAAAAAAGTCTTTGCCTGTCTTATGAGCTCATCAAAAGTTACACCTTTTAATATACTGATGACAGTTTGTTCTTGTAGCTGATAACAAGTCATAGGAATCCATATATGGGAAATCCTAACAAGGATAAGATGGTTGCTGGCATCACTGGGTGAAACTGGATGGTAACATTTGCGTGAAGCTTGCCTCGGGGATCCCATGATCTTCAAAAACTACTGAAATCCATCTATCCAAGAATTGTGTTTAAATTGAGCACTGGCTTCTGCATCTGTTGAATTTTGTAGTTGCAAATGTACCAGGAAAAGTCATATTTGTAGACCCACTGATACTTCTGTCCAGTAAAAGAGCAATGAAGGAGAGTCACCGCCCGGACTCAGAGGAGCAGATATCTTGTCCTGTTTATGTGTATGGTGTAACAGAGAGCACTATGGGTAAGAGCACTCATGCTAGCTCCTGAGGGATGCTTAGGAATTCTAGGAGCTGAGCAACATTTAAAGAGTAAAGTATGGTGGCCTGCCATGGAAAAAGTAGCAGAGAGACATTGTAAAGTCTATCATAGATGCCAACTTGCAGTTAATACCACTGCCACAATTACTTCTTTTTACATTTTACTTAACTTACACCATTATCCAAAGTGATGTGCAATTGAGAAAGAATTTCACTTACGCAAAAATGTGAAAATGACATCAGACACTTCACGCCCACTTCAAGACAGGCTGAGGCAAACAGTGAAGTGGAGCGCCAGAATTGAGAGGCATATTCCGAGGGACTTGCATGTGAAAAGAAGCTCAGAAAGAATGTCATGGTGCACAGAGAAGCCTTGCACGACTGAGCGGGCAAAAGCAGCACTCGGCTGCTGTTTAATAGGAGGATAAGAGACAAGATCAAAGCATCCATCCATCCATCCATCCACACACTCAGACACACACAGAACAAGAGGAGCGCAAATTGTCTCCAGGGAGCAGCACAAAGTGGCATATGCTGATGTGACTGCAAGCAGATAAATTTTTAATCATACGGGAGAAAGTTCGGCACATAGTTCAACACGACGCCACAAGCAGCCTTGCACAAGAGGCCTAGAGTGATTTGACCCCGAGGAGCTCAGTCGTATCACCACCTTTACGAAGAGGTACTCTTCTGTTTTAAATACCCTGAGCCCACGTCTGATTGTATTAAATCTACAGCACATCATGGCAGAAAAGATTGCCACAGAAAGTGAGCCTTGGCCATTAGTTTAAAAAAGAAAACAATTATAATATTCGATAGTTTATCGATCCCCGTGGGGAAATTGTCTTTACACCTCCCTCAACTTGCTCTTTGTAGAGTAAGTTGTCCGTGATGGGCAGCCACCCGTAGCGGCGCCCAGGAAGCTGGGGGTTAAGGGCCTTGCTCAAGGACCCAGAGACGTGCTGAGGCTGGGTTTGAACCGGCGAAATTCTGATTACAGGCACACAGATATGTGGATAAAAGGAATAGGTATAGGAAAATGTATTGAATCAGTTTAGGTTCCAGTAAGGGTGGCTGTTGTGCACTGGAATGCTTAGCCTGTTCCTCATCTGTTTTTAGATGATGCCACCAGAAGAGGAGTCTATAGTCTATAGCATAGTATATACAAGGAAGAAAAAGAGTTGTTATGTGTGTGATATACAAAAAACTGAAAAATAATGTGGAGTAAATTTTTTTTTAAATCAGCCACTCGGTAGTCCATTGTGTACTATGAATAATCCTTCACTTCATCATCATCATCACCTTTTTGCCCAACGTTAGGCTCACAAAAACACACATACACACACGCACACGGGCGCCCAAGACTGGGGACAGACATGGAGATGGTGGTATGTAAATAACATGGTAAATCTGTTCTGTCACTGTGCGAAAACACATTTATTGGTAACAAACATGGGGACTAATCACACATCTCCAGTCTTGGATGAGTTAACATGCACATACAACAGAGAACATTAAATCATTATACTATATACACAGCAGTATCCCTGACGGTAATACAGAGGGACAATGCATATAACTCAGATATTATACATAATGCTATATGTGGCTGTCATACACAGGATTATGAATTATAACCGTGATATTATGCACATACTTATATGTGACCGTCATGCACAGGACCACAGAATATAACATGGAATTATAGATAATGATGTATGTGATGTTATACACAGGACTAAGACACATAACTGTGCTACTATAGGTCATGATGTATGTGTTAATTGCACAAGCACCTCCCCCCCCCCAGACAGAGAGTTCCATTACACAGGACCCAGTGACAGACCACATGAATGAAGCATTATGGAAAGGCTACCAGTCCTGTCGATTGCCCTAAGTGACTGCTTCTTGGATGTCTTGAGGTCCCAGGTTCTAGGTGGAGAGCCGGCTCCCTGCCAATGGCCAATGGGATTCTGGTCTTGGGGGGGCCGCACTAGTAGGCCTTTCAGGGCTCAGACGGCACACACATGGATGGGGGCAAAGCCTGTCTGGGAGAGCGTGCTGAGACACGGTACAGACCTGACATTAAAAACTAACAGGTGTGAAAATGTGTGTAAAGAGTGGCGTGGCATCAACTCCATCGAGGTATTAATACAGGCTGCAGAAAAGTACAAGTATTGCCCCAGCAGCTGATTTACAGTATCCTGCATCGTAATGCTGCAGTCTAGTAAGCGACAATCGCATCAAGATTTCTACAATCTGATTTTCAAGGCTGAAATGCTGTTTTGTTTCTGCCCACTGCATCCCAGAAACCAGTACCCCTTTCTCTCATGAGTACTGTTGCCATGGGATACCATTTATTACTACACCTGTACTGCTCATTATGGGTAGTCAAATGGCTGGATATTCTACTGTCACAATCGTGGCTAAGTAGCTCAGGGACACCCTGCTTTGATGGGAACCTGGAACCATACTGTTTTACTGCCAGTAAAAGTCACACCTCAAAGGAGGTTACAGGCAACTGGGAAATGAAAAGCAGATCGACTTGCTGTATTCCAGAGGAGTGAGTTACGGTCTGTCCGCCACTCAAAATGGCTTCTGCTGTCCTCAAGCCTGAAAGAACATACGTCGATAAGGCTCCAAGCTCAATAATGGCAGAGGAGTGTATCTTAGCTATATTGCTCCCAGCTGCCATCAGTGTTAAACGTGAGAGTCGGCGAACTAATGCAGCAATCAGACAAACTAATCTACAACACCTGGGATACTGGGATGGACTCAGCACCTAGGTCCCTAAGGGAAAATATCATTTTATTGGAAATTAATTCAGCTCTAGTGCATTGTGGGTAAAACTACCAAAACTCACACTCTCGGGTGTTACATTACAGAAGTCAACAGAAGATACTGTTTTTTCAGTCTGTAACCAAGCTTTAGGCTCATGGGAGTTCTGCTTACACAAAAATGTTGAGGGCAGAAGGAAAATGATTTTCTCAGAGAGATAACAACCAGATTGTACAGGAAGTGGATCCAAGCAATTGGGGCAGGTGGTACAAAGATATTTGATTGGTCAGCCCCACCTCCTGTAGTTTCTTGGACCTGCCTCTACAATCTGATTGGTTATTTCTAGAAATGGGCCAATCCACTTCTTTTCAGTTCCAATTCCGATACACAACTGCCGATATCGATACAGATTCCGATACAGGAGCTCTATTTCCTTTAATATCTTAATATAATAAATATATAAATTTATACTCTAGATATTATTAATAATTTAAGCTAGTAAATACAGATGAAAAACAAATGCCAAAAAATCTTTAATTAGGCCACTAGAAACATAGATAACACACTGTTCCACCTTGTTTGTTTTAAGTGTTTTTGTGCCATTTGCAGTTCAGTTTGACAATCTTCCACGAGAGGATATGCAAGTGGCAAATGCTTAAGATACCCCACAATTTTTCTCCCTCTGGCAACAGCGTCTCTCACACTTCGATGCGATAGCAGCCCCTCCTGTATCACAAGCTGCAGCGAGATGTAAAACATCCCAAGCCAGTGACTCGCAAATCAGCCACTGCGTTTTTCATATTACTGCCTGCGCTTTGCCGGATTTTTCCACCAATCGCTATCCCACCTCTCAAAACTTTGTTTTTTTACAAAGATTGCAACTCACTGTGCTACTAGTTACTTTTAAAAGCGTGAAATGCTCTTATATGATTTTCTTACGCTCCCCCTACCGTGAAGGGTATGCACATGACATCACAGCAGGTGGAAGGAAGACTCTGCGCTCACACCCACTGAGGGGCAAAGCGATGCAACAGCAACCGCAATATTCACATTGAAAATGAGATAGGAGCTGTCGTGCGATTGATTGTGCAAACAGATTTAACACGAAATAGGAGCTAAAAACAGCCAAAAACGAAATAAGTAAGTATCGGATGTGGATCGGTCACGCATGGCCAATACCTGATCTGATAAATAGGTCTGGAACGGTACTGATACCCATCCGAATATTGGATCAGTGCATCTCAAGTTATCTCTCTGAACCAACTATTTCTCTTTCTGTCCTCAGAACATTTTCATGTAACTAAAACTCAAATGAGTAACTTTAACTGTTGTCCTCCTACTAAACTGTTGGCAGCTTAGCATAGGTGTGATTTTATGTTGTGCCAAATGCACCCTGAGGTTTTTTTTTTTTTTTGAGGTCACAACTTGTAATAACAATGAATGTCAACACTATGCTGCTAAATCCTGTTCTGGACTAAAAAATCTTGCACCAAACATTCTAAAATTACACAAATCAGAAATCCTTAAAATGTCCTAACAATAAGCATCAAATATAAACACCCCCCTAAAAAGAATAAACAAAAATGTGTAGAAGATCACTATAGATCAACACTGGAAACAACTGACTCATGGATATTTTTGTCTGCCCACAGGCTTTCGTCTTGTCACTTTCTAATTCTGTGAGCGAAAGCTAAGCCTTCCTGCGTGTGAAGCTCCAGACCTAATCCGTATGGAAAAAATGACCCCATTTGATGGTCAACATGCTGTTGATTGGAAATGGCCCAAGAGCATAACGTGGGAGACCAGCAGATAAAAATGGAATGACCAATGACTCCTGGAGATCACAGATGTCTATATTTAATTCATCTGCCTCCAGCCTCCATCAGATATAAACCACACCTACAACGATTCGATTATAGAACCTGCAGTTTCCATAATGGGCATAAAATACCGAAAAGCCCACAATGTTGCCATTAACCCTGGGAAGAACCATATTCTGAATCCCACAATATAGCCCATATCCCTCATAGGAGATGCATTTAAGCCTCTGTCTTCCGCTTTAGGGCAAAGCTCCCGATGCATTCAAGCTTTCAAATGCCACTGACCACAGATCCACGGCAGCCACGTGATCCAGCTGCGACGTCAGGAGAGGACATGAAACGAAGTTAACCGCAACATCAAGGGAAGACTCAAACGCAACCAACGTCCGCACGAGAGAGTTCGAATGCGACGAGAAACAAAGGCCAATGGCAAAGCAGAAAAGCAACTAGCAGCTTCCCCATGCAGGTCATGCTAAGCTAGCACACGCTAACAGCCTCGAGTCAGGGGATCACGTTCAACCCGAGACAGGCCATGTATCATTCATCAGCCACTGCTGCTGTGTCAGGTTTCCGGATCCCACAACCTAGCTACAGCAGTGCCAAGTTACCGAGATGGCTATGGTCTGCCATGGCCCATGCATCTTAAATCAGCTCCTGCTCCATTTAGCTATTGCAAAGTTAAGCTGCCAAATTTGTCCACATTGACATTTGCTTAATCTATTTTTCCAAATCAAACACTCTCTACATTTGAAATAAGACAATGCAAACCATGACCTAAGCAAACCCGAAGCATTAAAATATAAAACATGCTCCCTGATATGTGGTCTCCCTGATATGATGGAACTGTGAATCCTCCAGGCTAAACTCTGGTCAGGGCTACATCACAAACTGGAAGCCTGAACTAGCAGAAAATGTTCTCCTTTTTCACAGCGAAATGCATTTCTCTGTCTGAGCGCCTCCTACAGGCCTTCTAAGCTACTGCAATGTACTAGTCACCAGCAGTAAGAGAGAGTGTTAGCAGTTATGCACAGCAAGGTACTCTATCGATAAAGCCATGAGCTTGGCAAGAGGGAGGTCCCAAAGGAGGGCATTTGGGGCAAATGTAGAAAACTCAACTCACACAGCATGTACATGTACATGTTCACTCTTATACACTTCGTCCTGCAGCCCTGATCATTGTTCAGCTCTGAGTTGAGTCATTCTTTTATTATGACTTGGGGCCCGTCAGGGCAGAATAAATGGCCTTCACTGCAACTGGAAAAAGAAAGGAAAACATCTGTGATTTATTACTTGGTTCCCTGCAGCACACAGCTTCATCAAGTCCATTAGGCATCTGTCAGTTACTGCTGGTTCCCGATGGCAACTGTCCCACGATTCCTCTGAGGGACCCAGTGGTCCTGTGAAGTTCTGTCTGATTGCTTATCTAAAAAAGAACGTGGAGTGGATGGAACATGAATGACATATGAACGAGCCAGCCGCCCTACCAGGACCTAGCCCTCTGACACACCGTCACCCGATTTGCTATGTGAAAAGAGGGCGGAGTCGGGGTTGTGTTACCCAGAGAGACAGTTTTAGGGGGCTCACCTGGCAACTGTGACCAGCCAATCAGATACTGAATGGAAAAACAACAAAACCTGCAAATCTCTGATTTAAAAAAAAAGAAATGAATAACATTTTATCAAACTGGTGCGGAAAAATATTAAAGAAAAAATAGGCAACATAAATGCATGTATTCAATGAATTAATGTATTCATCTTTATACTTTATCAGCAGCATGAAGTTTTCAGATTCAGATGAACATTCGCTTGTGCTCCTCCATCACACCGAGTCTCTTTCTACTAAGACACACGAAAAGGCTCCACTTTCACTAACTCGTAACTTTCTGTTCTGTGCCTTCCTGCTGTAGTCGTGCTGTACAGCCAAACCCATATCCTAGTTCAGATGTTTACTGTACAACACATAAGCACATAAACACAGCTATGGTCTCTACTTTCTATATCCATGTTTCCTGTGGTGTGAAGCTTGATTGGGGGGGGGGGTGTTGGGTAAAGGTGTGCACAGTAGATAAAAGGGTACGGCATGTGTGGTACATTCTTTTGCGCTAGTTACAGCACTGACAAAAAGTCTTGGAACGCTTGCTTAATTCTGTACGGTTGTAAATTTACAACTTTCATGACAATCACTAATTTAAAACCACCCAGAATGCTTGTCAATTACATTTTTTAACACAGAACAAGTAGGTTTCAATTTATTACTGATTTTTTGCTTTAAACTACTGGTTGTTCCTAATGTGTTTTTTTTTCATAAACAAATGGATGAAGTAATGATTTTTCTTCCAAAACCGATAAATTTGCAATATGTTCACTGAATTAAGCAAACGTCCCACGACCTTCTGTGAGTTCTGTATGTAATAATATTTATATGCTTATTATAATTTCCAGAGTGACCTTCACGATCTTAACAGGTTCTCTGCATTTATGATGCAGTAGTATGGTTGTGTTGGTAGGGGGGTGATATGTGACGTCAGTTAAACTGTGGCTACTCCCCCGAGCCCTCACACAACCTGTATGGTGGGGGAGGGAAGGTCACCCTGAGCTAAGGGTCTTACCGGAACAAAAATATCCCTGCCACGCTCTCCCTGCTCACAAAGCCCATGCTACAGTTTGCGGTCTTTCTGCTTTTTTCCCATCTCACTCCTTAAATGCCCAAATATGGTTGGACATCACCCCCCCCCCCCACCCCACCCCCACCACGGAGCTGCTTCACAGTATACATCCTTAAGTGCTACAGGTAAAATGCTGGAAAGTTCTCATCTGTTTCATATTCCTCTAAAGGTTAATGACAGAAATGGTTTGCGCATTACAACATGCCTAGTAAAATCGAGCTTCCCCATCAGAGCTCCTATCCCCGACTGAGTGGCCCTCTTCCAATCCCACGCATCCGATCCGGGAAGCCGCAGCAGTTCCGAAAGCCCCGCTTGGCGTGGCTGACGCCTGTTCCGCCCAGCGTCCTCAGACCACGATGGGAGTGTCCGAGCAAACGGAGCTGACGGACTCGGCGTCCGACGTCTTTCTGCGACTGCCATCCCGCCGGTTCTCCGACTCCCTCTGCTCCCCCGCTGCTCCTGGGCTCACCTTGCCGTTCTGGCCCTGCAGCTCCTTGGGGTCGATGAAGGCCACGTGGCGGGCCAGGCCGGCCCTTCCACTGGGCTCTCCGTGGCTGGGCGTGGAGCTCAGGGCAGAGGAATGGACACTGTCCTCACGGTGCGCCTTGGCCCGGCCGCAGCCCGGGCAGCAAAAGCACCGGCAGGGAGTCAGGTACAGATAGACCAGCACCAGCACCACACTGGCCAGGCAGCCCACCAGCGTGGTGTAGGCCGTGTTCATGGACTCGTGGCCTCCAGCTAGGGTGAAGTTGTGCACCCTCACTGACACGTAGATCGTCTCGTTTAGCATCTGGCCCGTGGCGAAGCAGGCATAAATGCCAGAGTCCTCGAGGACAACGGGACTGATCTGCAAGTTGCCGTCCGCGAGCACCACCACGCTTTGGTTGCCATCTGCAGACACCGGCATATTTCCCGGCCTCATCCAGGTCTTGGCCACGTCCCGCTGCCGCGTGTCACAGTTGAGGACGAGCGTCTGGCCCAGGTAGGCCTCTTGGTCAGCCGCCTTCACGGAGCTGCAGTTTAGGTAGTCCTTGTTGAGGTCAAAGATGTTCACCGTAGCCTTCTGCAGACCAGGGAGGGAGCAGGTGTGGTCATCCTTGTAGTCTACAGCAGAGCTGAGGTGCCGGAGGTGCCACTGGGCCAGCAGGCTGTACAGGTCGCAGGAGCAGGGCAGAGAGTTGTTGTGAAAGAATAGGCCATTCTTGATCCAGGCAGGCAGAGCCTGGAGCTCCTGGATGGGTAGGACCTTGATCCTGTTGGAGGACACGTCCAGCAGAATCAGTTGCTCCGGCCGCGTCTTCTCCTTGACCAGCTCCAGCGGGAAGCGGGCCACCTGATTTTGACTCAGGTAGAGTTTCTGCAGGCTGACCAAGCCCGAGAAGGCGGAGCGGTCGATCTGGGAGATGTGGTTGTTGTAAAGCAGCAGAACTTCCAGCTGCTCTAGCGGCTCGAAGATGTACTCGTCCAGCTGCCGCAGGGCATTGGAGGACAGGTCCAGGTGGCGCAGCCGCCTGACGTAGAGGAAAGCCTCAGTGGAGATGAAGGTCAGGCCGTTGTGGCTGAGCAGTAGGCTATGAAGCTTGGCCAGCTTGACGGTGGTCCACTCAGCCCGCAGCCGTGTGATGCTGTTGTAGCTCAGGTCCAGCACGGCCGTGTACTGGGGCAGAGCCATGGGCACGGCAGTCAGGTTCGCCCTGGAGCAGCTGACGATGTCACTGGCACAGACACATGTCATGTGGCAGTTCAGGGCGGAGCCGGCGGCCCAGGGGAGCAGCAGGCTGAGGCTCAGCAAGACAGCGGGGCTGGGAGAGTGCCGAGTCGGCTGGCACCCGGCGCTGGGACAAAGCATTACGGCTGCTGCTGCGGGTTCGGGGGCGTCTTCCGTCAGCAGGGAGTCTCACTACAGCCCCAGGCAGCGGGGGCCGGATGCTCCGCCATTGTTAGCAGGCAGCTGCAAGGAGAAGAAAAGTAATGCCTGTCAGTGACGGGCAGGATGTGAATAACATTGTCACACACGCGTCTGCCCTAACTTAGAGCTCCACGTGCTCCTGCACACAAAAAAAGTGTCAGCCTCCGCTTTCCATTTACCCAATGCTTGATCCACGCACAGTAGCACTGGTTGGGGGTTCGAATCCTGCCTCTGCCCCGTGTGCATCGAGTTTGCATGCTCTCTGTCACACAGCTATCCTCCCACGATGCTAAATCGGTGTCTCTAAATTTCCCGTGTGTACGCGCCTGGTGATGGATTGGCACCCTATCTCCGGTGTCCCTCCGCCCCGCCCCGGGCCCTGCGCTGGCTATAACAGGCTCACTGTGACCCTGACTAGGACAAGTTATTAAAAGATGGATGATGATCTATGCGAATGGAACCTATTTAAAGTGACGTTAGGACTGGCAAGCACGGTTTTTGGCAAGCAAGTAAATAAACACGAAACGTTTCATGGTGACCAGCCCACGTGCTCCTGGTATATGTCCAGCTAACTAGCAGCTCCCGGACGGCCCCTCACTAGAGGTGGAAGTGTTGCATTGCACCATTTTGTATATGCAAACAATCCCACTGTCCTGTCCCCGTAAAAGTCGCCCTTCTTAAAGTTCAGTAGCAGCTTGAAACACGTTAATCCTTATTTTCGGCAGGATTTTCACGCTCGTTGCATTTAAAGTTAGTTGAAGCACATAACGCATTTGTTTATTACCAGCCTTCTCACTGGGATTGGCTACGCCAAATAAAGTTATGATGTGCTCTTAGAAGAAAAACAAAATCACAAACGCGGAGCGGACAAAACACGCCCCAGGGTGATTGAAATGTAACGGTACCATGCATTTCGCTAGAATAATCTGTTTGGTTATTAAGGATGACATTACGAAAGAACAAGATGACGGAAAGGAAGGTAAACGCATCTCTTTCTTTGGCACCCCCTTTAAATTCGCGCACTCTTCTGCTTTATCCGCTCTCCGGATAAATGCGTTGCAAGTGCATAAAATAATAATTCCCAGGAATATGCCCTTGACTTCAAATAATTGCCCGAAAAGGTCTCTGTCACAGCGTTACCTCTTGTAGGTGTCCGGAACATACTGGATCGGATCGGAACGCGGTACGCGGAATCAGTTCAGGCTTTTTCATATGCGGTCACCGGGGCCTCGCAAGCAAACGTCCCTCCCATCTGGAAGGAAACAAAACAGAACTGCCGTGTAATGGGACTGCGACAGCTGTATTTCTTATGCGAGATGATGTTTCTTATTCCCTCTCCAGGCGACGTCTAGGCGAGGCTTGCTGTCTTTGCGTTTATTTCTAAGAGGCGCCACTGCTGCCGCTGTGCCCAGCACGCTGCGGATCCATGCGGAGGACGGGCGGTGAGCCGCCGCTGGTCAGCACTCGTTCCGGCGCTGAGCGCAGCACACAGACGGCGTCGTACCCGGCAGGTGTCCGTCCAGCTGCTGGCAGTACAACAAAGCCAGCGATCCGCGGTCCTGTGACGCAAACCTCATCCCTGACAGTTTGGCCAATGTCAAGCCTGGGGATGAGCAACTGTGTGGGGATGAGCAATTTCCGTGTCCCAAGACTAATAGAAAAGACGCAGGGCGGGGAAGGTCGCTTTGGTGAAAAGGGATGCACCCCATTATATTTGATTTTTTTTCAGCTCAGTCTTCCCAGTCTGGCTGCTTCTTTGAGCTTCCTGTTCCCATTATTTATCGTGTGTCAGATCAGCGCGCTTAAATCATCGTAGATTGTGCTCGGTATCACTACGCTGGTGGAGTTTCCTTTTACTGTTTTTCCCGTCTTCAGCACCTGCATTACTGATTATGGAAATAAAACGATGAAGATTGCTCTTATGATGTGAATTTTAAAGAAATCGTCAATAGCAGCACATAAACATACCGGGCATATACTGGAGACAATTTTTAAATTCGTTTAAAATGCATTTTTAGGCTTGATATAATAAAAATTCAGCTACGTACATTAAAACTGAATGTAATCACGCATATTTTGCGCACCCCACTAGAATATTTTTTGTAATATTTATCTGCCACATTTTTATATTGTATATTTGCGTTGAATTTTATTCCTTGTCAACCTTTACATTTTAGAGTAATTGATTGGTTTTCAAAACATAATCGTACAATACTTGCCTACTGTTGGTATCATACATTATACGTAAAATTAATGCTGATAAACCGAATAATTTTGTATTGAAACCTAATTGATCCCGCTATTACTTTCTTCCTGAGTATTTTTATTGCCTATTCTATTTTCTGGCGTGGTACCGCTCTATTAAACTGGGTTGAGGGGAGCATTGGCGTGAATCATTCATTTAACAACGCTGGCAATATTTTGGTACTATACCACTCATTAAAGAAGAGTGAAGAAACATCTAAGAACTCGCAGTGTGCGATTGCTTTGATTCCGTTCCGTTAATGGAAGCTTGATGGGGTGCACAGCCTAATCAAGACTAAAATGGACTAGGTACATCGTTTATACGCCCATAAAGAGGCTAGGAAATGCATCCTCTAATTCTAAGCTAATCATGTCCCGAGCCAGTACTTCAAGGCGGGCTGAGTGATGCAACATGGATGTCCAAGCATCCAAGCAAGACTGATCTCTTAAGTTACTACACCAAAAGCAAAAGTGACATGTGATTGCCTTTGTATTAGTATGCGCTCCTAACGCCTTCGTTTTGCTTCACTGGCGATTCGATCGGAAAACACACGTAATACAAAGGCAATACAAGAAACACTATCCGTACAGATTACACTATGTGTAGTACAACAGAAACTATTTGTATAGACAAGTGAAATCCGGTGTCATTAAGAAGCTTTTACATGTAATCTGGTAATCAAACTTCATTGGTTTTGGACCACGAATCTCAATTTACACAAATACATCCCGGCGTTATATTACATAAAAGTGCTTATCAATACACAGGACGCGAGTGTGTAATTCAACTTAACATGCCTCATTAATTGTTCTGATACTGTCTTATGTGTCCTTGATTAGTCATTCGGGTGATTGACCGTTTTCTGGGCTGGTGGCAATTAGACTCCAGTCTTATTTATTTTCCCTGATTAGAATTGCTATTGCCCTTAGAACGTAGTGCTCAGTTGGATCTTATAGGCAGAGGTCTGTTTTATGGGGGACAGATAGAGTGGGTCTATTTACTTTGTGCTTGTCTGTCAGCAGGTAGTGGTTTGGGGGGGGGGGTCATGTTAAGTGGCATCTTACTTTGGGCTTCTGGTTAGCCAGTTCCTGGTTTAGGGATTTATGATCCCTGGTAGAACGATGGTGGCATGAGTTACCTAATGACATCAGACTTCCCTTTCATCTTCAAGAACCTCCAAGACCATCTCTGCTCCATGAATCCCTCTATTAGCCTGACTATAGCTTTTACGTTCTCTAAAATGTTCATATGTTGTATTTCTCATCACTGAATAGTCTTATTGGGTTCTTGGTTTGTTAGTTGTTGTGTAGTTAGGACACTGCTTACACGTCTACCTGATCATTCACTGGGGGTTCAGCCTAGCCTTGTTGTGTCCTTGATGTGGGGCAGCATGTGGCTCAATGGGCTATGTCTCTGTGCCTCTGATCAAAAGGTCACTGGTTCAAGCCCAGCCTTGGTTTGTCTGTGGGTTCTTGAGCAAGGCCCTTAACCCCCAGCCCCCTGCAACAGCTTGCTTTCCGCTACAGGTAGGTGGGGGGTGTAAAGAGAATTTCTCCACGAGGATTTAAAAAGTATCATTTTCACATCGATAATGTTTTCGGCTTATTTGCATCAATAGTGTTGCTAATGTCTAAAATGTCTGCTGCTGTTTTTCAGATTTGTCTGTGAGTCGTATTGGCCAAGGTGTTGCATAAAATAATCCATCCATCCATCCGTTGTCTGGAGTTTAGCCCAGGACGGGGCGCTAACCTACTGCAGTAAAATAAAATAAAAAACGACTTTATATATGGCATTTAATATATAGGAATGTTTAACAGAATGAGTGCAGTGTCTATAAATGCTATGCATTATGCTACAGTATTCCGGGAGATTAAACGAAATACATGCGTGATTAGTGGCGTTAAAATTGTGTTACTGTACCTTTAAATTTTGTTCGACTTTTTTAGTTCCTGGAATCTCCACGAACTTGCGTAAATTGCCTATACTCCAGTTGTCTTTAAGAGACACAGAAAAGGGGACTGATTAACGTCTCTTTCTCACTTAATTGGAGTTGGGTTCGTCCCTGTAGGGCTACTGTATTAGTCCGAAACGAACAATGCAATGTATTAATCTAAAAAAATTCAGCGGATGTCTGTAACGTGTAGGCATTGTTCATAGCGGGTCAGTTTTTACCGTGGTAATAAGTCTACACATACCAAAACGCGAGATTAACAAAGGAAACACATAACTGCTAGTGTAACTATACAACATCTTACCGAATCCGCAACAATGGCAGGTGGTAAGTAGCTATTATGTTAACTAAGCAGTGTTATTGTGTAGTGCCGGTCCTGGCAGTTTTATCATAGAAAACAGCATATGCAGTACAGTGGTGTTTCCACCCCCTCCTTTTCTATATTTAAGTTGTGAAATTACCACACGATGCCTTCATGATCCAGACAGTGCTTTAATAGAGATCACATATATCTGTAACAGTATTACTGTGTCGGTCAGCGATGTTTTTACTATCGGACAGCGCCGACATCTGGGAGTTAGAGCATAAATAATCTAATCCCTATTACACATTTTACTGTATATAGTATAATATGAGCTATAAGTAAAATTAACAAATTAGGCCTAACTGGCTAGTTTTTTTAGTCTTATGTATCATTCAATGTGTGGGCAGTAAAATGTTTGCATACTGTATAAAAGATTTGTTTATGGTCATAAAATGTCGATTTGCAGCACGGATTACCTTTCCAATTTATTAATCCTGATCCTGAACATGTTATTTTCCCATTCTTAATAATTAGGGATGATTTACAGTTGAACAGAGCACAATTGCTATTTCTTAAGTTCATATAAACCCTGTTACATGTTTATTGGTAATTATTACTCTTTACAGTTCAGCTTGCTTGATGTCCTTTTATTGGTCTCCATATCTCCATATCATTCTAAAGTTCATAACCTTACGGTGAAAGAGAATGTCAGTGTGAGCTGTTATTTAAGTTTTGTTCATATACAATGCCGGGGCTGGGGAAGGAATTATAAGATAGGCCCTCACAAAATCGCCCAATGCAATTCCCGATCTTCCCGATGGCCAGTTTACTCATGCCCTTGTGAAAGTCGGGTAGCCATGTTTTCCTTTATCTTAAAAATAGTAAAACGTGTGATTCCCATTGTCAAGAGGAAGATTGCATTCGGTCACTGTGTAATGTATTGAAACATAATGAGGACGGAGCAGGTGGAGAAGGGTGGCGCCTGCTGGCAGAACGCAGAGGACACGCGATCCGACAATGAAAGAAATTCAAGTTGAAGTCCCATGAATAATGACAAATACCACTGCTGCTTCTATGCCACCACGTAAAATGGATGGCTGGGCAGTCCCCCGTCATCTGGGGCGCAGTTCCTCAGGTCTGGGGCTTTTACTCCCGGTTTGATATGATTTCACCAGCGTACTGTCTGCGTATATTCCTGCGGTCTGGGGCTTTATCTTATTGTGTGTGTCTCTCCAGTGTAATGTTACATGCTCCTCTGCTGTCTGGGCCGTGCACCTTCTCCTGTCTCGCTGCTCTTCACGGAGCCGTGGCTCATGTCTCTTGTCCGATACAAGAGGGCGCTGCTTCAACATTTTCCCCCCATTTTAAAATGCATCGCTAAAGTCAGTGCATGCACGTATCCTCGTAAGCCTCATAATCCCTATAGCATGAGCGAGGAAGCCGACCTGCTCCAAGTGTCTGTGGTGCGCAGGCTGTGATTGCAGTTCTCAGCTTTGATACATAAAGAATACTTCATATAAACCCCTCCCATCTCTTGCCTTAGCTTTTCAGAAGTGTTCTGTTCATTTCTCCTGGCTTTTAATACCATGCGTATATGCTTCATCCCAGAACAACCAATGGTGTGTGAAAATGACAGAGGGGAGGGGGGGGGCTTCGGCTGTGCTGTGTTTCCCCCAGATTCCTGCGCCAGTTACGCCACAGATTTTAGAAAGACTGTGGCAGAACAAAAGAGCAAAATGACGTATTCCAGACGTATCTGCCCTCTGTTAGTGAAATCAGAAAAACAATGTTAGGAACACTCAGAACATAATCTGGCTTTTTGCTCTGTAAGAGCATCCCTGTTTGAGACTACAAAGACTGGGAGGAAATTAAAACATAATCTGGTGAAAGATTATTAGGAACTCCTGTCCTTTCTATGTAGGTCCAAACAATAATGTGAGCACAGTAATTATGGAATCAGGTTGGTGAGAACTCTGGGGTTTGATCTGGACAATGAAAAGGAGTGAAACAAGCAGGAGGTGGATGTAGGTCTGGAATGTATCCTGGGTTACCGAGGCAGAAGTGAATCAGAACATATCGATGCACTATGGATATATGAAGGATAAGTGAAGCCGATCAGTACGGAGTTCCCAAGCTCTTTGCTTGGCCTTTGAGGACAGCCTGTCAACACGCACATGTATACAGTGCGTACTTAATAATGACTCAGTCTCTGAGCGTTGATGGGTCATTGCAAAGTGCCAGCAACCGGCAAAGCATGGAGGCAAAGTTACTGAAAATTGCTGGTTGACCGAGATCGTAAACTATCAAGTCACAATCTCTTTAGAGGCCAGTGAGGACACAGTCGTCGGCATTCATGATCTGAGGCGTAATCAGGGTCAGGCTTGCCTCCAGTTCCCGGAGAGACCCTGCCTCCTAACCTCGCAGTAATGGCCGCCCCAGATTCACAGACTCTATACAGCAGCTGCTGTCCTGGTTGCTATGGCAACCGCGAGTGACAGAAGCCAGCATAATTAGAGGAAGTAGAAGGATGACCCTCAGTAAGGGGGGTGAGCGGGGGCGGAGTCACCACTGCAGTCGGTGTCCTTATCCTTGCCTCTGCAGTCCCCCCCCTGCCCCCNNNNACCCCGCCCCACTAGCAGCGCTGCTCTTCTGTGCGTTCTTCCTGCCCCCCCCACGCTCCATCCCTCGGCTTGGGATTGGTTGGTCCTGCAGACGAGGCACATACACACACACGCTCCCACGCCCCACCTCCACGCCTGCACACAGCAGCAACATGGCTTCCGGCCCGCCGGCCCTCCCCAGGCCCAGGTCCCCCCTGAGAAAACGAGGCAGCCTCCAGAGTGCATTGAGCCCTGGTGAGTGTGTGTATGCGTGTCGGGGGGACCGGGGGGAGGGGGGGGATTCTGTGAAGTGCGTTACATACTGGCAGCTGGTGCATGCGGCAGGCTACGTCTGTGCCTGATGGAGGGGGGGACTCCAAGGGAACTGTGAATGAATTATTACTTACTCAGCAAAAGGAGACACTGTGGTACTTCTAGGCTTGTATGCGGAGCCTGAGTATGCTAACCAGACATCACGTAGCACGCTAACGCAGCCGCTATTTTAAATAGTATTTTAAATGGAGAGTAAACCATCACATAGTACGTTAGCATGCTATACATGCGAAGAGTGCTGTAAATGGGGAAATCTAATGAAACCTCACATAGCAAGATTCCTGTTCCCCAGCTATGTGTGTGTATGTATTCCCCATGTGTTTATATAGGGTACTTTCTGCTGCTCAAAGACACAGAGTTTATGTATATTGGTTTCTCTAAAATATCCATGATATGTATTGCTTGTGATGAACTGGCATCCCGTCCAGAGGGTCCCCCTGCCCTGCAATTGACTGGCACCCCATCTAGGGGGTCCCCTGCCTTGTACCCTGTGATTGACTGGCACCCCATCCAGGGGGTCCCCTGCCTTGTACCCTATGATTGACTGGCATTCCATCCAGGATGTCCCCTGCCTTGTAATTGACTGGCACCCTATCCAGGGGGTCCCCTGTCTTTGCCCTGCGTTTCCTGGCATAGACTCCAGGCTCAATGCAGCAGTTGAAAGACGGGTGGTAGCATGAATGGATGGATATTCATAAAATACTGTAGATGAAGCTGTAGAATATCACATTTTTTTAACTAGTGGGTAGAAATGTAATTTTATTAATACAATCTCATTGAAGAATTTTTAAAAATGATGGTTTTTGAGTGGGGCTGTGTGATTGTTGTGTTTCTACCAATGATTATGTTCAGCGGTCTTATTTCTTACTGATTGACAGTTCTTGGTTTAAGAAATGTTTACACCTTCATTCTTTAACTATGTCACCTAACATTGTGAAAGAACTAAGAGGATTGATATAGTCCTGATCACTGGTATCCAGCCAATCAGCGGTGTCCTGTTGAATTAATTAAGCTACACTGTAGCTACACTGTAGTCTCCAGCATAAGGCCCAGCCTGTCCCAGGGTAGAGTAACTTTGACCTCTGAGCTACTGTAAAACTTTTATCTCTGTATGTCAGAGCAGATCTGATGCATCTTGCCACAGCAACTGACAAGACTGCAGCTTATCTGGCCATACACATTACTGGTTTTACTCACGTAAGCAATGGAGGCCAGATATTGGCAAGAGCACAAAATGTCCTGTCCTGGGAGGCATTTGGGTGCTTCTGCTGAGGTTTACAAAAGCATGTCAGAATTCAATGCGCTGTTTTGTTTGATATAGAATGAAATGAAAAATCTATACTGGCCAACAAACGAAAGACAGAATAACTGCATATTTAGTTTTATCTTTTGGCAAATATCAACTGAGTGTAAAAATTACAGTAATTAGAAAATCTACATTGTAACTAAAGTAAAACACATTTTTGTCAGTTTCAGCGTCAGTGTAGTTATTGTGTTTTGCCTATGTGGGGCAGTGTAACATCAAGTTGGTTGAGATCTTATGGAAAAAATTAGATTGGTCCTGTATTTCTGACTTGACTGATAAACTACATCAGCCTAAAGGTTTCCTTTCAGTATGTCCGAGGTTGAATATCTTGTATGAGGAAAAACTAGTCTATAGCCTATAGCTAGTCTACCTATTCAGAATTGCTTTCATGGGTGGTTTGTAGATCATCATCCTCCAGAACATTGCACCTTCACGGAAGGTCTATACCGATGACCTTTGAAGGTGGATTCCCATGGTCCCTATCGGTACTCTTTCAGGGGAGTACGGGAGTGTCCTTCGCTGGAGCATTATGGCAGTATAGGGAAAGAGGCCTCGCTCTGCCCCCGGTGGAAACTACCAGAACCACCACACACATCCTCCAGCTCAAATGCTGGGTTTGTGGCCATGCGTACCGCCACCACTAAAGAATACCTGTCAGTGACATTCATGGAAGCCCTTAGGTGAGGAACCGGATCAGAGAGTTACAATTCCAGTTCAGTGTTTATGGCTGTGAGTTCAGTGGGTATGTTTGCATTCACATGTTCACTATATAGCAGTGACTTCAGTGCAAACTGCATGTGGTAGAAAACACATCAAACGGCAGACGTGCGGCCATTGCTGCTTTGCTTCACATATAAGATGCATAAATGCAAACTTATAGTATTATTATTATTATTGTTATTATTATTATTATTATTATTATTACTATTATTAATAATATTATTATTAATATTATTATATTAATAATTCAATTTAAATTTAAGAACTTTATTGTCATCCTACATGTCCAATGAAATGCAGATTGCTTCAAACTCAAATGGTGCACAACCTCACACATAAATACACAGAATAAGTAAAATATAAAATAATAAAGATAGGAAATACCGACATAAAAATGCAAACTCTAAGGAATAAATATAAATCATGGGCAATATGAACTATAAAATACTAATAACTGTTACTGCAAAAAGCATCAGCGGCTATAGTGCCGAAAGTGCACAGTGTGACAGGTTTGGAATGAAAGTCGTGGAATGACATGTGTGGTCAGTGTAGCCATTATTGTTGTTGTTTTTATTGTTGTTCTCATTATTCTTGTTGTTGCTATTGTTGTCATTATCATTGTTCTCATTATTGTTGTCGTTATTATTGTTGTTGTCATTATTATTGTTGTTTTATTGTTGTCATTATTGTCATTGTTATTGTTGTTGTTGTCGTAATTATTGTTATTGTTCTCATTGTTGTCGTTATTGTTATTGTTGTTGTTATTGTTGTCGTTGTTGTTATCCTTGACCTGGGTTGGCCTGGTATTAATGTCCAGCTGTATTAATGTCTCTGGGTAAGATTCTTCTTGCCGAATTAGGGACACTGGGCTCTGAGGCTCACTGTGACGATTTGTCTATTTGGGGAGGCGAGCCAGAGACTGAAACGTGAGCCTCCCCTGACAAACAAGGGCGCCGGATCCCTGCAGACGTGTCTGTGGCCCCACATGATGTCACAGCACACGCACATGCACACAGATGGCATCTCCTCACTCCACAGACACAGGCTCTGTTGGCGGGGAGGGAGCTCTGTATCTTTTTTGAGCTGAGGTGTCTTTCGGGGTGGAGCTGGAACCTTTTGTACTGATTAGGGGCTGCATCTGATAGGAGCCCCAGTGACTGTACACTGGTCCCTCTGCTCAAAAGGCTGCCTGGCCCACTTCTACCCCAGCTGTACAGAGACAGGGTCCCTAAAGGTGCTGCCATCTCTGGATGGATCATTTTCCTGGGAAAGCCTGTACCTTCACCTTCAGCACACTGGATCCCCACTGAAGCAGTAGCATCAGCTTTACCCGTAAGTCTCATGGTGGCCGGGAATTAGCTGTCTAGTTTGTTTCTTACTGCAGCGGCGCACAGTTTTTTTACTGCAGTGGTTGTGTGGTAGTGATTATTGTGTAATGGGGGTGCAATTCTCAGTAACGACCACAGGAGGGAAGAAAAACATAATTCGAACTAAATGAACAACCGATCTTCTGCATTTTTAGTTATGCATGACAAAGAGTCATCTTCTGCCTGCTGACACCAATTGCCCCGGACTGTGTTTCTAAATATAGATGGGCGAGATGTCATCATTCAAATGGCAGGGAGAGGCAGAGTTTACTTTCACATGGAAATCCAGTAGCCGCTGAGCTGGTAGACAGCAGTATTTCATAAATGGCTCCTACCTGTTACCTGCCCATAATCCCACCCTTGGAGAATCTAGATTGGGCCCTGGCCACCCAATCAGAGTACACCGATTCTGTCAGCTTGCATTTACTACAGTATCTCCCAAGGCTTGCACATTATTAGTGCTGGACTTTCAGAACTGCATTAGGTAAGAATTTCTTTCTGTGCCCCATGTGTCAGTTTGCAGTAAATTTGCATTCATTTGACTCCTTGCTAAGTAAATGGGCTTGTTTTTACTGCAGGAATCTTAGTGGGTGCGTAACACAGCCTTTAGCAACCAGGCTTTTCACATATGAGACCAGCACTAGTTTTCAGAGGAAATATTACTTCAAGGAACAATTCACAACCAAAACCGCACAGACACGCAGATGCACAGCTTTGTGTTGAAATGTCTGTTTGTGGGTGGGGGCTGTGGTGCACGTAGTAACATCGTTTTAATTGGTGTTCAGTAGCTCTCTGCTCTGGATCTTCAACTTCTGACAATGATGCCTCTTACAATGTCCAGTTATAATGCATCCTACTGAGTGGCTCCGTTTTTAGGGGCTGTGGTATGAGCCGCCCTAGACTCCACCGCCTCTTGTTACCATAGTTATCGTGGTTTGTTTTTATTTCTCTAATCTTTGCCGGATGGGGTCTGTCTGGCCACCTTCCAGACAGCAGGGTGATTCTCGGGAAGTAGCAACTTTGCGTTTGTGCCTAAGGACAGGTTCCCAGTATGGATATTCCAGATACCAGCTCAGATGAGGCCCTGTGCTTCTCCTGCCATGCTCAGATGGGCCGAGAGAGACTATAATTAATAAATGAGGGATCGTCTTACTGGCAGCTGTACAATTTACTAACCACATGCAGGACCATTTGCTATTCATAACCTCACATTTAAGCACTTTATTATATTGATTGTTGTAGATGTACAGATCTGTATTTTAAATGTTTATCGTTCAGAAACATCAAGGCTAACAGCGCTATGCTGATCAGTTTTGCTTGGGGTGGGGGCAGACATTGTTGGGGCTGTCTAGCTGAATGTCCTGTGCATTGCATTTTTCTTGAACTTTCTCAGCTTCCTGTCACCTTGTGATCAGGGGCGTTCAGTGTGTGTGTGTGGGGGGGGGGGGGGGGGGGGCTCCCCGCGGGCTTCTGCTGCCTGACTCTGAGGCCTCCGCCCCGCTGGCGGCCCGGGCCGGACCGACCAGCCCTTTCATGGGGCGGGGCCG
>JAABNY020000129.1:19627381-19639773 GCA_015164015.2 Brevimyrus niger
CGCTTTTGCTTCTCCATCCTAAATCCACTGATTTCTGGCTCTGAGCCACTGACTGCATCTGACACAAGAAACAGAGGTGGAGGGGTGGAGCCTGTTAAGAGATGATTAGGCCAGCCCAATGTCAGTATGGAAAATGAACCAATGGGCCGATGTCCCTGCTTTATGGGCCGGTCGTTGGCCAATTTAAAAAAATAATAAATAATTCATATTATATCGACCAGCCCCCAAGTGCGTCGGCCCACCGGGCATTGATCGACTTATACTAGTCAAAAGCTGTCCACAGTTGGCTAGGACTATAAATTATTGGCTAGAGCTTCTGCCTTAAAGGTCTCCAACCCAATACGTCAGGATGAAAATAGGTTTCCTCAATTTATTTTCATTTCACCATACATATTTTTAATTCCTTGACATTATCTGAATTAACTCCGAACAGTTCAGAAACTGCAATTTATAATATATATTAAATGAAATTAAGTGAAAGGGCAGGAAGTAAGAGGAAATCACCATCAAAATTTCAAACACATGGACCAAAAAAAAAAAATTTCAGGATGGGGTAGTTAACCCTATGTCCAACCCCCAATCTGGAGGGCCAGTTGCTGCTTTTTGTCTGGCCTCTACTCTAGAACCCTGCCCGGCGTGGTTGAACCTACTGAGGGTATGAGCCCCCACCAATATAGCCTTTAGAGTCACAGAGGCATGCAAGCAACCCCACCACAACAAGGTAGCAGCGCAAAGGGTTAAAAAAAAAAAGCAAATACTACACCTGCCTGAAGAAGTAATGGAAACTGTGACGCTTACCAACCAAACCCTCAAGGGCGCTGGTAAGCCAATACACCTGACGACAAGGAAATCCATCCTCGTGGGGACATGGAACCTCAGAACCATCTTTCAGGCTGGCAAGGCTGCAACTATTGCCAAGGAAATGGAGCGCTACAACCTCTCAGCCCTGCGCCTGGCAGAAACAAGATTGACCAGGGGCCAGTCCATCATTTACTCTGGGCATGAAGAGGAGGCAGCAAACCATATGGAGGGAGTGGCTATCCTGCTGAAAAGACACCAGAAAGGCTCTAACTGCATGGGAACCCATCAGCTCTCTCATCATCTCAGCAACCCTCAAAACCAGCAACAAGAGAGTGAAAGCCCACATAATCCAGTGCTATCCACCCACCAACGACGCAGATGATGAGGTCAAGGACAGGTTCTATGACAGCCTAAACCACCTACTCGGTAGGGTTGGAGCCGGGGACCTCAGTATCCTGATGGGGGACTTTAACGCAAAGATTGGAGGCCGAAATGAGGGATATGAGGCAGTGATGGGTAAACATGGAATGGGGACCATGAGTGAAAATGGCAAGGTGTTTGCTGAGACCTGTGTGAACAATAATCTGGTGATAGGAGGGAGTGTTTTCCCCATAAGACAATCCACAAAACACCAGATCATGTTACGGAAAACCAAATCGATCACAATTGTATCGATAAAAAGTTCAAAAGAACTATGGAAGATGTCAGGACAAGGGGGGGACGGGGGGCAGACGCAGCCTCAGATCACCATCTCCTGGTGGGAAAATTCAAGTTAAAGCTGAAGAAACATTATCAAGCAAAGGGTCAAAGAGCGAAATACAACACTGACTACCTCAGCGATGCTCAAGTGACAAAACAGTTTAAGGATATTCTCTCAAAGAAAAATGCGGAGATAGAGCTTGGAAAGATGGGGAACATTTAAAAGCTGCTTTGCAGCTCAACATGGGGAGAAGACCCCAAAAAACACAAGGAATGGATATCGGAAACCTACATCATCATCCAGCAGAGGAGAAAGCTGAAGGAAAAAGTGAACAACGCAAGAACAAGATCGGAAAAAGCGATGGCTCAAATGGAGTACAACCGTGGCCACAAAGTACGGCAGAACACCTGGAGGGATAAGAGATCAAAAGAAATATGAAAGGACTCTATAACATCACGAGGAATTTGTCTGGGACATATCAACAAAATAATAAACCGATTATGGGTAAGAATGGCCAACTACTTTTAACCCCCCGAAGAATAGATGGGTACAGCACTTCCAAGAGGTTTTGAACAGACCACCACCAGCAGAGAAGCCACATGTTCTTTAAACCAGGACGCTGCTAAAGATCAAGTGTGACAGACCAACAAAAACGGAAATAAAAACTGCAATCAAACAACTGAAAACAGGAAAGGCTGCTGGCCCTGACAATATTCAATTTAAAGCCCTTAAAATTTATAGAAATACATCTACAGACATGCTCTACAGCTTCCTTGGGAGAATTTGGGAGGATGATAAGACACCCACCAAATGGGCATAGGGGCACATAGTGAAACTACCAAAGAAAGGGGACTTAAGAAAGTGCAACAACTGCCGGGGGATTACCCTACTTTCAGTGCCCAGTAAGGTCTTAATCGGGTCATCCTGCATGGTCAGAGGAGTCATTGTCCTGCCATTTAATAGCTCAAATGGTGAAAGTCCAGTGGTCACAGGGGACCCTGATAGCACAGCACCACGTCAGTGACATCCTGCATCCACGTCTTACCCCTCCCTTGTCTACACACAGCATGTGGACTGCCTGCCCCCCCATTCGAACATGTGTGGGATCACCAGTCACAGCAGCTGTGGGCCGACTTGCCGCAGATGAGAATACAGCGGCTGTACGACTCCCTTCTGCACCGTATCGCCACATGGATCCGCCACACCCTACTGACATGGGACCAGCAGTGTGCCCATACTGCCAACTCTGTTGTCCGTTTGATCTGATATTATAATCATTGCAGTACAGTCACATGACCAATCACCAGATGCAGATTAATTTCCGTTTCACTGCTCCATCTGGGTGCTTAATTTTTTTGTCACTGAGTATATATCTGTGGCTTTCTTTCCAAGGTCCAGAAGTTGACTGGTGTTTCTTAAGTGTTCTTTGTATGTAATGTGCTCTCTACTAGACACAACGGCTTTGGTTTCTGTGCACAATGCTTTTTATTTTGGTGCATGGTGTACCTTAGGAAGCCCCATTGTATATAGACAGAATTTTCAAATCTACTGCATGTTATTACTGTTGAAGAAACTCTCGAAATGTAGAAGAGGAGATCAAAATGTATCGATGGTGGGGGTCTCTTGGGAAAATGAGCAACCAGTGTATTTGTGCAGTGGAATGTCCAGTCCCTCTTGGGGGGGGGGGGGTACAGTTTTTGAGCACCCCTTACACGGTGCTACACCAGTGACATATGGGCCTGGCAGTATGTCACCTGTTCCAGAGTGGCATTACTACAGTTCATTCACAGCACTGTCTACTTCAATATCTAATCAAAATCGCTGAGATTCCCATTGAAGTGTTGGTTTAACAGCAATGCCACATGTGTAATAGCTGAAATCTGCCTGGGGCTTCGTCCCGTCATTTCTCTGACCTCATTACGATGTCCCTCGCACTCTCCTCCGTAAATCTAAAACAAAGCAATATATTTGTTGAGAAATATCTCTGTTGGGGGAAAATTCTGGCACTCCATGTTTTCAGAGCCGAGGAACTTTGGCAATTAATAGGGAATTTTAAAGACCCTTAAATCAGGAGGCAAGTAGTAGTGATACAGATCAGCTATTAGACTGAAACCATACAATAAAAACAAGTGATAACTAAAGCAGTAAACGGTACCTAGAACAGACAGGGGTGAGATGCATGTATGAAGTGACACTACAGCCCGCGGTGCATCCTGCTCGTGGCTTGGTCAAAGCTAAAACCAGGCCTGTGAAGGAAGTATTATACAGCATGAGCCTGATTTTTGGGATAACAAACATCACTTCAACAGTGGTTTTGTTTAGTCAAAATAAGGGTTTATTTTTGTGAAAAATTAGCTGTCTATCTCATTAGATGAAAGCCAGAGACTGTTTAGACTAAAAGTTAGGACGCAACGTTAGTGTTTTGCACAAAATCCACGAGGTCGCACAGTCGAAAAGGTCTACAAAAGTTATTCAGTCCTGCTCTATACAGCCCTCTAGTGTCACTTCAGCAGATTACACAGAGCCACACAGAATGGCGGCACGTTTAATATCTATGTTGTAAATTTAGTAAACGTGCTGCTTTGTTAGAAGCATTTACCTGTGCTGTAAATCTGTATAACTGTCAGACTGTACATGTTCATATCAGAAATGCACTAACAAAAGAAAAAAGCCAATGACTGCAATTACGAATTTCTATCACTGATATTCAGTGCTGGCATCTGTCTGAAATACAGGGTTTCAGAGAAGACCGTTCACTGAACAGGCCAATCAATAAAACCTCGTGGGTGGCACAAAAATTATATACATGCCAAGATGATAATTAAAAAAAATACATGTTCCATTTTATAAGGAAAATGCATATTTCTACACAAAAACCTAAACATTTAAAACACAGCCTCATACTATTCATCTCTACTACAGCAGTAAAATCAAAAAATGCATCCTAAGTATATTTCCTGCATACAATCATCTGAATTACACATTTCCAGCACAGGTAACAGTACTTTCCAATTGCCCCAGTTCACCTCCTAGTTTAGACCCATTGTCCACTGCCTTACTCCTGCTGGCAGTCTCACTTTTAAACAGACGTTTCCTTATGTTCCACAACAACATTCTCACAGAGGTTAGTCGATCCTGTGCTGAAGAATCACCACAAAACAGCATTAAGCATTAAAATCCCGGCTCAGGGTCAAACTCACAAATTCACAGGGATTACGAAGGATTATGACATACTGGATAAATGCACAGAACAGCTCTTAAATTTGGGGTGGGGGGGGGGGGGGGGGCCCTAACCACAAGCATTGGGGTAATTCTCCCAAAACTACAGTTAAGTGCCTGATCATGAAATCTACGTACATTAAAAATGTTATGATTAATGTCACCCTTAGAAGAATGCCTATAACAACTTGAGAAGCATAACACACTTTAGCCAGAAGTTTCTGGAAAATTAACACAGAAAAAAATTAAATAAGCAAGATGGAAACATAGAGAGCCCTGGGAGGACCTGAGAGACTAACAGGGCACTTCAGGTGTCATGTGACTCAGGTCAGAGGTGAAAGGCTGATCTGTACCATTACCAGTGCATCCCAACCCGGTCCTCAGGCACCCACAGACCTTCTGCATTTTTGCTCCCTCCCAGCCCTCAGCCAGACAGCCCACAGTCTACTGGGAGCTGGGAGAGACAAAAACGTGGACTGTCTGTGGGTTCCCAAGGACCGGATTGGGAGACACCGCTATAATTCTCCAGAGGTGTTGAGGGGAAGGGGAGATGAAGGCCTCACTGGGGCTGCATGGGAGGGGTCCCCATCCAGCCCTCAGGGCTCTGGTGAGTCTGAAGTAGGTGGTAGAGCTGCTTCAGGTGAGCTACGATGTTATCCTTGATATCAGGCACAGAGATCTGGAGCCTCACGCTACTGCTGTCAAATGAGCGCGTGCCATCGCCCGTGAACATCTCTGTGATCATGCGTGCCACCACTGGGACCACCTGGAGGACCAGAAGATTCTCATGGTCAAGGCAACAGCAGATGCGCACCACCCATTCAACGATGGTGCGCACCAACGACGGGGATGATGGTCAAAGTCACAGCGTTCAAGACGACGTTTCCACGCACACACACACACCTGCACCATGATGAGCTTCCTCTCCAAAGGTCTGCCATCAGGCCACTCCTCTCCGAAACAGAGCTGGATCTCAAACTGTGGGGGGCGCTCTGACTGCCCTTTCTGGTGGGTGATCACACCTACAGGCCAGCAGACACACCCACATAGTTCACATTACATTGTTAGTTGCCCCCCCCTCCCCTCTTTAACCACAGAGTCAGGGCCCCTCACTCACCACTGAGAAAGGATTCCAGGGAGAAGAGTTTGACCCTCCTCTGGCGCTCGATCAGGTTGGGGGTGGTGGGGTTGGGCGCACACGGCCCGGACCAGTACACCTTACACTGGCAGAGGCGCATGGCATAGATGTCGTGCCCGCTGACCTCCAGGATGAGACCGCGGTCCATGACGTCGAGCAGACGGTTGGTAAAGAGCCGCTGTTTGTCGTTGGCGATGTGCTCGGTGCTGGGGAAGCGCAGCTGCTCCAAGTTGACCGGGCCGAATAGCTCCTCCTGGTTCACCATGGGGCCCAGGTCCCCGTAGTAGAGCCGGCAACCGTGGGGGTTACTGACCGTCATGGATGGGCACACCTCCCTGCCTCGGTACTGGAACTGCACCTCCAGGTCTGTCACTGCAGCATGGAAGGACACATACAATCCTAAAGGCTGTAACATTCATTAATTTCTTCGAATTACCAAACAAATGTTTGTTCGTTCATTCATTCTCAATTATGTTCCAACAGCAAACATGTCAATTCTGAGAACCCAACCCTAATACAGTCGATTACTCACTGGGCAGGGAGCTGATCCACATCTCTGGGGAAGCAAATAGAGACTCAGGCAAGGGTGGGACATGGACTTCCATGTCCACAGGTTCCTCTTTAGGAGGCCACGTTTCGGCCGGTGGGGGGCAGCTCGGGAGTGACCAGGCAGGGGACAGGTCAGCACCTGGAGACAAAAACACGCCTCAGCACATGCACCCCTATTCCACACTGCAGAAGAAACTGAGGGAATTAGTGTCGTTCAGCGGTGAACACCATTTTGGTTGTTTGTTGTGATCCCACCCACTGTCCACGATTCCCTGACATATGTGACGCTGCGGGTTGGTCAGCAAGATCAATCATGCAGTTGCCAGTAGCCTTTGCACTGTATTTAAATTTTACAAACTAGTATGTGCATTAGTGTCTTTCTGTTAATTGTATATGATGTAACTGTGTAATGATTGTAGCGGAATAATTTCATTAGTGTTTCGTTAATGCATAACTGAGTGCCATTTAATTTGTTGGGTTACCGATCTGTGCAGCTGCTAGTATTAGACTTCTAATGGCTGTTAATGAAGACTTCCATTTTAAAACAGCAGCCATCTACTTAATTAAAATGAGTCATACACTCTGAATGTGGATCTGCTACAGTGAAAACATTCTGTGCCCTTTAGGCCTCGATTCAAGTACGCGACTGTCTGCACCAAATTGTTTGATTTCGTTTTGTCAGTTTTGTTTCGTTTTGAGTATATGGCCATCTATAACCTAGCGAGAGAGTACTACCATAAACTACACACCTCGCTCTCTACAAGACGAGGCATGGATCTTCCCTTCAGATTACACCTTCCTGCCCCAGGCAACTGAAGCAGCAGTCGTTAGAGGTTGTTCACATATATGTGAATTTCTATTTTTACCTTCTGTTAAATTAACTTACAGGTTATGTGTTCAAGTCCTGAATTAGAACATGCTTCATACAGTGCTGGCAAAGTCTCATTGTAGATTAACTTTGTCATGAGCAGCGGTTCTGCATACGACTTACAGGAAGCTGCATTTGCATATGGCAGACAAACAAACCCAAACAAGGGCATCTAGACATCTCCAGTGGGACACTGACTGGGGAAAACAGACAGTAACAATCGAGTTACGCTCACCGTTGCTTGGGTATGGTGGAAGGGGTGAATCAGGAGTGTCGCCACCTTCTTCTTCCTCTTCGTCTTCCAGGGTCGAGCTTGTCGAGCCTGTAAACACATCGAAAGCAAGTCTCGCTCCACTCGCCGAAATAACTTCAATGTAAACCAAGGCAGAAGAGTAACGAGTTAAGAGGCACGTTGATCGATTAACGGGTCACCGAATTAACAGATGGTGAGGAACCTGGGTTGCTGATTGGCTGGGGGATGTCGCACACAACGTAGACCTTCAGCGGGTTCATGGGCACCTCCTTGGTGCCGTCGTACAGCAGCCGGAACTCACGGCTCTTGTTGAGGGCACAACGGAGCTGGGCCTTCCACTTAGCTGGGTCCGGCTCGTCCACACCTTCCCGGAACTTCCCCGTTTCCACAGCCCATGCCTGCAACAGCAGCAGAGGGCACTCGGGAAATATATAAAAAAAAAAACCTGGGAAGCAACTCCTCCCCCCACTGTTGACATGAATTCCTGAAATCAATATGAGGGGCATTTACAAAATTCTGGGGGCACTTTTTAAAAAATGTTACTTTATGCATAAGTTTCTGTTTTTAAATGTGAAATTAGCCCAGATTAAAATGCATACAGTCATCACCAACTTGTCCTAACATGCATAAATAAAAAGCACACATTCCCAAAAAGCATGCTGTCCCAAATAGAAGCATGTAAAATTCTACATGTGTATGTAATACAATCTGCATGGGATCTGACTATTTGGGCTTTTATTTAGCTCTTTACAGCCTTGGAATATAGTGCAATAGTTTTTAGATAAAGTGAAAACTTCATCAAAGTCTTTCAAATTAGCTAATTTATGATCTCTTTTCTAAAATCTAATGATCTATAAAAATATTTCAGAAAATGAAAGGCAGTTTTTTTACAACTGTAAATGCAAACCGGTCCCTTCAATAAAACAAAACACATATTGCAAATTATGATATTTTATATGTTCAAAATGAACCCTTTCATAAAGGCCAGTCGATCTGTAGTATAAAACTAGGGTGATACTGTCCTGACAGCAGCAAAAGTTACTTACCCGTAAAAGACTGAAATTAAAGGGTTAATCTGTTTACTAACCATTAAGTACCACCAACTTGTTAAACATAACAGACACAAAATTGTACATTGACTGCTAGTGTTCATTACAACTCTGGAACGTAGTTAAATGAGTATTATCAATAATTAACTATGTGATACCTACAGAACACCCTAAAGAGTACTACTATGTCACAAGAACAACTAGGCCACATGTAACAAGGTCCACTGGGTTATAAGTTTGCAGGGCAGCCCAAATAAGCCATCTGAGCAATCTGTGTAATTATGCGGTCATAGCTGGCTTTGACACCCCCCTCCACATACCTTGAAGATGGTGTTCTCCTCCTCCTGCTGAGGGGAGTGGCGTGTAGCATGCCTCCAGGGGATCTGGAACTTCTTTGCCTCTCGGTCCAGCCACACCAGGCCTGGGTACAGCCCCAGGTTCACCTGGGCTACCAGCCAGGGCTTGAGTCGCACACGCCGGGGGTGAACCGCCATCAGGCTACCTGGGGGACGCACTGCAGGTCTGAATAGCAGGACTTCACCGATGGGACACATCCAACACACCAGGAGACAGGCCAACGAGATAATCGATTACATCGGTGCCTTGGTACGGTCAGGCTAATGGCTTTGGCTTACAGATCAATACTCAGACTCACACACCAAGATGTAGGAAGTTATTCTTATCAGGCAGGCAATGTCCCAAAGAGGAGTACAGTTCCCAAAAGCTACTGTGAGTAACTTACGCAGTTGAACCTGTAGAGGCTTTCCTGTAAGCCTCAGAATGGATGGCCAAGTGTTCTCAACATGTAGTTAAAAATAACCAATGTCCAGGCACTCTCTGCAGTTGGGTGATGTTCCTGTTTATTCCAAATCTTCAGTTCACAAAAAATTAACTTTTAACCTGCAACACTTGTGGTGTACAGTGTGCTGACCGCCTGCTGTTTGTACCATGCTGTCTTACAGGTGCTACGGTAAGAACCATGTTCCCTCCGCCATCCAATTGGAAAACACCTATTCATAACATGACCACATACCCTCCAATCATCACGTGCTCAAACCACCCTGTACAATACACCCCCCAGTGGCCAAAATACATAATACACCCCAAAGTTATAAATGTTATAAGTAGTCAGCAACTGTGCTTTTGGGAAATGCACACCAGGGCTGGACTGGGCATCTGGCATACCAGTAATTTTCCCAGTGAAAATTAGCAGCAAAATTCATCTTGGGGAACCCCAAAGCCCAGGGTCCATTTTTAATTCCAGTCCTGCCATGTACCAGCCTAACCCCTGTCAGTACACATGCAGAGAAAGTGTCAGTTTCTGATACGCAGCCAAAAGGTCATTAAGTGTCTATATCTCGAACTGGTAGGGTGTATCACACTTAGGGACACAATTATTAATCAGGTTTGCCAGCTCTCACGCATCTGGTGTGATGCTCTCGCATTCAGACTCTCACTCACACACAAGAACTCCAATGGCAAATCTATATTATTCCATTATAAACCTCTAATTAGCTATTGGGGTAGTTTGCAAACCCTACTGACTATTTACAAGGTCATAAAACTGTTACATAAATTCATGTGCATGTGTGTGCAGACTTGTTTGGACTTGAAAATCTCTTTCCAGCCAGCTGACCAAAGTTGGCAAACCTGCATTATATTATGCAATATGTCCATAAACACTAGGCACGCTGTCGTGCCTAATGAAAAATAATATATATTATAGTTGGGAATATCAATGGTATACAATCAGGTCAAGAATAGGCCGCAGTTTAAGTGCATAGCAGTAATCACCTCCACCGGAAATGCTTGCTAACATCAATCTTTTTTGGCTTTTCGCTACCAAACTTATATTACTTTTCATCTCCGCATCAATAGTTATGTGTTTTGTTATGACCTTTTTTATGAGGTGCTAATAAATAAATAAATAATCAGAACAGAGTGACGTAATTTTTTGGAGTACAATTGAATGTAATCCCTGCCGTTACCCACGATAGGTTTGCATGCAGTTTGAGCGAAAGTTATTAAAACTGAGCAAAAGGATATTTGTTTCTGGCCATTTCGCCAATTTTTCCTCCTGGTCTGCAATACATGTAAAACAACGTTTCCTGATTTTAGGCCACACTACAAATCCAGGCTGTACACGCCGGGTTAAGGTGTCGCTGTATTTTAACAGAACTATAACATAGTGAAACTAAAAAATATCCCTCCATAAGTAAAAAAGTAATTCCCGCAGATTTTATACTTTAACTTTCGATAATCGTGCTGCCTGTTGGAGATTCTTTGGTTGTTTTCGCAGCTCAGCTCTTGCCAAAAACAATGAGGGCTAATTTCTAATGCAAAAAATAAATATATATCTCACAAGCATGTTAAAAAGTTACACCACACACGCGGCACATATAAAGGACACAAAGTAGGCTACTTTGTATAACCTTTGTGAGCCAATAGCTTGAATAATAATTTGGAAAACTACTGCCATATACCGTTCTCTGAAACTATGTAAACTTCAGTTTGCGTTCACCTTCCCAACAAAACAAAACACCTGGAAGTTCAACGCTGTCACTAATCTCAAAGATGAAGAATGATCTGCTAGTTACAAATACAGTATTCACTTTTTTGCGATTTCTCCTCATGTTTCCAGCCAGCAGGGGATCCACGGCGCTTACACGCCACCTTACCCGTAAATACGGCTTATCGAGGAACAAGCAGCAGCTCCGGCTTTCAATCCGCAATCCGCTCCGATGACGAAACTTCGCGATCGATCGACTCCCAAACAAAAGCTGATATTATAACTATGAAAAGAGACACACAATGTCCTTATCCGGAAAAGAAGCGCTTTCCTTATTCGACTCGAATTATTTTGTGTATTTTTCCTTCCCCCCCCCTCCTCACCTTTTTCCTGAAAGTCAGGTAGGTATGTGACGTCACAGCCGCTTTTTCTCCGACACACCTTTTGTCTGGGGGTGGGTGGTCATATTGACTTCATGATCTCACGTCGTCTTTTCACTTAAACTAAGTTGCGATTATAACTGAGCATTATGATGGGAGCTTTGTGAGGTGTTTAGCCCCAGTGCAATATGTTCGGCATAATCATTATACATTTAATAGTGAATGGAATAAAAATGTGTGACACATTTATCATCATTAAGTACCTTTATCGACTGTTTGTATTCTAATCTTGTAAGTAGCATAGCGAACCTGGTTGTAACGTAATAATTACTATTATTGTTGGGGATTACACGATATTAGATTATAACTGTTTATTTAGACAAATAACATAAACTTAGCGGCATCTATCTAAAACTTTCGCCTCCTCCGAGTCTCAGCATTAGATGTTTTTTTTTTAGAAAATGCTGTCATAGTCTCCAGTTTCTGTAAGCGTGTTTTTTTACACAGTGGCCACACCCTGAAACTGCTCGAGGGAAACCAGCAGTGAGTTTTCACACGCACGCAGACACTGCGTCTGCTAATGTCAGTGACGACATAAAACTGCACATCTAATGCGCTATCAGGCTCCGTTTATGTCTCACGATAAATCAGAGCGCATGAAGACTAGGGAAGATGGCGGGCTGAACGTGTATGTTTAACCGAGCTCCCTAGCTACTCTCCCAAGTTAGTTTTAAAACATACAAATCTCATCTACATCTACCTCAAATTAACATCTAGAACACTGTAGTTGTGTTTTATCTCTTTAAAATGCGGAAATCTTCACAACAAACTAATATCCCGAAGATTATCATGGAGGTACAGTCCATTAGCCGTACAGATAAACGCCGTGATTCGTCTCATTTCACCCCTACTAAATCAAACGAGTT
>JAABNY020000129.1:19649938-19664399 GCA_015164015.2 Brevimyrus niger
TTTTTTGAATAACGTTCCATCTGTTTGATATGTTTTAGATTATTACTGATCACAATAAGCCTCAAATATCCATAACAGGTAGTTAACAAGATCTCATAACTGGACAAACTAATAAGATTATCATGCAATTCTCCTTTTTCTTTCTTAACAGCAAAACCGTTGTTTTTATTAAGATGTCCAAGCTAGTTTATAATAGCGTTAATTAGTGTCCTTTTGCTAAAATTCCATCAAATGTGAAGTATGGCACTATGCTCATTATTGATGTTAGCACTTTATGTATATCACTTGTCTTGTATAACATCTGCACGTGGCTTGTATATTGTATATTCTCTGTAAATTATATGTTCAATGTTTGTCTAACTTCAGAGACACCATCTGCCGGAACTAAAGTGGTAAATGGACTGCATTTATATAGCACTTTTTTCTATTCTTATGAGTAGCCAAAGCACTTTACAATTTATGTAAAGTAACATAAATTGCAAGGCACCAACCTGCACACAATCTGGGGTTCAGTGTCTTGCTCAAGGACACTTTGATGGGGTCAAGAGAAGCTAGGGATTGAACCTGTAACCCTCCGGTTGCTGAACGGTAGCATTACCTCCTGCACCACCATCACCCCTGTTAAAAATTCCTTGTGTCAATTAATGTAAATCTGATTTTGATTCACATATAACTAAAGTAAGATATATTTATAACTTTCATAGAAAGCAGGATATATTACTGCTAGCTGGTACTGATATTACATATATATGTTCTCATGTAAATCATTGTATTTTGCTCACCAAGCATTTTAAGTTTATTTTTTAGGTTTTTAAAAAATAGAATCAGCAACTCTTGCCCTACAACCGATGCTCATGTCTGCTACACCAAGGCACTTCGAGGAAAATCACATCCATGCAAGTGTTGGTGCAAGCCAAGGGCGTGGGCATATTCTCGGTATTGGTAGGGACCAAATCAGCTCCGAACCCCCGCCCCTCTAAACACACATGGTACTCCCAGAAATATCGGTAGGAACATGTCCCTACGGTCCATACCCAGATCTACGCCCTTGGAGCGACCGGACCGACAGAACCGGTTTCCTAAAGGGAGACTGGTTACCATGGTGACGTTTGTTGCTCTACAAACGGCCAGTCTCCTCCAACTTTTTCCTACCGTCATGCCTGTACTTTGCAGTAGTCCTGAAATAGTCTTTTTTAAAAATCATGCATGTACATATAGCCTACATTTGATCTGTTGAACACATAACTGCACTTGGACCCGTGGTGCGTTTATTAATGGAGACGTCCTATTGCTAAATAATGAATCAACAGGAACGCTGCCAAAAAAAAAAATCTTTTTTTTTTCCCCTTGGTTTAAGTCATTGTTTAAGTACATGCTGGAATGCGCTCGCTGCGACGGACACCATGACTAATAAAGTTCTTACGATGTGACGTTCGAGGCTCACGAAGGACAAAGGGAAGCGCCTCCATAGAGGGGCGGAGGTGCGCCGCGGCCACAGAGTTTGTTTACCTCACCTGCCGAAGTGCGACAGGGAGGGGACGGAGGAGGTGGCCATTTTATCAACCTTTTCCAGGACGAAGTTAAGAAGCTAAGGCAGATCATATACCTGTCTGCGGTCTACAAGTTGGCAACTTTGGTCTCCGCTTTTACATCGAAGCATCCTCAACATGGTGGCGTAATAGCATAACTATCCGCCTGGAATAAAAAAAAGTTCACAATGAAGAAAGGACATCTTAATTTTCTGGGTAAGAAGAACCAGTCACTCTTCGACTCCAAAATTACAGCTAAGGAGACAGGTGAGTGTGATCCTTGACAAGCTGACAGCTTGACATTTTTTATTATTGATTATCAGTAATAAAACGGTGATTTGTAAAAAGAATACAGAGTATTTTTTCTTATTTTATAACCGAAAGGGAATGTCCTGTGACAAGGACACTTGAACTTTGTACTTGAAGGACTTATCAATGCGGCGTCAAATTACTTCTGTTATTACAGTATATTGGCCGATAAAATCCAGCAAATTTAGTTGTATGGACTGAAAAAAACAATGATTTCAGTATTAAAGTAATACTGTAGGACCCTATAACAGAAATACAATTAATGACCGGTTCAAATTCAGTAAATACAGTATCACGAACTTAACGCTGGAAATCGTGTTACGTTTGTAAGAAGCACCGTAGTATTTTGCAGACCGGTAATTCACAGTAAAGACGCAGTTTTTGAGCAGGACGTTGTGTAACCTTAATGTGATCCGAAATACGCAGCTTGTTGACGCGTCCCAGGGAGCGATGTACAGTAAGTGTGGAAGGAAGTGTGAGAAGGTAGCGAGGTCACAGGGGTTCTTCACCTTTCCTTTGGCAGTAATTCACAGCGTTGCCATTCATGGAGACGGTTTAAAAGACTGTTTAATGTTTTAATTACTATGAAAACATGCGATCACATAGTCTTAAAGGTATAAAAATTGTTTTAGTATTAATGTTAGTAATCTGTTGCCTTGTACCGAGGTGACTATTTTAATATGAGTGTTAAACATAATTATTTTTTTATTTTTTTTAGGTAAAATACATAAGAAAGGATTATTAGGGCAAACCTGCATCACCTGCATGAAACAACGTGTTGTTGATGATGATGATGATGATGATGATGAATTGTATTGGTTATTGGAAGCTTTAGCCAAATATATGTAAATTGTGATTTAAAAAGAAACAAAAATATATCTCAATCATATCTTTGATCACAATTCATATTGTGTGTAGTGTGTATTGGACCCCAAAATGCAGTGGAGGGCTATATGCTAACTGATGTTTTTTTTCCCTCACTCTCCCCATTAGAAAATGTTTATTTTTCATTGGACACCTCATCGGTCTCTGAATCAGGCACAGCAAAAGTGCGAGCCAGACCAAGAGTGAAACACTACGCTGTAAGTCTATATACACAGGCCAGTGAGAGGCTTTACTATGGTTAAATGAGGTCAAATGAGACCAACCTTTAGTTCTATAATGTGACTGGTTATTCTACCTGCCAACAATTTTGGTTTAATTCTTTTAAATTAATGTTCCACATAAACATTGTTCCATCGCAACATTGTAGTCAATGAAAAACTTATTCAAGTAGGAGTTCTTCCTGAAATCAATGAGCTGTGAGTTTCCTGTTGCGTGACACTGCGAAAGCCTGATCTGCAGCTGCGATTGGTTCTTTGCAGCTACATACTCTTAGACATTTGTGGAAACATGCAAACTCGCTTTTAAATCGCCATGGTGATTTCAGGTTTGGTGTCATAGGGGCAGTTGTAGACTGGTATCGACGAGTGAGGCCACACGGTGAGGGAACTGAGAGGTCCATTGTGTGTTCAGGTTGGATTGTAATGTTTCTGTATCAGAGCAGGTGCTTGTAAAATGTGACATGATGCACTTCTGCAGCTTGCATGCTTTGGTGTGTATAACTTTTACGCTGCCCACCCATGCACTCTGTTGACGCAATGGTCGAGTAAGAGTCACTGGGCTGTCAACAGCCCAAAAAGGAAAAAGGAAATCATGCGCAACTTGACCTAGAAGGTGGTTAAACAGTCCAAGTGCTTGGGTACTTATGGAGCCCAAGATAGGTGACCAGCGTTGTGGGCTGATCAGAGCAGTGGCCTGTACTACGAAGCGGGGTTAGTGGCTTATCGGGGTACCTTCCAGATTTAAGGTAGTCTGGGCAAAATGTAAGTGGTCGAATATGAAGTCAATTTAAACTGTGGTACCTTAAATTCGACAAGTTACCCTGATAAGCCAATAACCCCGCTTTGTAGTACAGGCCACATAACCCTGCAGGTGAGGCTCAAATCCCAGTCTGCCCATAACATTTCCTGGCAGTTCCTGTACGTTTAGCATGGTTGAAATGTTCTGATCAGATTTTGGGGTACGTGGTTCAGGAAAAGACACCAAGGCATTCCCAGATCCCTGGGGAGGGGGGGAAGGGAAGGGAAGGGGTGACACCAAACGCATTCATGCACGCCAACACGCAATCCCTTTGTTCCCATAGATACGAGTGCAAGTACACACAAACAAATCCTCCCCGTGTACTGACATTCCTGGGCTTCCCCACCTTGGCCGTTTTGGGCAGAGGTGTAGGTGGAGCCTGCAAGTCAGACTTATGGCAGGGCACTGGGGATGAGCTTTGTGTTGCCTGGGAAACTGTCCCAGTGTGGAAACTGCTGTGTGAATCAGCCAAGGGCGTTGGCTATAGGCTGCCAGGCTGCCCTGAGAAATCCTGCGTAAAGTGTGAGCTAATTTGGCAGGAATGATCTCACAGAAGCATGTCACTTTTTCCATTTTGGAGTCAGTTTTTTTTCTAAATTAGACTTTGTATCTGCTATTAAATAGAATAAATTGGCAGCACAGAACACCAGTAATCCCCTGTTTACTTCATAGCATTTGTGCTTCTGATTGCTTGCCCATGATACACAGAACCGTGCAGTAGTTGCATGATCCGGAAGTGCTGCTGTCCCTCACCCCTTGTGGGAAATCCGCCTGTTCATTTATTAACTCAGCCTCAGGCACAGCTGTTTAATTATTACACAGGCCTTGCACAGGGTTGGGCCACCAAGCTGACTGACCTACTCTTCTGTTCCCCAGTCTTCCTCTGACCTCCTGCAAGGCTTGGCTGTCCCAACACCCAAGGTGCCCATCTTGCCACCAGTCAATGGCCTACAGACATTTGGGGAAGGTAAAGCCCCCCTCCCATTCAGAATTACCCGGTGTTACTAATGTGTTACATTTTATCAGCTGTGACTTCAAAGTGCAGTTTTCTCCAGAGAGATATATATATAAAAATTCTGCCATCTACTGATTTTGGTATTGCCTTCACTAACTGACTCTTGAAATTACTGAAAGCCTGGAGTTAACATGGCATTAACCAACCCGCTTAAATCAAATCAATGTTGTTAAAAGTATTTGTCTGATTTGGCAGAAATGGCAAAACACTTGCCTGCTTCCTCCATGGCTTCACATCCTTGCCTTGGGTTTCTCAACATTGACTGACCTGCCTGACACCAATGAACAAAAAAGCAACATATTACATCCTTCACTAATAAAGCATGTTTCACTCAGCTTCTTGTTTAAGAGAACTTCCAGTTCCTGTCAATCATTCCTCTTATGTTTGCCTGTACCTGTTTGTTTTTCACAGTGAACAGACAGAAATTTGGCAGCAGATTCTCTCTGGCTGTGCCTGACCCAATGGAAGGAGAGATCTTCATTCCCCCTCCACCCTCTGTGGCTCCTCCACCCCCTCCCACACAGTCCATCCCACCTCCACCAGAGTTTTCCCTCAGCCCAACCTCCCCTTCTAAGTCGCTCCAGATGGCTTCCCTAGAGCCCCCACCCATGCCTCCCCCAAAGCCCCCAGTCCAAATCACCATGAAAGATGATGACCTGGCTTCTCTCAGACCACCATCAATGCCGGCTCCCAAGGCTCCCTCCAGCTTGCCTGGTGTCAGCCTATCAGGGCCTAGGCTGTCCAATCCACCAAATGACCTGGAGGTACCAGAGCATCCAAAATTTGCTCCTCCACAACCCCCAACGTACTCCGTAGAGCAACCTCAGATGATCAATTTCAGGACCCCGAAAGTTCCACCTCCAAAGCCAACGAGGTTCTCCTCCATTCCCAGTCAGGATGGACTTCCTCCATTTATGGCACCACCTCCTCCATCAGCACCAACACCATCCAGCTTCAACCCACAGAACATGGCTAAGGTCAACAGTTCACCCAAAACTACTCTGCTCAATAGGCAGATGAGCCGAGAAAGAAAAGCTCAATCTATGGTTTTTCTCCAAGATATTACTGATGATATACCTTTGCAGCAAGACATAAAGGATCCAAAGGATGTTCCGACAAAGTCAGCTGTACCTCCGTTGAAGCCAGCTCGAAGGAACAGCTCTGGAACCCAGCTGGAGAATGATATTAAAAACTACAGTTCGCAAGCAACTCTTCCTAGTCAGGCCAAGATTAATGCATTAAGCTCCAAATCCATGGAAACAACGGAAGACCATAACCCACTCACACCTCCTTCCCCAAAAGCTTCTCCCAAGCTACGAAGGACTAGTTTAACCTTGCCAAATGTAGAATCAAGTAATGTGAAGCCAACTTTGTCTTCAGGCAGTAAGCATGGCCCTTTTAGCCATATGCCTCAAAACAATATATCCAGTAGAGGTAGTGTGTCACCAATGGCTCTTCTGATGGCTGCCAAAGAGCGAGAAAAGCAAAGGACGTCCCTGACCAGGGGGAACAGTTCCAGTGAGCCATCCACACCAGTGAATATGCTCCCCAGTGAGTCCAGGCCTAATTCTTTCACAGTTGTCCCTAAGTTCACTTCATCTTCACGTCTGACAGATCGAGAAAACTCAGACCAGGGTCTCCATCCTGGTGATGGAAACTCAAGTTCAAAAAAACAAATGACTGCTCAGCCTCACACGATCCCCCCGCACTTAGAATTACCAGAAGAGAAAACAACTCCTAGTGTACCCTTCCCCATCTGCAACAGGGATGAGGAAAGTGGTGAAGATTTATGTGTGGCCTTCATCCCCCCTCCTCCAGAATTTGCCAATGAAGATGATGAGGAACAGGGGGGCAACCTGGACCGTGTTGAAGAACCTACAAAGCCGATCCAGTCCGACACTCCAAGAGGGAAAACCAGCCATCTGGCCCCAACATCTTCAGATATTTTAAACAATGGTCCTGTCCTGAACCTTAACTCTTCATCCCAAAAGATCAGCCAACCTCCTCCAACACCACCACCTCTCCCAATCTCATTCAGCAAAGGGCCTCCCCCTCCCCCAAAGCCAAAACCAGGAAAAGGACCAAATCCCCCAAGCTCCCCTGTTGCAAATTCCAATGTTGTGACCAAACCTCCCCCTCAAGTTTCCATAAAGACGGGCCATGCACCCCTCTCTACAAGCCAGGCTACTCTCCTAAGCATCCTACAGAAAAAGATGCTGGAAATGGACCTGAAGCATGTGTCCCCTCAGTCGGACAATAACAATGAGGACTGGGGATCGCATCTGTCCGACGAGGAGGGTGGGGTTCCCTTGCCACCAAAGCAGACCCCTGCCATAAGCCCTCAAGCCCCGCCTTCGAAGACAAAGAGCCTGGATTTTTTTGGAGCCTTGGAGAGTGAAGTGGCTAAGAGAGCTTTAACTGCATCCACAAAACCTACCTCCAGGTACCACACCCTCTACCCTCACTGCAACCCTATTACCAGTATGGCTCCCATCGTAGGGGTATCAAATTAATTACCGAGCAGTTGACGTGTTAGCAGGATTTCAGCCGGTCGTAGGTACTTTGTCTTCTGTTAAAAAAATCACAATGCTTCTGTCCTGTTTTTTTCAGTGATGGGCCACAGTCGAAGCATCCTGCTGGCATGACCTTTGCAGTGCGACCCGGAAGCAAACAGCCCATCACACTGATCAGCAAAAACAATCAACTCTGAGATGACATAGGATCATTCTGGACAGGAGTCTTTGCTCGTATCATCTGCACTCCTGCTGTAAGAAAGAATGTTTGTTATCCACGCAAGACTTCGATTACAAGGTCACTGTAAATAATTCCATAAGTCTAAACATTTAGCTGTATGTTTCTGTACATAAAACTGGAGTTGCAAGGGAATGGTTTCCATTGCAGGTACAAATTATATATTTATGCATGACCTATAAGCTGTTAATTGTAAGCTTTTTTGTGTTGAAATGTCTGTATTGCCATTGGCTGTCTATACCTATAAATCAGAAAAAGGCTACAGACCAGGTCAAATACTGCTATACTATAACTGGAATACATCTGATGCTCAGCATATGAGATTCAGTCCGGGAAGAGCAGTTACTACACGCAGCTTTTGGAAATGGACTTTATATACTACAGAGGAGTATTTTTTTTTTTGGGGACAAAAACGAAACACAATAAACCAGAATGAAGTGCATTGTCCTGTGCTTATCTTTAAGAATGTGTGAAAAATGCTTAAGGACTATCAGATTACATTCTATCTCTAGGTGGGGTGTTGCAAAATACTCTTCTTAAAAGTATGTTACTGGCATTGTGCATTACTGACTAACACCAGCATTTACGCAGAAAATGGACGTTGGAGGCCTCTCCTTGCCGTGGAATCAGGGCTGAAATGACTCAATGAAATGACACTTATCAGTGTGTCCTACAAAAGGAAGTCAGTCAAAACTATTCAAAAGCAATATCAGTTCTAAACTAGAAATTCCAGTGCTAGTGACCCAACACATCAGGGGGCAAAGAACTACACAAACACGTTCACAAATACAAACTTTATTAACAGCTGGCAAAAGCAGGTGAATTACCAGCACTGATACATAATCTCGTCAAACGTCAGTACTTTCCAGGCTGGGTGAAACTAAAGCCAGTCTCAGGGGAGGTCTGAGAGAATCTGAGTCCAACCAAAAACAAAACTGCTGAATCCACCAAGACCTGCGTGGGTTTCCATAGCTACTGGGTTCCAGGGGGCTTCTTTGGGCGCTATGGTAATGTTTGTTAGCTAAAATGGCATGAGGAGTGCGGAGGTCCCCTAAGGCACTAGCTGGACTGTGCCAGCATAAGGTGGGCACAAATGCCGGCTAACCTGGGCTCAACTCGATGGGTGCCAAGGCAGCTGTGAGAGGCCACCCCCTAGCTGTAGCAGTGTGTCGGGAAAAAAAAAGGGGTGCAAACTCATTTGCTCAATTACACCCTCTGGTGTGTATAAAATGCCTCTCCCTGCCCCAAATAAGGTGGTCAAATCCCAGGTCATACCCCTGATTCTGACTGCCCTCCTCCCCCACTGAGAAGCCCTAAGGGTCCACAGGGCAGGCAGACTGGGTCAGTCCCACACTGTGGTGGAACACCTGGTGGTCCCAGCCCACCGTGGTCAACGTGTCAGCCCCCCCTGGGGCCCAGCTCACACCTCGCACAAAGTCTTGGTGCTGCCGTTTCCGGAAGCTTCAGAAAGACAGAAGGGCTAGCATGAGAATGGGAGCGAGCACACACACACACACACACAAAACCCAAAAATGCATGGATTTAAGTAACAGAATACATTTATTATCACTGCATGGGTACAACGAGATTTAGTTTACAGCTTCTGTACTCTATGCTATTACTGATACTACACTAAAAGTAAAGCACAAAGACAGGAATGGCAGTAAGTAACAATGAAAGTAGCATCAGACCCAGTACACAAAAAAAGGCTAATGGTATTAGCATATGGTGTGGACAGTATAAACAGTAAATAATATGAACACTACTGACTCATAAACAGTGTCAATAATGAAGTATTACTAAAGTGTCCAGCGGTATGAAGAATTAAGTTGTGTAATTAGCCCTCCGATGCTATGAGGCACTTCTTCAAAACGCACAGATCAAGAGGCCGGCACTTACACTTCTGAAACCTGGGAGTCCATCACTGCTACGGAACAGTCGTCACTGATGGAGGCCAACAAGGGGACACTGTACCAGAGGAGACATTCAAAATTGTTACATCACATCGGGCTTTTGGCTAATGAGCTGAATATCCATGAGCTCCCGATCAATCCAACAGCCTCACTGCCAAAGCTGATGGTGCTTTTCCACCGGCACCAAGAACGGAGCCGTACCAAAACCGTAGCACAAACTGGCCCTTTTCCATTGCAGATTGGTGGGCCATACCCAACCCCAACCTGCGCTGACATGTTCCTGCTTAATAGTAGGACCGAAAGTGTGACCAATATGAGCTATTGAGTAGTATCACACATTATAATGAATTCTCACAAACTCGCAACTTGAAAATGTCCAACCTCCTGAACGAAACGGATTTGTAATGCAAATTTACACAAGCAAATTTTAATTCCACAAGCATTTGATACTTGCATAATACACCCAAGTCTCACAGACATGCTAGTAAAAATTAACACATAATAAGTTATGATGTATACCGTGTGAACAGTAAACAAGCTTCTCTTGGGTTTTACATCACTCCAAACCCAACAACGCTTCCACTGAGCCGACCGTTCTGCAGTGGAAAACTGAAGCAAGCAGGAATTGCTATGTACAGTATCTCACAAAAGTGAGTACACCCCTCACATTTTTGTAAATATGGTTTTTAAATGTTAAATGTGAGGGGTGTACTCACTTTTGTGAGATACTGTAACTAGCGTCTCTTCACAGAAAGGATCAGGTATGACTTGGTTCCTGTATGTCAGTGGAAAAGCGCCATGAACATAGACTGGGTACCAGTTCCAATTCATTGGCAACACATATGAAGTTTTATTCCCAGCGGTAATGGTGTTTGAACAGAAAAACCTTAACTGGATGTTTTAAGTGCAGCAATCTGTCAGAGGTCAGTTAAAACCAGCAGCGAACCAAACAGAAGCAAAGTGTATGTAAGCCTTCAACGTCAATCTGAACATTAGACCAATGGCATCCTCTCGTTTGCCTGACCATCCTGAACAATGGTACCTGCTCACCTGTGTGTAGAAAAAGCCAGGCCCGTAACACTACGGTCATGGGTGTTTAGTGTCTGGACACACTCTCCTTGCACGTCTCTCAGAGTCACCCGCCCAAGCACATCACCTGAGTGAGAAAATGACAAAAACGGTTATCATGGCTGTCCTCACAAGATTTTAGCTTTTATGGTTATAGCTGGAGGTATAGATTCTTTGCCATAATACGAATCAATTTTGCAAGGCAGTGATTCAATCTGGCAATATTAGAAATGTTACTGCGATACGATTCGACATGATCAATATTCTCAATACACTAAACATAAGCTGATTGTAGTGGAATGTATTTCAGCTCAAGAAAACATCAATTTAACAATAGAATATACTGAAAAAACTGAAAAAAATACAAGGAACTTTGTCTTACTGTATTTATATTTAACAAATTTTAACATGTACAGCTTACTCTGACAACATAGGAACAGATGTACTGGACTACATCAAATGGACTGCAATGCATTGATCCTAAGTAGTTATTTTATTTTATTTGATTTATTTTACACAAAACATTTTCAGATTTTTTTTTTTTAGCAGCGTTTCGGCAAATTGTCATAGTTCAATCAAATGAATTGATACTTGGTAACAGACAATCAAGTCAAATCGTGGCCTTAATCAACATATTGATTAAAACTGATTGATTGTTACAAGCCTAGTTATAGGCCAACCAGGGACATATCAATGCAGTGCCGCTGCAATGGTGGAAAGTCCAGGTTCAGAAAGCAAAAAATAAGACCAAGATTTGCCATTTAAACCAACCATATTGGTCTGGATTTGTACTTTCTGAACCTGAAGCCATGCAATTAGGTGAACTGGCATCTCTGAATCACCCATCGTGTGTGGCTATGAGTGCATGGTTCTCATGACAGACTCTCACCCCCCCCCAGCTAGGGTGTACCCCCACCTTGTACTGTCTGCTGGCTGGAATAGGCTACAGGGCCCTCACAGTGCTCCCCAGTGGCCCGTCACCAGATAAGCCAGAAGGCTATGGAAGAGCAGACCCACAGTCCTCAGTTAGATCCCTTACCATAGGCGAAGACGTTGCTGTGCTCTGGGTGCCAGGCTAGCGAAGTGGCACAGCAGCTGGGGGACACCATATCTGGAACAGGACAAGTACAATTACGTCACACACCTCCGTAATGGTAAATTATTCTGCCTATTTACCTTTGGTTGGCCATCTACTCTGCAGCAAATATTCTGCAAATACTGAATACAGTGTACAAGACAAAACCTCATGACTGCAGCAACCTCTATGCCCCACCCAAGCAGAGCCGAATCCTCAAAGGGGCACTTCTTACCTAGGCGGGTGGCAGGCTGGGGTTTCCTCCTGTCCCAAAGCAGGAGACGACCATCCTGCGGGATGGGAGGGGTAAGGAGGGAGAATGAGGAACAATTAATAGAATTAGCAAGCCAGTGTGGTGGGAGGTGTTCTCCTACCTGACCACAGGAGAGGAACAGGGCCTCGTCAAGAGGACTGCAGGACACACAGCTGACAGAACTTGAGTGACCTGTAGTTCAGGGAGGAGGAGGAAAATCAAGGAGGTAGGGGGTTTGTACCCAGGGGCAAGAGGGGCTTGAACTGCACAAATCACAAAGTCACTGCACACAGGTTACTGAGCAAGCAGACTGCCATACGACGACTCACTTACCATTATAGGTGTTGACCACCGTCCCCTGATTCAGGTCCCAGACCTTAATGCTGCCAAAATAACAGACAAATCCAAGTCGGAGGGCCACACTGCAGCAGAAGCTATTCCACAGGCAGTTCACTGCACAGTCTGCAAGTCCTCCAATGCAAATGACCTCACTGCCACCGTACGTCAGGCTAGGAATGCGAACTGCCAGGTACACGCAGCCGAGTGACACTGTAAAGAACCAGGCCAGAAAATGGCCCTGATGACACCACAGAGACCCCACACCTACCAGGAGTCCAGGCTGCCGCTGACTGCCATGCCCCCCCCAGCAGTGGGGCTGACACTGGTGACAACGTCATCATGTTCATGGAGACTGAACTTGCTTACTATCAGCCTGCCATCTTCCGCCAGTTCCCACAGTTCCACAGCACCTATACACAACAGTACAGCGGAAACTTAAACACTAAATATTAAATAACTAACTAAACTTTTCAAATCTTCTAAACGTTCCAAAATATCATTCCTTTTCTAATTCAACTGTTGTGTGAATAAAATTCTGTAACATTAAAAAGGGCAATAATGAAAGGATCCACAATCACATCAAAATGCAAACTGCACCTATAATCAGGAGGGAATCAGAGACAAAATCTCACCTGAATCTGAGGCCACCAAGATGCCGCGCTCTGACACCCACCTGGCCTCCGAGATGCCGGACTCTGTCTGCACACCTGCACTACAGCGATCCTCACTGGGACACTGCGTGGGGTCCCGATACACCCAGATGGAGCCTGACCAACACCTACCGGTGAGGCTGGAAGCGCCCATCAACAGGGTGCCATCTTCGAGGAAAACAATTAATTTTAAGAGCCTACCAACATTGTTAATTGAGCGCGTATTCATATAAAATACGATCAAACGAACAGCTATTCCACAGAAGCATGATAGGCGTCTTCAGTTTAGAAGGCAGATTATATGTACATATAAAAGCTTAGGCGGTACTCTGCTGGTACACTGTTTAAAAGCTATACTATTGCATAATGAGCCGTTTTCGGTAAACACATTTCCCCTGAAGCAACGGCGTTCCTAAGTATCGAAAAAGTCAGTGGCCAAGTCAGGTTTACCTGGGGCTTGAGTTTTATTTATTTATTTGTATGAAGACTGGCATCGGGGCTATAGCCCCGAGTGATCGGACCTAACGTGGCTCATGCACTTTAGTACACTTCGTTAAAACACTAGGCTATTTGACCTGGCAAATAAGACCAGCTTTTTGGGAGGGAGAACCATGATGATAACACGACATATCCGCGGGAAATCCTTAATATTGCTCAATAATACTTCACCGGACATTGCTATGAAACAACTATTACAAATTAAACGAACGAATGGTCAACTTTTGATACGTAATTATTTCTGTAATAAGAATAATGTAACGTGGAACATGCTTTAATCTGCTGCAATCGACTCAACGAACTAGCAGATGCATTGGCTTACCTTTCCTATAATGCACAGAGTCGAGGTGTTTCTCCATACAGGCCGGGGCATTCGGAGGAATGTTCCAGCGATTTTCTTTAGTCATTCTAGTCGCACTTTGCATCAAGGCACCTTGCCGATTCGGTAGCTTGAAATCCTCCCTCGGCTGTTTTGATGGCTATTCGACTATAGTGCAACAAGAAAAATGTTAACAAATCACCACATAAATATCTTTTCTCAACACGCAATCCACTCTAGTGCATTTGATGCTTTAGTTTTCCGACCTGGTGTATTCTCCGTAAATGAATTAACCGGTGAACAGCGACGTTCCTCAGGCACCACGTGCCTTGTTGCAGTTTACTTCCGCTTCCAGTTCCTACTTGAATCCGATTGGATCTATTATCACCATTAGCGTCCGATATCTATTGCAAGTTCTTTTTGTCGGCTTTGCTGTATAATGTCTATATGTGAAACCGGGAGTCAGATCGATCTAAGAGATAACTGAGAGTCTGTATAATAACTGCGATAAAAATGCATAATCTGTAACCCGGAAATTGAAATACAGTAGCCATATTAAATGTCGTTCTAATGCCTTAATAATCTGACTAAACCAACTGTATAATGCAACAACCCATCATCGTTTATCCTGGTCAGGCTCCTGACCACGGGATGAAAATGCACACACACCAAGCATTGTGTTTAGCTCCCTCCCCCCTATTGCTACAGGGATCCTCTGACCCTTCCTTCTTCGTTATGGAGCGTTTTCCAAATAAAGTAAAAAGCTAATGTAAAATGTGTTTTATAAAGATTATAGTGACATGTGCCTCATGTCTGTCCGTGAATAGGTAATTGTAATTT
>JAABNY020000129.1:19668171-19687690 GCA_015164015.2 Brevimyrus niger
CCAACTTAAGAGAGCAGACTCACCCAGCTGTCTATCCATGAAGAGTGAGGACTCAATACCTCGGTCAATCACCTTCAAAGACAGACGAGAGAAGTTTCATCCAAGGTTTTTTTTTTTACTGGTTCAACACTTCCACTTTATTTTGAAATGGTATGTCTTCATAGGAAGTTAACATACAATAAAGAAATGAAATGAACTTGATCTCTCTTCATGCTCTCCTTACAGGGTACAGCAGGAGAGAGCCGTGTCACCTGTGCCCAGCTGTATGTCCATGAAAAGTGACGATTCATTGGATCGGTTAATCAGCTTCGAAGGCCAACAAAACACATGTGATCCAATGTACTTCAGTTCCATTTTACCTTGTTTATTGTCCTCCTTTCATGTGAGATGTACCTCAGTTTAATGCGAAGAGGTTAATTGGATTGTTTGTGCCCACAATCTGCTCCTAGGGTCCAACTTAAGAGAGCAGACTCACCCAGCTGTCTATCCATGAAGAGTGAGGACTCAATACCTCGGTCAATCACCTTCACAGAAAGACCAGATGTGTGAGATGTGTGGCTTTAGCTCATATAAGGATCTACTTTGCTTCCAGTTTATCTTCAAACCATTTCTGCATGTAAAAAAATGCCTCAGTAAGGGGGTGATATTAACTAAAACGCCTGGGAACAATTTACTTGAGGGAGACAAATACTTAGTAGTAACTTACTGCTGAAGTATAAATTATGAACAAATATGTAGTAGCTACTAATAAAAGATGTCATGAACAAACATGGGAATAGTATTTCACGTGTGTTATTTATCACTTGTTCCTTCAGTAGTTCTTTAGTAGTTCACAAAGATTTACTGAATGAACAAATATAGTAACTGGGATAAAACACGTGCCACAGTTCATAAATGATGAAATAACATGAAATCTGTATGTAACTAAGACTTAGTTTGTGGTTTAATCCAAGGGTAATACTATAATACTATATTACTGTATTTGTGCCCCATCAAGTAAAGTGTTTGTTTGTTTACAATTTAAATAATTGAAGGTCTATCTCTATGCCAGATGAATATGCAGTAAACAGATTAGGTTCAATGCACAGTCTATGTGTGATGTAAAACTACAGTAATAAAATGTTCCATTTGCAGGTCCCATCTTTCAGAAGAGTTCACCCATCTGCTACAGGACAGAGACCAGGCCACAGTCTTCACACAAGCAATGAAGGACATGCAAAGTAAGATTTTTTCTTACAACTGCAAGAGGGTTGGTTGCACAGGTTTAGACTTACAGCACAGCATTAGATAAAGCTGTTCTTGATGCCTTGTTTTTGTCTGTAAGAATTGAACGTGTTTTACTAATTACGCATAAATTGCTATACTTATTGCTTATCATTCATATTGGCATGAGTCCAACCTTGTAGCAATTTTTATGAATGTGCTGAGTACAAAATACACTTATCTGGTTTTGAATCTGAATCTTATGGTTGGAGGCTGACTAGAAGACATGTGACCCATACCCAATGATACTCACGGTGGCCCAGGCAATGGGCTACTTGGGTACCAAGAAACATAGTATATTTTGACCATCGTAACAGTACCATTTTTCCATCCATCATATGAGTTCCTAAGTGAAATAAGTTGGACTAAAAAATTCAATGCCTGTGGTGCATTCATTGTAGTTCTTCCTGAAATTTTACTTTGACATTAAGCAATAATACATATAATCCTTGTTCTTTTAGATGTGTCCAAAAAAGAAGTCTGGCAGGAATTGAAAGCAAAGCTAAAACAGAAATACCAACACGTATTTGAAGGGATAGCAAAGCAGGGAAATCAAACTCTACTCAATGACATATATACAGATGTGTACATTACGGAGGGAGAGAGCGAAGGAGTTAATAATGAACATGAAGTGAGGCAGATCGAGACGACAGCCAAGAAGACAAGTACTCTGGAGACTGCAATCAACTGCAACAACATATTTAAGCCATTAACCAGTCAAGAGAAACCAGTCAGAACTGTACTGACAAAGGGGATCGCTGGCATTGGAAAAACGGTCTCTGTGCAGAAGTTTATCCTTGACTGGACAGAAGGAAAAGCAAATCAGGATGTTCATTTAATGTTTCCTCTTCAGTTCCGTGATCTTAATCTTGAGAAACATAAAGAATATAGTCTTATGGGACTTCTTCATCGCTACTTTCCAGAACTAAAAGTGAATACAGATGATGAACTTCATAGAGTGAAAACTGTTTTCATCTTTGATGGTTTGGATGAGTGTCGACTTCCTCTAGATTTCCAGAATAATTGTACCTGTTGTGATGTAACAAAGACAACGTCACTGGATGTGCTGTTGACTAACCTTGTTAAAGGGAATCTGCTCCCATCCGCCCTCCTCTGGATAACCTCCAGACCAGCCGCAGCCGGTCAGATCCCTCCTCAGTGTGTCCACCGGGTGACTGATATACGAGGTTTTAATGATCCACAGAAAAAGGAATACTTTACAAAGAGATTTATCGATCAGGATTTGGCCAGTACCATGTTTTCACATATAAAATCATCAAGGAGCCTATTCATCATGTGTCATATACCAGTATTCTGTTGGATTTCAGCAACTGTCCTTGAGCAAATGTTTAATGATAAAGAGCAAGAGGACATTCCTACAACACTGACACAAATGTACACACATTTCTTACTAATTCAAATAAACAGAAAAAATCTGAAGTATCGTGCGATGAATGAGCTGCTACAATCTGACAAAGAGATCATTCTGAAACTAGGTGAACTGGCATTTCAGCACCTGGTAAAAGGACATTTAATATTTTATGAAGAGGACTTGAAAGAGTGTGGCATAGATATCAGTGAAGCTTCAGTATACTCTGGAGTGTGTACAGAAATATTTAAAGAAGAAGATGTGATGTCTCAGAGGAAAGTGTACAGCTTTGTGCACCTAACTGTTCAGGAGTTTTTGGCTGCAGTCTATGTTTTTGAGTCATTTACAAACAACAACATTAATATGCTTGAGAAAAGTTCAGCCATTGTAAAAGAATCCATAACTTACCTGCACAAAAGTGCCATTGATAAGGCTTTACAGAGTAAAACTGGACACTTGGACCTTTTCCTCCGCTTTCTTCTTGGCATTTCAATGGACTCTAATCAGAGATTCTTGCAATGTCTAATGAGACAAGCAGAAAGATGCCCAGAGAGTGTTGAGGAGACCATTAGATACATCAAAGAGAAGATCAGGGGGAATCTTTGTACCGAGAGGTCGATTAATCTGTTTTATTGTCTGAATGAGCTGAGTGACAACTCTCTAGTACAGGAAATCCAAAGTTACCTGAGCTCAGGTGGTCTTTCGACAGAGTACCTCTCGGCTACACAGTGGTCGGCTCTTGTCTTTGTATTGATGACATCAGAGGGAGAGCAGGACGTCTTTGATTTGAAAAAGTACATCAAATCAGAAGAAGCACTGAAAAGACTCCTAGCAGTAGTCAAGATCTCCAGAACAGTTCTGTAAGTATATGCAATTGAAATGGTGCTGAAATTCTTATTCCATGTGGAGCCAATTACTCATTGACCAAAAAAAGCACCAAGACATTGTGGTGGAAATGAAATGAATCTGCACATGTTGAAAGGCCATGTGACTGTATCGCAATGATTATAATATCAGATCACATGTGCCGTGTGTGGAAAGGCGTTATCTTGTTGAAAGACTGTACCAGGGTGCTGTCTCAGGATGGGTAAGACATGCAGGATGTCGGTGATGTAGCACTGTGCTGACAGGGTCCCCGAATCACTAGCAGATATGACCTAAAGTCATACCCTATGGCTCCCCACACCATGATGTCATACCCTATGGCTCCCCACACCATGAAGTCATACCCTATGGCTTCCCACACCATGATGTTATTCCCTATGACTCCCCACACCATGAAGTCATACCCTATCGGCTCCCCACACCATGATAATAATAATAATAATAATAATAATATTACATTTTATTTATATGGCGCTTTTCCAGAACTCAAAGAGTAGGTACACAGAAAACACATAATACATAAACACATTATGTCATACCCTATGGCTCCCCACACCATGATGTCATACTCATTGGATCCCCACACAATGATGCCAGGAGTAACTCTCTCCACAACATCGGCAGGATTGATCCTCTCCCCTCTGCTCCGCCATATGCACATACAATGGTCATCTGTGGTAGTGCAGAATTGAGATTTATCATTGAACATGGTATGATGCCACTCGTCATCGTTCCATGCCTCCCAGTTACGGCACCACTCCAAACACAGCCGTCTCTGCGCTGGTGTTAATGGCAGCCTACGCATGGGACGGTGAACCCGTAGTCCAGCTGATACCAGTCGTCGAGACGGTGCAGGATGACATGGGGTGTTGTGGGGAGTCCGGTACCCGTGTCTGAATAGCAGGCAGCGATGTCATGGGGTTCTGTAATGCTTGGCGCACAATATTATGATCCTCCTTTAGTGTGGTCTGTCTTGGGCGATCGGAATCTTGGGCAACTGTGACATCTGCATGCAACCTATGCTGGCCAATTGCATGATACGACCACACAGCCTCATGCAAACCCACAATGTGACCCCTATCAAACTCCGTCAAGTGCTGGTTATGCTGTCTAATGCATCTATGAGGCATCCTCTGTGTCTGGCGACTAGACCTGTCAGCTTCTTGCAAACCAAATCATTTACATACCCATCACTGGTCTGCACGTGTACCAAATTACATCCAAATCGGACCATTCCTTCTGGGTGCTTAACTTTTTTTTGTCACTGAGTGTATTTATTTGAGCTAATTAAATAGTTTTTAATTATTTATATTTTCTCATTGCTTTTTCAAGAGTTTTTATAAGAATAGGAGGTATGCAGCATTTTTAATTTTATGTAACTTAATTTTTATAAAGGCTTTTTGGCAAAAACAGCTCTCGTAAGTCAAAATGTGTTTTAAACATTTTAGTATTTAAATGCCACAGATGTACTACAGTGCTTCTTTTCTACCGTTTTGTCTGCTGTTTAGCCTGGACCAGTGTAACCTGACAGATGACTGTAGCGAAGACCTGGTTTCAGCTCTCAGCTCCCCACAGCTGAAAGAGCTGGATCTGAGTGGCAATGACCTAAAAGACTCAGGAGTGAAGCTGCTCTCTGATGGACTGAGGAATCCACACTGTAAACTGGAAACACTGAGGTCAGTACTGCTAGGGAACTGTAACTGTAAAGTAGAGATACTAAGGTCAGTAATGCTAGAGAACTATAACTGTAAAGTGGAGATATGGAGGTCACGGAACTATAATTAATGTGGAGATACTGACGTCAGTACTGCTAGGGAACTGTAACTGTAAAGTAGAGATACTGAGGTCAGTAATGCTAGAGAACTATAACTGTAAAGTGGAGATATGGAGGTCAGTACTGCTAGGGAATTGTAACTATAAAGTGGAGATACTGAGGTCAGTATTGCTAGGGAACTATAACTGTAAAGTGGAGATACTGAGGTCAGTACTGCTAGAGAACTATAACTGTAAAGTGGGGAGACTGAGATCATCACGACTGTGAATTCCACGTTATATTGGCGTCCATTTTATATACAGTGAGGTAGGCGGATACTAACATCTCTAATGTCAGCAGCACATTTATAATAACCATGACAACCCCCAGGCTCCTTACATGCATCTTCCCTCATAATCTTCTGTTTCTTGCCCTAATGAACCTCTCAACATCATGGACATCACTACGCACCCCCTACACACCCTACTGTTTTTCTGGAGGTTAATTGGAGATGCCAGATTGCCCATCGTTGTGCTTGTGTGACTGTGCCCTGTGATGGGTTGGCGCCCCATCCTAGGTTGTTCCCTGCTTTGCTCCCATGGCCTCCGGGATCAGCTCCGGACCCCTGCAGCACTGAACAGGATAAGCAGTTACAGAAAATGGATGCTCACTCACCTAATGAGAGGGCTGGTGTTATAATCCATGACAATGACTTGGTGCTGTACTGTGTTTTCTTCTAACCTTTCATTTTTGTTTTTACGTCCCTGCTTGCTCTTCATTGGTTTTAGCTTGCTATCAAGCCTCTCATTAAGTGACCTAGAAAAGGCAAGGAACAACATTTACTGGCCTACTGTCAATACCCTAACTGCCCACTAGGGGTCTTGGAAAATCCTGCTTTAGGAAAACGGTCATCTATATAAATGGTTAACCTATATAGAACTATGATTTATTCATAATTCTAATGCGACCAGTGGTGGGCGAGTACATGCCGAGAAAAGAGCCATTTGAACTCATTCGACTAGCAAGACAAACAAGCTAAGAATAAACATGTTTTAGTTTTAACCACTGGTTAGTGTGACTAAGCATCATAATCTGAACAGTGCATGTTATGCTAAAATGAGAAGCTCAAAAATTCATTTGTAGCTGCTGAAGGAGCAATTGCCAGAAAGTATGTTATTAGTAAGAAGAAATGCTTGTGTCATTATGTAAATGTCTAATGAAATTGTTCCTTGGTGCATTTACTTCCAGTGGTTTTTAGGGAGTTTAACCCATGGATATAAAGACTGTTCATCACAATCTGGAAGGGTCCATAATTTGTCAAAGACAAGTTTTGTATGACAATAAAAAAGAGTGTTTTGTTAGCCATCATTTTTACTTATTTCTGTCTAGGCTAGTAAGATGTAACCTCGGGGTAGAGAGCTGCGAATGGCTGACCTCAGCTCTCAGCTCAAACTCCTCACACCTGAGAGAGCTGGATCTGAGTGACAATGACCTGGAGGATTCGGGACTAAAGCTGCTCTATGCTGGACTGAGGAATCCACACTGTAAATTGGAGATACTGAGGTCAGTATTACATTATGAACTGGTGAAGCTGTAAAATGAAGTTAAAGGTTAGTTTTCCTAGATAGATAGATAGATAGAGAGAGAGAGAGAGAGAGAGAGAGAGAGAGTATGTTTTTAAGTATCTATCTATCCATCCATCCATCCCCAAGGGGGAAATCCGGATATCCAGTAGCTCAGTAAAAAAACTAGTTAAAGGTGAAGAAATTGCCTGATGTAGCTGTACTTTGTTGTATTTCCAAATGGTTTTTATTTTTGTTTATGTTGTAAGGTTGGTCTGTGCTTTATAGTGTCTTATGAAAACTTGTTTTTCCTTGCTTAGATTGCACCAGTGTAAATTTAGAGAAGAATGTTGTGAAGAACTGGCCTCAGCACTCAGCTCAGACTCCTCACACCTGTCAGAGCTGGACCTGAGTGACAATGATCTGCAGGATTCAGGAGTGAAGCTGCTCTCTGATGGACTGAGGAATCCAGACTGTAAACTCGAAATCCTGAGGTTTGTGCCATTGTTGCTATTGCACTGCAAAATCTGAAAAAACCATGGTGTCTTTGGAGGTTTGAGCGAGATTAGACTCACCCAGCAAGACATGTTTACATTTACTAGGGGAAATCTAATGCACTGCAGTATAATAATGATGCGATAATCTGTTCCTCTCTGCAGGTTGTCGGGCTGTCACATCACAGAGGCAGGTTGTGTTTCTCTGGCTTCAGCTCTGAAGTCAAACCCCTCACACCTGAGAGAGCTGGATCTGACCTACAATAACCCAGGAGAGTCAGGAGTGAGACTGCTCTCTGCTGCCTTGGAGGACCCCAGCTGTAAACTGGAGAAGCTAAAGTGAGTATAATGTACATGTGTTTTGTCGCTTCTGAGCATGAATTTACCAAGTTAAGAAGACTAGATAGATAGTTAATGAAATAGATAATTTGTCAATTAACAATGAAAAACAGGAATTCTTAACATAACTACTGTTTTGGTTATTTGTTGATCACTACACTGAAAAATCAGTCTTAGTTTAACATAAATGGTAACATTTTACTTGAGGGGGCATAAATAATGTAGTAGTACACTCTTAATGTAATAATTAACTAAGTATTACTTGTATATGAATCTCATGTTTGATCATCATTAGTCGATCATAAAGGTTCATGTATTTCTTGCATTTTATATTTGGTCATGACTTGTACTTGAGTAGTAACTGAACTACTAAATTACCCACGTCTCCTCAAGGTAAGTGTTACCAGATAAATTAAAATTAATTTACTGGTTTGGAAAGTGTCCTGTTTGGCTTTAGAATACAAAAGAGTTAATAGACCCCAATGAAAAGGACCATTTAAGAAAGGACTTAAGAACTTCAGGAAATTAAAAAATAATGAACATTGATTTCATAAACTGCTACTGTAAGATTCCTGTGTGATGTTCTGCTGCTGTAATGGTACTTTAAGTTTTCGCTTCAGTCGCTCAGACTCTGTCCTTTTGCTTCCTTTACAGCATGGAGCACGGTGGACAGTGTCGGCTCAAAGCAGGTCTGCTGAAATGTGAGTCCATCCTTAGCAGCTTCCCCCAGCAAAATGCTGTTACTCTCAATGAGGGGAAACCAACTTTATAATACCTATCTATTCAAGGTGGAAAGTTCAAGTTCAGAAGGTACACATCCAGACCAAGATTTTATTTCAACCAACCACTTGAGTTCTCCATGAATGTGACTCTTTATACTCAATTGGTTGGTGGAAACAAAGTCTCGGTCTGGATTTGTACTTCCTGACCCTGACCTTTCCACCTCTGCCATCCATCCAACTCTGAAACATACCCAGTGCATGGTCACAGAGGGGTTGGAACCTATCTCAGATCGTATAGGACACAACGCTGAGGAATACCCAGACAGGATGCTAGGCCATCACAGTTCACACATAGGCTCACATGCACATTGACACACTATTAAAGACACCAGTTCACCAACTGCAGAAAAAGCCAGAATACAGAGAAAACTCATGCAATACTGACTGTGCACCTCCTGAGCATTAAACCCAAATATTTTTAAAAATCTTCCTTCTAGTAGTTTAGTTTCTGTATTATTGACATGAATAGTTAAATTATTCCAGGACAAAAGTCAATTCTCTAAGCAGCCTAGGCCAAAATACTGTATATACAGTATATTGATAAATTGCAAATAGCTCTATTTATATGATAACAACACGGTAACCCAACAGTCTTTATTTTTGACAGTCCCACGCTTGAATTCACTGAGCTCTTCAGAACGACCCATTCTTTCACTTATATTGTGAACCTGACTGCATGGCTAGGTGCTTGATTTAATACACCTGTGGCAATGGGTCTCAAGGAAAAATCTGAATTCAGTGATTCACAGTTGTGCCCCAATACTTTTGTCCAAATAATGTACATTGTGAAATCACACTTACGTGTATCACTTTGAGCTATCCTCAGTAAAAAAAAAAAACGTCAACATAGCAGCATTTTTTTTCAAAATATAAAAGTTTTTTAAAAGTATAGCCCTTACTTATTGTCATGTAACTGTCTATGTGTTTTGTGTGTTTGAATATGAGAATGATGGTGTGGCTCAAGTTTATATTTATGTTTCGCTTCTGTGTGTTTTGGGTAAATATTGACAGATTTAAAGATTAAATGTCTGTGTCTCTTATCCACAGATGCCTGCCAGTTTACATTGGATCTTGACACAATTCACCCGTGGCTGTTTCTGTCAGAGGGGTACAAAGTTACGCGTGATGAAGAAGGTCAGATTTACCCTGAGCACCCAGACAGATTTGACTACTGGCCTCAAGTGCTGTGCAGAGAGGGTCTAACTGGTCGCTGCTACTGGGAGATTGAGTGGCACGAGGGGCCGGGTGCTAACGTGGGAGTGGCTTACCGGGGACTCGGCAGGAAAGGGGCGGGCTTCGAGTGCGGGCTGGGACGCAACGAGAAGTCGTGGAGCATGCGGTGCTTCGAGGACACATACATCGCCAGGCATGGCAACATGGACACTGCTATCCCTGCCCCGCCCTGCCCCTCCTGCAGAGTGGGCGTGTTCCTGGATTGGCCAGCCGGGACCCTGTGCTTCTACAGCATTTCCCCTGGCAAACCGACTCTCCTGCACAGATTCACCTCCACGTTCACCGAGCCCCTCTATCCTGGCTTTGGCGTCTTCCATGGTTCCACAGTCTACTATTGCCAACTTGACTAGAGCCCTGCTTCTGACGCCAGAGCCTTGCATTCACATGGAAGGACCAGGCAGGCCAATACACAAATCCACAAACTTCAAAGTCTCACCGAATTGCACGCACCCAAAACAGGAGGACACAACACCGACATATAGTATGTACGATTCTGCAGTAATGTGATAGATGCCTTTTGTATAATCATACAATGCAAATTACCGAGATTCTGAACAAAAAAAACTTAAGGCAGACCACTCAAAATTGAATGTCAGTTGCTATTTATTAGTACTTTTAAAGCACTTGATAAGGTGAGGCTTTATTTACAGTGTTAAGGTTATTTCTTTATGTTTGTTGTGTGGAGTTGTATAACCAGGATGCTCCATAGGCAGATTTTTACAGCACTGGGGCAGAATTAATGATAATTAGCACTTATAAAACAAAACGCTTCGGTTAACTCGTTCGCGTATTCATCCACCATGATGTTTAGGTTATTCAGGGATGCAAAATATGATGGAATGATTTCGCTTCTGAGCCTGTTATGGGAAAGCTGCTTTATAGCAGAACTATCATTTGCATAGAAGAGAAGAAAGTGTCCCGTGATAATGAAAGTCACTACGTAAAGCGTCGGCCACCATACTTGGGACATTTTCATCGATGGTGGTGAGGAGACCTCAGGGAACCGTTTAAATCACTTGAGAAGGCTGTGAGAAGTTAATCTGCTCCAGACAGCTCATCTAATGACAGATAGAAAATGGAACATTTAGGTAGGGGCTGTGTAAGTATGTTGGCGCAAAGTCAAATAAGTTTTTAATTTACAGCTTCAGCTTCACGGTGATTAATTAATCTGTCAGTAACTAATGTCAGAAGTTTTAAAGTATGGGATGGATACCATTGATATAAGGCAGAAAATAGAAAATATCTGATAATTTAACATGTAAGGTCATTGTGATTTTTGGTGCTGGAAGTAATGCATACTAAGGAGCCCATAATGGTGTTGACCAAAGTGCTTAACCAAGTCTTAATCCTGTATATCTCAGGGTTATATGTAGCTTAAAGGAAACTTGCACCCTATACTGTGTTGTTTTGGAACTGTGAAGTTTTTATATGAGTTTGTGTGACATTTTACCTATATTTATATATTTTTACAACAGTAGAACTGCATAAAGTGCATATTAATGCTATCTAAGTGAATGGGCAGTGTGTATTTTATACTGAATATCACTGAAGTGTCTTTAGAAGTCTTGTTTTTGTGAAAATGTTCATCTAACAGGTGACCCTCAATAGGGTTCAGTAGTGATGCTGCATCTGAATGTTGTTGCTGATCAAGTGCAACTTCTTTCATGGCTATATTTTTACTCATCTGTGCATGGAATCCTCCAGCAGGACTGTGAACTAGGCACGTAGCTTCAGGGTATAGTTACATGCACATAACAGAGTGCATTTGCTTAAGCCGTCAACCAGACAGGACAATTACACTGCAGCAACCAGTCACATTAGTAGGAAATGATAAGTTTCCAATATAAAAATAAAAGTATGTTGTTTATATTACCTGCAATTTATAAGTGGTACAAGTTCAGGAAACGTACTGGTGGCAGATTGTTGCCACCAGAGGGCAGGCAAGATTCACATAGAATGTAATAGGACGCATGTGACAGATTTTGATAAGCACAGCTGGAACTGGGAACAGTCCTTTCAGCATATTAGCGAACAAATGCTGAAACTTGCTGTTTCATCCATCCTTCCATCATTTGTCTTTGAACGACATTTTTGACGTCAAGCAAGTTTGCAGAAATTTTCTGTGATATTCTGTAAACTTCTGCTCAATCAGAATAATGCAGAATTCATTTTCTCAATAAAAATCTGCTTCTTTTTTTTCTGTTACCACATACTGCACACGTTTGTCTAACTGCAGACAGCTTTTCTCCGGGAGTGTTATACTTCAAAAGCAGAATAGTGTATCATTCTGAAATGCTGTAATTTACGGTAAGAGGTGAGTAAAAAATAATATATTCCTTGTATTAATAACTAATTTCTCTGTCTAACAAATATCAAACTGACCACTAACTTGTCTCCAAAAATAAAACAAAAAGTTTTTAAAAATCTTCTGTCATGGAAAGTTAAGAGTGCTTTCCTGTTGGTGAATTTTAAAACCTATATTAAATTGTATTTTCAAAAAAAAAAGAGATAGTGAAATAAGGTTACAGAAGTAATTTCTTTAAAATAAATAGGGTGTTAAATATCAATGTTACAGTATAATAATGTTAAATACCATTAAGGTAATTACCCAAACACTAAACAAAATGTGAACCTTAACTGACCCACACCTCAGCTAAATAACCAGATGTTTTAACTAAAATGGCATTTTAAGAAAAAGAATAGAAATGAACAAAAAAGTATAAAATAAGCTTGGTTAGGAATGTATTTTATTTTCAGCCCACGGTTTAAAGCACATTGCATCACTAAATTTGGCTTTTTACATTAAAAATGATTCAGCTCCAGCACTAGAATTCAGCACGTTTCCTCTCGCCAAACATAACGACTCGCCGCATTTACAGCAGAAATAGCGATTCTACACACGCTGAGAGTACAGCACCCGGAAATCCCAAAAAAACCGCCCCCGATTAGCAATGGCAAGGCCTAGCCAGGTTAGGAGAGACGGTCCAGCGTCTGTCTGAGGGCGTCTTGTCGCGTGGCATCCGAGCGTAACCTCCGTACCGGTCTTCCTGTGGCTGGTGTTTATGGACGGACAGCAGGGTAAAGGTTGTGCTCTGTTTTGTGTCTGAGCCTTGTGGAGCGTTAATGCAAGGCGCTCAATGTGGGAGGGGATGTGCATTTGGGCTGGTCTGTCAGGGAACCTCTAGGAAGCGTGTAGCCTGGTCGCAGAGTTTCTCCTTCCACCTGCCGCTGCAAGCGGCTCCTTCTTAGCCTGGACCCTCAGCGTCTCCACCTCCGCTCCCTGCTCCTCGCCATTACTCCGCCGTCGGGCCTTAGTCGCACACCGCACGCGTCGGCCCTTACGCAGTGGGCGCTCCAGTTCCTCGTCCAGCGACTCCTCGGTGGAGAACGGCTGACAGATGGTCTCCACCACGCCTAGCGCCACCCCCAGCGCAGCCACCGCAGTGCCCACCAGGTACACCTTCACCAGGCGTCCGCCAGCCCCTTGGGCCAGCAACTCCCTGGTGAACGGGATCAGGTCTTGCATAGTCTCCATCCTGCCGGGACAGCATGCAATTTATCATACATATGTAAGGATCCTCAATGAAATTTGTGACCCCTTTGTACAACATTTTACCTCCCATATCATACTCTGCATAATGTATCAGGAAACACAAGATTTTTACCCAGAATGCTGCATCATTAGAGACAACGAAGTGAACCCTCACGTAGTTGTAAAAGACAACAAATAGAGTACTTACACAATCACTATCCTTTTTGATTCTGGAGTACCAGAAGACTCCAGGGCCGACCCTTGTCCCCGGTGGTGGTCTCAGGCAAACATGCCGAGTGAAGTTTGAAAAGCGGCGTCTGTGGTTTTTAACGGTCTCTTTGGAAACGCCCCCATCAAACGGCATCTGCTAAACATGACAGACACGGCACCTGTGGTATTTGGGCTGAGTTCATAACATTTGCACGTAGATTGGAGAGCCAGACTCTGAAGACTCAAGAGACGCACACAGACCACGATGCCAAAAACCCCCACGCTTTTTTAACCTGTTCCATCGTCACTTTTATTGCGCAATGCAAACTGGCTTGGGATTTACTATACGTGGGGAATTAGGCAAGCATCTGAATGGTTTTTAAACTCACAGTTTGAATAATTATCCATCCATTCACCCACCTATTCATACACACAAGTATCTCCAGTGTAAGATTGTTCTGTAAAATATTTTGGTCTGCTGTACAAAGTACATTCATGCTACACAAATAAGAATAAAATTAAACCTATGTCAATATTTATTTAAATGATTTAAATGTTTAAATATGCATTTTGTGATGGTATTATTCATTAAAACTGTCATATTCCAGTCAGAAAGAACTTTCCCAATGTTTTGCTTTTGGTTTGTTTTTGAAAGTCACTCAGTTATTCCTAAAATTAATCTGCTTTTGCTTGTCAGTCCATCAAAGAAAATTTGTGCCAGTTTATGATTACAACACCAAGTGCAAATCACTCCATGTCCATAGTACTTTGTCATAGTACAACTGACATCTGTTCTTTTTATTCTGTTATTTAGCCGTAAGAAAATAAGTCTTCGGCAAACACCAAGCACAGAAATGACACAATCTGGGTTATTTGTTTATATACTGCAGCTGATAGCTCTTCACGTATTCGCATCTTCAAATCTGTATTTGTCTTCAACAATTAGAAGGCAAAATAATGCGATTAGAGTACAAATAATTGTATAACTATAAAATAAGCAACAACAAAAAAACTGATCTATCCGCACATAATGTATTATTTTGTATGTAATGTTTAAGCAGAAGTCTACTCTGGGGTAAAACTTAAGAGTTTTGCTACTAGCTAAATAGGCCTACTTTCATTTCCTTTAAATTCCTTGATTCTTAAACTGCCCTAATCTGCAGTCCACTGTAATAAAATATGAGCAGTATAAGGCACACCAAGACCAGGCAGTCTGTGGTCATGTGAGTCAAAGGTTGGTCATGTGACTGAGAGGCCCAGGCCATCTGCTTTATTCACAGAAAGTGCTAGGAAACTGTCATATAAATATATTTTGCTTCATAGTATTTTTGCAAACTAAGACTGTGTTATTCTTCTAACTTTTTTAATCAAAACATTTATGCTTTGTAGGATATTCTCCGTAATGCACATACAATGGCTTGTTTAGAAAGGGTTATTAACGGCTGAGAAATCCTACAAACACGTACACACTTCATACCATAAGTCTATATTCCCATTTCAAAGATGTCCTGTGTCACGCTTCTAGATAGAGACGCGGACCCAGGAATGCGAGGAAGCGGGTTTTTATTGCAAAGCCTTAAAGGCGAGGCAAAGGTATCCAAGGGAGAAGACAATGATCGTAGTCGAAGTCCAGGCGTAAGGGCCGAGATCCAGGAAGTCAGTCCGAGATGAGGAGACGGGGTAGGAAGGTCGGGGAAGGACAACGGGCTGGATACAGGACGGGACGAAGGGTTCAAGAACGGGAATTGAGCTGGGAAAAGGAGACAGGAGGAGCTGGAACGAAGGTAGGTTAGCAAGCACAAGACGTGGGGGAAGACAAAAGGCGAGAAAATGCTTGGTATGGCTCAAAGGAAACATTGGCTCAATACTTCGCACCGTCTGTGTGGTTTCAGTCCGTCTTATAGGTGTAGTGCTTGATTACACTTGGCTACACCTGGTGGGCTCCGCCCCTCAGGGCCGCTGACGTCACATCCTGTGTGATCATACTAATTAGTACTGATCCACTTCATTTGAGAAACGAATATTCTTTCTTTGAAAGAGTTAGTCCGTGTAAGGTACTGCTTTGAAAGTTACAGACCCCATCCATACACACATGCGGTCTAGTGCTGGGGTGAACGTTGTGGTGGGTGTAATATCCAATCGTGCAACTAGGGTTATACTCAAGAAATAGGTAGATCTAAGTTATCTTAGATGGGTAGACCCCCTGCCCCCTCAGGTGTCAGCTGAGTAGTTAATGAGTAGCACCCAACATTTAAAATAGTACATTTAAAGAACCAAACAGACCCCATCGCTGACTTTCAGGGAGAACAGGGTTACCTTGTAGAGGTCTACTTTACGCTTCCACAATACCAGATCATAACTGGATGTATCTGAATGCTATACTCTTCAGTCAGAGTGGAGCTGGGAATAATGATTTCCCCCCATTTAGTTCAGGGAACAGCACATCAAAAGCTGCGGTAAACACGTTATTGCCAGTCAGCAATCTCCATGGCAAAGGAGAGCTGGGTGCAGACGTTTAGTCAATACAGCCACACCTTTTCCTCACTGCAGTTAGTCAGCATAGCTGAAGAAGGGCCCAGGTGAATATGGGCAGCCTCAGGGCACAGTTTTTAAATACCGTGAACAATCAGCTGTCTGTGAGTCAGTGGTGGAACAAACCCAAAAAACTTTATCTTTCTCTTCGGCCATTTATACAGAGTGTCCATATGTCAGTATGGCTGTCAATCTGCTTGTCTTGCAGTCTGTCTCGTATATTCATGTCTGTTTTAACCATCGATGAACAGTCATATTTATACAGAAGTTTTCTGTTCCTGACTCTGCCTGCAGCCCATCTCTATGGAGACGAGGGCATATCAGAGTATCATGGGACTGCTAAAGTACCCCCCCCCTCCCCCCCAGCAGTTGGAGAGATATGGCGAAGGGTAACGGAGGAGTAAGTTCTCAGACAGGAGTCTCCATCCTTCCACCTGGCACCTGGTCACCATGGAGACCACCTGCCACATCACAGACTGCGGGGTGCAGACAACCTGAAGTCCAGACAGCTCTGAAGCTGAGCCTTCCAAATAATATCCACACACTCGTGCCTGTCAGTCTCTCAGCTGATAGAAGGTTTAGGATTGTATTTCAGTTGTCTTTTCATTTACACCAAATCAGACATCAGTGGCTACAAAAGATTACTTAGTTTTCAAGAAAGCTGATACTGAAAGGGCAAAGAAACATAAAAAACTAACATTTGATTAAACTCATAAAGAACCCCTGAAAATAAGGGAAACAAATGTTTAAAATTTTCTGCTTATAACTGGGACAAATCTCCTGGTTTTGTTCTTTTCCCATCCAGTCTGGTAAGATGCCAACAGAGAAGTTTTACATACCCCTGGGGCATATGTGACACTTTTCTTTTGGGTTTGGCCGGGTATGATCTGGATGGCGGTGGATGGCGGCTGGCTGATTCATGGCCTGGGGGAGTGGGGGTGGCTCACAGGTGAGGTGGGGCCGTCTTCCGCGGTGCTGACGCACGCTGTATCACTGCCGGCCAGGTGAGCTCGCCTTTATAAACAACGGGGCGTCTGCCCAGGGATTCTCACTCCCGAGTTCTCAACTGAGCAAAACCGCAGACACACAGATCGACGAGTCGCCGGTGAGCTACCGGGACTGTGAACTTGGTTTCTTTTAGGTCCCACTGTTTCTGATAGTCGCTGTTCTTGTCTCTTCTATCTTTCTTAGTGCTTTATATCCCCTATGGCTTTGAGCTTGCAGATCTGTAGCTGTGGCAAACCGGCATGTAATTACAGAGCTGTGATCATAGACTGACTTCAGAAAATTCCTATGTTTTGTGGCTTTCAGTTGCAGGAGTTTTAAGTGGACCACATGAAGATTTGGATTCTACTCCCCATCGCAGGTGTGTACCCTTACTGTGGATATATTCATACTATTATGTATGTATACTTAACTATACTATACTATGTTATACCATACTGTACTGTGCTATAGATATATGGTGGAGAGACCCTGGGGTATTTTAATATGTAGTGATGCTCTCTAAGCTTGTTGACCTCTGTTAAGAAGAATGATCTTTTAACAATAACGATGATTTAAATGGGGGTGAGGGTCTTGATTATGTGGGTGTTGAAAATGTATTGGGGGAGTCCAGATAATGTGGATTGTGTAAAGGGGGAGTGTATACTGCAACTATCTATGTGAGTAAGGTGGAGGGTGATTCCTTACTAAATTCTCACTTGTACGCCCTTCAGCTCTGGCTGCCCTCTGCGGCGCTCAGCAAGACTGCCAGCGTGGAGCCTGTTACCCCCCATCCGGGGACCTGCTCCTGGGCCGGGACACATACCTCAGAGCCTCCTCCACCTGTGGTCTCGCCGCACCCGAGACCTTCTGTACCCTTCTAGGACTGGTATGACCTTTTGTGTAACATAATAACAATTCGCAAATTCTGTGTATCAAACGTCGATGAACTCTTAGGTGGTTTCAGCTTCAGAATAGCATGTTTTGGGTGATCAGGCTGAACACATCTTACCTTTCAAAAAATGATCCTAGTTGTGTAAACTATAACTTTCACCCTGATTAGGAATTTAATCTTCATTTTAAAAGCTAGGCTGTCATGTCCAACATCAGTACTTGACCTCACAAATGCTCTTCTGGATGATTGAGTAAAAATTGCCACAGACTCACTCCAAAATCTTGTAGATATCCTTCCCAGAAGAGAGGCAGTTATAGCTGCTAAGGCTAATGCCTATGAATTTATAATGGGACGTCATAAAAGTTCCTGTGGCTGTAATGGGCAGGGAACCTAAAACTTTTGCCTATATAGTGTATCTCTTTTTCAACAGTGATACATATTTTTTAATACTGAGGAAAGTCATTGCATTGACTAAGGGTGGCAGGCATTGCTGTAGTTTCAGGGCAGCTATGAGACATACATTCTGATGGGAGGCAGCAGTACTCAAATACACGGCTTTAGGATCGTCACCATGGTCCTTTTATAGAAGCTCTGATCATAGAACTTTAGTCATCAACAATGACAATGGTTCCAATGACATAAAGCTGTTTTTTAAAAAAAAAAAGAACGATGTACGCTGTATGTATGAGTCGTGGTTTCGGGTCTGTTTGGAGATAGGTCGACGGTTCTGTTTGTGAAGGAAAGATTGGCAAAGACAGTCGATATCTGGCACAATGCCTCATTTTTCACCCTCTGCCACCTCACCAGGAGGGGCTACCCACCCATCCCTCTGTCTTTTCCCAGGGGCCAGATGTTGCAATCTTACCCTCTACTTCTGGCTCACTTGGCAGTTAGGAACTGGAGAAAGAGATCATCCGTTTCACAATGTTGTTTAAAAAGGCATTTTCCATCAATCGTCGCTGAACCCAAACTTTCAGAATTAGACTGAAGAATGTGTTATTCAGTGTTACTCAAGCCCAAAAACACAGCAAATGATTTTGCAGAATCAGCATTAAAACATAAATCTCTCATTTCTTTTGTCAGATTGAACACTAAATCAGATTACCTGAAAAACTAGTCAGTAAAAAGAGTATAATTTAGCCTATCTGCTTCTTCCTAGGATGATATCTCCTAACTTTATAGTAACTTTATAGTTTTAAGTTAACCCAGCAGTGATTTCTACGAATGGATTCCTTGTCTCTGACTGTCACTCTCATTTGGTGTAGTCTTTTGGAGACTTTTTTTTTCAGTAGCCAGGTTTTGGGAATTATAACACGTTTCAACAAGTTGCAGTGGAGTGAATCAAGTTACAAACATAAAGAAAAAGATGTGCCAGGTAATAGCTGAAGTGGTGCTTGGGTACGCCAAGGGTGAAACAAAAACCCAGAATGGAAGAATAGAAAGATCCAAAGGTCTGTCACCCCATCTGGACTTTGCACAGAATTAAACCTAGAAATGAATCATAGTGTGAAAAATAAGCATAGCATCTGATGCTCATGCCATTAGCATAGCATATGCATAGGTGCATTGACTCTTACCATGCATATGGATAGGTGCTCTGTCTGTTAGCATAGCATATGGAGAGGTGCTCTGATTATTAGCATAGCATATGGATGAGTGCCCTGACAGTTAGCCTAGCATATAAAT
>JAABNY020000129.1:19720588-19730915 GCA_015164015.2 Brevimyrus niger
TATTTGATACATTTTTAAAGTTTTCATTACCTTTTGGGCATGAAATCCATGCTGAATCCACCCTTCTGATGGGATCAATTTAATCCAGATTTTTTGGATCAAAGTGATCCAAATCCTACAAAAAAGTTCTGAAAAACCAAAACTAAAGATTTGATCCAGATAAAAACTAAGATTGGATTACGTGATCTAATCCGATTATGTAATCCGTTTTTTCTTTTGAAAAACCCTTTTTCAAGATTTGATCCAATCCGTTATCCAAAATCCTAGTGGATTACTTTTGAAAAACTGGGCCCTGGACATTAACGTACACCAGGGGTGTCAAATTCCAGTCCTTGGGGGGCCGGAGCCCTGTGTAAACTTAGCTCTTTCCCTGTTCCACCACAAATGATTTGGCTCACAAGCTGTGTGGTAATTAGCACAAGGAGTTGAATCAGGTGTGCTAAATCAGGGTGAATCAAAAACTGTGTAGGGCTCCGGCCCCCGAGGACCGGAGTTTGACACCCTTGGCGTATACAGTACTGTTGTGCTTCGATAAGGTGTTGCAGTCCGCTGTTACAAAAGCCGTAACTCTGCCGCATTCACAGACAGTGGTGAACTGGGACAACAACAAACTGGTTTGTGTGCAGAGGGGCGAGAAGAAGAACCGTGGATGGACTCACTGGCTGGAGGGAAACGAGCTTCATCTGGTAAGGAAAGTCCATTGGCCAACAGGGACACAGACAGTGCATGGGCTGCCACATTGTGTATGGACAGGATCCTAATAAATCCCCATCAAACTTCAGTGTCCAGTTATGGCCTTTCAGTCCAAAACATTTTCTTTCCTCTAAACTTTAACTGTTTCATTCTGTTTCAGGAGATGCACTGTGGAGATCAAGTGTGCAAACAGGTCTATAAAAAAAGTGCCTGATCGCAAAACCAATGGGCAAAGGGATAAAGGGTATAACTGAATTATAGTGGCAAAATAGTTGCATACTATTAATGTTAACTTTTTTATATTTAAAAGTGTATTGCTCCCTTTTTCAACTGTTTTAATTTCCCATCATTACACATGCAAGTGTGTGAGAAATATCAACTAAATCAACAAAAATCTATTGTTTCGAAATGACAGAGTGTCTTATGTTATTTCCCATTTTAAAGTGTAACTTTAATTTAATTTAATTTAATTTAATTTCATGCTGCATCATGTCAGTGATTGTGAAGTCACATACATCTTTTAATTTTCAAATTTAAAACGTTTGAATAAAATTTTGGGACATCACAAAAGTATTTTTTTTCAATGGGACACCATCTGTATCTGTGTTTTTCCCATAGAAACACAAATCTTGATATATACAATATACGGGGACAAGCCCACATGAATTACTGGGACATGACAACATGATATGGGGGGGGGGGGGGCACAGGTAATATATGGGGACACGCCTACATGACATGTATAATTTTGCCGTTGTACCAGTCTTGGAATTTCCCCAGTAAAATTCATGGGCGTTTTTCAGCTATAAAAGAAAATGTATAACTAATGTCCAGTGGCTGTATGTCATATCAAGAGCACTTCTTTCTCATCTTGGGTTTATGTTTGTATACAGGTTATTTTCCACGTTTTCACTAACTAATAACCTGACATACGACAGCAGTTCACTTTACAGCATACAGCACGCGTGCTGAAAGACCAAATCTTCTGCTCAAGTGAATCCTTACAGTGATTCTCCTTTTCAACTGGCTATTTTATATGCACGTTGCAAAGGTGGCAGGTAGTTTGCACAGGCTGCAGGTGGACAGGACTGTCAAAAGCCGATTTTTAACCCCTGGGTCTCAAAGATTAAGAAAATACATTAAACGGTTATGCTGCCAGTTCCAGGACAATATCAGGTGGCATGATGATTAAGCACGCAGAACTTTCCCAGCAGGACCGGCTATGAACTGTGGTCTGCAAAGCCATGAGATAAGTGATTTGACAGCACCCACTGGAAACAAGTTGGGATCTTCACAGCGTGAAGTCCGTGTCAACCTGCATAGCAGCAATACCGGCAGTGTAATATTTAAATAACCCCACAGCCTTTGCCCTGGAGGTCGTCGACAGCAACACCGCGGAAGAACCGGTATGTGGAAACTCTCCTCCCCCAGCAGTAGCGCCGCCCATCGTCCCTTTTCGTTTATCCGATCCGACGGCGCTGATTGGCTCCTCAGGCCAGCCTGCTCGCGGCTGCCAAGATTGCAGTCACGTGACCCTCCACTTCCAAAATGGCGGCGTTGTTGTTTTGATGAATAATACTTTGTGTTTGTTTCATTACAGATTCCCGTTAGAAATAGTAGGAAAAAATACAACCCTTATGGTTATATAATTTTAAACGTTTATATTAAAGTGAGCAAGACTTAAAAAAGATTTGTCGTATGCGTAAGACTATGCACTTTTGGTCATACTAAATTTGGAATAGAAGGTTAGCTGGCTATAGAAGTGAAATTGAAATTAGCTAGCAGATAACAAAAAAGAGATGGAAGAGTTGAGTGCCGACGAGGTAAGATTTATGCGCCTTGAAATCTAAAATAAGTATCTGATGAATATATTTTAGTGTTTTTACCTTCGACAGATGCCTTGGCTGTTTAGTCTTCTATTCACCTAGCTAGCTATCACGGTGCCACAGAATACTCTTCCTCATCACCGTTTTGTTGTCGTGGGACTTTAGGCCGAGCATTGTCATCGAACTTTTTACAATTCAAATGCTTTGTCTGTATTAATCGTATCTGATTGTACGCGTGGATCGCTTGTAGCGTGTCATTTTATTGTGCGTTGTCGCGTACTGTGAAATGTCTTCCTCCCGGCTCCGAAGGAAAGCGGTGATCCTGTTTACGTTCACAGTCATTACTCTGTGCAGATGTTGTTGTCTGCCTGGCTAGCTGACGAAAGTTATTTAAAACACACAATAACCTTCGCCTTGTAATATCGTGTTTTGGGGGGCTAACCCGGCTGCCATTATTTCGGCTGACGTAGACAACGTTTTGATTGTACATGTAGGAAGTCAGATGAGTTCACAAAGGAATTTTACTAATCGCTTCCAAATTCCGTGTTTATAAAATATTCCATATGCATTTAAATTAACATTTGCTATATACAATATTCTTGTAAATGTATTATTTAAAATTTTCTCAAATCCTGCCATTACAAAATCGATTACTTTTCTGTATCCTTTTTCAGTTTCAAGTGAAGGCAGAGATTTCCACACTTGTATATGAAACAGTGTCTGTGGATAGGAATATAATATTATGCCTATTTGCCTATATTGATAACTCAGAATTAAGGAACTGCCTTGAACAGGTGATGATCATCATTGTTAAATAAGTTCTATGTAAATAACATGATACCAAGTGTAAAATATTTTTCTGTATATTGTTTGAACCACTATAGCTGATCTGTTTTATATCTTTTGGACTTTTGTGAGTGATGTCAAAGTCCTTCAGTAGTGATTCTGAATATGATACTGGGTGATTGTTATGAAATGTTTAGTGTGTCATCTGAGTACTCATAGTTTACTTTTTTTAATTGTAAAGCAACATTTAAAAAGTCACCTACCAGTATCCATTCAGTCGTTTGACACTGTGAGCCCCGCATGTTTGAAGGAGAAGCTAGTTGTACTTTCGCTTTGCTGGTTCCCCCCCCGGCTTTGCTGCTGTTAGGGGGAGTAAGATTAAATCACACAAATGGGATTGTGTTCAGTCCTGCTCTGTTAACCCATCGTTGGTTTAGCTAAATATTTAAAGGACACAGACATGTTCCTTTACCTGTCGGTTATGTGTGAATCCTCTGACCAATCATAATCAGTAATTATTAAACTAACTACCTGGGAGAACTGAAAACAAGGCCTCGATTTGGAATCGAGGTCCAGATTTGAAGAATCCTGATCTACAGGATTCTATGTTTCATACCACCAGCATTATGAAAGCACTACCAGTACAGCTCTTTCACATAGCAATGAACAACATGTGGTGGAAGGGGCTGAGAGCCTTGGCTAGTAAGCTTGCTGCGCACATAAAGAGCCATGACTTGCAGGAGGAATTCTGTCACTCATTGCTTTATTCTACCTTTGGAGGGATAGTTAAGTTCGCTGGGGGAGTCATCACTGCAAGACCTGTAGAGGTGACCTGTGAATTTGCCAAGCATTTACAGGTGGCTATAGTCTGCAGCATCGAGAAATTGCCACTTCTCCAGCCAGAGCCAGATGCACTTCACTGCTGTCTGTAGGGTCTGAAGACTCTGGTTAGCCTGGCAGGGTGTGTACTACAGAGGGTGGTCGCAGTGGAGTCTGAAACAGATTTGGCCCTGATTCTTCAGCTTCACACTTATTGTAAGTGCATCCCCAAATAACTGCAAAACATCCATTAATAAAGGACAGTATCACATGGTTTCTCTAACGAAGGATCAGCACCCAGTGGTTTTCAGTAGTAAACTAGTCATGAAGTTAAGTCAAGTCGGGACGTTTGTTGTACAATCTGTAAACAAGTATAGAGAGGCAACAGATAAGGTTCTCCTTGGACCATGATGTGACATACAGGCAGCAAGTGACAAGGACGTCTTCACAACAATATGTTGTGGCGAAAAATGAGCATGCGGTCAACATTGTGATTTTAACATTAAAAGATTTAAGAAGTCGATCTTAAACTGGATCGAATCTGAATCCCCAAACAAATCCACATTGATTTAACCAAGTGGGCTTTTTTTTGGGGGGGGACGGGGACACAAGGGGGTTCTTATTAATATGCCTGGAACATCGTATTAACCGGCGCACCAGCAGAGACTGACATGTGAATTTATCTATAGTTTTCTTTTTTTTACTTGTTTTGTGGGCTAAAAATCACATTTTCAGAATCATTCTGAAGCAGGACTGAGAATTTCTTTATGACTTATGAAGCTGTTCACGGTTGGCTGATATAATAGGCTCACCTGTATTTAGGTTTATTCTCAGTGGGTGAAGGTGTATGTGACCCGTCCAATGGAGGTTTGGGGGGAAAATAAATATTGCTAAACTCTGGTGTATTTTTATGCAGGGTTTCAGCGGTGCCTTTGCCTTGCATCAGATATCTTGATTTATTTTATTTATTTATTTTGGTTTGCACATAACATTCAAGGTCGCAGAGGGACGCCCCTGTATTATTAACCTACCCAGATACCTCAGATTGGCGATTGTCCCTCTTTTATTAATTGTTGCCGAAATAAAAATGAACCCATTTAATTGATTTAGCCACCACATGACATTCATTCCTGTGTTTTTTAGTGCTGAGGCATCTTTGGTGTGCTCCCATCTTTGGTGTGCTCCCATCTTTGGTGTACTCCCACTTTCCCACAATCCTCCCGAGAGTCTGGATGATTTGCACTTAGTCTCTGCAGCCAACAGCCTTTGTTTTACCTTCCACAGAAAAGATACCTGAATCGTTTAAAAGAAAACAAGTTAGTACTTCTCATTAAGTTATAAAAACTTGCACCGTGACAATGTAGCAAATAACACGGGGTAGCGACTGTCTGGGGGGCCTTGGGGAACGGGCTGTAGTGTCCTGGCTGGTTGGCATCATCTGACCTCCAGGTCTTTGCCGCAGATCCGGAGAAGGCGCCTAGCCCGGCTGGCAGGAGGGCAGACGTCGCAGCCCAGCACCCCCCTCAGCACCCCCCTGACCTCGCCGCAGAGGGAGACCCCGCCAGGCCCTCCGCCCGCCCCCCCGCAGGCCCTGGGGCTCAACGTCCACAGTATGACTCCTGCCACCTCCCCCATCGGGGCCACCGGTAAGCTTGTCCGAGGCCGGAAATCAGCGGTCTTGTCTTAATGGGGGAGGGGGGTGGGTCATTACTGACTAGGCCTTAATGGGCCCTTTGTCACAGTGGACGAAAAGAAAAGTCAAGCCCTCGTAATGTACTGACGTTTTTCACCCTGAGATTCCAGTGAGGAAGCCTTATGCCTGCTCAGCTCAAAAGTCATAACCTCATAGTTCACGCACGTGGTCTGTATACAGCACGTGTCCTGAATGTGACTGGCTCCCTCCTACATTAGAGAGATGCAGAATAATCCTCCTCTGCACGACCTTCTAGAGACATCATTAATAATTTGGACTCTCTGGGACTAAAGCCGATCCAGCCAAAGAGACCAGTGTGCTCTGAGGGGGATCTGGGGAATTTCCAGGTGCCGAACCTTGACAGAATGTTGTGGGTGCATTGCCCTGTACAGGGGTGGCATACCGCAGTCAGAGCAGCGAGGGAGTCAGCTCCCTGTCCAGCTCACCATCCAACAGCCTGGAGACTCAGTCGCAGACACTCTCCCGCTCGCAGAGCATGGACATAGACACGGCCGCCTGCGAGAAGAGGTGAGGGGATGCCGGACAGTGTGCTGGTGAAAACGCACCGTTTGCGAGGAAGCACTAGGAGGCGCTGTCTTGAAAGGGAGCTGGCAGCTGGCCTTGTACCATAAATTCTGCGTTTGTTCACTGCTTGGCAGCTTAAGGTTGAGTTCAATGAAATCGATGCTAATCACAGATAATGAACCTGACATAGCTGCCTATGCCCAACTCCTGTAAGAACCTTCTGTGACTCCCGAATGACCCCGTGAACCCTGATCAACCTTGTGACCCCCGTTTTCCTTGTACCAGCTTGTCACAGGTAGATGTGGACTCGGGGATAGAAAACATGGAAGTAGAGGACACTGACCGCAGGGAGAAGAGGAACCTCTCAGACAAGGTGGGCAACCTCGCATCGCCCCCTATTGGTGGTCATCGCGAACTGGCAGATTGAGGTTAGTGAGCCTGCATGTTTTGCCCGGCGCTGCAGGACTCTGCCCCCAGCCCTGACGTGTCAGAGGAGCAGGCCCTGCAGCTCGTCTGTAAGATCTTGCGCGTTTCCTGGAAGGATCGCAGCCGCGACGTCGTCTTCCTGCCGATGCTCGCCGCCGATTTCCAGCAGAGCCCCAAACAAGGTAGGGTTGAGATCTGGGCTTTGTTTGTTTACCTAAAAAAACTGTCAACCAGCCCATCCATTAATTATATGTAACTGTTTGTTCATCATTCCATAAAACCATAGATCCATGTATCTACCTTTTCCATTTATCCATGCATCAGTCTCTACTTAAATCCATACATTTCACAGTCATCCATCCATCCATCCATTAACCCACTTGTTCTTTCAGTCATCCATTCATCCATGCATCTCTCTGTCCTTACATCCACCAATCTAACAATTAATCCATCCAGCTGCCAAATCATCAATCTGTTTTCAGTGCTTCAAAATGTAAAGAATCAAACACCTTTCTCCCTCCCCTACCCCAGTTTTCTCTGACTTCAAGGACTTGATTGGGCAGATCCTAATGGAGGTTCTGATGATGTCCACCCAGTCGCGGGACGACAACCCCTTTGCCAGTCTGACGGCGACATCACCACCCATTGCCACGGCCAGATCTCCCGATCGCCACCTGACACTAGCGGCGCCCTCGAGCCAGGGGGGCAGCCCTATGCTCGCCCCCGCTGGCTCCTTTGGAGCCGGTTCCCCCTGCAGGCGAGTCTCAGACGCGCACAAACCGACCCACATACACAAACACATGGCAGACACGCAAACAGAAACGTACAGAGATCTACACACAACCCTATCCCGAAAAACACTCGCGCTCGCTCTTTGCTATTGTTTTTTTTGTTAGAGCTGTCTGATTATTTAGCCCAGTGTTTTCCTGTGTCATTTCCAGTCTGTACGCGTGCAGTCCTCATCCGCAGGCACTGAGCATTGTGCGGATGCCCCCCCCATCTCTTCCGGCAACCCCAACCACACCTGAGACCGCTCCCTCTTCCGCAACTCTGGCTTCTCGGCCCCGTTCCCCTGTCCCCGCCCTCCGTGGTCCCTCCTCTGTACCTCTGCCAATCAGTGCGAGGTACCGCCCCTACTCACCCTGGGGCCCCACCTCTGTCCCTGGTGCCAGCCCTGTCTCCGCCCACTCCCAGTCACCACGCCCGCACAGGAGCATGCTCCTCCCCCAGCTGCGTGGCTCACCAGGTGCCATGACCCAGAGGAGTCCTCAGACCAGCCAGGCCCCGACTAGGTACAGAGTGTGCAGTGTAGGTCTGGAACAGTTCTCGCTAATTCTCTAAAGGAGATTCTCCCAAGTCTCATCCTTTGTTGACCTGCCTGACTAACTAATGCTTGTCGCTGGAGTTTTTGTCGTCTTTGTGCAAGTTCAGTGTTTGCTCCTTATATCCAACACACAGGCATTTTTGATCGCGACAAACCCCTCATACACATGAGGCGCACATCAGAGAAACATCTTATTACAGCCTTGTCACCAAAGTCCTGTGAATAAGTTCTAAGTTCCACGTTCCTCTTAGTTTCCGGCTCACTGGAAGATGCGCTGGTTACAGCGGATTCCACATGTTCTCCAGACATCTAGAAAAACCAGTGTTCATAAGTAGACGGATCATTGCCCATCAAGTGAAATTTGGAGGTGTGTTTACATAGAGCAGTTTATATAGTTTCTTGAATTGGTGTGGAATGTATGTCAATCACACCCAGGTACATCCAATAGGAAAGGCCCCTCTGTTTGTTCTTCTGTGCCACCTCACTGAGCATGTCCGGGATTTCTAGCTGTCCTGCTGGTCTGCCTGAGACCTGTAGTGTCCTTGTGTCTCTCCGTCTGCGTTCTCTTCCTGTCCTTCCTCCTCCCAGCTCATCTTTCTGTCTTTCCCCCTGCTTGGCCCCAGAGTTTCACTTGCTTTGTGTGCATCGCTTGTCTGACTCAGTGTCTCTGAAGCCACCACAGTATGTTGACTTGACGCTGCCATTTGTGATTGGCTGTCCCTGAAGAATGACACAGATCCCTGCCCACAGCAGGCTTTTTGTGTGTGTGTGTGTGTGTGTGTGTGTGTGTGTGTGTGTGTGTGTGTGTGTGTGTGTGTGTGTTTAACTAACGGCTGTACGGTTTACTGTGGGCAGCATCTCTTAATTGGAGTGTGTGACAGCCTGGGTGTCCCCTGTCTTTTCTCTATTCCTCTAGTTTGTGCTCATTCCTTTTTTTAGTGCTGATATTTCATCCCACCTTTCCATTTCACTTCCCACCCCCCCTGCCGTGGCCCAGTTTCTACGACAACCCCCTTTCCCTCCTGTTCTTCGCCCTTTCTGACCAGTCCGAGGACAGCGGCGAGGAAGAGCCGGAGGAGGATGAGGAGGACGAGTTTTCTAGGGTGACTTTTGGGTCCAGGTACCTGTGGTGTGTTGAGCATGCTCCTGACCTTTGACCCTCCCATGTGCTGCAGCCTGACCTTTAACCCCATTTGCTAGCCTCGCTGCTGCTTTGGTGGTCTCACCTATAACCCCTCCAGTTTCCCTGTGTGGGTAGCCTATCCACACCCCTGGAACACTTTGACTGTGAGTTGTGGTTCACTTCATGTGTTGCGTGGTGTGTGTTCAGTTAAATCGGCATAACAGTAACTCACCAACAAACGTCCCCATTCCTATCAGACATGCAGTCTGGAAGGAGGAGCATTTTGTATTTTTTTTGGTTTGTTTTCATCTTTTTAGCAAATATGGTATTTTTTGCCGAGGTCCTTTCTGATAAATAGTGAAATCCTTTTTGCCAGGTCCTTACAGGTGCATTTTGCAGATTAGAATATTTTGAATTTAGTGTAGATGGCATCTGCAGTTTTTCTGATCTTGAGCCAGGGTATGTTATGCAAGAACCACGTGGTTAATAACGTTTGGGGTTTGTGTAAGGCTTGTTGGGAAGTGTGCTCATTGGGTGGTCGGTGTGATCTGTGGAATAAAGTGACTAATGTCAGGCTGCGGGTTGGAGAGGCTTGGTGTGGAGCATCATGTCACCATTGGTCTTGTGGATGAATGGAACGGAGAGCTGGTCTCATGGCATCTTCTGGTGGAGTGCAGACACTGCCTTGGAAGGCAGCCTTCGGATTCTGGAGCAGAGAGGCTGTCGCAGTGGCTGAAAGTGAGCCTGTGAACATTTTCTTCTTGAAGTTGTATCACATGCAGTCAGTTTCGGACCACGTTTTGTTGGCCTCTTTTGAATACGCTTCCTGTGCAGATAGTAGCGTGGGATTGGTGCTGGTTAGGTTTCCACTGGAACACGCCCCGGTTCTGTGCCAGCTTCCTGCTTTCAGCGACCCAAAGTTCTCATTGTTGGTGTGTGGTTTGGTTCCCCCTGTGGCAGACCTGCCGGAGAGCTGGGCTGCTTGCTCTCAGCAACCAGACAGTTGTCCGGGTGAGGGGAGGGCAGGGGAGGGGGTTCCTCTGGTGTTCAGATCCTATCCTTTTCCGCCTCGAAGGACCAAGTTTATGTTGGGGAAAGCGCCGTAGCTTTAA
>JAABNY020000129.1:19731015-19743084 GCA_015164015.2 Brevimyrus niger
GGGGTTGGGTTTGGTTCCCCCCGGGGGGGGCCGGGGGGGGGGCGGGGCGGGTTGCCCCGGAGAACCGGGGAGGGGGCGGGGGGGGGGGGGGGGGGGGGGGGGGGGGGGGGGGTGGCTTGTGTCATAGTTGCTAATCTTCATCCCCCCCCTCCCACAGTCTGGGTGCCTCTGGAGGAGGTGTGGCCTGTGATCCCACCAACGACCGATTCACCATTGAAGCTTGCAAGGAGACAGAGATGCTGAACTACCTCATCGAGCGCTTCGACAGCGTGGGCATGGAGGAGAGGAAAGCTCCCAAGGCAGGCCACACTGTCTCTCTCAGTCCTCGGATCTTTTTAAGTTCTCCAACGTCATGATTTCTATTTTTGTATTCCCATTTTTGGTGTGGAATATCCAGTTATTTTTATTTTTTCCCATGTTGTTTTTCTCAGTACTGATTCTTTTTCCGATGTAATTCTACAGTATCTTGTGAAGATACTTAAAATAACCTGTTTTGAAAATACTCCCATATGTGGTGTTAGTATGAATTGTACTTGGGGTGTAAATGCTGAGGGAGTGTAATTTACCTCTGGCTGGTGGAGATGTGGTGTTGCGCTGTTGGATGGAGCCTGTGATTGACAGGTGCCCCCCCCCCCCCCCCCCAGGTATGCAGCCAGCCCCTGGTCAGCCAGCTGCTCAGTAACATCCGCTCCCAGTGCATCTCCCACACTGCCCTGGTACTGCAAGGGGCCTTGACACAGCCCCGGTGAGTGATAACACCTGCCACCAATCAGAAGCTTTGTCACAATTGGGTGGGGCGGGGAGGAGGGGGGCAGTTTTATTGGGCAGCGTGGCTTGGTCTATTACAACTATCTAGTTGTGAGTTGCAGCTGTCCTTGATTCTGGTCTACCATCTCTGCTGGCCCAGATCCCTGCTACAGCACCCCCTTCTGGTCCCCTACATGTTGTGCCGGAACCTTCCTTACGGCTTCATCCAGGAGCTGGTCCGCATGACTCACCAGGAAGAGGAGGTGTTCAGACAGGTGAGGCTTGGTTAGAAATGTGTGTGGATCCACAGAAACGGCTACAGGACTGTATTCTATACAATAGTTTATGAGGGGGTTGCATGGAGACAAGCGTCCTATGATGACTAGAGCCTTGGACATATTGATGAAAACTGCCTATGCTTGCAGCTTTGTGGGCTGACTATGCTAGTGCTATAAAAGTTAGCCTGTACACTGATTTCATCACCCGTTACTGGGCCTTGCCAAGATGTGCAAGCAGTGTGTCAGTAATAGCACTTTTGTTCCACAGATATTCATTCCCATCCTCCAAGGCCTGGCCCAGGCAGTGAAGGAGAGCTCATTTGACAGTGACAGTTTTAAATATCCCTTGATGGTAGGTGTTTGATTGGCTTATTGGCCCATGATGGTCATGTGACCCACAAAGTGCTGGGGGTTGATAATGGATTTTTGTATTGTCTTTGGTCTCGCATCCTGCAGGCTTTAGCAGAATTGTGTGAAATAAAGTTTGGGAAAACGCACCCAGTATGCAATTTGGTAAGTGATGCAGGTATGTGTATTGGGGGGGGAGCTCAGCTGTACGTGTGGGGTAGTTTTTTCGTCTTTTTCTTTATTTGTAATTTTAAAAACACTATTTCGCTAGTAATTGTGTCTGCCATCTGTGTTTTGATGTCGCTAACACGTCTGCCCACCGTGTGCCTGTACGGACTCGGTTGCCGTAACGATAATTATAATCCACCTGAATCCAGATGACCTCCATGCCCCTTTGGTGCCCCGAGCCCCTGAGCGGCGCCACGGGCAGAGAGCTCCAGCGGTTGTCCTTCCTGGGCTCCTTCTTCAGCCTGTCTGTCTTCGCTGAGGACGACGTGAGTTCCCCAGAACCACCAGAATCATTTCTGGCACTCGCTAGCATCTGGATTATTTTGCTGTGGCTGGCATTTTGGCTGCTGAGCGGTTTAGCTTCTCCTTGGGCTTGGAGTGTCAGCTCTCTGTGTTCCTCTAGGCCCGAGTTGGGGACAGGTACTTCTCAGGGCCTGCGATCACCCTGGAGAACACGCGCGTGGTCAGCCAATCCCTGCAGCACTACCTGGAACTGGCCCGGGTATGACCCAGCTTTCTTGGTGCCACTCAGTCTAGTTGGATCCCTGTCCTTCTTTCTCTCCCAATCTCTCTCTCTTTCTCGTTCGCTGTCTCATCCCTCTCAGCCTCTGTTTCTGTCTGTCTTTAACCCTGACCCCACCTGTCTCCCAGTCCCAGAGCATCTCCAACTGTGGCCACCTGTCTCCCTTCCAGATACACTGAACTCTGTTGGGTGTTGTTCATCTCCCAGAGTGCTCTCCCAGATGTCCTTCAGCCCATAGTGCTGTCTTTACCGTGGCATGTGGTAAACGTTTCTTTTGCCTGCTTTCCCTCAGGGCGATCTCTTCAAGATACTTCACAACGTCCTGCTGAATGGGGAGACCAGAGAGGCAGCGCTCAACTACATGGCTGCCCTGGTCAACCGCAACGTCCGCAAAGCTCAGATGCAGGTAGCTCGCCCTTTCTTCATGCGGTGAGAAAGTCATGTCCCACAATCCTTTGGGCTGGAACTTTTAGATATCTAAACACCAAGAGAAACGTTCTAGGAAACTCTGCCTCTCTTTTTCTCTATCTCTGCCTCTCCCTCTCACCTCTCCCTTTCTCTGTCTCTTTCCCTCTGTCTTTCTCACTCTCTCTTCTTCCCTCTTCCTCTCTGCCTCTCCCTTTTCCACTCTCTCTCTCTCTCTTCCTCTCTCTCTCTCTCTCTCTCTCTCTCTCACATGCATCTCCCTGCCTCTCCAGACGGACGACAAGCTGGTGTCCACGGATGGCTTCATGCTGAACTTCCTCTGGGTGCTGCAGCAGCTGAGCACGAAGATCAAGCTGGAGACGGTGGATCCCTCGTACATCTTCCACCCGCGCTGTCGCCTGAGCGTCAGCGCCGAGGAGACGCGGCTCAAGGCGTCCATGGAGGAGCTGAAGAGCTGGTTGGCCGAGATGCGTGAGTGTGGTCCCGGGGCGAGCGAGTCTGTGCGGTCTCGCGGCCCGACTGTCCGGGCTCCCGCGAACGTACGAAGCATGCTCAGTCCCTTCGTGATGATGGCCCACACTGAGGGGCCTCTTGTGCCACTTCACCTCCGTGTGAAATACCATGTTGCGTTTCACCCAGATAACGACCCGTCGAGGTTCTCGGAGCCCAAGTTCCCCACGGAGTGCTTCTTTCTGACACTTCACGCCCACCACCTGTCCATCCTGCCCGGCTGTCGGCGGTACATTCGGAGGCTGCGGGCCATCCGGGAGCTCAACAGGTAGGTGACGGCCATAACCGGCGGTGGAGCTGGGTGTTTGTCACTGCGGCCCCTCAGCCCACCCATGTGTGCATTTATAGGACCGTTGAGGAGCTGAAGAACAGCGAGAGCCAATGGAAGGATTCTCCGCTGGCTCCCAGGCACAGGGAGATGCTGAAGAGGTGCAAGGGCCAGCTGAAGGTGGGTTAGGGAGGCCATTGTTAGCTTATTGCAGGGAGGACTGGATAGCAGAACTGGGAAAGTCCCTCGTCCAAACGGTACGGGGAGTATTTTAACGGGCAAATGCTCAACAAAAGCATCATGTTCCTGCTGCCATCCATTTGATGCGTTTGTTTGTTGTACTTAGAAACTGGTCCGGTGTAAGGCCTGCGCAGACGCAGGCTTGCTGGACGAAAGCCTTCTGCGCAGATGCCTGCAGTTCTACAGCATTGTCATCCAGCTGCTTCTGCGCATTGTTGACCCCGCCTACCCACAGTAAGTGACTGACACCTGTATAGCTGACAGGTCCTGTGTGTATGTAACAGCAGTAATTCCGGTGGCTCCTACACCTCTTGTTGTTATTCAGAGGAGTGAATCTAACTGTTCCTATACAGTTTGCCTGTATTAACAACCATCATGCGGCAGTGATGCTAACGGCCTGTGAACTGTGTATATGTGACGGCGGCAGCGACGCTAACGGCCTGTGTACTGTGTATATGTGAGGGCGGCAGTGATGCTAACGGCCTGTGAACTGTGTATATGTGGCGGCGGCAGTGATGCTAACGGCCTTTGTACTGTGTATATGTAGTAGCAGCAGTGATGCTAACAGCTCTTCCTCCTACAGTGTAACCCTACCATTGAATCCAGAGGTTTCCATGGGCTTTGCTGCTCTGCCTGAATTCTACATTGAGGATGTAGCTGAGTTCCTGCTCTTCATTGTGCAGTGAGTTTGGCTCAGACACACCTTTCAGCTGCTCAACAAGCAATAGATTAAGTTCAGATGAATCTGTTGTATTAAGCATGCCTTTATGATGTGAAACACTTTATATAGGGGTATGAATTGTTGGATTCAATGCATTGGAAATCCTTAATTTGTATTATGAGTTTATTTATAACTTCACCGGAAAAAAATCACAAATATTACGTAAGAAATTTACATATTAATGGAATACAGAGAAAGTAAAATCTGAAAACATTCTTTTTTTGTTAATATTGGTCAGGGAGAACACATCAGTCTAAAATTGTCAAAAGGCCAACTACTGAACTGTACAGAAAAAAATCAGACACATTCAAAGCACTCTACCTGATTTGGGGGCTGCTGGTGGTGAAACTGGTGAAGCTTGCTGGTGCAGATCAGTGCGATGATGTTCCATCGTTCTTTATTCTGTGGAAAATTAAAGCTTGATCTATGGGTCAGATTAAACAACAAATTATAAAACATGTTGCACACTTTCAGACGATTTCTAAGTGTTGAATAAGCTGACCAAATCCCTCCACTATGGGATGTGCCTGATCCTTCACTGCATTCATCTCCAGTGTAATTATGTCTTTTGCTCTGGTGATGCTTTGAATACTGATAAAGTTTAAATGTCACCTGTTAATATCGGCCAAGATTGACACATCAGACCAATCCCAATATCTGGCCGTTTCCGATATGTTAACCAACGATTCTAACGTTGCTAATCGACGTATTGAAATCGGCACCTAAATAACTGATTCATAACCCGAGCTCTATAGCAGGGTTCTTCAAATCTGGACCTCGATTCAAAATCCAGGCCTTGTTTTCAGTTTCAGGTAGTTAGTTTAATAATTACAGATTCTGATCGGTCAGGGGCTTCACACCGGACTGACAGGTAAAGGACGGCCGGGAAACCAGCAGTGCTCTGACCTCGAGGACCGTGATTTGAATAATAGTATACTGCTCTATAGTACAGTGCATGCATTTTTATTTCAACTTCAGTTCAATCTCAATAATAATGACGAAGCATAAGTAAATAACATCAAAAATATAAATGGAGGTAATTACAATGATAGCAGAGGGGTTTGGTTGATTTGGGTAGAGGTGGCAGAGGTGCATGTCTAGGTGAGTATTACGGTTATTTGTAATAGATGAATAAATGTTTTGTGTATGAAACATGACACACAGTGATCGTGGAAGCTAGTGGAAGGTGTAGGCTGAGTATGCTAATGATCTTCCTTCCCACTCCTGCGACAGGTACTGTCCCCAGGTGCTATATGAGCCTTCCATCCAGGACGTCATCACCTTCCTGGTGGTGTTCATCTGCAGCCAGAACTACATCCGTAACCCCTACCTGATCGCCAAGCTGGTGGAGGTGCTGTTCGTGACCAACCCGGCTGTGCAGCCTCGCACGCAACGCTTCGCTGAGATGATGGAGAACCACCCGCTGGCCATCAAGCACTTGGTGCCTGCCCTTATGAAGTTCTACACTGGTGAGGGATAGCGCCCGTTCTGGGGCTGGGCATGCCAGGGGACGTCCTGCCTGGTATTTCCCATATATCATTCTGATGTTGTTGGCGTTCCCATATTTCTTGACCAGTGATTCCCGATCTAGATGGTGGGTCCAGATGGTCGATGTTTTTGCTCCGGGAGATGGGAGGGAGCAAAAACATGGACCTGTCTGTGGGTTCCCGAGGGCCCGGTTGGGAAACGCCGCTTTTGACAAAATGGCTCAGGTTTTAGCCACTGTCTTCTCGGCAGACGCAAGAGAAAATCGAGAACGTTTTAGCAGAATGTTAACATCGTTGTCCCTCACGCCAGATGTGGAGCACACGGGGGCAACCAGCGAGTTCTACGACAAGTTCACCATCCGCTACCACATTAGCACCATATTCAAGAGCCTTTGGCAGAACATGAGTCACCACGGCACCTTCCTAGAGGAGTTCAAGTGGGTTTGTGGCTGTGCATCCTCCCCACCACTGGAGGGCGGCAGCGCTCACTAGGTGCTCACGGCCTCCTCCTCTCACCACAGCTCCGGGAAGCAGTTTGTGCGTTACATCAACATGCTGATCAACGACACCACTTTCCTGCTGGACGAGAGCCTGGAGTCACTGAAGCGTATCCACGAGGTACAGGAGGAGATGAAGAACAAGGAGCAGTGGGAGCAGCTGCCCAGGGTCAGTGGAGGGGGGGGGGGTCAGAGCTAAATGGGGGGGACTCGTGGTCCATGCAAGGGTACAGGTCAGTAGGTAACATGAACACGTATACTCAGCTGTAGGTCCTTTGGAATTAAAACACCAGTCAGCCGATTAAGTAACATACAAGACATAATAAATAATTCAGTGATGCTGTATTAACATTCAAGCAGTGAACCGCACTGCATTGCATCGTATGTAGTTGGTTGATGTGACATGCAAACGTGTGTAAATGAGTATCCGATTTGCCATCTTGATGTTGTAATGTGTGTATTTAAGCTGACAGTATGACGCCTGTATGCTCCCCCCCCCCAGGAGCAGCAGCAGAGTCGGCAGTCCCAGCTGACTCAGGACGAGCGGGTCTCCCGTTCTTACCTGGCACTGGCCACGGAGACTGTAGACATGTTCCACCTGCTCACCAAGCAGGTCCAGAAGCCGTTCCTGCGGCCCGTAAGTCTATCACTCCCTCAGTAGACCTCACTGGTGCATCATCTGGGATGCATCACTGGAATCTCAGTGATCTAGTACAGTTTGAAGGCCCCCGGTGCCCTAAACCTACCCTCTGGGGCTCCCTTCTCAGGAATTAGGCCCCCGTTTGGCGGCCATGCTGAACTTTAACCTGCAGCAGCTCTGCGGGCCCAAGTGCCGGGACCTGAAGGTAGAGAACCCAGAGAAGTATGGCTTCGAGCCCAAGAAGCTGCTAGACCAGCTGACCGACATCTATCTGCAGCTGAACTGTGCGCGATTCGCCAAGGCCATCGCCGACGACCAGGTGGGCCCCAGCCGCGCCCACGACACAAAACACAGCTTGACTGCTGGGTTTACAGCGGCGGCAACATAACCTTTCGACATTTCTTTGCTGCAGCGGTCGTACAGCCGCGAGCTGTTCGAAGAGGTCATCTCCAAGATGAGGAAGGCGGGCATCAAGTCGACGATCGCTATCGAGAAATTCAAGCTGCTTTCGGAAAAGGTGGAGGAGATCGTCGCCAGGAACTCCCAGTCAGAAATCGATTACAGCGATGCCCCGGATGAGTTCAAAGGCAAGTTGTCATGCAACCGTTGACCCCGCCCAAAGATATGCTGGACCCTAACTCCAAAGCGGTTTGATCTAGTCTTATAAGACTCATACAGGGCTAATGACAGCAGGTAAAGTTTTAAGGCATGGACCCCCACCTTGTCTCCTGCTGAAGTTATTTAATTATCTAACACTTTTAACCAGAGTGGTGGCTCTGATGCTCTGAGGCTAGAGATCTGTGCCAGCAGCTGGAAGGTTGCTGGTTCAAATCCTGTGAATGTCCAGAGTAATTCTACTCCATTAGGCTCCTAACCTGCAATTGCTTTGTCCTGGATATGACCTTAATCTACATCCAGCCCTATAAGGAGGTCCTCCAACTTACAGGGAAAAACTTGGGGGTTGGTGGCAGGATTGGCACTCCAGCCACCAAAAAAAAAAACCTCACACTGGTCCATTTGGACTGGTGTGGTGCTGAGGTATCACCCGCCGCATGGCTGCACTCAGGTTCTCATCCCTGAGGTGGTTTCTCATGTGATGGTTGTGGCAACACGCCGTATCATTGCCTGCTCCTTACCTCTCTTTATCCAAAGATACAGTTGATGAGCTACAAATGCCTAAGTATTTGTTAGTAAACCAGCTAGTATGCATAAAATAAATTGTGGGTTAACTGCGCTAACCTGACTAATTTTCAGGTTTTTATGTGAAGATTACCAAGTAAGGTGGTGTATGTGTGTCTGTGGTAGACCCGCTCATGGATACCCTAATGACTGATCCTGTGAGACTTCCTTCTGGGAACGTTATGGACCGGGCCGTGATCCTGCGACACCTGCTCAACTCGTCCACAGACCCCTTCAACAGGCAGCCACTGACCGAGAGCATGCTTGAGCCAGGTGCGTCTCCGTGACCCAGGTGTACACGCCCCCCTCATGGCTTCCCATTGGCTCACTGGAGTCAGGTGGCTCTCATTCGCCCACTTGCAAAATGCTCTGTGTGTGCATTGCTGTTCGCTCATTTGTACGTAAACAGTAAATGTGCAATTTAGGAACCATTGGACAATTTGGGCCAAACTTGACAGCACCAGTTAGCTTCATATGCTGTTAGTTACCGTGACAACATTAAAAAGGACATTTAGGGTTACATTAGTGAGCAACTGTATAGAGTAAGGTCTCTTATCTGGCTCATTTCTAAGATATAAAAATAAAAATTCATAATAATTAACAGAATTATCTTAAATTTTACGCTAAACTAAAAATAAAACCGAAATTAACAATACAATAATCATTAATGCTTTTATTCACACACTAAAGTGTAAGAAATGTGTTATAATTCAGTCTTTTCAAGAGTATTATTCTGCAGAATTTTCTACTATGCAGAAAGTTCTTCTATGTGGCAGTACCTCGGCTCCAACCGTTACCGGATACGAGATCATTGAGAAAGCACTGCAATTGCAATGCAAGTGTTAATAAAATAATACAAAACAATGAGGATTGTATTATTGAATTTGCCACTGCTGAATGTTGGTGTGTGGCCATACTGTTAGTCGGCGAATGGCACCTTATAATAGCTTATCCCATTCTGCCTGTGTATATGTGATGCACTCACGCCATGTTCATCTCTGTGTCGGAATGTGTGTAGATCTGTGTGCTTGTGTTAGAATGAGAGACCGTCTGAGAGCCAGTGCTAGCCATTAGCTGCGCTAACCATTTCGACCATCAGCTGTGTCAGCCACCTCTGCTTGATCTCCCCGCGCAGTGCCAGCCCTGAGGGACCGCATCCAGGCCTGGATGAGGGAGAAGCAGGGAGCACGCTACTTCCAGTGATGCCTCCTCTCCCCACACCCATCGCCCTTCACCCACCCCACACCCAGTGTTCCACAGACCCATGCACCATCTGCAAGGGTGGGGGGGGGGGGCCAAAGACCCGATTTCCCCCCCCCCCCAGCTCTTTTTGGTTCTGTTTCTTTGGTTGGTTTTGTAAAGCAGAAGCCTGAATGGCAGTCTGCTCTGAGCATATTGAGGAGAATAAAGAATAGACTTTTAAAATGTTTTGTTCATGACTTTGTATGTACCCACATACAATGCACATACTTCACACTGTTCGGAACCAAGTGTGTGGGTCTGCCTTCACTGCATGGATCCAGCAAGCTGCTGCACATTCATTTACAGGTGAGCTTGTGTCAGTGCGGAGCTGGATTAATTGACGGTAGTGCTTTATTTTCTTTATATAAATAATTTTTTGGCCATAGTTCTGCTTTCTTTTGTTATATATTTAATTAAACCAAAGTAAACAGATTCCTGCTATCATACCAAAAACTGGAACACTAAAACTGCCCGTACTGTATGTGCTGGGTCACATCATGGCCATGGGATTGAGTGTGTCCCTCACCGTCGAGACATGATTGAGACCTCTTAAGCTCGCTTGAAATAGATTTGGAGTTTTACTAATGATGCTTTTTACTGGAAAATGTTTCCTTTTAAAGTATGGTGCTTATTAAATGTAAGCATTTATGTATAAAAATTGTACACTGGATTGTCCCTTAGTACCAGTCTTTACTGTTAAATATTAGTTCTGATGTGCTTCATAGCACCTGAGATTGAGATATTAATCATTGGTGACGTAACCCACAACGTCAGAATATGAATTGTCATTGTGAAGTAACAGCCGTGACATTTTTTAAGTGTCACAACTGTAACGATACAAGTAAGTATAACAGTGGCTTTAATGCTTGACATGATTGGCCAGGGATTGTGTTTCTACTTGTTTCTCGGCTGGTGTAATGGTTTGTCCCTAAGAAGGGTTTTCCCCAGAAAACCTCAGTTTCTTGCAATACAAACACAGGTTTATTCTAGTATAGATATTAGTTAAAGCTGAATATCAATAAATTACATTTTTCATAGTGGTCTAATCTATTTGTTCAGCATGTGTTTGGTATATTGCTGTACTTTTATTCACTTTAGCATTTGTTACCTGCCTCCTGCCTTAACACCTGCTCATTTGAGCACTTCCTACTATTTAATACCAGCATCCTGCCTTGGTACCTGCTAGTTTTGACACTTCCTGTTTTTCATACCAACTTCCTGCTTTTGTGCCCAGTCATTTTAGCACATCCAGCTTTTGAAAGGCTTCCCACCTTCTGCCCTTTGTATGTGCTTCCCCCCTTGGCATCTGCTAACTTTGCACATGGTACCTAGTTCCTGTCTTTGGTACCAACTCGCTTTTGAATTTCCTGCCCTTAGCACCAGCTCCCTCTACCACTTTGCAGCATTTCCTGAATTGCTTCAGATGGGTATTTTTTTTGCCTCACTTCCCTTTTTAAAAACCGTTCACTTTCACTGTATGTGCCTTGTTTATTGAGCTAAAACCTTCCATTTAATATTAACTAGGATTATATGTGCTTTAGTAAAAAAAAATACAGTGAACATAATAATCCCTGTTGATCTGGTTTTGTAGACACTGCACAATCTGCCCTAGAAGGCTTTAGAACATAATTTAATTTTAGGTCAGTGCATTTTATTATTTATTTATGGCTAGGAGCTGTTTCAGACTGGTAGAGGAGATGAGATAGGTCAGGTGACATTCTTACCTTCATTCCACGTTTAAAGAGCTAGATGCATAAGATCTATTATAACTTTTATGAAATACCTCAACAGAGCACATGGAAAAAATATATTCTCTCTGTGTCTGGAAAAATTGGCACTACCTAATTTAGCTGAATAAACTTAAATCCAACATCTAGAGTCTATTCACACAAACACCCAAATCCTTGTGTGATATTTTTAAATTTTGCAGTTGGCAGAATATTTCCTTGAAACTGTATAGGGGTAGTTTGATTGTCTTGTGACTTAAACCAAGGGAACATTTTTGTTTTTCTTTTTCTGGCTGTCATGTAGTAGATGGCCATAGCTAAGGGGACACGTCATTTCCTGGTGCCAACAGCAGGGGGCTCACGTTCTCTCTTACTCTCTCTGGAATGTTCCAGGCATTTGTTTTGGGCGAAAATGGATCGCTTGGTGACCGGATGTGCAAAATCCCCACTCGTGTTGATGTGCTTCAGTTCTGTTTTGTTCCTATCTGAGGCCTCTGTTCTGATTTTGTCTTTGTTTCTAGTGCCTTTGTCCCCACCCTTAAATACTGACTCAAAGCAGCCAGCTGCCACAAGGGGGCAGTAACGCACATTGCTCTTCAAATGGCATTTGGAATACAATTGCTTCTCCTGACCTGATGCACCTGCCAAAGTCTCAGTTTGTGTCACAGAAGTAGTACAGAGTACAGTAGACTACTATTAGCAATTGCATGATTTTTCAGTTGCTTCAGTTCAGTTATTCTTTCAAAAAGATAAATACCTATTCCTCTTCTACACCACTTACCCAGTGTGGGGCCTTTATGAGACTCTCCCAGGAATCATTAGGCACAAGGCATGGGTCGCCCTGGACAGGGTGTTCTTCCATCTGAGAGCACAGGCATGCCGTGGAATTTCAACATTACTGCATATTTTTCGGGCAGTGGTAGAAAATCTAAGGGGTGGCATGGTGGTGCAGTGGTTAGCACTGTTGCCTCACACCTCTGGGACCTGGGTTCGAGTCTCTGCCTGGGT
>JAABNY020000129.1:19746027-19784183 GCA_015164015.2 Brevimyrus niger
CAGCAGAGGAAGCCCTAACCCTAACCAGACCCAAAGGGGGAGCCCATCCTCCAAATGAACAAGGTGGCAAAACCTAATTTAATTTTAAGATTTTAAGAATCTAACTGTGGAGAGCAGGCAGGTGCTGGTGCTGCTTCGGATGGCAGGATGAACAGAGGTACAACAGCAGGCCATACAGGAGGGACATCACAGGCAGAAGGCTGAACGGGCAGGAAAGACGTTACAGGCAGAAGGGCGAGTGGGCAGGAAAGACGGCACAGGCAGAAGGGCGAGTGGGCAGGAAAGATGGCACAGGCAGAAGGAAGAGCGAGCAGGAAAGACGGCACAGGCAGAAGGGCGAACGGGCAGGAAAGACGTCACAGGCAGAAGGGCGAGCGGGCCGGAAAGACGTCACAGGCAGAAGGGCGAGCGGGCCGGAAAGACGGCACAGGCAAAAGAGCGAGCGGGCATGAAAGACATCACAGGCAGAAGGGCGAGCGGGCAGGAAAGACGGAACAGGCAGAAGGGCGAGCGGGCAGGAAAGACGTCACTGGCAGAAGGGCGAGCGGGCAGGAAAGACGGCACAGGCAGAAGGGCGAGCGGGCAGGAAAGACGTCACAGGCAGTAGAGGTATTGCAGGAAATACAATAGGCAGAATGTCTTGACGTACAAGTGCTTCAGCATAGATACACATAATCATCTTCATGGAAAAGAATCTCAGGTCTTTAAATAGAAAATTTCATGCTATATCTGCAATATGTATGTACCAAATACCTAGTGTCACACCTCCAGCTCTTTGTGTGGGAGGAATATATGTTTGCATGTTGTGCTTATAAAGGTCTCCTCCGTGTACTCCAGAAAACAGTTCTTTATGAGATACGGTCTCAAAATTGCCCATAGTGTATGAATGTGTGTGCCCTGTGATGGACCAGCATCCAGCCCTATGTTTTCCCCTGTCCTGTGCCCTATGCTTCATCAAAGAAGCCTCAGTCTCCAAGTGACCCTGTGCTAGATCAGTTGCCTAGAACACTGATTGATAGATATTCGTTATCCGTAGTGTAGAAGCTGATTAAACCAAATGTTGCCCACTTTGTTTGACTACTGTGAATACTCCAAAATAGCACATTTTGCATTCAGCATCATAATACCCAGCATACCATCTCTCACCATTCATCCATCTTCTAAACATCCATATATTTCAGTGTCAGTGGGGGCAGCAGAGGGCACGAGGTGGGGAAAGACCATCGGACAGAATGCAAGTCCACACACACACATACAGAGCAGGGACAGGTCAAACCCCCAACCCTGGAAATGTGATGCAATGCCAAAGTCAACTGACCCACCAGACCACTGCTTCTTTAACTGCACCAAAGAAATCACTGAATGAATAAGCTAGGTATGCTTTCACTGGAAGTGCCTATCGATGAGAAAAAATAGCAAGCCTTTCTTGAATGTATAAAATATGCTGTCCTCAGACTTATACAATACACTGAAAATGAAAAAGCATCTTATGCTGTCGACACAGACTGTCATAGTTTTTTTTTGGGTAGGGTTAGGGGAATAATTCCTGCTTCTTACTCTACATAGGGAGTTTGTATGATCTCGTGGCTGCAGGAATTTCCAGCCACATTTCAAACATAGCAATGCTGACTGAGCACATCTTCGGTTCATTGCTGATAGTCAAGGGAAATGTTCGATAGCTTCATTCTTTCAAGTGGGGTCTTCTTGATTGATAATTTGCACAGACTGGGACATTGCAGGTGGATCTCCAGACTAGGCTTCCCCGAGAAAGACACTGCAGCAGTGCTGTTACCCTCTGTTGTCAATGCTTACCAGACTAGTTCTCCTGCCTAATAAGTTGTAAAGGCTGAGACAAAGTGGGTTCAACTCCCACACTGGGGCCCTACAAGTTTAACAAAGACAAGCTGTCTGATTCAAGGAGTGACTCAGTACTATTTACATGCCACTACAAAATGTCACCACATGTATATTAAACCCTTAAGTGTGGCCCTTGTAGGGACATCATGACATTTTTTTAGAACTCAAAACATTCATTTGCAAGTTTGACACATTATGGTCAGACTGGTCCTGAGACCTAAAACACATTATTATAATTAAACGTAATGAAATTATTATTTAAATTGTGGTTAACAACAACAGTCTTAAACACCTTGCGGCATAATACCGTTTGAGTAAGTTTGAGTAATCCTGAATGTCATGCCAGTATCGTCTACTGGTAGAAAAATAAAATAAAATAAAATAAAGTTTAATAGTGTCCTGATTATTTTGTTAGGCCGGAGTAAAAAATGTCCTTGCTTGGGTTTTGCACGGGTGAAAAAAGCTATTTGCTAACAGGTTACACAATTATTTTCAATTACTATGTACATGATTCCTCTAAGCTCTGTTCAACAGAAATAACATTTGAGGGTAAAAGAAGCAAAGCTAATCAATAACAAAAGTGCCGAGTGTGTTTAGCACAACTTTCTGCAGTACCGCAAATAGTATAGGCCTTACAAATCTGCCTCTTAATTTGTATTTCAGCGAACAGTTCACCCTTAGTAATTGTTGCATTCTCACTTATATTTGTCTGCTATTATACCGTAATGCACTCAATGACACTATTTCCTTGACATTGACAATTCCATAAATCAATATAATCAAAGATATTTCACATTACAAAGACACAGACAAAGGTTTGGATATCCTTATGTAATAAGGTGCATCGAATAACCCAATGTTAGGATTGAATTGGACTAAATGGTTTAAATATTCGTGGGTGTATATGTCTATGGTGTTTTACGTAAGAGAAGTTGACATAGTTTTTAAACCACCGAGATTAACAGGTGCAAAGCGTTTGCATTTAATTCTTTGTTATCCGAACAGACTCGTCTTCAGTCAAAGTGTGTCGCCCTAATCAAAGAGCGCAGCAAGGCTCTGGGTCGCACTTTGCGCCTCTGGTCCCAGCGGAGCGTGGTGACGCGCGCCGTAGCGTGGGGTTTCCCGGGGCTGAGCGCAGGGTTACCGCGCCCATCGCCGCTTGCTTCATGGCCGGGGGAAGAGACTGAGGTGCGGGAGAGGAACGAGAAAGCCTGGCGAAGGAACGAGAGGCAAAAAAAAATTAAAAAAAAACCCAGCCACACCAGACTAGAAGGGTTAGGGAAGCGACCGCGTTCTCTGAACAGACGCAGCGAGTCGGGGCGGCGCGACGCCCATTTGATGAGAATTTAACCGGCTTTGCGGTGCCTCCTGTCCGTTTGCGCCGCCGGCGTGCCCGGTGTATTACACTCGGCAGGTCGGGAAAATATATATCATTTAAAGAACTGGGGAACGGGGAGTGCCGCCCCTCGGTAACTAGTCGGCTTAGCCAGCTGAAAGTCTGCTGATCGCCGGTTGATGAGGAGGAGCGCGATCGGACGGTTTCTGTCTCCACCGTCACCAGTCAATGCCATATATACACAACGGACACCGACGAGTAAAAAAAACTGGTGAGCACATCTGTTTTCTTTCAGATTAACTTTTGAACGTGGTTATTAGACATAACATAAAAACAACCTATGGAATGTGAGCTTCAGAGACGCGGGGGAAAGGGTTAAAAGCGGGTCGTTGGATCATTATATTCGGCGACTGGGGGGGGTGGTGGCGGCTGACTGATACATCTGGCTGGATTTAGGGTTATTGTACTGGGTTCAGGGCTGTCGATTCATTTTTGAGAAATCACCCCGCGGCTTGTTCAAACGGGTTTAAGGCGGCGGTCTGGGTGAATTATTCCTCCGACTAGTTAGTGTTATTTTTGGCGTGGGGGTGGGGCGGATTGTGTCTTAATATATATCTATTTTTTGCTTGTTACAAAATACCCCGGTACTGGTTTTAATAACCGGACAGTCGGTCGGATTAACAAATATTAAAGCTTCAGTGTTGCAAGAAGTGAGGGGGGGTGGTAAACGATCTGAGGAAGGAAATGTTTCATGTCGGTCTGCGGAAGACTTCCCGTTTGCACTGAGCGCAGCACAGCTCAATAACCCGGCCAAACTCAGTTTAACTGTACATGGGAAATTGCCGATCTGCATGGATTATTCACATATATAGCACATATTTTTCGTGCGTAAATGTACGAGGCCAGTAACTGGCTAACTGATTCTGTGGAGGTGAATAGATCGAAAATGAGTATGGATGGCCGTTTCGACTGGCAGCAATAGGGACGACCCACCACCGCCTCCCAGCGAGTCCATACTAGATAGCTGAGAACCACCACCCTCCCGTCTCCCCACGTAGCAAATTCTGCTGGCTTTTTTGTGGTGCTGGAAGAAATCGCAGTCGTGCCATCACCAATGTATAAACGGTATTTCATATTCTAAATTGCACACATCCACAATTATTTATTAAAAATGCACCCAGTGTCGCCTCACGTGATGGAGAGCAGCTTACGATCGCTGATGAGTGGAAAATGGGGGGGGGGCCGACTCCCAAGATGGAAAGATGTCGCATAGACTGTGGTGGTACAGACGACTTGTGTGTGTGGCAGCGAACATCGCTGTGTGCCTGCATGTTGCATTTCGTATCTTGAAAAAGGCCAGGGAGGAGTGCACTGCCGGTCTTCACATTCATATGTACCTCGTTTTCCCCCGACCGTGTTACGTAAAATGGCTATAAGTGACAACCGAGAAGTGTATGTTCTGTGACAGGAAACTGCCTGTGTTTTCTCGGATTTATTTTTTATACATCCAGCAGTACTTATTTCTAAATAGGTGTGTATGCTAGATGTTTAAATGGGTTCTGCTACGTTTAACGAAATACTAACGAGGAAATCGGATTGTAGCAATCTCCTCATTTAAGACGACCAGCTCCAGTTCTTTTCCGTGTGACTGGCGTCCCTTAGCAGCCGCGCCTCCGCTATCCTTTTAGTGTTACAGCAGGGAGGAAATGCATAGGTCTAAAACGAGGAAGCAACGAGTCCTGCCCTTTTAAGACGAGCGGCAAAGGGGGTGGTCTTACAACAATATTAAACCCCGAAAGATGGCTTGTTTTGCCAAATTTCAGTGCATAGGTCTGCACTGTTAATGTAACAGATTTCTTTGCCGGATTGCAGCATGCGTTGCGTTAGCAAAGACTGTCTAAAAAGCGGAGGCTTAATTATTCACAAATTTGATACTCTAACGGAGAATCTTAAAAAGTAAAAAAAAAAAAAAAAAAACGTTATTGTGCCTATTACTTAACCTTTAATGTCATAACGAGAGCTTTGCCTTAATATATTAAATTGGGTCGTATTTGTTTTTGGTAACTCAACAATGATGAATCGATCCAGTTTTATTCTACTCCCTTTTGAATGAATGGGGTTCCTGTGTTCCGGGTCCGGGCAGCTGCGGCGAACAAGATGGCGCGCGCTGGCTCGAGCACAGCGCGTTCTCCCAGCGCGAGACGTCGGCGCAGAGGAGGTCCCCCTTTCCTTTGGTGTCGCCTTGTTTCCCCGACTCAATATTTAACCATATTTACATATTTGTCTCATCTAATGGTGCGTTTTTGTTTAAAAAATACCGTGGAATGTGACTTAAACTATGAATCCTCTAAAGTGTTTAAAAAGTGACGTGCATTGACCTGATGCACGCTGTTAGTTTTGTGGCGTTCTAGAAAGTGTATGACCGCTCCCTGTAAAAAGTTTTTCTGTCAGAATATTATAGTTTTTAAATAAAAAAAAAAACATTAAATCCCCCAGCTTGCACACCTTAGGGTGTTATGTTCATTGCTAATATGATTAGCACCATGCTGAATAGCATACCAGGATGATTAAGCTGGCGCGTTTGATCCTTTGCTGTATTTGTGACATTGCAGAACGCGTCATATGTGCCCACTGGCAAAACTGGAAAATATTCGGAGCTGGTGGAATAAGTGCTTTTAGGCAGACTATTGCAGGACGGTGTCAAGTAGACATGAGCAGTGATACAGCTGGTGCTTAGTTTCATGCGAGTCTAGCACCTTTAGGTATTTTCATGCGTTGACAGTATTCACATTCTGTGGTGCATTGTGGGAAGGGTCTTCGCAGTGGAAAGAACATCACTAGCATTGCTCAAGATCTTTGCCTTCTCTGTATAAAATACCATATTGCAGCAATATTTTATAGTTGATTTTAAGCAGTAAGTTTTCTACCCTCCCTTAAAGATTGACAGCTGTCAATCCTCTTCCTCTGATTCCCAGTTTCACAACCTCTGTAACCAGCCGCTTCTCCTGGAGCTGGCGAGGGCCTAATCCTATTCTCACAATAAATCCACTCCTGGGTGAGATTGTTTAGGAAAATGCCCTGCCTTGCATTTTTTTTTTTTTTTGAGTTCTGGCTGTTCAAACTAGGAAGCTAGTTAGCTCAAATGGCTGCTGCTGTTTTTTATGTTTAATCATATAAAGCAATTGGTGGTGTGCTTTGTGTCACAAATTGCTTTTTGATTAGCTTAACACTGGTATGGACACTGTGGGTTGGCAAGGACTCAGCTCATCGCCCCAAGGTTCCCTTCTTGTGTCTCGGGAGGAGAGCCGCTGTTGTACCCTTGAGCAAAGTGTCTAACCTAAATTGCTCCAACTTTATAAATAGACAAAATTGTAAGTCACTTTGGATGAAAGTTTGTGGCCTGAGCAATACAGTATTGGTAGTAATACCCACAATATTTTAATTTAGAATTGGGAATAATTGTAGTATGTGGTATTATACACATCAATGGTGAAGATAAGTTGTCCCTCGTTAGCAGTCTCTCTACCAAGGTACAAGGTTTTATGTCATTTTATTTTTATGGTACATTTCAGAAGTTGTTTTATTTATTAGTTGCAGTGTTCAAAAAAACCTGATTAACTGCTTGTAATCGCTCACTTGTGGATGGGCTCTTATGTGATAGTATTACTCTACCATATATGGTTTGGCACAATAACCTTGCAAAAGCATAGTCTAATTTACATTAGTCCAGTGTAAAAAAAACTGGTTAGTTACAGAAGAGCTGTCCAGTAGCTGTTAAAATACATTTATGTATCTATACTTAATTTAGTCAGTTTGCTGTGCCAGCTGATAGTCTATCACCCTTTTTTCACAATGACACCAATATTCTCCTGCTGAAACTTATTTTTGGTGTCTTTTTTTGTATGTGAGCAAAATTTTGTTTCTACATGACAATAGTGTTATATGAATCAGCATTAACTAAATTAAAAAATGTAAAGAATGACCTATCTTAATGTATTATACACAAGTGTGTGTTTAAGAGGATGTGTCTGTCACATTCACATTTTTTTTTTATTAAATGCGAAACGCATGACATCTTGGCCAATGAAAAGATGTTTTATGAAATGAGCTACTTAACTAGTAGTATTAACAATTGTATTTATGGTGGTCATTTGTATAGATTACTTTGCTAGTTTTAACAACTGACAACGAACAAATTAACATCAGGTTAACATCATTAGCATCATTGTTAATTGTGAATATAAAGCAAGATTAGTTATCTTCTTGATACTGACAGATTTGCCTCACTAACAGTCCACATAAGCCCATTTAAAACAAGCCATTCACGGATGGCTATGTAAATATAGGTTTCTGTTTGAGGTGTTAAGGGTGTCTCATTACATTGTTTTAGGTTTATTTTCTGATTTGGCTTTCTGAGAAAATGCATTTTTCATGCTTCTGAAATGGATTTTTGCAGCTATGTGTTTTTCATTGGACAGCAATTTGTGTGTGTGTGTGAGCGAGAGAGAGACTGGATTCTAAAATTACAATCGATATTATTTTAAACTCATCTGGTCACGCTTGAGAACTTACACCCTGGGTTACAAGTGCAAAGTGCATCATGCAGATCAACCACATGCCGGTTTGTTTGGGGGGGGGGGGGGTGCGCATGCTCAAGTATATGCAGGATGTTGCTATGATAGAGAACATAATGAGTTAATCTGTGCCTCTTTTGAGCTTCCTGACAACTTACTTTTACTTAACTGCAGAGGCTAAAAATGAGTGACGTGATCGCCAGTCTCGGGAAAACAGATGGTCCTATATGGCTTAGTTGTGTCATAGTGGAAAAAATCACCTAGGATAGACCTATGAGGGGTCTTTATGTTTTGTGATTTTGTGATTTTTGTCAGGTTCCCATTGTACTTGTGCCCAACTCCACCCAAAAAAAAGTAGATTTTTGTTTGATAGTAGGCCGCTTGTAGACTGCTCTTTGCACGAAGCAAAATCCATATTGATATTTTTATTTTTTGCTGACAAAACACACTTTCTGTTTGATGACTAGCTGCTAAAATGGGCCTATTGCTAGAAGTGGCACAGCTCATCCCTCTGCTCTGCTCATCTCTGCTGGGTAGGTGGGTAGGACACACTGGGTGTCTGGGGGTTGGTAGCTGGTGTCTCAGGTGTCACAACCTCCAGGCTCAAGCCTCAGCTCCCAAGTAATTTCCCGCCATTCATAAAACTATTCAGAATTTCACATTTTCTGAATTCGAATCTCAATATGCATTCTGTACCCTACTTGTGTTCAACTACTCGTTTTACGCCATCTTCCATTACCTTAGACCAGTTCCAATACTAAGAACACAACTATGTGAGGACGCTAAAAATGTATGTCTTGCTCCGCCCCAAATATGAAGTATACATCAGTTGCATCTTTGCCAAATGAGACCCCTCCGTTATTGTGGTCTTGGTTTTGAGGTTCGCCCTTTGTGTTGTCTGTCACTCCGCTTACTGTCAGCTGTGTTGCTGTACATCCTGGCTTGTATTTTTTTGTTGGTGGTGCTCCTCTGGGTGACATCATTGCTATAGGCTAAAGCAAAGTCTGGCATCTCCAGCTGCTTGCACTGTTATGAATTAGCCAGCTGCTGTCAGCTGTGCCACATTTTTGCATATAGCACCGGTTTTGCTCTTTAGATTGGCCCTTGGGTAAGCCTAGGCCAGCTGTCTTCCAGGCACCATGAAGCAGATTAAATTCCTGGTGTTTGGATTTCAGCTTTTGGGATTACCACTGTGGTCAACGATAGTGCGAGTTTTCATTTTTTTTCCTAATCTGATCATATGCAATGCTGAAAGAAATGAAGCTTAATTTGCTGTTTGTACATGTATACTGGAATTCTTTGTGTCCCATCTTGCTGCTCTTTGAGGCACACACACATACAAGTGAGGACACATGGTCATGTGCTCATCTGGAGCCTCTGGAGCATTTTCTGGGATTAAGCTTCGCCTCATGGGTGACTATTCCGCTGAGCACTGGACTCAAGCTGGCAACCTTCTAATTACAAGCACAGAGGCCTGTCAGCTGAGCCCCTCACACTATGCATTTCCAATGATACTGTGATGGTGACGAACTTCTGTTCTGCACGAAGGGTGAATCTTTTTCGGTTTACCATGCTGTGGTTTGGGTAGAATTCATGATTACAAGACAGTATGATATTTCTGGCCCCAAGTGGTATATTTTACCAGGAGTTTAGTGCAGAATCCAGGAAAAGCATAGTAGGATTTCACAAGTTGTTGGAGGAAAGTTTAGCCAACAACCACATGCTTCTGCTGTGTGGCTAATTTTTCACTTCAGTTTTGATCAGAGGAACATTAAATATTCTTCTCCCTTGGTATTCCCATTTTTCCCATCCATTCAGATTGAGGTAGTTCATCTGAGAGAGAGAGGTCAAGGTCAGCAGTTAGGTGCTTAGCAGGTAGGTCAACAGCACAGGCACATGCGGGCCTTCTGAAGCGAAAGACACGCATGAACACGCTTCCAAAAGCCTATGCTCACCCCGAAATCTTGTTGCACCTGATTGGGTATGGGTGTTCCTACTGGGGATGTGTTACAGCAGCCCAGGCGCGGAGGAGCCCAGAGTGTGTAAGTGGTCAGATGCCTGGGTGTGGTCTGTAGGCATCAAATGCAGAGCATTTGTGCTTATTTCACCAGTTAAAGCCTCTCTCCTGTGCTCGTGCCTTGGTTATGTAAACCTGTCAGCAGACATTAACCAAGTAGAGAAATCATAGCTCTGGGTGAAAACCAGGGGCCCTTAGAATGGGGCATCTGGGCACCTCTACAGCATCTGTCCCCACTAATGATCTCCCATCTCTGAAGCAATTCAATACACATCTCAGTGCATTGCTAATGGTACAATACATTAAAGATACGGAGCATCTTTGTGATACAATTCACCCCTATTTTGACGCCGGACACACCCCCTTCTCCCACGAGACTTGGCCAAGAGACTTGCAGAGAATTGGCCACTGACAGCTGTGATCTGGAAATGACAGAGTGCTCTTGAGGCACAGTTTAGAGAGGGGGAATGAATCTTGATATCACATTATTGGTCACGTTTGGGTGATGGTGAATACGACTTGGCAAAATAAATAAAGGCACAGGGCTTCTACTAATAATTACTGTAACCCTGGTTGTGTGCTGCTTCCAACTTGAGTGAGCTAGTGAACAGGGCAGGCCAAGGCGGGGACCCTCAGGCTGTATTCGGTGGTGGTGATTTCGAATGGCGTGGTGAGAGATGCTGGCCCAGGCATGGTAATGCAGCGGTATCAGTGGTGATATCAGGCGTTCTGATCCAGCAGTATGATGGGAGAGGTGGGTAATGGTGAATGCGAATTAAAAAAATAAAACTGAAGACTTGCTTGTAGACCTAAATCTTAATTTAAAAAAGTTTTTACTTAGGAAAAAAGAACAGCAAAGCAAAAAACAAACTTTGGACTGTATTAAAGATTCTTCCTCGTCGTCATAAACATATTGAGCGATTCTTCTCCCTTCAGACAGAAAGCTTGCTTTGGTAACGCAACAGTTTCCCATAGTCACAGATTGAACTTTCCAATGTTGGCTCCATAAAAAAATTATCAAATACAACAAAATTATAACGTAATATTTAACTAGCTGTTGGCTCAATTATACTTATTTGCCCTTGAAGAACTCACTGCTAATTAACTTTACCATAGCACGCATCGCTAAACATAACTTTTAAGCCAAATCTTTTAAATAAACCAAATAAACTTCCACTCATTACCCAACATGCTTCAACATATAAACATACGTATGACTTACTTTTATTCTCCTAGAAGTTGGATGAGCTAGGAGCCATATTTTAGGCTTTCAAACAGACACAAATGAGAGCTTGCGTACAACAGCTTGCAAACACAAGAAAGTTTGCGATAAAAGACGCATCCTCCTGTAGTCTGGAATCATAATGCCCTGAAAAACCAGTAACAACAGTTGTGAGATGAATAATACAAAACTAATAAACCTAAATGATTTAACTCACTATTCTACAATTATAAATTGGATTTCACCGATGCAAAGATGTTGGAAACAGTGTATTCCAAATTGTATCCATTGCACAATTTTTTAAATCGGGGAAGTCACATTGGAAACGTTTATGTAGATGCACAGTTGCAGTTTGGTTAATCTGGTCATCCCTATTCCCCAACATTTGCCATCTAGCTCAGTCTGCTTCCAGTTAGCAGTCCCAGTGACCTGCACTGTCCCCCTTCACAGCACTGAGCTGCCAGCTTCCATTTGCTAGCAGGGTTTTGGCCTGCTTGCAGGATAGCTGTGGTCAGGGTTACTGTGACACTGACTGGCAAGCAGAATAAAAATGCAGCCAATGTTCAAAGCACACCCCATGCTTGTAAGAAGGACAAGCATGTTAGCAACTGCTCTGTGATCGACTTGGACTGGAGGTGAGATGCTGACTTGTAGGCTTTATTTCTTGTGATGCTCATGTCTGCTGTGGCATCCCTTCAGCTGGGGGTCAGTACCCCCTCCACACCTGTGAAGGTGAGGTTGCTGTGGAAACGGCTTTGTTTAATGGACGAGTACCCCCTGTGTGTGAAGGAGAGGCCTGGGTCTCTTGTATACACCGCGGTGAAGCCCTTGTTTGATTGTCATGGAATGCTGTGTGCAAAGCAAACGAAATACATATACCCAAAAGTTGCAGGACACTAGGTTGCATGCGCAAGCTTGGCAGTGTAATGCCGCCATGCTGATCATCAGGCTAGGTCTGCATTGATTATTACTGCCTCGATTGGTTAGCCTGAGAGATTTGAGATTCACAAGCAGGACACTGGTTTTTGTGGAATCACGGCTGGTTTTTATGGCTGGAAAAATCAGTAGAAGTACATTTTATGTGACTTGTTGAAGGGTTGTGAGCCTTAAACAACTGACATGCTTACAGACAGGTGAGTAATGAGAAAATGCAGGTCACACTTACTTTTGAAGTCATTCTCCTGGGAAAAAGTACAGCCTTTCTCAATCTAATAAGCTTCTCAGAGCTCTTCATGGTAAGGTCCAGAAAGTGCAATGCTCAAGGTTTCTCCTACAAGTCGGGCCCGTGTTTGTGTAAGCTTGTTGCATCACCAGGCTGGTAAACAGTAGTGTGTGTTCCTGTGGTTCTCAGCTGGGGAAAAAATGTTTTTTCTGAAAACCAGTCCCACCCCGCCCTCAAGGTAGAAATATCTGCTGGACCAGGCCATGCTGTTCCACCCCTTTCTGTTTTTCTTCCTGCCCCAGAGGAGGATATGGGAAAAGGAATGGTGTGGGGGAGGGGGGGGATGTTGTAACCTTTGACCTCAGAACTGGCGTTGTAGGTGCCATTTCCTTGACCACTGTATTGAGATTCATTGTTCACTCCCAGGGTTTTACAAAAGTCTCTAGATCTGGTGAAAACGATGGTGGTGTCTTACACAGGTAGAGTATGAGAAAATGTAAAAAAAAAAAAAAAAAAATGTCTAGTTTGCATTTCAAGTACAAAACTCCGCATTTATGGGTGGTACCAGTGTGTGTGGACTGTTTACATGTTCTGAGTGTTTTATGCCCCACTGAGTTTGGTGCAGGCATGGGGCCATGGCTATTAAAAACTCATCCACATGACATTCATGTGGGTAACCTGTAAGCACTCCTGTTTAATCCCCAGAATAACTTGTTGATTTACTACTGGGCACCAGTACCATGTGTTTGGTCCAGCATGTTGGGAAGCATGTTGTATCCAATGTAGGACCTCTTGGTGTGACATTTGACATTGAGATTCCTGAAAACACGCCTTAAGCTGAGTGTAATTATCTAAGGGATAGTAATACCTCAGCCTGAAGCTTTAAATCTGTTGACCAGCAGTGGGTGTTTTTCTATGGCTTAATGCTCCCTTCATTCGTATCGATGCCTGCGAATGAGTGTTGAACCATAAGGTAAGAAACCAGCAGGATGACTTCGACTCCGACCTGTGTTGCTCTGGCCCAGTTTCGTGCAGCATATCTCAGCTGCAACCACTGCATGCAAAAATGCCCTCTTTCTGCTTTGCATAACTGCACCGTTTGCATCTCGAATACGGGAGAGGAAGGAGTGCCCGCTGTGGTTTGCCGAGCGCCTGGTGGTGACGATTTGCATTTATGTTTCCTCTCCGTTGTCCCGTTCGCTGTGCTACTCCGACCGCTTTGCTTGACACTTGCTAACCAGCCGTCCACCTGCTGCACGCGAGGCAGGATGGGGTCACTAAGTCCCGGATAGGTTTTGGTTTGCCCTTCAGGCTTTGATATTTATACGTAAATATAAAGAAGCTCGAATGCGGCGTGGATTTTAAAATACAGCTAAATAACCAGAAGCTCTATCTATTACACTGTAATAATTCCTCTATGCACTTCTGGTGGACTGGAATTCAGGAGTTTCATGCTTTCAAAAAGTCACAATCGAACAGCATCCATCACGCATGCCAAACACTACCCATCATTTGCCTGCTGACCTGCAATGTCGACCTCTGTCATTGTGTGGATACCGTTTGTTTTCTTTGGTAGAAACTCGCATGTATTGCAGCTCTGATGGGTTGAATATGACCTTTTTGTGTTTTTTTTAATGATAAGCAGAAGCTTTGAATGCAGCAACATTATTAATTGTTCATGTTTTTCAGGATAAAAAAAACAATAGTAAAAAATATTAACTGTTGATTTTTGTTATTTATTTATTTGCAGTTGTGGTGTACTTTTAACTTCTAAAGGATGGTTTTCTCAATTATCTGTATCTAACCAGGAAGAGCTAACATGCTGAAGACGTCTGAACTAACAGGCAACCTGTTTTGTTTCTGTTACGTTTGTAATTTTATTAACATCTCATTGTGGAATGCACTGGGCCCCACAACAGGGGCTGTGCTTCTTGTGTTATATGTCCCGTGTGCCGCTCACTCATGTGGCTGGGAAAGGCCCCCACCGGATATTGTGGGGACCCTGAGGACCCTGCTAGGTCTTATGATTCAAATTTTTAAATGGTGCTTTTCAAAATTAATGTGCAGATTAGCAGCAGCACAGTTGAAAAAAGAGTTTCTATCTACCTCCAGTGTGTGGCCACTGCTTTGTGATTTCTGTTCAGTCTACATTTCCTGTGATGCTTAAAATCTGCATTAGCCCTGAGATCATTTCGAGACTGGAAGAACTGGGAGATGGAAGGATTCATTTAGAGACTTAACATTGCACAAGCCACAGTGTGATTTTGTGCATAACTGTTAGTCTTAATTGGGCTTGTTGTGAGGTAATCTTTTTGTGATTTGTTTGTGGATGTTGTAAGTCATTTGTCACCTTCAGCTGTTGAGTACATTTTTATGCATTGCATCATGTTTAGCTGCTCAGCAGGTAGGTCTGTGGCCTCACACTTTAGCAATACCCGCTGCGTGCTGGTTCCGTGTTTTAGACTTTATGTTCACTGCAGCCCTGCATCGAAAATGCAGTGTGGGATAGATGTGGGGTGTGCCTCACAACTGGAGGTTCTACTTGTTTTTCAGTAACCTTTCAAGTTAACAAGAGGTATGTGAAACATTCAAGAGGCAGGTTAATGTTGAAGGGCTGCTTGCTTAAAAAAAAAGATATATTTCTGATACCTTTTCTTTATAATTTTTTCATACTAAATTCTGGTCAAGCCGGCAGTGAATTTGGTGAAGTATGGAAGATGCATGGCCAGCTTCACTGCCAGAAATTCAGGTGGCAGGGTTATGTTCTGCTTGGAAGTGAAACTTATGCTCTCCTGTCAGAGTAGATAACAGGACGCACACATGTATGGCTACATGTGTATAGTGGTGACATTTACCCAGGATACTGTGAATACTCCAGGATCATTAAGCCGTGTGGTAGCTATGAAAATTCAGAAACCTAAACAATAAATTCTTTTACGTATTTTCACATTTTTATGTGAGTAGTTTGCATTTTAATTTGAAGATGGGGGGATAATCTGACATTTAGTGTTGTTCTGAAGTGATGTTTTGACCAGTACCTCATTCAAGCTTTTCACTTTATCTGTTGTGAGTGATGGTACAGCTACGTTTCCTACTGGTGGGGTGGGGACCTGGTGAACTACTGACAGGAATCTCTTCCACAAAAATAGTGTCGGTCATTATGAATGCCAGCCTACCTGCACTGGACTGTGCTCTCGCCTGGTGATCTAACCGCTTGGCCACCAGAGGGTGTGTTCCTAGAGCTCCGCCTGTGCTAGTGCAGGTGTGCCTTTGCCGCAATGGTGCTAAGTAAGGAGGAAGGTAGGGCAGGTCATGTCTGCCAAATATTTAATATGGAGGAGGTGACATCTATGACTGCTTAACTATTGCACTGTCCCTCTTCCTAAACCTTCAGTGTTCTGCATCGCTTGTAGGCTGGGAAGCTTGTGGGGAGAAAGCTAGTATGGTGCTTAGTGTTCCCCATATTCCTGGCTTTGAGGGATCGTCATCTTTGGTTCCATATCTGTTCTGTGCTTACTGAAAAACATTAGGGATGGAGGTACACGGGTGTTAAGCTTATTCCACTACAAACTGTAATCCTGGTGCTTCTTGCCATGGCAACATAAGAAGCAACAAAAAATTACAGAATTTTACTAGATTTTTTCCTTTTATGGAAGATTCGGGATCCGCAGGGGTGTAAAGCTTGCACACCTGATGCATGTCGGTATCTCGGGTTACGAAGCCAGGGGCTTGCTGGGTTGGGATCAGCCACATAGAACAGGTGTAATCTTAATAGGATTTGGCCTGAGGAATTGAACTGGTGGTTTCTGGGATTAGCAGCTGATGCCAGGAGGAGAGCTGAGGGTCTTTGGTGGGTGGGAAGGGTTGCCATGTCAACCTTCATGGAGTGTAACACAATCACTGCAGCAGCTAGCTAAGCCGGAAGACACAGGCATTTCTTTTAAAGGGGGGTTGTTTACCTGAACGTAGTCCAACTGCAGAAAAACGTGTGAACCGCAGGGGTGTGTCCCCCGACCCAGCAATGCTTAATACACCCCTGGCAAGGTTGCCACCTGCTGTCAAAAAAGGGAATCACACTGAAGGAAATTACACAACTAGTGCTGCAAAAAAGGATTATTTTTATAATCGATTAATAATTTATTAGTCAATCAAATAATTAGTTGAATTAGAATACCGGGTTTATAGAAAAAAGGAAAATCAGCAAGAGGTATCTTTTTCGGTCAATTGTAATTAAAAATGAATGCATTGGTGAGAATGTAGGGGTGTAACAATTTTAAAAATTCACAGTTTGGGGCTGACCTTAGCTTTGAGTATAGCCGCATATCTGTGCTGACGGGCACCTCCGTAGCCTTACGCAGTCGCTCTGTGGCATTTTAGACACGACTCCAAGACCGGCTGGCCTTGCTCCAGTCATACAAACACTTGTTAACTCATTTGAGTTAACATGTTGGATCTGTTTCCGCTAACATAATCAGCATTCAGTGTAATACAGTCAACAGACAGTCATTGTCTTATCGACTAATTTCTTTATGATATTGGTGTAAATTAATGGGAAACCATAATTTTCCCAAACTACTGATTTTGCTGACATGGGGAAGGTCTTGAGCTCTCCAGCACCTGGCCTAACAAACTCAGTCACAATTAGCATGATTTTTTTGTTTTGAACATCTAGTTGTGGATTTAGGTTTTACCAGTGTCAACAAATGTGTTCTTGCGCATTCCAAACCGAAAATTATGTAAGAGAGCGGTACATGACGAATTTGTGTAACATTAAAGCCCTCAGAGGCTCTCTCTTTGGTACACTGGTTTGGCAGATGTTGCTGGATACTGCACTCTTTGACGATGCAAGATTAACATTATCCCACACTTTTGATGTTTGGACTTGTGTCGACCCTCCTCAGACAAACCCGCTGTCTCTGCCATATTTCAGTTGCTAACGATGGTTCTCGGCTCACCAATGTTATTGTTGATGGTGACGTAATTCTACACAATTTTACACAACTAACCGAAAAATGCAACTAATCAATGACAGCCCTGCACACAATGTACCAGCAGCCGGTTACCATGATGCACATTTTTGAGGTAGCCTTAGTCTTGAGGCTGTTTCACCATCACCTACATGGTTGTTCCACGACCAGAGGATCAGCGGGCCCAAGAAGTAACTATGTTTGTACTGCTGTTTTGATGGAGAACCTTATGTTCCTCCCTTTCCAGATTTGCCAGTGTCTCGCCGGCCTGAGTGAAGTATACTGTTTAGAGGAAGATGAGTGAACTGGACCAGCTACGTCAGGAGGCTGAGCAACTCAAGAACCAGATCAGAGTGAGGAGATGTTCCCTGCCACCCACACACACACACACTCACACACTTCAGATGACCTGAACAAGTCTGAAAGGTTGCAGTTAAAATGTTGATATTCTGCTTTTTCTCTCTGTGCTTGTTTTCAGGATGCCAGGAAAGCCTGTGCAGATGCCACCTTGTCCCAGGTAAGGAACTGTTCTGAATAACCAGTTTTGGGCCAGGAGTAAAGTCCAGTGATCCCTGACTTTCTGTTAGAAACCACTATTGTCCTTGAAGATGCATTTAAAGAGAGCACTCTATGTTAGCTCAGCATATTGTGTCGATCTGCCAAGTCATAGAATTAGGAATTGTCAGAGGGGCGCAAATTCCCATGATGGAGTTCCTAGCAGCCGCTTGGACCTTATGGTGAGGTGCTGACTAACAGCACTCTGTTCGTCTGCCCAGATCACGGCGAACGTGGATCCCGTTGGCCGGATCCAGATGCGCACTCGGAGGACCCTGAGGGGTCACCTGGCTAAGATCTACGCCATGCACTGGGGCACTGACTCCAGGTGAGTTCAAGTACCATGGTGTCATAAGGCCAAGAAGTTGCTCAGCGGGGTAAAGTAGTAGTAATGATTTTGCACTGCCTTGCAGGCTCCTTGTCAGTGCCTCCCAGGATGGAAAGCTAATCATCTGGGACAGCTACACCACCAACAAGGTATGCTGTTTGCCTATTGGTGGGTATTTTGATCGATACTGATGATAATGTATTTTTGCCTGATATCGTCTATACTGATAACCGGCTGACCTGAGCGACTAGATGGGGGGGGTGGGAGGTGGGGAATTACCGGCAGTGAAATTTGCCGCCGCTGATTAGCAGAACAATGTTATTTTGTAATCTGTGTGTAATATCTTTTTTTTGTTAGTTTTGTTTTGCAACACAATTTCTGTACAGCCTACTTTACTGATCTGTTCCTTTCGGGTCCAATGTATAATGTACACGTGCGGGCGTGTGTGTCATTCGCATCATTGACGTCATGTCCGTGTTCCGTGCCTGAGCACAGTTGGCGATCACGCTAGATGTGTACTCTGTCCAAATCCGACTAGCCATGCTCTGGCCCTTCTCTTTCAGTGGTCTCGTGTACAGTTAAACGTACTGTGCTTGGGCAGAATATGGAGCGATCATGTGCTCAAAACGAGGCGTTAAACGTGCTCAGGCATGGTACAGATCGCCTAGTGCATGTTAGACTATAAGTGGGGAATAAGCCGACGAAATCCCTCGTCCTCCACTGCAGAAAGTGGCTGATTGTCCAATGTAATTATATCCTTTATTTTAGTAGCTGTATTTAGCTCTGAGGTACTGACTTTGAATATCGTCAGTTCAAATGTTGGCCGGCAATATCAGTCGAGATTGGCACCTCAGACAGATTCCAATGTCTTTATTTTTAATGAATATTGGCTAATACTGATATATACTAGCAAGATTTCTTGCTTAGCTGGATTACTTGTTGGATTTGATTTACCTCAATTTAAATGGCCTTCGCCTTCGTTCAGTGACATTTAGCCCAGACTACCTTAAATCTTACGAATCGTGGTTCAGCAAGAAATCCTGCTTTCTGAAACAGGCCTCCGGCTAATTGTTAAGCATTGTTTTTCGCATAAAATTCTGTAATAAACTGTCAACAGATAAGTTGGACAATATTGTATGTATGACCGATTTGAATGAGCCACAAACAAGACGTATGTGCTAATAAACAGTATAAAACTACAGCTTTAACTTCTGTTGATAATGGGCGCAGCCATCTTGGATTCTGAGCTCGGGTTGTGTAGATTCCACCGAGTTGACAAGTCAGAATTCCGACCTCAAGGGGCGTTCCAGTTGAAATCCATGACTAGGAACTCAGAATTTTCAAGTTACAAGATCAAATGGAACGTAGCAATGACTTCAGCCAGAATGGAATGGAGTCCTCGTGGGACTGTGTGCTCTTCCGCTTTCACCAAGAACCGAGCCGTACCGCTCAGATACTGACGATCTGCATTGATATACATGAGCATATTCCATATATTGCTCATCATTTGGTAAATGTATTGATGCATTGTCGATAACTCAGAAAATTTAATATTCCTACCCCTCTTTAAGAATGTACCATAGAATGGCTAAAATGGAATGGATTCGTAATACAAATTTAAGCAAGAAAATGGAAAATCAGCTAGCGCTTGATGCTAACACGGCAATTCTCACAGATGTGCTAGTGGAAATTAGCACATAGTAAATCGTAATGCACACAGCGTGAACAGCTAATAAGTATCTCTTTGGTTTTACGTCACTGTCACTCTCGTATATCAAGCTGAACCTTCTGCAGTGGAAACCCAGAGCGAGCTGGAACCGCACTGTAACTAGTAACTCTGTGTGGTACGGCCTGGTTCCTGTATGCCAGTGTAAACACGCCACTGATGGGGCAGATTAGAGCAGGGCAGTGTGTCCTGAAAGTGGCTGCAGGAGCAGCTGAGCACCTTGGTGTTAATGTGGCGCATCCCCCACGCAGGTTCATGCCATCCCTCTTCGTTCCTCCTGGGTCATGACCTGCGCCTATGCGCCTTCTGGGAACTATGTAGCCTGCGGTGGCCTGGATAACATCTGCTCCATCTACAACCTGAAGACCCGCGAGGGCAACGTGCGCGTGAGCCGGGAGCTGGCGGGACACACAGGTACCTGGCGGCCTGCCTGCCTCCAGCACCTTGTCCTTCAGCCCTGCACTGTGGCTCTGGGAGATCTGAGTCCCACTGCACCACAACCTGGCCAAATTCTACAATCTTTGATTGCACCATGTGACTTGGGTTTGTTCTGCTTGCCATAGACAGGGTTCACACTTCAGGTTATTAATTGTCTGAGAATGTGCTTAGGAAGGTATTATATAGGGTTGCTGATTACTGACTACAGAACCATTCCGGGTGGACTTGTGTGGGTTCCAGCCAATCAGTGATTACAAAAGCAGCTGATGTCGGGCCCACTGAAAATTGAGATTCTCTTGAATCTTCTTTTTTAGTATATGAATTCTGAGGTCCCTCTGCTGTCCCTCGACAGGTTACCTGTCCTGTTGCCGTTTTCTGGATGACAACCAGATTGTTACAAGCTCTGGAGACACCACTTGGTGAGTGTGTGTGGAGTTGGGGGGGGGGTGTTTTTTATGGGTCTGGTTCTGTCAGTTTGGACTAATCAGTGCTAGATCATGTGATCAGCATGTATCTTTACTTATTTACTCTGTATCTCTCTAGTTTTAATCTGATTAGTGAATCTCACATTATGAAATTCCCGAAGTTCTAATCACAGGTGCTATGTGTCCATTCCTCAGCGCCCTCTGGGACATCGAGACTGGCCAGCAGACGACCACATTCGCCGGCCACACTGGTGATGTCATGAGTCTCTCACTGGCTCCTGACAGCCGGCTGTTCGTCTCGGGGGCTTGTGACGCCTCCGCTAAGCTGTGGGACGTGCGGGAAGGCATGTGCAGGCAGACATTCACCGGCCATGAGTCTGACATCAACGCCATCTGTGTATGTCTGCCTTCCCCCTCGCCCGTTTATCGAAGGGCATCGCTTTTCACATGTGCCCTTTGTTTACATGCTGGTAACAGCTGTCCGTGAAATATAATTTCACACTAGACCTATATCACCTGTGTGCCTCAGGGAAGAATAAAATAAAACGCTCAACTGTTTTAATTAACTGGACAGTCCAAAGCAATGGCCATGTGGTCTTCAGCCGCTTCAGAACTTCGGCTGCTGGGCTGCTCGCTCACTCATGCATGTGAAGATGAGAGATGCTCCACCCCTACTCTGATCTCACTACTACAGGATTAAGAAACAAACATGAAATGATACTCCTGTGGTGTGCAGTGAATCACTGTATTTCTGGTTTTTGGACATTGAGATAGTAAAATTGGAATGTATACAAACACTTTGTTTTATGGTATCTTGCACAGAATGAGCTGGTCATACAAAAATAATTTTTGTGGAAAGCGTTAGGAAAATTTAGCCGGTATGAATTTTCGCAGTCGTCCCTCGATGCACAGCAGTAACCAAATGTCATTTATCATAACATTGCAAAGGAAAACTAGTAAGAGTTACTGAAATGGAAAGATCAAGGATCGGTCCCCTTAATTAACATAGTAGCTGCTTTTAGTTTACACAAGCAGCAGCAGTCCAGGTATTTCCGGATTTTCACATCCATGGTGGTTTTAGGTGACGGGTAGTTGAACGGCCTTATATGCTCTGTGATCCTTTCCCAGACACCTGCATGGCTCATGTTCGCCTTTCTGCCCATTTTCCTGACCACAGTTCTTCCCCAATGGCAACGCGTTTGCCACGGGCTCAGACGATGCCACCTGCAGGCTGTTCGACCTGCGTGCAGACCAGGAGCTGATGGTGTACTCGCACGACAACATCATCTGCGGCATCACTTCCGTGGCGTTCTCCAAGAGCGGCCGGCTGCTGCTGGCTGGATATGACGACTTCAACTGCAACGTCTGGGACACCCTCAAAGCCGACCGCGCCGGTAAGTCACCTTGTAACGGTGGACCGCCATTCAGAAATGCTCAGTGCCAACTGCACCAACTATCATCTCCTACACACATCCTGTGATGAACTGGATCAGCCGAACATAACAGCAAAACCACTTAGCTTCAGCAGAGTTGACCGAACGCCATGTAGCCAAAGCTGCACTGTCTGTGGGCCGGACTAAAAATCTATAGTCGTGCCTAAAATCGTAACAATGGCTCTTCATTTGCTGCGGTTTCCAGGAGTGCTGGCAGGTCACGACAACCGCGTCAGCTGTTTGGGGGTGACAGATGACGGCATGGCTGTAGCCACTGGCTCATGGGACAGTTTCCTTAAGATCTGGAACTGAGGCCTGGAGGTGAGTGAAGGTCGCCTTTAGCAGATCGATCAGCGCCTTAAGTTACTGCTTCATCCTTGAAGATGATGGTCAGTGTAGATGGAATATACTCTGGATTTAACAAGTTATGACACTAAAATATGCTACAACTTTTGACCCTATACTAAAACTCTTTGCTGTTCTTGGATGACTGGGATTAAAGGGGTGGCCTTAAACTGGCCCAGAAATCATTCTTGTACTCTGGGGAGCAAATAAAACTGATAAATTTAGGCTTAAAGTGTAGGCTGGTCATGGGTGAGTGCTAGGGGAGCAGTGTGTTCTTTGACCTTGCTGCCTCTGCTGGTGAAGAAGAGAACAGCATCAGCCACCCTCGTCAGAGCAATGATTGAAAGGCTGCCCTCTCCCTCCTCTGCAGGCTGCATTAGGATTCAATTCGACTGGAAGACCATTCCAACATTTAAAGTTAAACTTCATTACATATCCGATCTTCTCAAACACAAAAGGACTGTAACGAAAGCCCCAGGAACCTTCAACAGGAAAAGGCCTTTCCTCCTCCAAAACGAAAAATAAAAATAAGAGCACAATTGATAGCCCCCGAGATAAGAGAAGTGGAGAATCCCTGTGGTATGAAATGAGTATAAAGAAAAATTGTGAATTTCTTTTTTTTTTTTCCTGGGACCATTTTATGTTTCTACCTTGAAATAGGAAAAACACAACACTATCATCCCATGCGAAAGTGTCATGTATCTTGAAAAGAAATGTTGGAGTATAATTGTATAAAATGGTTAGTTTTTAATTTTTCCTTTTCGTTTCAAGGATTCTGTGGGTGAAACTCCTGCTTTGTGTTCAGAGGAGAATGAGGTTTTTTTTGTCTCAGTCTAAGTATTTTGGATTTCAGTTTGTAGATAAGTTTTAATACAGAAGCCTGCCATTTTTTTCTCCAGCTTTACTGAGGAAAGTTCATGTACCACAAGCAAATGGTGAGAGCTTTATTGGAAATTCCAGCCAGCTTTCAGAGGATGCTGCCTCTGTATGGTTAGTTCTGGATGATTATTCCTTTTACATTTCCTTAATGTTTTTCTGTCTTGCCACAAATGGAAACTTTGAATATACTGAGTAACGTAAAAGCATCCGCTAACCAAGCACATACTGATAAAGGTGATGAATGCTTGTTTTTACAAACAAAAAGCGCAGTTAACAACATTTTGTCCTTGTACATTATTATTGGGTAATATAGTATAATTTAAGATTAACCACACATCTGTATTTCCTTTTTTATTAATAGGCCAGGGCTGTGCGCGTGTGGGGCTGTGCGTATGGGTGTGTGTTCGGGGAATCTCCCTCCGAAACTTCCTGTTTAATCTGCAGGTCTTTTCCGTGCGTGGAAATGTAGTTCCTTCTGTGTGAATGAAATGTACAAGTTGCCGAAAATTAGTGAAACCGGTATGTTTGTTTTATGGTGTAAAAAAAAAATACAAAAGTTTCAGCCTGGGGTGGTGGGACTCCTGGAGTGACGCACCACTGTTCCAGGGGGGTGTGGTGTATCTGGGCCGTGGCCTGAGCGAGGAGAGTCGTCCATAGCTGTGTACATTCACCCACCCCCAAGTCTGAGCCAGGCACGGAAATGTACATCAAACCCACACTGTCCACATTTACAATGATTTGTTGTGAAATAACCACACCACCTCACACGCATGCGCACACATGCACACACTCAAACACGCATGCGCACACATCCGGCTAAGAGATTGATTTATGTAGCAACCCGTTTTCCCAGTACCGAAACGAGTGCTAGAATCATTTTGTAACACAGGATTTTCTGACTTAATTTACTGTAAAAAAAAATTAATAAATAAAAATTTCAAAAACAGGCCAGCCTCTGGTGGGCAGGACCGCCCCTTTCCTGCGACAGATGCCGTCCTTAGCTAGCGACATCTTCCATTTCGTTGTTTCCTATGCGACACTGTACAAAAAAAATGTGATGTAATTGTGTGTTAGGCCTGGAGTTAAAAAATAATAATAAACAATGAATGAATTTCCTTTTCTCTTTCCATGAGAAGTGTAGAGCTGCGCCACTGTATCCACTTCACTTTTTTGTATTTAATTTCAAAGTCTTTCAGTGTACTGCAGAAAGCTGGATGCAAGATAGAAACTATATTAAAATGTACTGTTATTTAAGATGTAATAAAAAAGCAGTTTGAGACGTTTCCCTGTTTTGTCTCTGCCTAGTACCCCTGTACCCAGTGACGGGTCGGTCAGCTAGATTTTTGGCCCCCACTCAGCGCCTGCAGTCGGCCACGTGACTCGACGAAACGCGGCCAGAGTTGGGTCAGCGGTGGCTCAGGATATTCGGGCTGCTTCTTCAGTCTGCAATTAGTTTGGTAATTGGGTCAGTAATATTTAGCAATTGGGTTGGGGGGCGGGGGGTGTGCTGGTTCTTGTTCTGCCTCAGTTGAGTTTTTTCGTGGAGTTTCAGGTGGACATTGGTTAGCTCTCCCCACCTGTGGCTCAGGAGGAGGGAGACACAGGAAGTTTAGAGCGATACACCCCCCCCTCCCCCCGGTTATGTGTGTGGTTACTGTCATCATGTTTACAGGACACCTATGATGCTCAAGGCTGTCGGCTTTTCCCTAAAGTTCAGGAATTTGGATATAACTTAAGTAAATATATTAGACTTAACAGGAATTATCCAGTTGGTGAATAGAAAGTTAGTTATAATTTCAGATTGCAGAAGTCAGATTAGCAGTTTGGAGTTTCTCATATTCTCAGGTCATGATAATGTTATTTGTATTCATACACATGAAGTTCATCACAAGGCCCTCTTGCAAAGGCTGAAATGGGTCCCTTTGGACTGGACTAACCAAATCCCACACAGGCTTATTTTTAATTCTGTGTAACGTTTTTTGGAAACACTAAAAATGGTCTTAATATTTATTGAAAGCAAGATGAGTAAGAAAAAAAAAAAAACTGATCGACCTGTGTTAAACTATGCTAAGCTTGTGTGCGTATATGGTGTGTGAGCCAATTAGAGGAGAGAAGAATTTCCGGTAGGGGCAAAATAAATGTTGTCTGCAGGTACGATGTGGGCATGCAGACTGCAAAGCACAGTATCCATGAAGATCAGCCCAGTGCTCACTCTTCCCGTCAGTTCATCTTGAAAGAGTCTCCTGTCATCATGGCCACAAACTCTAGGGGGAAAATCAAACGTTTTATTAACTGCGCTGGGGGAAAAAGGTATGGTTTAAACTAGGCTATTAAATTAAGGAGAAAAAAGCACTACCTAGGAGCATATGGCTTATCTCACTTCCCATTGGTTAATTTATTGCATCCTGCTGGGCAAAACCAATGACACTGTACAATAACCCCAGTCACTGTGGGTTTCCACGCCTCATTTCTCCACTTAATGCTGAAATAGATGTTCTGAAGACCAAGATGGCAAACTCATCTGCCTTCATTACCTTCATAATCTATGGTTCCGTCTCCATCCTTATCGGCCTCCTTCATCATCTGCTCTGCCTCTTCAGCATTCAGGGGCTCCCCGGCATTCATCAGGACGTACCTGAAATGTCACCGAGAGCCAGTAACCAACCTGAATCATCCCTGGAAAAACACAGTGTCCACCTGAGTCATTAGCCTCTCCACTGCTCTGTGTCCAAAACATTTGTCAGGTAGATATTATTAGCTCTGCTGTGCTGATGTAGCATCTGCTAATAGCCTCTTACCCACAGGCAAATAGTCCTCAGCTCATCGGAAAGGCCTATCGCAGTGCGGTCCATAGCCATCCGGCCATTAAAAGCACTCTCAGCACCCCCAGCCCGATACAATGCGATCAATTATTAAACAATATGAGAGTGAAGATATCCACTGACATACTTGAGAGTGTCCCACTCGATGTATCCCTTGGCCTCTTTGTCAAAAACTCTGAAAGCTGCCCGTAGTTCCTCATCCTGGTTCTTGGTCCGTTCGTGGTACAGTGCCATTAGGCCCAGGAACCTTTCGCAGTTGAAAATGCCTTTACCTGTAAAGGCAATACATATGCAAAGTTTGGATACACATACCCATAGAATGCTTTATTTCTACTGTTCTATATGTTTTAAAATAATTATAGAGATCAAAACTGTAAAACATCATGGAATTATGCACTGACAAAAAAATGCATTAAAATATTAAAAATGGTTAATTTGGATTGGGACTCAGAAGGCTACTGGTTCAAATCATTGGGTCCTTTAGAAAGGCCTTTAACCCTATTTTCTTCTCCACACCAGTTTTCATGAGGTGGCCTCTTGGGATGATCTTCCAGCTGTCCTGAAGGAGGTCTCACATACGCTGAGCACTCATTGGCCACTATTCCTTCACTCTCTGGTCACACTCCTTCAAAACCATTTCTGTTGTGCTTAGGTCAGATAACAAGGTCATGTGACGTGACACTCTATCATTCTCCTTTATAGCCAGCTTGATGTGTCCAAAATTTGACTGGTACTATATATGCATAATGACAGAAACATTTTTGATCATCTATGTTGCTTGCCATTGGTGCGAGAGAATGGGGTTCGAGTCCTACCATAGTGCTGACTAACATGAACATCAACACAACTGAAAAAAAATTATATGAATGTCTCTGGCAGAGTATTCTGTTTAATTGCATTTAATATGCTACAGTACGTACTGTGCATTAGTATCTTGTAAAGTTTGACTGCATTCGTGGTGCAGTCTTAACTAATTTAATGAGATCAATATAAATGTTTTATCAAACAGGCTACCGTATCATGTGGACAAACGTGTGGCTTAATTTGGAGGTTGTATTATTTAGAGAAATTCACATATTACGCAATTTCGCTATGCAGAAGATCCTTTTCCTTTCAAATAATCATCCATCTTCCAACATCTCCCCCAGTACAGGGGCACTATCGGCCTGCAGCTACACTCATAGTTGGGGTTTCCGTCCATTGCAGGGAACATACACTCACAATCAAACTCTAGGGGCAATTTATAGGCACAAATTAGCCTAAACTGCATGCTTTTCGACTGTGGGAGCAAATGCAAATGACAAAAGAAGCACGTCAAAAGTCCACATGCACGGAGTGAGGGCAGGTTTCAACCCCCAAACCAGTAGATACGAGTCACCTCCTGTCATCGAGTCATGGCTACCTTAAATTATGTTACTCGCTTTTTGGTTCACATCCTCTTATTTAGTTCTCATATATTGAGGCTATTAAATGATACACAATGTGGTCATTTGAAATGCGTGAAAAGTGATTGGGATTGAGGGAGAAGTGACTTATGTTCCCAAAATCACAATACATGTTCCCAATACAAAGTAAGTGTCAGGAAAGGTTAAAGTAAAGCCCGAACTGAAGTCTAACTGTCTAAGTATGACTGGGCCTTATGGATTTCAGAAGGTGGCTACATTATTACCAGCAGTTCCTCCAACAAGAAGGCTGACACAGTGGCTCTGTGTGTAGGATCTCAGCGGTGTGCATGTGATGCACTTTAATGGATTCCAGTTTCATCCCACACTCCTAAGACATGTGGTTAGGTGCCCTGTGACGAGTTGGCATCCTGCCCGGGGTATTCACCTGCCTTGTGCTTCAGGCTCTCTGCAACCCTGGACTGGATAATTAGTTGAAGGATATTTCTCCGGATACCTAAGGCGTCACCAGTTTCAATCTACAAGTTTAGGGGTGATAGCTATTTTAGACGTCACTGCAGGCAAAAGTCACAGTCAATGGCAGTTGCTATAGTGACAGACTTTCGCTTGCATTACCGCAACCATGTGTACGTTTTAGGATCCAGGAGGGACTTACATCATTATCATAAAGTGATATTATGTAAACAAGATATAAAACACTGAAAACATTCCTCTTCTGTCTCTTTAAGGATGTTTTCAAAATTTGTCCCTTAGGTGTAACATGTTATCCCCATTGTGTTGAGAACATAAGTCATTCGTTCCGTGACTGTAGATTTATGTCTCTTTATATCCATCGATTTCGCTATGTGATTGATTATGACTATATATATATTCTATGTATATATTGTCTAAATATTTCGGTACGGGTTGGTCATATGTCGTTTGTTCATTTATAGGCTCGGTATGAGTTGGCTACATATATGAGCATGCTGATTTGTTGTAGTTTAATCGTTATTCTTTTTTTAAAGTACAACCTCCAACTGTACCGCTACACCACACTATACGTATCGCGTGTGATGTGACTGAAGTCTCCGAGGGGAGACGCACCGTCCTTGTCCACGTCTTTGGCCATTTGACTGAGCTCGCGTTTGGTGGGGTTGATACCCATCAGGCTCATGAGGCGCTCCAGCTCCTGCGTCTTCACGTCCCCGTTGCCCTCCTCATCGAACATCTCAAACACCCCTTTATACTCTGCGATCTGCTCTTGGGTCAAAGTGCTCGCCTACAAACCAAGACAGCGGCATGTTCTCGTAAATATCACCAGAGAACGTCATGCGGTTTACATGTTTTCAAATTGCCCTCCATGACTTGTACGTGAATCTCACTATACGTGTGTGTTTTGCGAATGACAGGCATCCTCTCCAAGAATAAGGGTGTATTTGGAAATGTTGGCAAATAAGTGAAAATAGTCTGATTTTTTAAAATTACAAATAAATGACAGTTCGATTGTAAGCTGAGCAATGGAGTATATATTTGCACAGGTGCAATTACACAGGTAAGGTAAAGTGATCTATGTGGTACGCTCAGCACGTAGTATTATGGTAATTAAAAAGCAATTATAAGAAAGTATCATACATTCTGATCATTTTCTGTTCAAGTATTTAATTGGATATTTATTTTGTTTATGAAACATATAAGTTATTCTCTGAAGAAATGCTTGCCTATGCTATTCTATTCTCATCAGCTAGGAGAAGACAAATTGTGCAGCAAGTCAATTCTAAATCCTGCACAATCAAACCAAAAAGATAATTAGCTGCATCAGGGACGTCGGAGCGGTATTGATACCCATTTGGGGCCCAAAATCTACCACCGGGGGTCCGGTCGGCAAAGTCTACCAAAGGGATCCAAATATTTCTCCACAAAAGCACTTGGCTACGGCCGGGAGCTGCATACTTTTACATCTGCGAAATTCCTACTATTAAATCACCCGGGTTATTGGATAATAACTTGGATTATTAACTTTCGATCACTTGGTAACTTGTCAATCGATCTTTGTGTTATATGTTGTATACGGAAATATTATGCCTATATCATTATAAATAAATGCGCTTACAAAATTACTTTACATACTTTGTAATATATCAAAATGCGGAGGTTTACAAAAAAAAAAACACATAAAACAAGGCAGCCCACTTACCATCTTGTCAGAGCCTCAGACTGCAATGACCCTCCACCAAAGCAGTGAATATCGGTCAGAAAGTAAACTTCTGTTGTGCATTTTGAAAGACTGTCGTTTCCCTTTGGGGTTTTGTATCCGCATGAGCCTTTTATGGCATTTAGGCGCATGCGATCCTATTTTTGGTGGAAATCGAATGGTACCCAGATGGATGCGTCGTCGTGGGGGTATCGCTGTCTCATCCCGCATCTTAAAATAGTGAATGCGATGCGCTTGCTGGTTTTCACTACAACTCGTCCAGTGAAATGTCTATTAGCAATGTTGTATACGTATTATTGGCTATAACATCTTAATGGTGAATCACATGCCATCTGAAATTTTATTGAAGCACTTAAAATTGAAACAATAATAAACAAATCAAGGTTGAAACAAATAAAAAGCTTCAGAGTTTAGGGTGTTTGTGTAACTTCAGTTGACAGGAGTTATTCTTCTTATGAGTAATAATAAGCATTTCTGAAAAGTTTATAATAGACGCACACCCATATCACTATAATAGATCAACTCTAGTTATTAAGGGACGTTATAACATAAACCCCTCTGGCTCAAGTGTACTTTTCACCACAAACAATCAGATGTTTGGGAATTACGGTAATCAACTACAGATCTCCCTGAGGATGGCTAAGTGCTCACAACTGCTCTACTCAACAGGTGTACGTCTGTCCCATGTGAATCTCCGCGGCACACAACGCCTAATAAGGGACTACCGGCGGGTGGCTGTCCAGGGAATATGGCTCTAAATCAGGGTTGTATGGAAGCAGGTCTTCTATTGGACGTGTGAGATCCGCTAAAAGATTAAAGGACAGCAAGTCTACATAGGAAGACTATATATCTCGGTTAGCAAAATTGGTGCCACTTTATAATAAGGCTATCAATATAAATGGTTTATCAATGGTTTATAATCTGGTTATTAATTAGGTTGTAACACTGTAAATGATTAATAAACAATTTTAAACAACTTATAACACAGTTTTCTTTTTATTAATAAGTTAATTACTACCATTTATAAGTGACAAAAGGGAGCGTTATTGTAAAGTGGTACCGCAAAATTGCTATATTTAACTAAAACAAAAATTACGTAGGAGTCCAGGACATGTAACCTATTTATGAATTTAGTTCTATAGGGGCAAAAACTAATTCAATTGTAAACTAATTTGATTTCTGAATGTTTGATTTTGTTGTTGTTTTATCGCCGCTTATTATTATATCGCTTCTATTCCGTTTTGAATAGGCCTATTTTAAAAAATAATATCGCAACAAATTTTTAAACAAATTTTGAAAATGGATACCATTAGAGGAGAAGTACTGCCAAAGTGTCTATATGGTCTACATATTATTCGTGCATATTAAACAGAACACCACAGACTCTTTACTAATGAAAAAAACAGTACTGTTTCACAAGTTACTGCAGTTAATGATGGGAAACAAAAATGCCGGACCACGCTTTAAAATTTTAGATGGAACTCGGATGACACATTTCAGTTCATACTCCGAGGTGTGATCATTTGTTTATACTAATCACGGCTATCACCGTGCTGCACCAGTTCATGCACCATCACTGGTACTGTAACTCCCAAAAAAAAAAAAGTTACCGCGTCACATGACTTCCTAGGCCACGTGGCTGCGCTTGCGGTTGCGCAGTGTCCACCGTCCTGTGGAGCGGAGTCGCCATGTTCAAAATATGGTATCTTTATTGTTCTCCATAATTTTTGTCCGCCGATGGAGTTTAAATAAAGAGCTGGAATATTTGAATAAGAATCAAGGTAAAGAAAGCAGAAATTCAGATTGTGTGGTGGAGGATGGATCTGTATAGCTATTGGTCCTCCTGGACAGAGTTACGCATGACTTTTAAGCTTTAATGTCGTGTCTGCGGTCCGTTCTGGACTTGTGTTGTAATTTAAGGGACGGGCATCGGATTTATGAGTTTATTCAGTGTTTGGTACTGTTTGACCAACTTTAAAATAGTACTCGGCATAATAATGATGTGGGTTTTGCTTTAAAAATAGCAGCTGACCAACTAGCTGATATACACTTCCATTGAGTAATTAATTTTAAGACACTTTACTGTTAATTTATTTCATATGCATAGTAATTGTATTATTTGTTTGATAGAAAATTATTTATATTAACCGAATTTGTATATTTAACACTGATTAGATGAAGGTGCTATATGATTTGTCACCAGCTTATACTCGAGTACTATCCAGTTAATGTTTATCGTGTAAATTGTGGATGTTTCCTGTGAATAAAAATTTTAAAAAGCTGTTGTTCCTGATCACTTTTTTGAACAGTATTGTCTTCTGTCGTATGAACGTCATATGATGAGAAACTGTAATGTCACATTTTTCTGCAAACAGGAGACACGCTCACTCTAGATCCCGTTATCTGAAGTCTTGTTGCTGCCGCCTTGGAAAGTGGGATTTAAGCATCGTCTCTCTGTGCTGTGCAGGTAACAATGGAACTGCCCAACTACAACAGGCAGCTGATGCAGCAGCTGCATGCCCTGCGCAAGGAGGGTCAGTTCTGTGACTGCACCATTTTGGTGGGTGATATTCCCCACCAGGCCCACAAACTAGTTTTAGCCGCCTCCAGCCTGCTCTTCAAGTCCCTGCTGGAAAGCTCGGACAGTGTTTCCATAGACCCAGCCCTGGTGACCTCGCAGGAGTTTTCCAGCCTCCTGGAGATGGCCTACACAGGCAGGCTGCCACCTGGCAAGCACAACTTTACCCGGGTCATTGCCGCAGCTGACAGCCTCCAGATGTTCGATGTGGCTGTTGGGTGCAAGAACATCCTGGCCAGCCTCCTGAAGCAGCCAACTGCAGCTCCAGCACCATCCCTGGTCAAAGTGCAGCCAAGGTCTATTGGGAATCAGGGGGCCTCCCCTACAGTGTCTGATCCAAACCAAAGACAGGACCCAGGAATTTCGGAAACCCTGGCAGAGAAGGAGTTAGGGGCTGTGGAGTCTGAGGTACAGGGTGCTGTGAAAGTGTCTCAGCAGGTGGAGCAGATGCTCTCCAGCCCTCCTCAGGACTCCTCTGAAGAAGCTCACCAGAAAGCCACAGACAAAGCAGGTAAGCGAGGGCTGCAATGCCTTCGTCTCCAGTCTTTGTGGCAGTTGCTGTCTCTGCTTTCCACAGGTTTGTGTTCTATCTGATGTGTTATGCAGTTTGCAGATGATATACTGGGTGCATTTCAACCTCACCTCATTCCTTCTTCTCTCAGGCTTGCAGGACAGTTCTGAGAACCTGGAGCTTCTGACACAGAGCCAGGACAAGATCGGCAGGATTATTGGGGACGTCCAACTGTGGGTGAAGGCTGCCGAGATGTGGGAAGGCATCCCGGGTGTGGAGAAGAAGGCAAGCGTGGGGTTCTGAGGGCTTGGGGTTGGAACAAGCTTTTCCAAAGTAAACATTAATCAGTACACAATTGTTTTATATCAGTAGTGTACTTTTACCAGTAGCCTTTAATAATCAATCATGTGCATGTTTTATATAGCAATGATTATTCTAGAGCAGAAGTGTTGAAACTGTGGGGTCCTTGCCCCAGGGGGGTGCAATGGAATTGGAGGGGGGGAGGGGGTTGAGCTGGAGGTAGATCTATTTCAAAACTGAAATCTTCATTAATTTTAAAAATATTGTGAACACGTTATATGAGGCTAACAAAATAAAATAATTAAAATGCATAAATTAGGAAATGCGTACTGACTACATCAAACTGTTATAACTAGAAGCATAATGAAAGAGAACTGAGTAACTTTCCCACTGTAATGGCTTACATACTTGGAAGAGCCATGGAGAAATTACTAACTGCTAGTAGTGTTAAAAGATTAATTATTAATTATTCATGAATTAATTAATTAATTTCAAAATGTGATGGCAACACAAGAGCTGCATGGTGCCACAGTGGTCAGCACTGTCACTTCACACCTCTGGGACAGTCTCTGCCATGGCTCCGTGTGTGTGGAGTTTGCATATTCTCCCCGTGTCCTCGTGAGGTTCATTTGCATGTTCTCCCTGTGTCCTAGTGGGGTTCGTTTGCATGTTCTCCCCGTGTCGTCGTGGGGTTTGTTTACATGTTCTCCCCGTGTCGTCGTGGGATTCGTTTGCATGTTCTCCCCGTGTTCTCGTGGGATTTGTTTGCATGTTCTCCCCGTGACCTCGTGGGGTTCGTTTACATGTTCTCCCCGTGTCCTCGTGGGGTTTGTTTGCATGTTCTCCCCATGTCCACGTGGGGTTCGTTTGCATGTTCTCCCTATGACCTCGTGGGATTTCCTCTCCAGACTCCACAGTACAAAAACATGCTGAGGTTAATTGGAGTTACCAGAGTGCCTGTAGGTCTGCATATGTGAGCAAATTATGTGTGAATCCTGCGACTGGGAGGATCCCCATCCTGGGTTATTCCTGCCTTGTGCCCTGTGATGGACTGGCACCCCATCCAGGGTGCCCTCTGCCTTATGCCCTGTATTTTCTATGACCTTTGTCCAGCTAAAAGTCTCATATCATGTACATAATATCTTGACCACTCTTGCTGTGCCTCCTGTCTTCCCAGGTGATCCTTGAATGCTGCAGAGGAGGCTGCCCTGGGCCCAGCGCCTTCCACAGGCTCCTGCGCAGCGTGACGGAAGGCGGGGGCCTGTCAGTCCGCACGCTGTTCTCGCTGCTCAGCCTCCTCAGGGAGCACCGGCCGGAGCTGGGCACTGCGCTGGGGGGCCAGGCGGGACACCAGGAAGAGGAGGACGCCGCCATCACGGATGCAGGTAAGCAGTGTGGACCCGGCAAAAGTGTGTAGATATGTGCACCAGACACGCTAATCACGTGCTTGGCAGAGCGGTCAAGGCGTCACAAGGAGTCCGGGTGGCACAAGCAGGTCAGTCACCATGGCAACACTTGATGGGAATCATACAGCAGCTCCGAGTCTAGACCTGGGTCAGGTTCTGGCTTCACTGAGATTAAGGACCTTGAGAGTCTCACATCCAGTGGAACAACCACCCTCCCCAGTTCCTGGGTTTGGCTGCTCACGCTGCCAAGAGAGATGGGATGTCAGTTTGCTGAACAGCCACGTGACACTCATTTATGTAAAAAAGAACATCCTTTAACCGATGAGCCGGTCTGGCGCCCTCTTGTGTTCATGTGGCAGATGTGAATGATCAGGAGAGGCCGGGGCGTGGCTCTGTGCTGCTGGAGCATGCAGAGGAGCTGGCCGCCGCCCTGGCTGACACGGAGTCCCTGGGGGATCGGCTGACGGCAGCTGCAGGACGCTGCGCGGGGGGACGCGTCTTAGAGGTGAGGGTGGCGTCTGCGTGAACCTGCGAGATCGTTGGCGCAGTACAGCAGCGGCAGTGAGACCCCATCTGTGCCCTGCCCCAGGTAGTGTCTGAGTGCTGCAGAAGTGGGACCCCCCGTGAGGTGGCCGCAAGCCTGCTGGCAGCCGTGGGCCAATCAGAAGCAGGCCTGACCGAGGGCGACCTCATGCTGCTGCTCCAAGAGCTCCAAGATGGCAGTCCCACACTGCAAGGTCTCCTAGCCTGCATCTGGCCCCAGGAGGACCCCGCAGGTGCCCAAAAATGTGCCATCAATGAAGAGCAGTAATGCTATGAATATTATATTATAAAGCATTTTATTTTATAATGCGCCTATGTAGATCTAGGCTTTCCATCCATTCATAACTGCTTATATAGCACAGGGCACAAGGATGAGGATACCGTGGAATGCTTATCTGTATATGTGGGGAAAACTGTAGTGTGGTCTCTGGGTGGGATGGCAAGTAAGGAAACATGACCTGGGCACTTGGGCATGGGGAATGAGAGTAGAATTGGCACCATGTCATGGATAGGACTGAAGACTGCTTCTCCACCTGAGCAGTTATGCTGTCTGGTAAATTCCTATATATTGAAATATTTAAATTAGATGCCCTGTAGGGTGTAGTAAAAGCAGCCCATCGACGCATCAGTTACATGTATGTCACGCATATTAATGGTGATGGTGATGGTGGTGTGGGCATCCGCGTTGCTAGGTGACCAGGAGGAATCAGACGGATCTGAGCTCTTGAGGAAGTACCGCAGAAGACTTTTGCAGGCTGTGTCTGACCCTCAACTACTTCTGGATAGCTTGGAGACCATGACGGGGTTCCATGCTGAAGAGAGAGAGGTAGCAACTGTTACCAAGACAAATGATGGTTACGTGTGAAGTGTTGTGATGCTGCAATATGTAACAAGTGTGGAAAACAGCTCCAGTGTTGCCTGCGCTCTTAGACAGCTTTCTTCCGTTGTCCCCTGTGCTCCCTCCGAGTGATCAGCTTATTCATGTGTTGCCTGTGCTCTGACCACCTTCTTCTTGTGTTGCCTGTGCTCCCTTGGTGTGACCTCCTTCTTCCGGCGTTGCCTGTGCTCCCTTGGTCTGGCCGCATTCTTCCTGTGTTTCCTGTGCTCCCTCGGTCTGACCGAATTCTTCCTGTGTTACCTGTGCTCCCTCGGACTGACCACCTTCTTCTTGTGTTGCCTGTGCTCCCTTGGTGTGACCTCCTTCTTCCTGTGTTGCCTGTGCTCCCTCGGTCTGACCGCATTCTTCCTGTGTTGCCTGTGCTCCCTCGGTCTGACTGCATTCTTCCTGTGTTGCCTGTGCTCCCTCGGTCTGACCGCATTCTTCCTGTGTTGCCTGTGCTCCCTCGGTCTGACCGCATTCTTCCTGTGTTTCCTGTGCTCCCTCGGTCTGACCGAATTCTTCCTGTGTTACCTGTGCTCCCTCGCACTGACCGCATTCTTCCTGTGTTGCCTGTGCTCCCTCGGTCTCACCACATTTTTCCTGTGTTGCCTGTGCTCCATTCGTCTGACTGTATTCTTCATGTGTTGCCTGTTTTCTTGCAGCGTGCCAAGGACCTGCTTCAGCAGGCCAGCAGCGCTCAGTGCCTGGATGGGCTACTGTCTGAGACCCTAGAGGGGAGAAGCCTTTCATCGCTGTCTGTGTGGAGGCTGCTCTTCAAGGCAGCGGCTCGGCACTCCCCGCTGGAGGCCCTCATCCAGGAGGTCCGGGAGCAGCCAGGAGCACAGAGGCTCATTCAGGGTGGTGGGTTTCTGTGCTGAGGTTAGGTGACGGTCAGCAATGGCCACATGGAAGTCGGTTGGAAAGGGTATTATTAAGGATTAAATCACCGTTATTTAGTGAGCTGTACTTCAAGTACTACTCTATTCTAAGCAGAATTAGCTGTACTACTGAAAGTACCAGTATCAGTTAGAGCAGAGGTGTATGAACAGGTCGATCTCTCGTACCTTCTTAGTCGATATCAACAATCAGCCATCACCTTCACCATGCTGCATACATTAGCATGCTTCATTGTGCGTCAACAAGTTACCAGCTAACTTTATTAGCATACACTGGTCACCGACGTGTTGACTACGAGGTGCCAGTGGCCACAGGGAACATTTTTATATGAATCCTAACTTTACTCCCCCCCCGCACCGCTATCGACAGCTTTTAACCTGGCCCTCCCTAGATTTTTGTTTTAGTAACTGCCCCCGTAAAAAAGGTTGGATTCCACGGGTTAAAGACCTGGGGGGAGTTAACGCCTCGGATTTCTCCGTTCAGCAATGGATCCAGAAAGCCTTCATGTTGACCTGCTGCTGAAACACAAGGCCCTGATCCTGCAGGTCCAGGGGCAGCTAGCCGCTCTGGAGGCGGGGCTGCGGGCGGCCAAGGACCCCCCAGAGGAGATTCCCGAGGTATGCCCGCCATGTTAATGACACTTGTCGCCCTCCTGGGCCCCTGCGGCGGTCTAACTGCTCCTCACCGCAGTTTCTCAGCGCCTGCGGTTCCAGGGAGGGGAGCCCGTCTGTGGGTGACGTCCTGGTCCAGGTGCTGGACCAGAAGCAGCTCTGCGCTCAGACTTTCTGCAGGCTGCTGTCCCTCAACCGGCTGAGCCTGCCGTTGCTGGAGCCCCTCTTCCAGGACCTGGAGCGGGCCGGTGAGTCACGTGGCTTCCTGTCCCTGGGTTGATAAATGCTAATGTATTTTACAGCGGTCACTATTACGGAATTAAATTTGATTTAAAAAAAAACACGCATTGATCAGAATTTCATCAGTTCTGTGGAAGCACTGTGCATTGAAAGTGAATGAAAATGAAGTAATCTGTAAGTGCAGAGCAGGACATGAACATCAGCGCAGCACGACTGCAGTGCAGTAACACCTTAAAAGACAGTGTTCAGGTTTGGCGGACGTGCCCAATAATGAGAAGGTTTCCATATGGCGCTTTTCCAGTGTCACCAAGGACATAAGAAATTTACAAACGAGAGGAGGCCATTCGGCCCATCAAGCTTGTTTGGGGAGAACTTAAAATTGTTGTTAAAATCTTATCTAGCTCTGATTTAAAGGAATCCAGGGTTTTAACTTCCGCTACACTAGCAGGAAGACTATTCCATACTCTAACTACATGCTGTGTAAAGAAGTGTTTCCTCAAATTTGTT
>JAABNY020000129.1:19790498-19812894 GCA_015164015.2 Brevimyrus niger
ACCACGAAGCAGAAAACTATAAAATTATATTATGATGTGTGTGGGGGGGGGGTGTGTGGTGGGGTGGGGGGGGGGGGGGGGGGGGGGGGGGGGGGGGGGGGGGCAGACACATGCTCACAGGGCGGAGTGATTCTATAAATTGAAAGGATGGCGGATTCCAATATTTCGCACTGGAGTAAAAATCAACAGAACAGCACAGCGCATATCGTCTCGGAAAGGCTTTGTCAGGACTGTCAGCAGGGGTTAGCTGAACGGTTTAGCTGGCCTCACGCAGCGCTAAAAATGCCCCTCAAACGGTAACTGACAGTATGGGCTACAGAAACATCAGCAGCAAGATCTCAGCATCACGTCATCTGACGTGAGGGGGAACAAGGCCCATGCATCAGGAACACTGAGACATTTACAGCATCATGAGACTGATCCACAGATCAAGCCTCTCGCTGCACGAGGACAAGCACTGGGACCTGTGTATAGCCCTCTCGTTCGCTGAACATTTTTGACTACAACGCCAAATCTGCTTCTTTCCAGTCATCCCATACAATTGTGATGTTTCATCTGGGGGGGTGGGGGAGGACCTCTCAAAGTCCCGGGTGGAACAGCCCCACCAAAGTGGTAGTGAGCCGTTCTATTGCATAAAAAGTTCCTTCAGACCTGAAAATGCATGTGTCTGCAGTGTCCATACCTCCGGACTGGTGGGGAGGGGGGTGAGATCAGGAAGAGAGCTTCTTCTTGGGCAGGTAGGCACTGGTGATCTGGTTCATCACCACCAGGGCCGGGAAGAACGGCAGCAGCAGGAAAACGTACCAGGGCGGGCCGCGCACGGTGGCCTGGAACCAGTCGCTACAGACGGCCAGGACCACGGTGCCCGTCGACAGCAGGTAGGCCAGCAGCCCGCAGGTGGCGTGGTAGAGCCGCAGGCGGGAGACGGCGGTCCCTAGGCGCAGACGTGGCGACAAGAGCAGCCCCACTCCGCAGCCCGCCTGGAGCACTGTGGCCGCCAGTGTACTCGCACCCAGCCAGCTGTGCCAGGTGGTCAAGTGGGGGCGCTCCGACAGAGACTTACTGGCCACCATGAAGGCCAGGCCGCCGGCCCCACCCACCAGGACCAGGGCCTGCAGGAACCAGTGCATTCGCACCTTGGCCTGCCGGGACTTGAAGCAGAAGGGGGTGCACTCAGTGGAGAACAGAAGGATCCCCTCGGTCATACACAGGCAGAACTGCGTGTGAGAGAGAGGGCGTTCAGGCTCTGGGTCACCAGGCATCTTATTCTTATCACTGTCATTATTTCTCCTTACAGCGCTTCTCTGTTTGTGCTCCTGGAACTAGATGGACGCTCGCTGAGACGCGTCATCGTTCAGCAATGCTGTCGGGTCAGAACGGCTTGTCACATACACCTACCCCCCCCCCCCCTTACATTACTGCTAGCCTAATCAGAGCTTTGTGGCATCTATGACTGACATCCCTGTTATTGTCACATTGAGGCATCCAATCACACCAAAGTAAATCAGCACAAATTACGCCCCCCCCCCCAACAGCTTACAGAACTATGCAGGTTTGCTTGAATACTTACTGCTGCAGACATACACACGGGATGCCACGAGAAAAGACCTGTAACATAAGACCAGGGTATTAAGCCAACAGAAACTCAGTAGGCATGCAATACACACACACACTCAACTTAAACCCTATCGCACACAGCTAAGCACTGAGCTAGGGGTCAGCTTTTCCATCTGTGTTTTACCCAAATAAATTATATAGAAACTTTTTATTGAGTCTTTCAAATAGCCTGAAACGGTGAAGATGAAACTGCCAGCGAGCGTCAGCCCATGGCTGCTCTTTGTTACTGCTTGGCACCGACGGTACCGAAGACGCCCGGCTCTCCCTGGGTATTTGTCTAAGCATTGTTCTGTCCTTTTCATCCTGAAACAAAATAGCTTTTGAAAGCCCCCTGGCCAATTAGCGTTGGCAAAAAAGACCGCCCACATTAGTCATAGTACTAAGAAACCTGCATAGAGATTATATTCCGGGTAAATCCAACAGGTTACTTCTATATTAAATGAGACTGATAATGGATATTTTTAACTCGCTTATTTTGATTAAAGAAGTCCAATCTGCAATATGCGTCTGTTTTAGGCTATGGAAGCAATTAAGATAACTGACGTCGAAAAATGGGGAACACGGAAAGTCTGGGGAATGGATGTAAATTATGCAAACAAGAGCGATAAACAAGGACAGTTTGTGCACCAGTGTGTTAACATATAAATAAGACCCACAGCAAACACAACCAGGTCTCAAAACATAAGCACGTATTTATCTAGGGTTTTTGTTAAATGCAAACCAACAAACTTACTTGTTCCTGGTCGGGACAGCAGAGACATAAGTATGGTAAGTCCCAAGGCGATAACGTGCGCTGCGATCACCGCAACCCGGCGCATCCACACATACAGCCAGTACTCCCTCATTCCCAGTCCCTCGCCCACTGGGCTGTATTCTACCTCCGACCGCATCCCGACGCTGCACCGCAACTGGCTATGTTATCCACCGAGGGTCGACCGGTACACACATGGCGACCGTCCCGAGGAGTGTCCTTGCCGTCTTCGCTTCTTTGATACGGGTAACCTCACATTACTAATGCATACGACATCGTCAAGCGTGACTAGGGCTCCGCGCTTATTGACAAGTAACTAAGCGTCTAAAACAGCTGCGAGGGCTGCAATTTTAACGTCAAGCTTCGGAACCCCCCCCCCCGAATCATTTATAAACAAACCGGTGAAGTGGCACGGAGTACACTCACAACACTTTTAGCTAACATAAAACGCTGATATGCATGTTTTAAAAACTCATGCCAAAGCACCGGGATGAGAACATGCGCCTGTCCAGCCACTCGTTCCATTCGCCGGTCTATCACACGATCCTCTCCAGCATGCCCACCAGCCGCAGGAAAATGCGGCACTTCCGGGATGCCATGTGACGCGGTATAAAGGACGCGCTGACGTCATACGCCGAACGAGGCGCCTAATGGCGACGCCGGCGCCACTGTATGGTGTTTATCTGAAATTTTCGATCAGGTCCGATTACGTTCTACAAGTTACACTTTACCTATAACAGACAAACAGCCACGATAGCCGCCAACCGCTGTAGGAATAGCGAATATGAACACCAACAAATAGGAATATTATTTCGATATGAAAACGGTGTAATGTGAAAGAAGTGTAAACCTAACAGTCATGTCACAATTCCTCATGGTGTCAGTCCGACAAGATATTCCCATAAACGGCTCCATCAGTAAATACAGAAATATTTTATTTAACAAAAAGACAAGTCAGAAAACATAACACATAACTCCTTAACCCAGGGATTGGTCCCACTGTAATTTTGCTTGAAATATTGGGTAGAGAAAGGCTGTGAGAGACTGTAGACATTGTCCATCCTTAAGAAATACCAGGAGGGGAAAAAAATAATCCCCAAAGCAAAATTCGAATAAAAAAAAAATCAAAATTTATATTAAATGTAAAAGAGAAAAAGCTTGGGACTTCAAGTGTTAAGGAGGATTTAATCCATTTCCAGAAATCGGCTTCCGTTTAGCAGCATAACAGGTAATTTTCTGAGGTATTTCTATCATTTATACACAGGTCATTGAAAGTCCATTTGTTGTCTCTTCCCCTCTCTTTCACACACTCTCTCTCTCTCTCTCTCTCTCTCTCACACACACACACACACAAATGGGCTCCTCTGCTCCCTTCCAGCAGTCAGTGGCAGCAGACTCCCAAACGCTTCATTCCTTCTGGCTCACTGGACAGGCACTCTCAGTGGTGCAGTTTTGGCTGTTCAGACATGAAGGGGGTTGTCATGGTCAGTCAGAGTCTGGCTCACAAACACTGCTGTTCAGTCCTGACATTCAGGTGACAAAGACACACATTCCAACCAACTGGCAAAATAAAATATTTCTAATCCCTATAATTTATGCATTATTTATGAATGTTGATGCATTACTAAAACCATGGCACATCACCGTCTTACATCACCATGAAACCCAAGGTTGCAAACAGGGATGATCAGAAATGTTTCCGTCACACTAATGATATGACACATGCTTATGAATAAGGTATGAAGCTGTACGTTTCCTGAAAAATCAGAAATGCATATATTTATAATTTAGAATTTGGTGATCAGTGGTCATTGTTGACACACCACAGCACACAATAACAAAATATAACCTCTGCATTTAACCCATATGTGACTTTTGTGACATAGCAGGGGGCAGTTAATTCAGCGCCTGGGGAGAAGTACTTGAAGGTGGTACCTTGCTCAGGGTACCTCAGTGGTGTCTTGCTGGTTGGGGATTCGAACCTGCAATCTTTCAATTGAGTGTGCTTCCCTAACCATTAAGCCACTACTGCCCACAGACACCACATTTTGCAAAAAAATAAATAAAAAAGTTCAGCATCTACGAAGCATGATTGATTTCTCCTACTCTGCATACTAGCTACTGCAGCACATGGGTGAGAATTTACAAGATACGAGCAGAATTTATTTAATGGTTTGACAAGAAGGTAGTTAACAGTTACTTGGGCACAGAACATCTCCCCTTGAAAGGAGCCATGCGACTCCTTGAGCCAGGTCATGGTCAGACAGCCAAAGTAACCTGAAGACTGTAAAGGTGATGATACACAAGGCAACCTTTCAAGTGCCTGAGCAAAACTGCCCACCAGCAGGGTTGAAAAAGGTACCCTTTGTATCGTCAACTTAAGAGAACCAGTGAAGGTAATTAATACGGCTATATATCCAGCTACATAAAACCAGCTAAAAACTTCAAGAGCTTCAAATGAAAAATAATAAAATTAAATAATGTCCTCCCCTCCAGGAGGAACTGGGGGTTGGGGGCAACTGGGGCCCGCCCTAAAAACCCACCTTCTGCGCGCTGAGCTTGGGCTCCAGGTTCTTCCCCTCCTTTCTCCATGTGAAAAAGCCAGGATGTAGGGGGGCGGTGGATGGGCGTGGGGGTTTGGAGGGTGGGGGCAGTCCGGCCTTGCGTTTGCGGCCGGGGCCCTTGTGCTCGTGGCCGCTTGTCCTGCCGTGAAGGCCAGGGACTCGGGGGGTGTGGTCAGGGGGCGGGGTTCGCTTTAATAACCCCAAGGAGGATGAATGGGGCTCTGTGGGTGTAGCCTGTGGGCGTGGCTTATTACCCGGGGACAGCGTGCCATTGGCAAGTCCGTGCGGGACATGGGTGGTCCGACTGGGGTCGGGCGTCCTGCCCCGTTCCTGGAGCACACAGTTCCTGTCGTTCGCTGGAGCGTGGTCTTCCTGCGGGGAAGCCCTCCTCTTGCGTTCCGCCTCCCGCTGCCGCCCCTGTTGCTTACTGGGCCGGCCCACGGGGTTTCGGGGACGGCTCAGGCCAGGGAGCGTCGTCTGAGAGCCATGGGCGGGGCGGGGCGGCGTCACCACCTGGCTGCTAGCGGGGGACGTCCTGAGAGCGAGCGAGCTGGCAGCCAGCCCAGCTGCCGCGTTAGAGGTCACGCTCCGCTGGACCCGCGGCTCCGGCGCCTCAGGTATTTTCCTGCAAGGGGAGATGCTACCGGTCAGCCTCTGGGCAGCAAAAGTAAAGTGGCACAGTAACTTCCACATGCAGCAGCTGCAGTGGCAGGAGATGACAGGGCCCCAGACATTCACCTCCACAGGGGGGCGCCGAGATGCTGCTCCACCATGGCACTGAGGGCTGACCGCAAGCGGAGCAGCCGCCGGTCAAAGGTGAACAGGCCGGGGCCGAGGGAGCGGCTTCCGAAGGTGCACAGCTGCGAGGGAGAGAGTGAGAGAACGTGAGTCAGAGGAAGGTAGAGGGAGGGAGTGAGTGAGAGACTGCGAGTCTGAGGAAGAGGGAGGGAGGGAGTGAGAGAACGCGAATATGAAGAAGAGGGAGGGAGTGAGAAAATGCGAATCTGAGGAAGGTAAAGGGAGGGAGGGAGTGAGAGAACGTGAATCTGAGGAAGGTAGAGGGAGTGAGAGAATGCGAGTCTAAAGAAGGGGGAGAGAGAGAGAGAAAGAGAGAGAGAGAGAGAGAGAGAGAGAGGAAGGGAGTGGGAGGGAGAGAGAAAGAGAGAGTCTGAGGAAGGGGGAGGGAGAGAGAGTCTGAGGAAGGGGGAGGGACGGAGGGAGAGAGAGAGAGAGAGAGAGAGAGAGTGAGAGAGTGAGAGCCCTTGTAGTAACCACCCAAATAACTGGCTCAGAAACTGGCTTGTGCCCCCAACAGGTTCCATAACCGGTAGGGTGGCATGTCTCAGCCCCAGGTGCCCCACCCTCACCACTGGGGCAGCAGGAGCAGCCCCGCTGAGTGCCAAGGGCAGGAATTTGCAGAAGCATTCGGGGAGGTTCTGTCAGCACAGACCTCACGCTCCTTAAGCGCTCCACATGTTCTTCCCCTAGCTGACCCAATTTATCAATCACTCATTTCAGTTGATGTGCTGGGGGTGGGAAGAAGGACCTTTATCACCCAAAAATGACAGCATTGTGTTCCAAAATATACATCTAAATAAAACTGCGGTCGTCTTATATTTGTGAACTGGAATTTAAATGTCATGATATGCATTCAAAAGTAGAGAACAGGAGAGAAAATTGTAAAGCATTAGTGGCTGATAATAAAGACAGCAACTATCATTTTAAAAGTGCAGTCATCTCTTTTATTAAAATGACCCCCACAAAATGTGTTTTTTGCACTCTTTTTGTGGGTCTGCTGCATCGAAAATATTCTAAATCCTCTAAGAGCTTGTAATATTGACCCCTCCCCCCCAAGTAATACATTTGTTTACTGGAATGTTTGTTTATAGAATGTTTAATACAATTATCGTAAATGTGATTTACTCTTACATGTACCTGTCAAATAAAAGTATTTTTCTTTATAAAGAATAAGATTTGGGAGTCTAAAAACAATTTTCTAAAAATTGATGCTCAAAAATGTGCATGTGTGTGTGTGGGGGGGTCATCTTATAATCAAGGTCGTCTAATATTCGGGCCAAAATGTTACATATGCTGGTCATCCAAGAACACATCTCACAACAGCCACTAGAGGCTGCTGTCCCCACCCTCCCCTTACGGAACAGTCAGGCTGTGTGGCAGTGCCCCCTGCAGTTCCATACCCCGATAGGTTTTGGGTGCCAGGGCATGCCGTGCCAATCAGGCAGCTCCTCCGTGCCCTCCCCTTCGCTGCCCTCGCTGGAGAGACGCCCGTGGGTCAGAGGTGACACCGGGGGCTGGGCCTCCCTCTCCTCAGAGCCAGGCCTGTCCTCTTCTGTGTCCCCCTCCCATAATGCCCTTGACCTGCCAGAACAGACAAGGCATGAGCAGTCTGATTCACGGGGCTCTGGAGTGTTCTGGGTGGTGCTAAGCAGATGTGTCTGTTGTTTGAACTAGCTGGGCGATAGGTCACGTGACCCCAGTTGGCAGGTCAGAGATGTCATCACGCACCTTAAAGGGGTGCAATCAGCGGGAAGCCTCCGGCTGGACTGTCCAGAGCTGTCGGGGCTGCCCGGTCCCTCCTCTGGCTCCTCCTTGGCTTGGACCGTCTGCTCGCGAGCCTTGGAGCTCATCTTTAGCTCTGCCACAAGCTGGTCGAAGTTTTTGCTCCTCCCCAGGACCTTACGGCGCTGGTGGATGGAGTGGATCTGACAGGGAAGGAGCGAGGATGGCAGAGATGAGAGGGAGAAAGCAAGGCACCACCTCAATTTTTTTTTCTGGTATTATTTTTAGCGAACATGCCAATTTTTGTTTACGAGTTTATGAAGAAAGTAAACTAAAATGCAACATTTAGACTCTTTTCAGGCCCCACTATAATTTTTTTTTTTTTTAAGTATATCGTCCCTTAACCAGCGCACTAGATACAGGCCCTCAGTTCAGCTGCAGGAACCCAGACAGAAATCGCATTACAATGTGCTGACATAGCACACTGATCCCTTCTGCAGAAAACCAGCTAAATCAGCTAACAGGATACAGGTTCCACTTCCTCTTCTGGGAATCCCTGCTTCGGGTCAAAGGGCCTCAGGTTTATTCTCGTTTCCAGCTGCCCACTACAGCACTTAGCTATAGCTAAGGACAGTGGACTGTGTTCCCACCCACAAACTGTGTGGGAGGGGAAACAAACTTTGATTGACAGCTGAGGGCTGCATCCTCCCCCCAACCCTTTCCTGTAAGTGCATTTCCTGTGAGTGAGATCACGCTTCCTGCTTGTGCATGAGCACGCTTCCCGCTGCGGGTTTAATAAGCAGAGCCACCTGACTGCAGCAAACCCTGGTGCGCCGCTCTTTTAACGGCACGTGTGAGAACACAAAGGATGGAGCTCGCTCTCTGGCTTTAAGCGCGGCCGTTCTGCATTGTGTCTGAGGGCCGGCTTATGATGCGTCACCTACATTCCTCAAGTTCCACGGCTGAAAGGAGGAGCGACTTCAGCGCGACACTACTAACATTATGACACGGCCGTTGTTTCGCAACTCATGATCCAGACTTTAGTGGTTAATCGTTAAGACTGATCTCTGACCACAACTCTCTGGTCAGATAGGTGGCCTCATACATATTTCTCAGCTGGTTTTGCATGGTTGCCATTTTTCTGAAACTGACGTGCAGATGCAAAAGATAACAGCAATCAAAGGAATGACAAGGAAGGCCTCAGGTACATTGCAGGTCAGCAGCCTGGTGCAGAGCTTCTTCCTCTCTGGGTCCAGGACACCACAGTGCTTGTCCAGGTCACACTCCTTCCCTGGACAAGAGGAAACAAACACAAGCTCATTAGTGATGCAGAGAAGCACAAGCCCCGCCCACTACTCTCATCTGGTCCTGGGATTGGCTGGCGGATTGCGTCAGCAGTCCTCTCACTGTCCACTTACTGATCTTCCTGTAGGTCCTGGGCCCGCCAGACGAGCGGCCCAGCTCCCCTCTGCGCTGCTGGTTCTTCTCTGAGGGAGGGGTCCCGCCAAGCAGAGGGACGGCCCCCCCTTGGGGCCACGGGGGGTCCTTGAGGCCGGGACCCGGAGAGCGTGGGGGGGAGCCAGATGACGGCGGGTGCCTGGAAGAGGAGCCCCCTGCGGTGGGGGGGGGCACAGCGTGGCAGGCTTTATTGGGGGGTGAAAGGCTGGGGAAAGGAGGAAAGGAACAAAAGAATGAGGAGGAGGAGGAGGAGGGAAAGAAAGGCTGCTTCGCACTTCTCCGCAGACGTGTCCACGCAAACGTTCACGAGGCGTCTGACGTGCCTCTGTGGCCGAACGCCTGCTGCTCCCCGAATCGGTGTCCGTGCAGCTGTGAAGGAGCAGCCCTGGACACGCTGCGCCTGACCAAGTCACCAGCGTCCACTTTAAACACCAGCATGGATGCTTCTGTCCAGCGTTGGGGCAGTTTGCAAACCCCACAGACTATTTACAAGGTAATACAACTGTCACATACACGATAATGTGTGTGTGTGAGTGCAGACTTGTGTGGGAGTAGGGGGCGGGGCTTTTGCTACTCTGCATCACTAATGAGCTTGTGTTGGTTTTCTCTTATCTGAGGAATTGGTGTAACCGGTGGCCAGTCCTACGAAGCGGGGTCACTGGCTTATCAGGGTAACTTGTCAGATTTAAGGTAGTCTGGGCAAAATGTGAGTGAGCCAAGATGAAGTCCAATTAAACTGTGGTACCTTAAATTCGACAAGTTACCCCTATAAGCCAGTAACCTTACCTCGCAGTACAGGCCACTGGACAAGTTCTGTGGTATCCTGAACCTGAACTGAAAATCTCATGCCAGCAAGCTGACAAAAGCTGGTAACCCTGTGAGATGGCTCTAAATCTGTAAAACAGAGAAACGGACACAAACCTCATTGCTGTGGCGTGTGTGCAGGTAATATCAGAATAATAATTTACAGCATTATAGTTGTTAATAATAAATGCACAGAACGTGTTGTATTTACTTGTGCAAAGTGTACAGCTTGACCGGAGAACTATGACGATTTCCATGTACGCAGAGTAGATATGCGAGGGCTGTGCTTGGATGAGGAGGTATGAACCAGCCTAGAGAGAGACAACTACTGCTACCAGTGCTAGACTGACCTCTGACCCGGACGGATGCCACAGAAACACAACGTTGCACATCATTGCCCAGTCATTGGTGACGGTTCGGCCCAAAGTTCTGCCTGCAACGGCTCTAAGAGGAGATGTTCCCGCAGGGTCCTCGCGGACCCGCGCCATCCAATTGAATCTCGTGACATCACAAAGGCAGGTGGGACAGACAGCACTGATAAGCACAAAAGGTACATTCCCCCAAGGGATGCGCACATGATTTTTTTTTTTGGCCCGAGATGTGGTTAATTATACATGGGGACATGCTAAAGGAGCCCACAGAGGCCCAAACGTAGGAGTGGTGAGGGGGCATGATGACGTGGTGGAGCCTCAAAATGCTACTGGGCCCCTGGGAGACTAACCACGACTAATTAAAACAGAACCACCATTCCGGCATGTCAGCCCGGCCTGTCTGCCCCCCTGTTTAGGGTAGCCAATCACGCGAGCGGGACTTACCGGGTGCTGTCCCTCTGCGGCTTGGGCGGCCGGTAAGGAGGGGGTGCGTGTCGCGAGCGGGGAGGGGCAGCGGCAGCCGCCACAGGGGGGCGCCCGTGGGCCTTGCCGAGCGAGCCGTGCCTCCGCTCGCAGTGACGCTCGAACGCCTGAGGCTTGACCACCTGACCGCAGTGGCTACAGACGACCAGGTAGAAGTCATCCTGCGCAGGGCAGTGCCCAAACATGGACATGTCTAATGGGGAGGGGGAGGGGTTACACAGAAAGCAGAGGGTCAGAAAATTACAGGACTTTAAGCAGGAGGGGGCTAGCTATTGTACCTTGGAACAACATTAACCTGAAATATTTGTAATAATTACAATAACAACGATAATGTATTCAGCTCAAGGAACAGCAGCCCATCATAGAAAAGAATAATAAAGCACCCAATCCAGGGAATCTCCAGCCTTTGGCCACATCCTTCCTGGGACAGACCCCAGGCTCACAGTGAACATGCACCGGATAAGCGGGGAGTCATCCTGGGGGGCCGCCGCCTGCCAGATAAAAGACGGGGCCCAGCCAAAGTGCTGGATCATGTGACAGGCACCGATCAAACACCTTCGGGTGACTGGATGGATAATAACTGCAAAAAACAGAACATGTCCAATTCCAGGTATGGGGGCTAAAAAGCTTCAGATGGACCGAAAAGTGACGCATGCGAAACTGTCATCCTTTCCCGCAGTTCCAGGCAAGTGAGGGCCACACTCACGATTCACAATGCCCTCAGCTAGTGACACATTCGATGTAAAGACGGCAGGCGTGACCAAGTCCGAAACACACACCGCAGTCTATCACACCACAGAGGGTACAAACTGCCGTGCTTTGCCCCTCCAAGTGCTGGTATTCTCAAAGCCAAGTTAGCCTCTAGTACTTGGGCAGGCTAAATTTAGAGACAGACTCGTTCAAATCCCACTCCTCAGACGGCAGTTTGACTCATCCACCGACTGCAAACTGGCGGCAGCAGCGTGTGGGCTGCTTACACCATCGCTAAATGCCGGCTGTGGCCCTCTGGGCTCCCACGGCATGCTGGGGGGGGGGGGCTCTCCTCCAATCACTGCCCACCCTCCAGCATGATGTCATGTGACCTGTAGCTTGGAACGGGAACAACCTGCTTTGGTAGAAGGTGTGCAGAAGGACTATGTATCTGAGAGGCATTACTGAGCTGGACTACACAAGTGGGCGGAAGGGCAGACAGATTTATTGTACAGAGCCAACACACTGGCTGCAGAACTCAAAAACACTTTTTTCCCTTCCTCAAATTTAACCACTTGGTCTTCACGTTCCCACAAAACCGCCAGGGATTCCCAACAGCAGATACACCAGGCTGCGGCTAGCTGACGTACCTTCTCTCCTCAGCGTCATCGTCTCCGCCCTCTTCTTCCCATTCTTGCCACACTCTTCCCCATCAGACCCTGGGACAGATGCGGCTTTAAGACATGTTTCCACAAAGGCAATGCCAAGATGGGCTCGGAGATACCAGCAGGCACATGACCCACAGTCTCAGAATGAAACAAAAACTAACAAATCTTAAAGCAATATTGCATTGTGTGTGTGTGTGTCCAAGAGCCTTGTCTGTATATATCAAGGTACATGTGACATAATCAGCAAAGTATACTCATAGGAGCAAATGGGGGATTGACACTGAAACTGATATAGCGTTTAAAGAAATGACGAGGGGAGGAGGACATGGATTTCTCTGCAGGGTTGGGGTAACCTCTCCCACCGTCCGGGCCGCCAGGGAAATCCCTGTCACTCGTAACGCAACAAGCCCGTTGCAAGTTTTAACTAGTTATCTGGCTCCGACATAAGCCATTTTTACGACTGGCAGGCGTGCAGGCGGGGGGCCGCGCGTGCGTTTGATCCTTCGCGGACTGAACGGCCGCTTGGGCCGGCATCGGACATCCCGCGGGTGGCAATGCGCTTCTGGAGAGGTGCCAAACAATGCGAGGCGGGCGCACGCCGCGAAGTCAAGCCACCCCCCGTGACATGCCGAAGGAGAAGCGCTGCCCCCCGCGCCTTCCTCCTCCAAAGAGTTGCGAGCAGCGATTCCGAGAGGGACCGCCGCGGCATCGCCGGGGACGCGTCCTGACGGCACCGCAGCCGCTGTGTGATCGCTAGCTTACAGGGTCGTACTCCACCTCCTCCTCATCATCGGCCGCCCGGCGTCTACCTCCGCTCCAAGTTCTTTAACCACCCATCTCTCAGAACTCGTCCACGCTGTCTTTTCCGACAATTGTAGAAGGATAAATCAAGTACGTTCAGCATAACACAAAGTCGGCCACATGTAATAAGAGGCCACGGTGGTTAAAATGCATAGTTACTTTTCCCCTACAAAACCATACAATTATAAATGCGCTAGGACCCAGGAGAGTTCCTAAACTCGCAGCTCAATATACAGCCAGCACTAGGACCCAGCGGGTCCTTTGTTTGGGTTACATGGACAGGGCGCTACGCTTTCCAACAAAAAATAAAACGCAGCAGAGCGGCTGCGCGACCTGAACCTCGGCGGCGCCGTTGTCTATACGTTCACTCACCTTCCGAAACGAACGCGTTCACTCTTTCCGCCCAGGAGCTCCAGCTCTGGCCCACGAAGTCCTCGAGACTCGGGACCCGACGATCCAAAGCAGCCATTGCTGCTGCTGCGCGTTCACGCACCGCCATCATCGCTGCGCGGGCATGCCCCTTACGTCATCGCTCGCGCTCCCGCGAGTGCTAGGGTCGCCGGCGTGCGTGGGCACGAGACGCGGGCCTGAGGGGTGCGCGAGGTCGTATCGTAACTCACATCTTCGTCTATCTATAAGGATTAATACAATTGCGTTAGTAGAACAAAATGCGTCTACCCGTATAATTTTAAAGACACTTCGGGGTGTACCCTAAGTTGTTGGACTAAATATAAGTTAGTGTCACTTGAGAAAACTAATATGGATCTCCACTGTACAGTTATTTGCAATTACATTACAAGGAAATCAGGTAATGTACCTTACGCAGCAAAACCGTCGAACGCCCTTGAATCATGGGTCGGAGGCTGGGGCTGTGCTGTGCTGCCGAGCAGCGCTCAGGAACTGAGGCGTCATTGGCTGTTAAAAGAGAGGGCGGGGTCTAGCAGAAATGTGAATCGGGTTCCCACGACAAGAACTGTTCTTTTTAACCGGATGAACTGTAGCCAGATTTATCAATCAGTTAATAAATAACATATTGCTTAGTAGAACGCAGTTTTAGAAACAAGTATAATAACATAGATGTTATAATAACATATAGTAATATATTTCATAAAACAAATTATTACCTGGTCTTCTCTGATGTGATTATGAGTAACACTCCTGATACCTACGGTAAAAATGACATATTCACAAAATACGAAGTATAGTAAGAAGGGTAAGTGATGCTGGACACGGACACTGTTGGTGAGCAGGGTCTCAAAAACGCTGTAAGCTGAACAGCCTTTTGATGTCAACCCAGGGCCAGACCTGAGGCAGAATTGAAACTGAAAATGGTGGCTATGTATTGAGTTAACACTTATAATGAAGTGAAATTAACCATTTAGCATGTGAAATACCTTTGGTGAATTTACTATGCTATACATTTTTTATACCACATACAATGTTGTAAAATGGAGGAAATATGAAGACCTCATGAAGTCATGGCTATTTGAGGTGCATTGCATGCAATGTTAGTGCATCAATACTCACTATTGCTTGTATATTTCTCTGTGGTCAAGACACAGCAAACCTATACTATAAATGTTTTTTTTTTCTTTATATTTCAATCAGGGTGTGTGTTTCAATCTCAGAAGTGAGAAGGAGGAGATTGTGTTTTTGTGATATGCATTTTTGGTTTAACAAGATAATCAGCATGTTGTGGATGAAATATTCAGGTTGGATGGGATTTCTATGATGGTTTAGTACGAGTCTTTTAAGATATATAGGTGAGGAAAAGTAGTGTGTGTTCTACTATACAAACAGAGTAGGAACGCAAGTACAGAAGGGATATGTTCACATAATTTAATCTGAGTAGAGGCTCTTGCGGCAGCACGCTGTAATAGCTAAAAAAGCCAGAGAGAGCCGAGTGAACAGCTAGACAGCAGAGTTTTACAATATCTGTGAGCTTTTCTGCATCATTCAAAAAATGAACCCACGCTTGCACTGTATTTTGGAAATATTTAGAATACAGGTAAATGGCAACACCTGGGTAATTTACAAAGACCACATAGGCACAAATAATCAAATGAGGACATGCATTTTTTAATTTCAGTTCCCAGATGAGATTTTCATGTAGCCACATACCGCATGAGTGTAATTCAGATTAAAATGAACCATCTTGTTCCACTTTCTTCTGTTTTGTTGTGTAAATATCACATGCTGCTGATGTATAGAAATATGTAATCTAGTTCAGGCCTAACAAATACATATATATTTCCTGCTGACTGCCAACTGCCTGTTCCTGCGAGTTGGCTTTTGCAGGCCTGGCAGCCCGGAAGGACTCTTCCTCACTTAATGGTCAGATCATGCCAGATTCAAGCACCATGATGTTCTCTACCCCTTCCATCATCAACAGAATTGGTGTTATCCTAACCCTCAACAAGAAGCAGCAGAGAAGATGCCAGATGTTCTTTCCAGAGAGGGAAAATTGGTCACACAGCCTAGAAAACATGAGTAAAGCATAAAATCAAAGGAAAAAAAAAAACAAACAGTCTTTGGTATCAAGTCCATCATGAGAGTCAATGCTGCAGCAAATTATGACTATGTAGGGGCGGATTTCTGGGCCTGGCACTGGATTTCTCAACAGTGCCACCACATGGCCGTCTGCTGAATAACCTCACCCAGAACAAGGAAAATCTCTGGCAGCTAAAATGTCAGTGACAATACCACCACCTTGTGGCCAAATACTCATTGCAGTACAAGAGAGACTGAACAAAGGCAAAGTTTTGCAGCTTCTTTAATAACACAGAAGAGAGAAGTCTGCTCAGAACGCCAGAGAAAGACAAATCATTACATTCAGAAGCCCAGTATCATTAGGAAAACAAACCCGCCCACTTACCAATCAACTGGTTAAAGTACACTTTAACAGAAACAGCCAATATGCATCAACTACTTCAATTTCAAACCTGATGCAGTACATAAACAAAACAGAAAGATGCTTAAAAAGATGCCAGCTACTTAAATAAGTGCCACAGCCATTTGGTGAAATACAGCAGGAAACAATCTGACATCATCACTGCATGGCAGGAGTTTAATCTTCTGACCTTAACCTGATCTCAACTTGTGAAGCAAACATCAAGCACAGTGACGTTACAGTAACAATATTAATTTTAATAAAAATGACTAATAGAAAAAAAAAGCCTAAACTAATGGATATTCCTTTGCGAAAGCCAAACAGCTCAAATTTCTAACGAAGCATTGTAATGAGGTTTATAAAAAAAAAAAATTGTAGCAGTTCAAGAAGCTGGTGGCTTCCCTTTTACACAAAATGTTGCAAATTAAGAACTGAGTGTTTTAAAGTTACCATGTTCTTCTTGTTGACGTATTGGGTGAAATACCAGTCACCAAGGCCCCAGTCTGACTAGAGCTGACCTTACAGCACATACAGCCAAAAAAAAAAAAATATATATATATTTTTTTAAAAAAACACTTGAATTTCAGTATCGAAAAATGATACACTATGACAAACTTTGTTAATTGTTGGGTGTGGGGATTAATGTTGCTTACAATTAAAAATCAAACCATTTGGCATTGAAACACTGAATTGCAATACCTCTATGGAAAGGTCACAACAAGATAAAACAGAATCATTAATAGCAATCAGATGACAAGGCTGGATATGCTGCTGCAGTTTCCCTTGTGCGTCTGGGCTCCAGCTGTCCGACGTGATTTTTGTGAAAGCTGAAGCTCAACACCAGCAATGGAAACTGGAGCATCGTCGTGCTCATATTAGGTCTTTTGCAGACACATGACCATTGGTTTCTGACCCAGCTCCCCCCCTCCCCCCCTTTGGATGATGAGCTGGTAGTGGTGGGGGCTTTATCGGCGATTCTGGGGGATTAGGTTAAGAAGATCCAGGTCCCTCCTCAATGACGGGGGGGCTGACGGGCTTGTGGAACGGTGTCTCCTTGTAGATGAACCAGCAGTTGCCCCCCCATAAGATGAGGTTGAGGAATCCAAAGATCTGAAAACAAACGGCAAATTTTCAGTGACCTTGACAAGAAGTCAGCACTGGAGGCATCACTGCTGGGCAAACACCGGCACCAGGCCTCACCACGGAGGCGTTGAGGCGGCCCATGGCTGGGCTCTGCCCAGGGCTGCATGTTCCTTTGAAATCTTGTAAGTTCTTAATGGCAGCAGCAACGGTCTGCGGGTTGGAGAACCACTTGATGTCAGTCAAGGCCTTACCCCAGGCTGAGGAAGAGACCAGCCAGAGGAAGGAAAAGGCCCCTGTCACAATCAGGTCCTGGAGGGGGGGACAAGTCAGACATAGTGATGAGACAGCAGCCTGGGGAGGTTGGCATTAACGAGAGGACACTCAGTACGTAGGTCAGTTTGAATGAAGCACCAGACTGTTAAGTTTCCTTCGACAGTCTGCCAAAGAAATGCATTTTCGTAAAATAAATCGTAAAAGATCATCAGATCATGCTTCCGGTGGACGCCTGTAGGCTCTTCAAGACTTTTTGTCTTCTACTGCGGAATTTTCACACTTGATACTGAAAAATGACCACAGCAGAATCATAAATGGATTTTCTAGGAAAGGCATGCAGATTATTTAAGCATAGTCAGAAAAATGATCACCACCCCTTAGGATAATTTGTATCAAAACAAATGTCTATGACATATTTACCGCTCGCAGCTGTTTACATTATTTATGTAAAACCAAGTTTTAAAATCAATGCTAATTAGTAAACCAAAAGTTTTATGCAGTTTTCATAACCAAACGAGTTACCATTATGCATTTTTTTTATTCCAGTGATTTGCTGTGATTCCATCAGTATAACAACTCATAAATATACCATAATACACAAATATACCAATTATTATGCATATCTACCAACCTTTTACTATAAACAAAAACACTGATATTGAATATCGATACCTCATCACTATTGATTTAAAAACTGATACATTTTTTACACTGTGCATATTCTCTGTGGTGTCATTCAAAGATGTACGAGAGTGCGTTTTTTTTCCTTTGTGTTCAAAAGCTATAAACGGGTAGTAGGCAACTGCATTCCTGGCAATGTCTTCATCCCACCTTCCCAAGAACAATTACTTTTACAGACTAAGATGTCTCTGAAGATGACTTAGAAGACGCACTTGGCATCTTTGTGGAGGTGACCAAGCACTTCAGTGCAGCGCCTCTCCAGCTCAGTGCGAGCTGAAATGGACACCGGTACGTTTCCCAAAAGCAGAGCTGCTAACAATGTTAGCAAATTACATAGTTGGAACCATATAACTGAATAGTTCCAATCTTGTAAGTTGCTAATGGGTGTTATGAAATGTACCAAAATACAGTCTATGGTGCAGTTCAAGACATTTGCTGATAGGACTGTCAATACAGTATCAATATATTTTTTTATGGTTTGATCCCAATACCAGTAATAAAATTTTGAATATCTACCAATTCCTACACCGATTTGGCATTTCTTCATAAGCAATATATGACATATTTGTATCAATACATTTAAACTAACATAGCAAAATATCTGTATTTATTGCTGTACTGGCATTGTTTGAGTACACTAAGAAACGGAAAATATGATGGTCATGTTGCTCAAACAAAAGATATTCCACTACACTACAGTCGAAAATCCATGGCCAACATCATGTGTCTGCTTCTTCGTTTTATTGAGTATTATCTTTCACAAAAATGAGCAGAGATTTCTTAAAATGCAAATCTGGTTTCTTTCATTTCACAACAATAATAAAGATCAGTGTATACCCCAAGTATTTCTAATCAAAAGATACACATAGGTCTCCAGTACGAAATATACAGTGGAGCTCACATATAATTTTGAAATAGTAATTAGCCTAACTTTAGAAAGAAGTCTGAAGACTCCACACTAGCCTTACATACATTGCACTGAGAAATTTTGTTTTTTCTTCCATTAGAATTAAACTCAGCAATCCCTTCACGGTTTCGGTAAATCACAAGTTGGCCTTCAACAATTAAACAAGAATATTTTTAGAGCTTGTAGATGATCACAAACTCGCAGACGACACGCAAACTCAAAAACAATACTGAAAATTTGGATTACATAAAAATCCTATAAATATTAGTAATACAGAACATTTGTTAGTGCAAGCGCATTATATATCTTTAGTATAAAAATTTTTGCTGGGGTGTGTTGCCCCTCATTGTCTCAGTAACTGGCCCCGCTTACACGTTTAGCCATCTCTGAAAGTGGAATCTCACGTTTCTTGCAGTAACTTTTAAACTTCTCAGTGGTGTTCATTTTTCATTTTCAATAATGAACAAAGCGTAGTGTTGCTAGTGCAAACAGTAGTAACTTTGCACATACAGTGGCATAATTTAGATGGTTTGTATATTATATAAAAAGGTCCTGATGGTAAATAATTTCACACGCAAAGTGTTCAGTACAGTAATATTTGTTTAGAAATTAGTAACCAGGCTTTTTGTGTTACTGTTCAGGCCAGGAGCATCGTTAGGCCTATTTTAGGTCTAAATGATTTTTTTGCCCACCCCAAATAATTGAATATTTACTGGCATCAGCCCCCTCTAGTAAAAACTCAGCCCTCCAACCAATTCATCTCAAACTAGGCTCCTGGTTCAGGTTGGCCGACTGTTATGGGTTAAAGTTGGAGGAACCCAAGTTTAATTTGCAAATTTGCAGAGATCTTCCACCCCCAACCCTCACAAATGTGACACAGTTACTGTGTTTCCACACATCAAACATGAACAACTTGCTGAACTTGCTACCCATCAAGTGACCCTCACTTTTGTTTATAATCTAAGGTTACAGGCATTTTTGTGATTTTTCAGGTCGAACAGATCTCTGATGAAAAATCAGATCGATTTCTTTCCCCCCACCCACCAGATATCTGATGCAGAAATTTTACCTGGTTTTGGTCCAATACTAATAGTGGGTATCAGATCTGTGCCCTCTCTAACACAGTCAGAGGCTTAAAATGGGACTCACGATCATGGGGCCACGGGTGCCATCACGGTACACATGCTGGTAGCACAAGTAGAGCACAAGGGCGAATGTGCAGTACAGGAAGCCGAACACGCCGATGCAGACGAAGAACTCGGCTGATGATGATAAGTCTACACCTGCAAGGTGGAGGTCCTTCTTGGTGTCATTAATGCAAGTCGGGATCTTGAATGATTGACCTTGGAGTCTGTAGAAGCACAAGAAAAGGCAGCCCAGGTTCAGAAAGTAAAGCCAGGCACGCTGTCTGGGGAAGAAAATCTATTCATCACTGAATACAAGCATCATCGCACAACAGGAAACTTTCAAAATTCCTCACCTGAAAGGGTAATGGAAGTCAACATCGATGTTTTCCTCAGCCGATCCTGGACATGTCACTTTGATCTGCGTGGTCCCTGAGTACCCACCAGCCGTGGCAAAGGCAAATATCGAGAAAATCTGCAGCCCAACAAAAGAGGAGAAACAAGCTACTGGGTTAATGTGAAATGAGGCATACGAGTGCAAGTCAGGGAACAATCCGGGGTGGGGCGCCAACCCATCGCAGAGCAGCAGGGCACGCTTACATGCCATTCACACTCACACATATGGACAATTTGCAACTCAAATCTGCATGTTTTTCGGCTGTAAAGGGGGGGGGGACCAGAGTTCTCGGAGGAAAACCATGAGCATGTGAAGCAGATCGGAAATGCAGTTTATTTGACATATATTTCAGTGGTTAAGGCAGAAAGAAGCAAACCTGAGCCAGTCTGAGGGACTAGTTGGACCCATTCACTTCCTTTCCAAAGCAAACAAAGAAGCTAGTGGTAAATACTTCCTGTCGATCTACATTAGTACCTGCTCAGAATCACACACTTTTGGTTTGGCTAACTGTCGAAAGTCAAGATGACAGGCGGTCATGTGGGAGGATACAGTCAATCCAAGAAAACTGACCTAAAAATGTCTGCATGCTTTATTGCACTCAAATTGGGTGACAGGGACCTTTGTCGTGACCTGGAGAGAGGGGAAAGACTGCTCTGTTTCTATGCACGCACAAATGTCACCCCTCTTTCCAGATACACAGATTTCTCATCCAGGATGTTACACATCCCTACAACTCCAAAATCCCAGAGATGTAGGATCAGCCATCCCTATAGGGTCATCCCAGATACCAATCACCACAATCTTCATTTATATGGAGAATGAGAGAGAAAAAATAAAGGACGGACACAGTGAATTTAATCAATATTTAAGATTCTGAAGCAAATGGACTTTGCTTTGGCAATTTAGGTCTTGTTTTTCCATCACATAAAATAGCGTATTACTTTATATGTCAGGATCTCCAAGGCACTGCTATGTACATGTTTCGAACAGTCTCTTTTTTTCCTCCTGCCTCTACGCACTCAATGTTGCTTTTCCTTTCACTATCTCTAGTCTGTACCAGCAAGGATGCCCTGTGAAACAAGTTTGGGGAAATTTCTTCCACCCCAGCCCAGGTAACAGCCTCGCCAACTGCACATTTAGGGGGTGGGATCTTGCTCACATTTCCCTGACAGGCTAAAATGCTAGCAGAAAGCTCCCTCCTCGCAAAGACTTAAAACAAACATCACCCTACTAAACAAACCAGGCAGCCAGCAAATTCCAGGCATATTCACTGCTATACGCTGGGGGTTTTTCCACAGTCCTGCACACACCCTCCTGAAAACATGGCTACTAGGAAACAGGAAGGATCCATTGGGGGGGGGGGGGCTTGAATCAGCAGGCTGAAAAGTTCACATTGCCGTTGCTGTAGCAATAGGAAAGTCCCTTATCTGTAGGGGGTCCATCACTCTAAATAAAACAAAAAATACTTGAGTGGCACAGTGGTTGTGGTGTGCCTTGTGCAGGTTAATTCTGGCCAACCATCTTTTTTTGCACTCTCGACTAAGCATTTTTGTCGTCACCGCAGAAGATCAGTTGGTGGAAAACAGTACTTCGTAAGGTTTCCTGGCGACCGGCTCCACTTCCGGGTTCCTGCAGATCGAGTCCGCATAGGGGAAAGGTGTCGCGCATAAGAACAATAATCTGCGACAGACGAGTCCTGCTGCCGGGACCACGCCTTTTTTAAACACACACACACACACACACACAGATCCGCATCCCTGATCTTCCAAGCCACAGGTGTTTCACATACACCACCCGACAGCAAAAAATTAACCTGCACCCTGACTGTGCATGGTTTTCCAATTCATGATCGTACTTGCAAGTTCAAACAAAACGCCTAACGAGCAAATAAAGGGTGACTGGGCTTAATTTAGGCGCCACTTTTATAACATATCTGCATGTAACAGCAAGAGCGGAGCGTTCAGTGAAACCCCAGTGTTACGTTAATTTTTAACTTCTTAGAATTCTGATGGAAAGCTTGTCCAGGTCCTAACATACATTATAAATGATACGCATGAAACGCCCCAGTCATTCTGCATCCATTTTACTGCGGCCGGGATTTGACTATACCGATTATAGCTTCTGAAGTCAAAACTCTCACGCTTTTCTCAAGCAACATAATTTCAGTTGAAACATTAAAGCAACTAGACACTTATATGGGGGGGGGGGGGGGGGGGGGGGAAAAAAGAGAGGGGGGGGTGGGGGGGAAAGAGGGGGGGGGGGGGAAAAAGAGAGAGAGGTGTGGGAGAAGGAGGGGGGGCCAGCGTGGGAGGGG
>JAABNY020000129.1:19818663-19852601 GCA_015164015.2 Brevimyrus niger
GAGGCGGATTCAGATTACCTACAGGTAAGCCTGAGAGCAGGTCTGCCTGCCAGGGTGTGTTTAAGGTGTGTGTAGGGTCATTATCTTATTGAGAAAAAAGGGATTTTCCATAGGCATGCCCATGTTATTGCTTGGTGTTTGGACTGTCTACTCCTGGAGCTAAGCTTGGGCCTGTCTAAGTTGACATGATATTCCCTGCTTTCTGACAGGGTTTTCTTCTGCTGTGGTTTATTCTGCCAAAGGCAAAAACTCATGGTCAGTTCCAAATCAGAGCGGCCGTTCACGTCTGCGTCCTTTTCGCCATGTGGTCCAGCAATGTGCTCTGGCTCACAGCACCTCTGTAAGGTTATATAAATATAAGTAACTATGTTATATCATGGCAGGCTGTGTGTGCAAACAGCCACATGCAACAGATGTTATCAAAATCTGCCAGAATAGAAAATGGCGGTTTGCAACCAAAAAAGGAAGGTGAAGCATGCCAAGGTGAAGCACCCCTACAGGGGAGCCAAGGCCTAGGGTGTTTGAGGAACAACAATACCCTGGTAGGTTCAGGGCTCCCGGCTCATTCTAGGGGCCCTAAAACCGAACATCAGGACCCTTCCCGCTTGGGGCAACAAAATGTACTGATGGGATCCCCGCAGTCAACAAACTCTGAAAACTTCAGGGGCTCATGGGCCAGATAGGATGTCTTGGATTGCTGATTCCTCCCTTATCAATGGCTTCCAGCTGTGGTTCATGAGGGCCACAGCCTGGATCCCACTATGCACCACCTCGGTGCCGAATCCTGATAGGTGGCTGCTGTCCATCAAACTGCGACATAGGCAGGGCCGCTTCTCAGGCATCCCAAAGTTGATGTTATGATGATATTATATCAGTTCAGTATCCTCCATGCTGATAAAAGGACCACATCACTCCTGCTCCACTCAAGCTTAAACTGTCTCTCAATTCCGCCAATATCAGAATCGATAACATGGTATTTAGTCAAAACTCCACTATTTATTGTTTTTTACATTTTAAATTGTTTTAAAAATTCAGAACAAAGACTACTTTAATGTAAGGTTACAGTGTTTTAGCGATTAGCAGTGTTTGGAGTTAAGAGCCCTGTTCAGTTATACTGTCTATTTTCCACCAATGGGATTTAAAACTGCAATCTTTGAGACACAGGTGCTTAAAAGAGACCCACATACCACCCTTACCTGCCAATAGTGTGTGAGTTCGGTGATTAACTGACATTCCATTCCATTTGTACCCTGTACTTCATCCAAAAAGCTCCAGACTCAACATGCCCATATGCTGGAAAGGTTCTCATAAAGATGGTAATCTTGACACGTCACTCCATCCAAGGCCCAGAAAAGATGCAAAATAAGATCATTACAAAAACATGCATTTGAGTACCCCAAACATAATACATAATGTTTATTGGCAAATGCTAAATTTCTACAATAATACTGCTTTAGTCAACTCAAAACCCAGTTTGTTTGCTTTGGAAAATAGCCCTATAAATACTACAAAACTGTAGCATAAAATACTTAAATACTGTACTGCGACAGGATGATCATCAGGTAACAGGGACAACACACCAAATGCATTAAGTAGCCGCAGTTTAAAAGCTGGGAAATTAGAAATGTGTATAAAATCGCATGTTCTTGGATCGACCGCGGAACTAAAATATTCATTTGAACGCGCGTGGTGTTCACCTACGGAAGGAAATAATCGTGCACTTCCTCTACACTCTCGGCGAAACGCAAATTCATACGACGTTGAATTCTTGTAAGTAATGTTTTTAGTGTAACACATATAGCCCAGTGTTAAATTCACCATTCGGTGATATAACAGGCATAGTTAGTAGCATCCATAAGGTATAAGGATTTTTATTTATAACATATCGATCGTGTTTCATGCTATTCGTGCTTTGCAGTATATTCATTTGGGCGTACAAATCTCACTAACCATATTTGCGAGTGATTTTAATGAAAAATCATATGTGGTTGAATCACTAATAGTATAATCACAAAATGGTTCAATCGCTTTTGTTTGATATGTATTATATTTCAGAAGCGATTCGTGTGAAATCGAAGCCGGTTTAAGTGAAACATGTTGGATGGACAGCTATGTCAGCCAATTGCATCGATAGTCTTTGGCCTGCCACGCCCCTTGTGTCAGTGTTATCCAATCGGCTTTGGGAATATGACAGTCTTAGGCTAGGTTGAGTCGTGGGTGCCAATTTCTCTACTCGTGTGAAGTTTGAGCTTGCAAGTAGTCATTCGTTGATTACATTTAACTGTTTTATTTTGTTTTTATTTAGTTTTTAAATTTTATTTTCTCCCCTGTTTTAAGTCCGGCGAGATGTTTTTGACAAGATCGGAATATGACAGGTAAGCTTTGCTTTTACGTTATCTTTGCTTTGTCATCATGGTCTATGATTCGCCTAAACGACCTTAATCAAACCTCCCAGAAAATATTGTAAGAGCAATTAGTACCGTGGATGATAAGCGATTAATTTAGTAATCCCATCTGTGAGACCTTTACAGTTTAATATTTATGAATTTGTAATATAGCTATTGTAGTTTCACTTTCATTTTAATTTTGTATATTAAAACCTATGCTTAAAGAACATGCAAAAAAAAAGAATCGCTGGTGGATTTTAAACTTTTGATCCAAACAAACATGTTTGATCAAAATGTGCAGTGCGTGTTTGGAAATATTTTTTTTAATGTTTCATTTTATTGCAGGGGAGTGAACACATTTTCTCCAGAGGGTAGATTGTTTCAGGTGGAGTATGCCATTGAAGCCATCAAGGTGAGTTTGTACATGTACTTTTCAACTCAACAATGAAACATATTGGTATAGGCATATGCGATCTGTTCCTCTGTATGACAGTTCTAATATAAAACTTGTGGGTCTTAATTTTGTATTTTCTGATTAATGTAAAGTTCTATATGGAAAGGGAGAAGAGCAGTTTGTTCTCTTTTGTCCCAGACAGGTTGAGTTTTTTTGAAGCAGTGTGCCTGTCTCAAAGCAGCAGAATCTGCATCTATCCTGATTTGTCGTTTTTATCGTATTATTGTTAATTCACTCACCTCCACCCCCACAGCTGGGCTCAACGGCCATCGGAATCCAGACATCCGAGGGGGTGTGCCTGGCCGTAGAGAAGAGGATAACATCTCCGCTCATGGAGCCCAGCAGCATTGAGAAGATTGTGGAGATCGACTCTCACATCGGTAAAGGGAGAGCCTCCTCTCTGATAGATCAGATTATATATTTTATTGATCCTGGGGGGAACTGCTTTTGTATACAACAGAAAATGCTTGAAGTGCAGAGTTACTAATGTATAGTGTAACAACAGTAAACATGGTGCAAATAGATTTTAAAATTATGCAGCGCACTGACATAATATTGTGCAGTTTTAAGACTCCAGAAAAGCATTAATTTGTGCCGAAAACTTTTCAGCAATTTATTAAAATGTTATTTTAGTTTAAAAGAGGCTTTGTTAAGGTTTCTCTTTCTCTTCTCAGGCTGCGCCATGAGTGGCTTGATAGCTGATGCGAAGACGCTGATCGACAAAGCGAGAGTGGAGACGCAGGTCAGTTTGCTGGATGGTCATTTGGGGGGTGTGGATCATGCTTTTATCGTTCACTCCGGGGCTCTGCAAGCCTCATTCAACCTTCCAGCTGCACGATGCCTGATGTATGTCTGCATTTTGAGTTATTTAGCTTGTTGCTATCAGTGAGGTTAGCAGCAGGTCCCGAGTTAGGGGTGTGCCATTTAACCATATCGGATCATGAAGGATTTAGAAGTCTCTATCTGCATTCACAGGGAGGTCATTAGTATTGCACTACAGTACACATTCTAGTAGTCACGGTTCTATGGCTCATACACGCATCTAAGATCATTTTGTCGGCCAAATCTGTTTTGACACACCAGTAAACCGGCAATAGGTAGTGCCTTGGATTTCCCCCCCTCTCTCTTTCATGCTTTTGTCCCAACATGCAACACTTTGCATATTTGGCAACGTTATGGAGGAGTTGGTCCCTAAAAAGAAGTCGACATCCATTATTTGGAACTTAATTGGATCTTCCAAAACCAACATGGTGCTAATAACTTATTTGCAGAGATACTGTAAAGTTCCACATGTCGGATGGCAGCATGAGGAATGTTTTTAACCACCTCAAAGGAAAACATGTGCTGAGCATTCTCAGTATGCAAAGTGTGTTTTCCGGGAAAATCTGGGGTAGCCAGTCCTATTGAGAGAAGGGCCGTTATGTGTGCAGGTTTTCACTGCAACTCCCTAATTAGATTACTAAGTAGAGGACTGATTGGCTGAGGCGTCCTCAGACCTGGGTTTAAACAGCTGACCTAAAGGTTATCCCAAAAACCTACATAAATACCGGCCCTTTATGGATCAGATTTCCCAACCGTGTTTTAAGTTTTGTTACTTTATAAGCCTATAAGCTTATAAGCTTTTTTTTTGGTTGTACTGTTCAGTAACTTAGTCTTAAGTTTTAAAAACAAATATGAAAAACAGTCGTGATAATATTGTGGATTGTTATCCTGCCTGAAAAAAAAATGCCATGATATTTTTGTTGTATCCTCCACCCCTATTCTTGGGTTCTCAATCGGAGCGTCCACACTGGGCTGGTTTGTCACTCGACCTTGTCCGTTGTGTCAGGTCTCCATGTCTTCCAATGGGCTGCTGTGTGACTCTGTGGGACTCTGTCCCAGGAAGGTGGTTCAAATCTCGTGGTTGGCAACGTGATGGTACTACTGGGCCCCTTGAACAAGGCCCCTAACCCCAGTTACCTCAGGGACTGTATGACAGACCTCAGGTGTCCGTCGCTTTGGATAAAAACATTTGGTAAATAAATGTAGTGTTATGTTATGGCATCGTAGCAAAAACCCGATTTATTGCTTGTTTTTCCTTCTCCACCATAGAACCATTGGTTTACCTACAATGAGACCATGACAGTGGAGAGCGTCACCCAGGCTGTGTCCAACCTCGCGCTGCAGTTCGGAGAAGAGGATGCTGACCCCGGCGCCATGGTAACTGCCCCAGTTCGACTGTGCTGACCACAACTCATGCACGGAGCAAACCAAAAACACATATGCAAGAAACACATTTTTTCATTTAGTATAGTTGAGTGTTTCCCAACCCAGTCCTTTGGGAACCCCAGACAGTCCAGGTTTTTGCTCCCTCGCAGCACCCAGCCAATCAGGAACACTGAATATTTGGTACAGGTGCAATGGGAGCTGTGAGGAAGTGAAAAAATGGACTGTCTGGGGTTCCCTGAGGACTGGGTTGGGAAACTCTGGCATATGCTGATCAGGGTTTGATATAGATTAGAAGCCTCCTTTTTACATGAATAAATGATGATGCTAAAGTGTGCATGCAAATCAAGGAATTTGAACACTTAAGACTGCAGAGGCGATGATGTCATGTCGGGCGGCTCGAGAATCAGGCTGCAGTGGGGTTGCTGTGAGCAGCTTCATTGATCAGATGTGTCTTTTTGGAACCTTGAGTGTTGGCCCTCATGCAGCAGGTGATCCATGATGGCATAACAGCGCCCTCTGTTGGAGGGCAGTAGTAACTTCTGTCATTTTCCATGTCCCTCTCTTTTTCCCTTCTCTCTTCTCTCTCTCCAGAGCAGGCCTTTTGGTGTAGCACTTCTCTTTGGGGGACTCGATGAGAAAGGTCCCCAGTTGTAAGTTTTTTTTTTTTTTTTTTTTTTTTTCTTGGGGGTAAAAAGGCTTCTTGAAAAAGTTCAATTTTGACCATAATAGATTCACCTCACTTATACATTGTGTGTATCTTAAGTTTCTGATTCTAAATATGGCTGACATGGAGGCATCCTAACACTGTGCTCATTTGTGTGTGCGTGTGTGCGCTTTGACTTGTGGCTTACACAGGTACCACATGGACCCATCGGGCACCTTTGTGCAATGTGACGCGCGAGCCATTGGCTCCGCCTCTGAGGGTGCCCAGAGCTCACTGCAGGAAGTGTACCACAAGGTGAGGCACTGGGGCTGTCCACAGCCTGCCTGTTTCAAATACCACTGCAAAACTGTACTAATCGTAATCTGCATGCTAACACACAGAAGGACGGTTTATAATAAATTCTGGAGATGTTCTGTACCTTTCAGAAACAAGCCTTAACTACATTAGATAAACGATGTCCAGCCTGAACAGCCAGTTCTTTGATAAAAGCATTTTGCGCACAGTGTTGCTGGCACTGTCATATAGAGAGATAACAGCCTCTTTGTTTACTTTTGGGGAATGGACTAAACTCCAGTGGGAGGGATTTCTGTGCATAAAGAGCATTTCTATGATCCAAAGCATTTGGTTTCAGTGGAATTGGGGTGGGCTGTAAGTGGGCAGTAGCAGTGAGTAACTAATCACCTGTTCTGGAAACTTGTGGCCCATGGTTGAAATCAAGTTTATATGATGCAGCCCCCCTTGTGACTTGACTAGTATAACTTCACACATTGAGGAAAATTTGAGCACTTGTTAAGCGATCTCTTTCTCGTGGCTTCTGAATTAATTCCAGAAAAGTTTTTCAAGCCAATCATTGAAAGCCAAATTGAAGCCTTTACAGCTCTTTTAGCACTGAGATATGTGTCTCAGTTCCTTGGAAGTGAGACAGTATTATGATAGAGGGTAATGTGTATGCAGCTCTGACACTTTTTCTTTAGTTGTCTCTCTTTTAGTCACGTACCTACTTTGTATAGGGGTGGCTCCTACTGCCTCGTTCATAATTATAGGCCAGCTGGTGCATCAGCCTTGGGCTCAGTCAGGAAGTGATTGCATGTAAAACAGGACCATACAATCTGTGACTACAATGCCCTCTTGGACTCTACTGTCATATGACTATAATCTAATTGGCCGTTACTGGAGCACGAGGTAATTGTCAAATGACACAGATGTATGATACAGGAGGAGCCTTGTGTGGACAGAGGTGCATTATTTGACCTGTTTTTTTTTTCTTTTTTTTTTGCAGTCCATGACGTTAAAAGAAGCAATGAAGTCCTCCCTCACCATTCTGAAGCAGGTCATGGAGGAGAAGCTGAACGCAACGAACATTGAGGTGATTTCCCCCACCCCTTCACTCCTGTACCTGTGCTCTGTTGCTGGGTTTTGGTGTGAGGTGATGTCTGCCACAAGCCCATTTGTCTGTCTAGCTGCTAGTGGCTCAATTATTGTGGCAATGGGGATTATAGCCCCGGCCAGGAATGCTGAAAGACCAGTCAGTTCACATGCTTACTTACCCAACTCGGTGCGAGTTGAACCTGACCTCCTTGTTCGTGAGGTCCAGCATTCTTGCAGTATGCAGGCCACTAAAGATCAGTGATGTTCACTAAGCAGTTTTTGGTCTCTCTCTCTCTTTTTCTCTTTCCCTCCGTGACATTCAGCTTGCCACAATAGAACCAGGGAAGACCTTTCACATGTACACCAAGGAAGAGCTGGAGGAAGTCATCAAAGACATCTAAATGGTGGTGCCGCATGAAGCAGCTGGCTGAAATAATTAGCTTCCTCTCAGCAACTTTTTTTTTTGTGGCATATTCCAGTCCAGAATGGAGCCATTTGGTTGTGATGTTTATTTTTCCTTTTCCCCTAGTCTTGAAGATTTTTACAGATCTGTACAAAACCACAGAACCACATCAACAGGGAATTGCTGGGAGGGTGTTGAGGGGATGGGGTGGGGAGGGACTTTTGTTACTACGTCTCAGCTTGACAATAAAAGCGTTATACCCGGAAAATTGAGAGCTATGTGTGCGTTTCTGTGGAAATGTTTATGGACGTCGCAGTCGAGATTTGAGTAAATGAATGCATTAGCTTATTGAGGTTATATCTAGGGCCATTATGACATTAAAAATAAACTGATATGCCTGTACATTCTTCATGCGACATTGAAATGAGCTCTGCTTTTGGCATACATTGGTTTAATTTGCAAGGGCTTGAAAATATGCTCTCCCTTTGTCTGTGCTGTCATTTTGCATTTTTTTTTTTTACTGTTGCTTGGAAACCTATTAGGACAACAGCTCTGTGAAGCAGACATTAGGGCTTTCCCTTGTCCATGCATACATGGATGCAAGCGGAACCACCTGATTGGCCATCTGCATGGGATGGACCCAAAATGTCTTGTCTGTGTGTGTGTGTGTGTGTGTGTGTGTGTGTATATATATGTCAGCTTAGATGTTTTTGTCTGGGCTGTAAATGTGAAACATATGTTTTCATTTAAAAAGAAGTATGAGAGTAATGTCATTGGTTTGTGTAGGATCACCACAGTGCTGCATTTTAATCATTAAAGTCGTGATTGCCAGTCATTAGCACTGAAAATTCTTATATTTGGTTCCTGATATAACATTGAACAGCCTGTACCAGGAGTTCTTATTTACCCGTATAATAAAATGAATCCCCCCCCCCAAAAAAATAAAAAATGTGATCACAAAAGATCAAATGCAGAGGCATGATCTGTTTCTCACAAAACACCAACTTGTCACCAACTAGTATGGGAACTAAAACGGAGCAGATAACCTGTCCTTTAGTCTATGGACTGTAGAAAGTAACTTTGTTAGATATCAGTAAGGCTGATGGAGGTTGTTGCCTTTTATCTGTTAACTGGCTGATTACATCCACCTCCAACAGTGCCTGAGAAAACAGTCACACCACAAATCTGGAGGATTCTGCCTTTATGATTTTTAACATTACATTGAGCGACCAGTGTACAGGGTGCAACTTATTATTATTGCAAACTGTCAGTTTCCAAAAACAAGGAATCACGTTGCTGCAACTGAATATAAACGGCTCACAGACTGTGTTAAATCCAATCACTGCTGGTGCCAGGCGTGGTGGTCCCTGTATCTTATCTCAGAAAAGACACCTTTCTCTATTTCACACTATAGTGTCTGGAGTTTGCAGGGAATGGCGCAGTGAGCGAAAACGCCCACTCAACGCCATTTCTGTGGTTGCAAACTCCCTGTTAATAATAATAACGATGATAATAAAAATAATGACACGTCTGTTGATCCTTGTGGGGAAATTCTCTTTTCACCTACCCCATCTTGCTCTCCAGGACACACAGAGACGCATATGTAGGTGAGATCGAGATTGGCAGAAAGTAAGATAAGTACGAGAAGAGTGGTGAGACTCATTACAGCTAACAAGGAAGGCCACGAGCACAAACATAATAATGCCAGTGCAGCAGCGGTATGCAGTCTTCTCTAAAGGAGCAAGTTCTCCACCCTAGAAGTAATTCAGTATGAAAAGTGTATACCGGCTATGTGTTCCTAATAAAGTGGCCACTGAGAGTATTACATATAGGGCTACTTATTGTGCATTTTAAAAATATAATTTTTATTATTATTAACACTACGAACTGCGTTTGTATGTTGTATAATGTATTATTGCAGCAAACAAGTTAAATTAGTAATAATGTGTGCTAAATTGTGTAACTGTAGCGAGTAAATTCCACTCAGTGTTTTGCGAAATAATAATCAACCCCAAGCTATTCAATGTTTTACAGTAAATCGACTAATGGTGTAACTTGTAGAGTTCACTTAAGTCTGAAAGGTAAATAAACATGGTACATTTACACCCCCAAAGCCCTTGAACACTAAGACTGAATTATTTTTCTTAAAACTGGGTTGATGTCAGGGGAAAAATGCTTACCTAATTTCCCGATACATAATTTTACGGCATTTTTTTGCCCAGATTATTACTTCAATTAAAACTGTGGCCTGCAAACTGAGTACAAACCAACGGATATATATGTTGAGACTTGCTGATGCTAATTTATAAAGTACGGTGCTTAATTGTTCCCCAAAAGGCGTGGTTATTATAATAAGAATATGCGTAATCCGTAAGAAATTAAATACCGGGTCTCAATAAAACACAAAAATATCAAACATTTATTTGATAGTTAAGATATATTTGCATTTGATAGACACGCTTTAAAGCAAATGGAAACTAAGGCAAGGGGAGTTCAGCCAATCATCGCTTCTGCGGTGAGATAGTGGGCGGTTCAAAGAGACACACCACCTCTAAACGGCTTTGCCCTCGGATCCTGCTTGGTGGCGATTGCGGTTCTGCGCGCCAGCAGCCTGTCCTTTCTGCTTATGCTGCTGGGGGACGAGTCGCCGAGGCAGACAAAAGGGATTTCATTTATGGACATATAGAAAGAGTTGCAATCTGTACGGACCCGAGGCGCACAGAAAACATGAAGGCACTGCGCTGCTGCGCTGTAGTTGCACTACTCAATTTAGTGAGCGGGTCAGATTTCTCAGAGAGGTCCAGCGTCGCTCATTTGTCGCTGGCGAAGGACCTGAAATTACGGGATGCTCGTAGGAAGAGATCCATGCCCACCTCCCCAGAATTTAGCGTGGGAACGCCAGATCCTGGGGGAGACTCTTGCGGGGCTCTTCGGGAATATGATGCGACGTTGAACAGCAGCACTCACCCCGTGAGTATCTTCATCCTGGGAGCTCCGCTTAGCTGTCTGCATACTTTTTTCCTCCCTTTCCAGACTCACAGACTCTTACCATAGCTATATTTCCAGTTATTCAAAACTAGCAATCCAGGGCACTAGGAATTTGGCTTTGACCTATAGACATTCACTTTCCCCGTGGGAGTTAAATTATAATATTTTGAGTTTGAAGGCTTGACTAACACGACTAGGTAAAGGGAATCGCATCCTGTTTTAATTTTGATCATGCAAGAAGCTACTGTCAACAAGCATTTTTTTATCCGATATACTAAAAATTCCATAGAAATAATCGATGTCAGGAGGAAAGTAAAACTGGGTGTTATGATACATTCTTATCATACTTGGCCGTGTTTTAAAACTTAGTAATTACTTTGTATTTTCTTAATAGGGGTCGCATTTTCTCGACGAAAGCCACATATTCTCGTAAGCAGTATGTATAATTATAACAAGCCTTATTTATAAATCATTTTTATATTTCTCCATGACACCATACTCCCTCGCTTACTGTCAGAGACAGGTGTTATTTGATCTCTGATGTGTGAATATTTGTCCATTTTTTAATTATTAGGCAGGGAATGACGCTCCTGTTTAAATCTTTTAAAAAGTGTAATAGCAACCCGAAGTTTAGCCAATGGCAGTTCTAAGAAGCGAAAGACAACGCTGGCAGAGGGTAACTCGATAGTTTTCTTCTGATTTATTAACATTAATCCTAACCCGTGCGATTCTGGAACAGGAAAAATGAGCACCTTCTGGAATAAAAAAGAGAACATATTGAAAAACTGATGATCATATTTATGTTTCCCAGACCCTCATAACCTGGACGGATTTGTGGATCGTGTTACATGTTTAGAGTCATTTGCAATTTATGATGAGGGTGGAGATCAGCCCTGTTAGCCAGGTCTTACTGGTAATACTGAGGCTAGCAGGAGTACTATGGGGGAACTGAGCTAGATTAGCCCTTGGTTAGCCTGCCTGGATATCCAGAAACAGGTTGTTCCCGAAACTGACCACTCGGAAGTTCTCGTTCCTCCCTGTTTTTGGGCTACCGTTGGCGTTCTTCTAGTTGGCTGTGAGAATTTTTTCTCCATGGATTTGTGGACTGTTCTCCATGTTTTGAGGCCATGTCTTCATCAGTTCTGGTTATTTCCCTTCAAGGGAATGATCTAGTCAACTACTGTTGTGACCGATTTCACCAAAGGCAACATATATTTGGGATCTGTTGAGAGACAATTACTGAGAGAGGTTGGAGCTTGTGAATGCTCTCAAACCAGAGTGCATAGTTGTTCCTCTATTTTCTTTGACAATCAGTCTCTCACGGAAACTAGAGGATAAATGTGAAACAATCAAACTCTGGTCTATTGACTTGAGTGTGCCGAGCGCTTCCAGAATTGTTCCCTTGATTCTATGGTTCCACACAACAGGTTCCTTGTGCCTCTGGGAAGGCTTCTGAAATCCCTCCTGAGTGGTTCTCCTATTACCTCTGAGGTGAATAACCCTGGTGGTGTTGGTTCCCACTGAGGTGCAGGTTGACCTGTGTATGTGTGCATGCATGTTGATTGGACAGTAAATAAGAAATTGAATGAGGCGCAAAGGGAGTGGGCTGTGTCTTCCGTAAACATTGTTGGCGAGAGTCAGGCCCTCCCTCCCCCCAGGGTAAGTCAGCCATTTGCCTGACTTAGGTATTGCCTGGCCAAGATCCGGATATACTGGAATTCCAGGCCCCTTGGCGGGGAGCCTGTCTACTTAAACAGGATGATGTGCTTCACCTGAGACGTACAGAGGATCCAAAGAGGAAGCTTGTGTGTCTTAGGTCAGATGTAAATAAAGAGTCTCCGGGCTTAGTCCTGGGGAGAGGACAATGTTGTGTTAACACCCTTTCAGCTTAATTGGAATCTCTGCGAGTCTGGCTATCACTTTCAAATGAAAATATTAGCATAGCCCAGCTGCTTTTGTGAAGTAAATGTGAGGCTATATATTTTTTTTGTTTCTTCCATAACAAAACTTTGCATCTTTTTAGCCCTGTAAACAAATGCCCTGAATGAGGCTGCCTCTTTGCAATAAAATTATGATCCCGTGAGCTGGGCTTAAACTACATGACTACATTTTGGGCTGGACTGGGATTGGAAATCGGCCCTGGACCTTAGGGTCCTCTACGGTAAATTTTGCTGGGGTGGATCTCAGTGACAGATTTTGCCTGCCCGCGTACCTATCGGCCCACTGGGAAAATGCCCGGATCTCCAGTGACCAGTCCAGCCCTGGCCGCATTGCAGGCATGAGGTCACGTCATTCTTAAGTTATGACCTAAATTCTCCTCCTTTCCGTCATGTTTCTGTAGGTGAATAAACTTCTGAAACCTCTCTCGATTCTTTTGTTAGTCCCTCCTGTGGATGGGATCACTGCAGCATTGTAAAATTAGAATTGCTAGAAGCTTGGTATTCTGGCGCAGCATCATCGGATGTCTCGAAGAATTGAATTTATGTGTTGTGATTTTGTTTTCTCCTTCCAAATCACTCATCCTGTTTAACCTCTGGAATTCAGTGCTAGTGGTACCCAGATGTAGTAGGTGGAGGTATTTACCACACTATTGAGGCTCGCTGGAGCACCATGGGTGTGAGTAAGCTGAGATTAGCCCTTGGTTAGCCTGCCTGGATACCCGGATTTAAGTAATTCCCAAACTGGCCACTTGAAAGTTCTTGTTCCTCCCTGTTCTCGGTCTGCTGTTGGCGTTCTTCTTGTTGACTGTGAGACTTCTCTCTCCAGATGGCCTTACCCTTCGTTCGCATATTTCTTTCTTGCAGTGTGGTTTGTTCACTGAGGCTTTGTTTTTGTAAGCTTGTTTGAGGAAAAGCTAATGCTGAAACCAGTTTTTCCTGGTATGCTTGTTGTGGGGTTTGAAATCTGATTACAGTGATCAGGTGATGCTCACGTGACCTCTGGACATTAAATAAACCTGTCCCATTGCCTAGGAAAACCACACAATCTGTGCTTACACATTTAGCACGTTTAACACGTAAAACCAGAAACGCCGCTGGCAGCAATTTTAAACTTTCTGGAAAAAGGTTGTTTTATATTCTGACAGATGACTGATATATGCAAGACAGAGTGATCTCTTTCCAACTTGGATGTTTTCTGCTCTAGTCTGTTCAAGCAGCATAAACTGGACCAGCCGAGAGTACTGTTCTAGACCTCGACAATAACAGTGTCTCCCTGACCACTGAACTGTGTGTGGCTGGTTTTGATCAAGGAAGAGGGACTTCAATTTTACCTGTCAGTTCTCTGCTCATGTCGTACTAAAGATGAGGATTAGGTCTATAACCTGTGTATGTTTAAACGACAGGCAGTCCCCAGGATGCAAACAAGATCCATTCGTTGTTTGTCTTTAAGTTGAATTTGTAGTTAAGTCGGAAAAATAATAATGCCGTATATAATAATAGTAATTATTATATGATAATAACAAAAGTAGCTACATATGGTACTCTGCTGTACCTCAAACCGATGAACATTTGATGCCGCACAATGTTTTCATGAGCGACACAAAGTTGGGCGTGCATTCATTATTAACAACCATTGTATTTAACTTGAATTTTTTAAATAATAGACTTCATGGCAGTTTGTCCGAAAGTACAAGTTGTCTATAAGTCAGATGTTCCTAACCTGGGGACTGCCTGTATCACCATGGAAACTGAGTGTTTATCAGTTATTCCCCCCAGTAGCCTCACACAACTGACATTTGACGGTGTTCCCTGGCTGCCTTGGAGAAATTTCTCTCATGGACCAGCAACGTTTTGTGTGAAAACATTCTGTTCTGCTGTGGTGCATTTTTGGAACCTGGTCAGGGAGAATAGACGACGGTTTTGGCGTAAAGCGTAACACTGGCCTTCGAATGCCTGGGACGAATGATCGTGTTGCCGTTCATTGTGTTTCAAATGTGAGGTAGAGGGGGTGATAAGTATCAGTGTTTGGTTTTCTTGCCATGGGGCTGTCTGGCTTCTCTGTGGTTATGTCAGTTCCAGCCTCGCTGTAACTGCGCTGGAATGCTGATGCCGTCCCTGGTCCCCCTGCAGCCTAGAGAGTCTCTGTCCCTGGGAAGTGCCTCCTGGTTCGGGTGATCACAGTTCAGTCAATGATGACCGCTTTTCTCTTGCACGCTTGACATTATTCCGAGTAGCTTGTAAAGTTGGGCCCGCAGCCTCTCTTCTCCTCCCGTCTCACACTCGGCCTGGGCTGTTGTTGCCAAAGCATGACTTTCAATGAGCGCCAAAGAAACACAGGAAAGCTGCGTGGTGGAAAAAAGGGTCAGAATCTCCAGAGTTTCCCTTGTTGACACAGGTGGCGTTCAGAGGTGAGGGAACATCAGAAACTAAAAGCGCTTGTTGTCGTGGCAATGACTCCAGTAGGCTGGAAAACAACAACACAGGAAATATGAAATGTTAGATGCATACTGGGCCCTGTTGTATGATGCTGGACTACAATCATCGCAGACATAGGCAGCCAGAAATACTTCACCGCTCAGTTGCGCTTTCTTTCAGATGATGCACGCTGTGTGGATATGTGGGATGGGGTCATTTTTCAGAAATTGATGTTGACATTACACATTTGAACATCGCTTGAATTTCCCCAGATCGTCTACAGGACAACCCAGCGACTTTCCCTCAAAGTGATTATAAAGCTCTCATTTAGCTGCGTGTTTTACATTTTTTTCTGTTTAGTTGTGATTCATTCGGTCATTTGATTATTGAAAGGCCTTAATTTTTTGCATCTTTGACAAAGATAAGCAATATTCTACAGTAGTGTGATCTTTTAGTGCTGAAGAGCTATTAAGTTCTGTTTTAGTCTTTAGCTTTTTTTTTTGCTTTTTAACCGCATACCTTTTTTGAGAATTTCTGAACCAAACTATTCAGATAAGAATTTATTTCCTGATTTTTTAGCTTTGAGAAATGTGTGTGTGTCCCTCTCTATCTTGCTCTCTCTCTCTCTCTCTCTCTTTGTTTTTTTGTTGAGAAGTAAGTGCGGGTTGTCATGGCGTCATTGTGATCGGGTGGTGTCTGTTATCTAGTAGCTGAAGCAATTGGTTTCTGCAAGTGGGGGCCCCTGTTTAACCTATGAAATGTTAAAGGGAGCAACACAGCAAGAACACTTTCAAGCATGTGAAACACTGGGACCGCAACGCATCTTCATCTAAAAATAGACTCATGATAAATAAATGAGTACTAATGTCATGCTAAACCAGTTGTGTTGCATTTTCCTGTGGGTTCAAAAAATGAGAGGAGGAGTTAAGCTCGTGAGAGGGGGTGTGGATTTGAGTGTGGACACGGCAACAGTAGGGCAGCAGCAGTGAGAGTAGATTCAATATTCTACACTCTGTTGCCCCCCCTTCCCCATCCTCTCTGCACATGGAGCCCAAGGGGAAAACCGCAGGTCATGTTTTGCACTGATGCCCACAAACAAGGTTGTGTCAACTCTTGCTGCAGTAACAGTTGGCTTATGCTTATGGTTCCTGTTTCTTCGTGCAGGGTGGTGGCAGGCCTTGACATCCTTGTTTATTTTTTTAAGAGAGATGGCAATTTCAAAGGCCCTCCTCCTTGTCTGAAGCATTATGCGATACTTGTGGACCTTATCTTCCTGTCTGTCTGGAGGAGTGGTTCTCTGTGTTTACTTGAGTTGCCCTACATTACATTGCTGGTTCTCTGAGCCACTGTGAACCAAGGTTCCTGTGACGAGTCACATTGAGTAAATAGGTGTTTTTTCCCTGCTGGTTTGAACAGGCAATCAGGCAGGAAAGTTCCTGGTTAACATCCTGTTGGCATTCGAGACTGGCGTCTGTGAGCGATCCTCTTCCTCAGCTCCTCAACACCTTGCATTGTTGATAAGGCTTTCACGGAAACCTGGTAGACCGGGCTATAGATATCGGTTACTGGGTTGGGAGTTAATGATCATGCACAATGCATGAGTGTGCCCGTAGTGCACGACGGTCCTGAGGTTTATGTAATGCTGATTTGCTGATGCGTGCCGGGCTGAGAGGCAAAAGGTAACACTACACGCTTGCCGTTTCCCTATGAAAACTGCAGGCAACTCGGAGAGCCCGCTTTTGGACGTCTTCGGGGCAGGGGTCCAGCAGAATGCTGCTGAGTCCAGTTTAATTGCTGGGCTGTTATTCCCCAATCTGACTCCACCTAGGGCAAATATGCAGGGGAAGCCAAACACCTCCCAAGGCACCTTGATGCTTTTGCTGTGTCCTATTTTGAGGTTTTATTTTAACTTAATTTTTTGCATGTGATTTTACTTGTGGCCTAGTGTCAAAAGGAGGGAGGGATTATACCTATCCGTTTTTTATGATGACACGAATGTCAAGGAGGAGCAGAGTGGGATACTGTGAACATCCTGTTATACAGGAAACACATCTTTTGTGGTGCTCCACTTGCAAAAAATGTTGGTTTATGTTTCAGTTGGTGATGCACTGAAGACTATTGGATAGGAGCTGGTGGTGTAATGGAATCTTGGCCTTAAGGGTATAATTTCTGGTCCTCGTGGCTCCCTGGTTGAATTTATGAAATCATCCAGCTGTAGGTATAATTATTAATCTGTAAAACTATAAAAGTGTCAAAGACTAGCAGAGAAACGTCCGGGTTAGCAGTGTGACCTTACACCTCTGGGTTGTGGTTCTGGTTGCATATTCTCCCTGTTGAATCCAATTCTCCAATTGAATATCCCTTGTGATCTCTGTTCTCCTCACATAGTCCAGAAACTAATGGTTATGTGAACGGTAGGGTGAATTGCTGTCTATAAATTGCCCTTTGTGTGTGATTGCGTGCCCTGTGATGGATTGGCATCCTGCCCAGGGTGTCCCCTGCCTTGTGCCATGTGCTTCCTGTCATTAGTTCTTTGGGTCTTTGTGGGATAAGCACTTATGAAAGATCAGCGGATGGATAAATGTGTCAAACAATCAGCTACGTCAATCATTTTAGGTCATTTTAGGTCACTCCAGGACAGAGGTGATCAGCCTTATTCAGAAAGGGCCGCAGTGTATGCCGGTTTTTACTGTAATTTCCTAATTAGATTACTAATTAGAGAACTGATTGGCTAAAGAGTTCTCACATCTGCATTTGAACAAATGACCTAAAGGTTATCCCAAAACCCTGCATGCACACCGGCCCTTTAAGATAAGATTGGCCGGCCCCTCCTCTAGGATCTCTAGGCCATGGATGAGATTGCCTTGTGTGGTAACGCCCTCCTTCTGTTCTCTCTTCGCAGTATGTCTTCAGAGACCTGAGTGGCTCCGTGTCATTGGCTTGGGTGGGAGACGGCACCGGGGTGAGTATCTAGGCGCTGGCTCAGCCGCACCCACGAGGCAGCCCTAATGTTCGAGGAAGCACAGCCACCTGAGAAAGCATGCAAATAGCACGGCTGGTTGTGTTTCTAGGCTCATGGGTGGTCCAGATGCCATATGCCAGGGCAAACCAGTCTTGGTCCCTCTCCTGTAGATATCTGGGCACTAATCCAAGACACAACCAATTTCTGTGTGAACATTGCTTGTGTTCATAAATAGGAATTATTGTGTTAAAAAAATAGATATAGTTATTTGTCTGCCGCTAAACCAATTTGGTGATTTCACGGAAATACATGCTATGGAAACAGGATGTGACATCTGCTGTCGGTGTGGACAAACAAGGTACTATTCTAATTCTAATAAAAGGTTTGTTCGCTCAGCTGGCTGTGGAGTAGTGAAACGAACCCTTTTTGTGATTTTAAAAACATACTTCAATTCCAGATTACAGTTTGATTCTTTTTTTTTGTTTACAATCAAGATTTTCTTATTTTATGGGCATCATAAGCAAATAATACCCCCCATTCCCACCAGCCCTGTTTCAGCACAGTTAAATTTGCTGGTCAGCAGGAAGTGTGGAGCCGCGGTCGAGAGATCCTTTTGCGTTCCTGTCACCCTGCCTGTCTGATTCCTGAAAGTTGCCACACAGTTGTGCAGTTATTCTGGACCCCACTGGACCCAGATTATCGCTAATTAGCATCTCCAGGTAGCATGACACAAAGTCATCGGTACAAAGGGTCTCTGACAGACCCATCAAAAATAAGGCATCCGGAACCTTCATTTGGCAAGCGATGCGTTGTGAGGGGCCCAATCATATCTTGCATTATCCTTCCCAAACGTTTGTTCACAGGCAAAGACAACAACATAATGAGAAGAACTATAAAACTTGGAATGCTTCTCTTTCAGTTTGGGGGAATTCCCACAATGTCAAAACAGTTGCAGTGGTTGTGCTGACTGGCAAACTTGACCAAGTTCTACCGAATATATACGTGATGCTTTATTTTTAATGTTTCATGGAAAATCTTTTTGAGGAAATATTTCACTTAATTATACAGAACCGAGTGACTTTTTTATAACCGTGGCTTTGTTTTCTTGATCCTCTTTTTGCAGCAACTTCTTTCCCCTTTTTCCTGTATATTTATTGTTCAGTGGCTGTGAAATACGCAATGAGGCATTAAGACACATTACCGTGACTGAACAAAGCACCATAGTTCTGCATACCTTTGTTGACTCTCATGTCAGTGTGCTATGAGCCAAACTTAGGCACGAGCTTTTCGAGGTGCTGTGAACACTGTGCTCTTATCCAGTCTGTGCCTCGCCTGCAAAATTGTGTGTTCCTTGTCGATCTTTGCAGCATGGCGGAACAACATTTTACACTGTGACATTCAGCAGCTTAAATAAAGATGTGTTTTGGTGACAACATGTAGAATAACTGGTTACATCTAACCTTAAACTTACTTGCCAGCAGAGAAAGCGAAAAGAAAGATTATTTTTCACGTTAAACAATGGGGAAAAAAAACTTAACAGTGATTGGATGATCAGTTGCCATAGATACCACCAATGACGTTGGTTCTTTCACACAGGTGATCCTGGCTCTAACAACATACCAGGTGCCTATTTTCATGCTGCGGTTTGGCCAGTCAAAACTCTACAGAAGGTAAGTGTCAGTGCAGGCCAACTGAATGGAAGAGGAGTTCAGCACAAAATTTTATGTGTGTGTACGAATATCGGTACTTGTAGTGTCAGTAGAACAAAACTCTTTGCATATCCATCCCCCACAGTACAAACTACGGGAAGGTTTTTGACGACGTGACGAACCTCATTAACAACAGCTTCATCCGCTCCGAGTTTGGCATTGCTGTGGGCCCTGAGAATTCTGGGAAGGTTGGTGGAAGGCTGAGCCTTTTTAGACGCTTTCAGCCACAGACCTCATTATGTCTGCTACTTCCCACAGTGCGGAGATCAAACTGGAGATCTACCTTTAGGGTTCCAGGGCTCAGATGGTTTGCTGACCAGACTTTCACTCTATCATATCAGTCCTTATTTGAATATTACGTGACCATTGGTTTCTGATTGAATGTCAACATGCTAAACTACGGAATCCAGTGACTGGAAGTGCCTACCCTGCCTGATTGTGTCAGACTCTATTAGTCTTCCCCTCAGCGTGTCAGTGCGTTGGCATTTATGAGGAGTTAAAGTAGATTCTTCCTGTTTTTACACTGCAAACTCTAGTTGAGATAGACGATATTTTGGCAGACCACCGACGCAAATGCTCTCTCTATCCAGGTGATTCTCACAGCCGACGTACCAGGGAGCCAGGACATCTCGCGAATCTTTCTCTCCAGGGACTTTGGGAACAGTTTCGCGAGCAACGACCTCTCCTTCGAGCCGGTGACACAGATATCCTACAACCCCAGTGACAGTGATGTCCTTCTGGCAGTGAGCTCCATTGTGAGTCGCCTTAGCCAGAGACCCGCGATGCTTTTATATATGCCGTGCGAGTGCTTGAATGCCGCAAGACGGGATCTGGGATCGGAACCAGCTGGGTGTTGGCCTGGGAATAATGTGTTTTCTGGAGCTGAGAGAATATAATTATTATTATATATCATATAAAGACTGGGGCAAGTTAACCACAGCCTGCCCTCCCCAGACAAATTATACATAAGCAGATACACACCCATATACCTACATATGCTATTGATAATGAACACACTACTGACAAACTCATTAAGGAAGTTTATCTTTGATGGCAGTGGCAAACATCCTTCTGCCTATTTTATTGTGAAGGTTTCTTAAACATGTTTAAGTAATAGTGGCTTTAATCTTTCGGTTTTATTTGCCCATTTGCCTGCTTGCCTCCTTGTTTCAGCATGACCTCTGGCTGTCAGAGGATTTTGGCAAGAACTGGAGAAACATTCATCATTCTGTGTGTCTAGTGAAATGGTAAGGAGCGAGTGAGTGACTGGTGAGCCAGTGAGTGACTGGGATCTGTGCTCAGCCTTTGATTCCGCGTAGCGATCGCCACCTTTAGAAGGACGGTCTAACGGTCTGTGTAGCGTGTGTCTGCTGGCTCTCTGGCGTGTAGGCCAAGCCATCCAAGGAACTGGTCTTTTGGGACTATGTTAGCAAACAACGACAAACCTGGCGCTGGTTGGATCTGACAGCTCGGCATTCTTGTCAGAACACTTTTCTTGATTTACTTTGCCTTTCTCCTGCTTACTTTCTCTTAGACGTTTAGACTAACAGCTTACAGTCAGCAAACTAAGATAAAGAGACTAAATAAATGGCTTACAGTGCTCACAGGACACTTACTTAATTAATAAAAAATGCATTAGTTTATTAATTTACAAAACATATGTAGTATATCACATTAGAAAACTGTAGTTTTACATAAAACATTTATTTCAAGTAGTAATAAACTGAAACCCAAATTATAGTTCTAAAAGAGCTATTCTGATTTAAAAAGTTCATTGACAATTGTCATTGGGTGCTTTTCAATTAGTGACACCTTTGCAATAATATAAAACACCAGACATTTGTGTTTAGTGTCCCTTTGGCAGCTAATGACTACCAGTATTAAGCGTTTTAGGTCCAGAAGCTACAAATCCAGACCAAGATTTTATCAATGCATTTATCAATTCTAATCCAAATCAGGAAATGTAAGATTTAGAATTTAAATCTCTGTTAAATTCGAATTCAATTCCAATTCTGTTGCCCATAATCTGGTTTCCAATCCTAGCCCCTGTTTATTTCCTGATTTGGATTGGAATTGATGAATGCATTCCGGATTGGCTCCAACTCTGGTTTCTAACAACCAGTTGAGTCCTCTGTGACTCCCACTCTTTATGCTCACCTGGATGGCAGAATCAAAATCTTGGTCTGGATTTGTAGCTTCTGGACATGAAAAGCCCTACACTGACTACTACAACTGTTCTTAATAGCAAAAATGAAAGAACAGAACTGAATAATTCAGTCAAAAAATTCTGAAACCTAAAAAAGAAAGTGTCTGTGAAATATATTTGTAGATATGTTAAATGCTGCTTGTCAATTGACTTTTGTTGTGAAACCAATTAATTTGCAACATTTTTACAAAATTATGCATGTGTCCCAAGAGTTTCTGTATGTGATGTGGCTGAAGGATGGGGGGACCTAATGTCACATTGTCCATCGTTTTAGGGGGCGAAATGGAGCAATCTTCTTCACCACCAGTCTTAACAGATCCTGCAGTGAGTAGTTTGGTTGAGCCCCTTCGTGTTTTCCTTCCTGGTTTGATGTGGATGGTGAGACGTGTAGTTTCCCTCTTGCCTGCCAGGCGATAGGGGGATGCTGGAACTGAGGAGCACCACTGACTATGGGAAGACTTTCAAGACCCTTGGCACCAAGATCTACTCCTTTGGTGTGGGTGGACGCTTCCTCTTTGCCTCGGTCATGGCTGACTCGGTAGGTTGACTGACAGCGTGGTTGTGTGTCTGTTTGTGTGCGCATGCAGACCAGTGTAACAGCTCTGCACATGCATTTGCTTCTTCCCCAGGACACCCTACGTGTGATCCACGTCTCCCTGGACCAGGGTGACACGTGGAACATAGCTCAGCTTCCAGCTGTGGGGCACGAGCAGTTCTACTCCATCCTGGCTGCCAGTGATGACATGGTCTTCATGCACGTGGACGAGCCGGGAGGTCAGTTTTCCCACTAACATGCTGGACTGGCTCTGCAGGGGTGGAGCCAGGGGACCTCAGTCTAGTGCGAGGGGAAACTCAACCCGTGGGATCAGATAGACAGTAGACAGGGACTGTTATTTCTCAGTTGGTTATTCATGCAAAATCCAGCTTGGTTCGGTAGTCATTGTTAGCAGGTAACCTATACCAGGTAGGGTCATTTGCAATGTCTTTGCTCCCAGATTCAGGTTTTGGCACCATATACGTCTCCGATGACCGTGGTGTTGTGTACTCCAAGTCTCTGGAACGGCACCTTTACAGCACCACTGGGGGTGATACCGACTTTACCAACATAACATCACTGCGTGGTGTCTTCATGACCACCGTGTTGGCGGAGGGTGAGTGTGTCTGGGTAGAGCCTAAGAGACAGAAACATTTCCCTCCGGATGCTGGTTTGGGTGACCTTAAGTGACATCCGGTCCCTGTGATTTACAGATGGCTCATTGCAGACAGTTGTGACCTTTGACCAGGGTGGCGAGTGGAGACCCCTACAGAAACCGGCAGAAGGCAGCTGTGATGCCCCAATGCAGAGCCAAGAGCAGGTGATGACGCCCATGGGTAGACAAGAGCAGAACATGTGTGATCAGGAGAACCTTACTGTGTTTGCATGCACTTTGACCTGCTTGCATGTGCATCTCTGCGTGCGTGTGCACGCCTACGTGTTCAGTAGGCCCTGACGGCTATCCTTGGTTCTCCTCCCCTACAGTGCACCTTCCATATCCATGCCTCCTACAGCATCGCCGCGAAGCTGAACGTTCCCATGTTGCCGTTGACCGAGCCCAATGCCGTGGGACTCATCCTAGCACATGGTACTTTCCCAGTCCGGCCGGCGTCAGGCAGCTGAAATCCGTCCTATTCCTGCCATCATTCCCAGTTGATCGCAGTGTGAATGTACCTGCCCCATTTCCGGTTGTGTGTTTATCCAAGTAAATGCAACTGATCAGCTGCTTTATAACGATGCTATAGTGACCCTAACTCTCTGACCCCCTTGCAGGTAGCATGGGTGATGCTCTCTCTGTGATGGAGCCTGATGTATATGTATCGGATGACGGGGGCTATTCCTGGCAGTTGGCTCTCAAGGGCCCCCACCACTATGCCATCCTGGATTCGGGTGGGTTGCTGGTGGCCGTGGAGCACACCCCCTCCCAGACCATCCAGCAGATTAAGTGAGTCTGGCCCAGGGGATTGGGGTGGAGGTATCAGGGTGGGGTGTTTGGGGTGTGCTGTGTGATAGACTCTGTTCCACTGATGGCCTGATGGCTGGTTTTTCTCGGCCATGTTAAGTCATCTGGCAGCTACTGATTCGTACTGCGGGGTGATGACTCTATGCCAAATGTGCCACAGAGTCTGGCATCTGAATGGATGCCATCTGGCAAACTCTGTTTACGTGAAGGAGGACAGCAGGTTCATGATAATGCAAGTGGTGAACACCTCAAAGTGGTTAGGTGTTACCTATCAATGAGCACTTAATTAGCAGCTGGATCCCTGATGGTGGACTCCTTCAATTAAGGCAAAGCCCATGGAGGTCATCGCAGATGCCAGAGGGATCAGACTGTTCCATAAGGGTCTGGTACTGTACTTCAGCTGTTCTCTTTTCTCTCTGAGCAGGTTCTCCACGGATGAGGGACAGTGCTGGCACGTCTACAACTTCACCAAGGAACCGATCTACTTCTCCGGGCTAGCATCAGAGCCTGGGGCGCGCTCCATGAATGTCAGTCTCTGGGGCTACCGCGAAAACCTGTTTAGCCAGTTCTGGGTCTCCATCACAATTGACTTTAAAGACCTGCTCAGTCGAGTTTGTGAGTATTGGCATTGTTCAGAGTTTGGGGGTTATGGGATCGGGAATAGTGTCAGGTCATAGTGAGGTAATCTTAATCAGAAGAGGAAAGGAGGATGGAGATGGAGAATTAAAGTTAGGTTGGTAAACTTTAGGTTGACGATGGGGCGAGGCTCTACTTGTCAAGTTGGAGCGAGTTCTAGAGAGAGAACTTGTGGCTAGTTGTGGGTTCTTGCAAGTCTCCAATAAAGAACTGAGAATCCACTACAGTGAACTTGAAAGTGACATTCATACCACCTTGTTTTTTACGGCATGAGCCGAATGACAGATATTCTTATATTGATGGAAAAACAAGCTTGAAAAAAATTACAGGATCTTACACTGCTGGCGGTGTGTAATACATAAGTTGTGCACATCTCCACAGGTGGTGATGATGACTACGTGGAGTGGCTGGCACACTCTGATGACATCAGCGATCCTAACGATGGGTGCATGCTGGGATACAAGGAGAAGTTCTTACGGCTACGCAAAGACTCGGTGTGCTTGAACGGCCGAGACTACATGATCGACAAGCAGCCGTTACCCTGCCAGTGTACGCTGGATGACTTCCTCTGGTAAGGAACTTCACACGTTATGTTATGAAAGAGAACGAGTAGAACAGTAGTCTGCATACTTCGTAACACATGCAAGGTTTAGTTCTGACTGTGATAGCCTGTTCAGATGGTGTAATGCAGGAACTGTGACAAAATGAGCAACATTAGCACAAAGTAGTGAAGAAACTCATTTCTTTCTTTTCAACATCTGTTTTTTTTTGATTGGAACGGGACTGGACAGGGTTCTGCATTTTGCATTTACATTTATTATATTTAGCAGACATATTTGACCAAGACAACAAGGCAGAATCAGTCTGGGTTTTCAAATCTTGTCATGAGGCGTAAGCCCTAGAATTTCTCTAGGGGTTCTGTGCTCCAGATTGCGGTGGTGTGTACCTCTGCAGTCAGTCCAAGACGTTTATAACCCTGGTGGGTCGCCATGGACTAAGTGACCTTGGGGCCCGTGAAGGAGCTGAGTAGCTGTTTTGAAGCTGTACCTACTTACACCGTGTCCATTCCGTCGGCAGTGACTTTGGCTACTACCGTGTAGAGAACAGCTCAGAGTGTGTGGAACAGCCAGATCTCCAGGGCAAGGTGCTGGAGATCTGTCTACAGGGCAAGATGGAGCAGCTGCAGACTAAGGGGTAATGCTCATTCTGCCCGCCCGAGCACTTCGACACCCCCCTCTCAGTAATGATTTTGTCAGTCGTCTTTCCTCTTCTCTCTTGGTGACTATTTAGTTGTCATACAGCTATACCTCCATCCATAAGCCATCTTACTTGCAGGTACATTGGAAGTTTCAAACCCATTCAGTGATTGTAATGTCCTCCAAGATTAAATGCACTGCAGTAGATGGTGAAAATATATTTTAAAATAGAATTAATATTTGCTACATATTCAAAGAACGTTAATATAGTTTACCTCCGGTGCATGCAGTCTGTTATATATTCAAAGATCATCCAGCCATCCTTCCTTCCATCCATCCATTCATCTTCCAGCTGCTTCTTCAGTACAGGGTCATAGTACTCGCATGTAACACTATTTTAGGAGTGGATGATATGGCAAAAACATCATATAATGAATCTTTTTTTATGTTCATTTTTAAGACTGTTTTGCAAGTTACTTGGAAGTACAACCAAACTAATTCCCCTATTTTAAAAAACACAGCCCTATAAGGCAATAAAACCTAAAAGACAAACATTCTCAGCACACTCTTTTGGGGATTTTCCTTTGAGTTGGTTAATAAGGTAATAACCTTATCTTTGCAAATATTGCAAATAACTGTTGCTGTCGGTTTTGTAAAATCTAAACAAGTTCCATATTACCGATGTCAAAAACTTTTCAGGGTCCAACTCCTTCATGCCATCCATGCCACTACGTTGGCAAATTTGAAATATGTTGCATGTTGCACATTTCATGTTGGGATAGGAGTAAAAGGGAGAGAGGAAGAAATCCAAGGCATTACCTACTGCCAGTTTCTTGGTGTGTCGAAACAGATTTGACTGACAAAACAACTTTAGATATGTATGTGAGTCACAGAACTGCAACTGATAGAAAGTACACTGTAGTGCGATACTAATGATCTCTCCGTAAAGGCAGATTGTGGAGACATTGTAATTGTTCATGAACTAATATCACAAAATCGCACACCCATACTCTGGATTTACATTCAGGGAAATTGTGTGTTTTTTTCCTCACTAACACTGCTTAAATGTATGAATGATTCGTACACAAAGGCAAGAAAGTGTCTGAGGTTGACCCTGACGATAAAAGAGAATGGGATCAACTGTTGATTCCACCTGTAATGCTTGACCTCCCGCCCTGTCTGTGACCCACAGGTACCGGAAGATACCAGGAGACAAATGCGAGGGAGGTGCTGCCCCAGAGCGCACAGTGATTGACCTGAGCAGCAGGTGTGTCAGCAACATTTTGGTCACTGAAAAGCAGGTAAGGAGTCTCCACCGCCGCTTTAGTGATCGAAGCTGCCACTGAGTCTCATGTATATGTAACATTCCTTGTTGTTGTTTAGTTGTAATAAATCTAAATCCTTACTCTCTCTGCCTGTCTGCCCCCCGCCCCCTAGACAAACACGAGCACCTCCAGCACTGCACTCATCGTACTGGTTGTTATTTGCACTCTTCTGATCAGTGTGGCAGCGGGGGTGCTCTTCATCAAGAGATACGTATGTGGTGGAAGGTAGGTATACATGCTGTCCTGGCACAGTGCCCTCTGCTGGGCTGGTGTGTTTATGTTTTGCCGGCGCACGTCTCATTGTTTCTCTTGCAGATTTTTGGTCCACAGGTACTCAGTGCTGCAGCAACACGCGGACGCCAACGGCATCGAGACTGCGGATGCATTGGACACGTGTGCCGTCAGTTCCAGCAGGAGGCAGTATCACGACGATTCCGATGAGGTACAGACACACAAACACATGGACATAACTAGTCGCCAAATCCATGGTTTAGGTCTGAGTTTGATATTTGAGTCATGGTTCAGTCCTTACCTAGTTTTTTTTTTTGTTACGATTTTTTGGGTGGGAAGAAAAAAAGTGGGGGAAAATATAGATTTTATTAATTAACAACTAACAGAAGAACTAAACAACATCTTAATGTCACATAAGATAACAAAAAAATTAATTAAAAAATTAAATACTATACTCTCCTGGATAACCGAAATATTCCTACACCGCTGACCTGAAAGTGCCAGGGTGCTCTGCAATCTAAGGATTATTATCCATCTGGAGCCAATCAAACTAGCCTAGGCATGATCGCTCAGTCATGATTGGACTAAAATAGTCATGTGACACACAATTGGAAGGTGTAATATTTACAAAATATACAGCATGTCCTAACTTTGAGTAGTACGAAAACTTCATGATTTATGGGTCTTGGTTTCAGAACCATTACATCGCTAATAAACACACATGTACACGTGCTCGCAAGTGGACCTGGGAAGCAGGACCAACTGCTGTAGCTTGGCCAGGCTTGTTCACTTGCTGTGTGCTGAAATGCCTTTGCTGTGCAGGACCTCCTGGATTGAGACCCAAAGGAAGCTGTATCCAGATGGAAGGAGAAACCTGGGTAGACGCACCCCCCCCCCCAACTCCCAGGCACCATTCTCCTACAGTCACCCAACTCTGTTTATCCACGCCAGCTCCAGTACTAAAGTTGCTGCTGTATCTAGTGCCTCGACTCCACCCCGCAAATCTCTCCAGAACAACCTTCAGCCACTTCCCAACCCGGCCTGAATGATCACCAGCCAAACCGTGTTTCAAATGCAGCATCCACTGCTTGTGTGGAAGCCCTGGGAGACAGAGATCCACCCCAGGAGACCAATAGGCCTCCATTGCTTGCTAGGACACCTTCCTGCCTTGTAATCTGGTTCTTTGTGGTGTCACGTTTCATGCAAATGTACGAGGATGGATGGCTGTCAGACAGGTGGCTGGCCAGGTTGATGTGGGTTGGGATCTGGTCCTCTCAGCCACACAGCTTTGCCCACCAACCCTTGCGGTGAGAAACCCAGTGTGAGGAACTTGAAACGAGAGGCACAGTTTGTCCAATGGTCAGAGAGATGCACTTGCTTTCCAGGCTGGTGAATACTATCTGCTGTAATCTAAGAAAATGGTGTATATATATTTTTTTATCATGCTTGAAAAATATATGGAAAGCTGTTTAGTTTTTTTCCCCCACTCTCTCAAATTGGTGATCTGTGTATTTATGTAAAAAAGAAATCTTAATTTTTTGATTTGTTCTGATGTAATAAAGAGAATTCTGGGAACTTCAACAGTTTGTTTATTTTTATCGTTCTGCTACAACTTTGTAACTAATTCTACGACAGGTGTTTCAAAAATTATTGTAGAATTCTGTTGTCCACAAATGCATGGAATGTCTTAATCAATGGGCAATAAAAATCAGATGCAATATTTTATAAACCCTATTTACTTAAGCTTTGTTTTAATCCAGCCTCAGAACAACTTCACAAGTGTGATAATTGCTGGCATTGTAATCCAGAGATCATTTGCAGTCCAGTTCATTACGACAATAAAGAAATCAAGAGCTGAGGGGAATCAGCACACACTAAAGGAATGGCCCTTCCTGGTATATTTCAATATATTTTTCTTACATTTGAACCTTAAAATGTGGATGCTGCATTAATTAGCTTATTGGTACCTCATTATATATTATTTTCCATAAGACAGTATCTTTGCATTATTTGCCTGATGTTATGGAGTTTCCACTGCATTTCAACAGGCTTACAGTCATGGATAGTGCAGAGATCATGTGAAGGACTGCTTAAAAACCCTCATAGCCCTAACCCAGACTTGAATGTTACACTCAGGCATCATCAACCTGTCCATTAATGGACCGATGTTTATAGTAAAAATTGTATTTTGATCTAAATGTTATTTATATTAACAAACATTAATTAAAGTATGTAAGACATAGAAATCTCTCCACTATGCCTATTGAGGTTGAAAGTCTGATACAATAAATTCTATTTAATACGAGTAACCATCATATTTGTATACATGAAAACATGATCATAATCATATGAGCTCAGGACTGCACATTGCCATTTTACAGTACTGTTTCTGCAGACTGTGTGTCTGACCCTAACCCTATGATCACTAACTTTATTATATGCCAATCTTACATTAAACATGCTTCAGAAACAGGTATTCTGGTTGTCTGTAGAGGTATACACACAGACATGTATAAAGAGGTATTTTATATGTATTATATATTACTTTATATACTAATTTTTCATAACCAATAATTTATATCTGGGAAGTAAAACATCTATAGTTTCAGAGTTCATCCGAAGCGAAGTCTAAGTAATAATTCAGTTCAACTGGTACTTTTATTTTAATTATGGACTGTGGCTTTGAAGGCCATTGATGATTGTGAACAATCTGGGTAGCCTTGGGCCTTCCCAGTAACTCTGCTGATTACCGCTGGAAGCACTGGGTTCAACATGTGACGCAATGTCACGCATACACTTTTCTAGAATTTTTTTGGTTATTGTTTAAACTGTGTCAGCACTATGTAAAGGACTGGAGTATTCAAACACGCCTTAAAACTTTGTACTTGAATATTTGTTCAATAAAATAAAGCATTAAAAACATTTTAGATGTGCTTTATGGTTATGATCAATGTTTACGAATTTACGAACTGCAAAAAGTACCAATGACTAAAATCGGGATTCTATGGTTGAGCAAAAAATTACCGCCTAAACCGCGTCTTCGTAACGACTAACAAAAATAGTCGACGTTCATCCCCCTGCACACTTCCTGATACAGCAGCTTTGAATTTCGTACACATAAGACCGTTGTAATACAAAACAGCTGCAGAGGCGCCATTTAGCAGTGTTACGTCAACAGCGGACCGACGTGGGCGGAGACAAACGGCGGGCGCATGCGCAAAGCTGCGGTATAGGCGTGGATAAGGCGTCGCGGGACGACGAGGGGCGGAGAAACGGCAGCGGCCTTGCTTGTCGGAGGTGGTAAAGCTGCGCCATTTTGTCCGCACTCGCGTGAGCTCGGTGATTGGGCTTCGTTGGTCGGCGCTGGAGCCAATCAGAGGGGAACCGTGCGGCGGAGAAACGGTGAGAGGGAGCGCGGCTTGGAGGGGATGGGATCCGGCAGCAGGGGATTGGTGTGTCACTGACCAACCAAATTACTAACGCCGCAAAACACAGGAATTGGCTTGTATTTACGTTTAACTGCTAGGTACGCGGCGCAAAAGTGCACATTAACGAGGCAGGCAACGTTCCCTAGTCCCCGAAACAAAATGGTTGAACGATATCCAAGGCGAATTAGAGGGCCGAGGAAAGGCCCGGGCCGGGGAGACTAAAGGCAAACCGGTGCTGTCTCATGGTCCCTCTGTACGCTGTCGTGCTCGGCAAGCCCACAGGCTCTATCCGACTACATGGGAGGCTGGGCATTAAAGTCTGCGGTTGGCCCCGCTGTTTGCCAGCAGCCGGTGGTGCCCGTCCAGCGTCGGTAAAATTCGGAATTCTTGAAAAAATACTTGTTTGTGTGTTGCGGTAGATGGAAGCCGCCTTCTTTGACTAGCGACGCTTGGCGCTCTCACATGCCTCTACGGCAGTATATCCGTTATAAATGGTAGTCCACAACAAAAAAGAAATACATCACACTTTGTTGAATTTCCTTAGGTTATATGCAAGCAAATAATTTTTAGTTTTGCATTTTATAACGAACTCGTACACCCGTGCTGAGTAGCTTGCTAACCTATTGTGTGAATTGCCTTCCATTCGGGGCCTACATATTTGGCATACAGTGATGGTTTTCTGACGGAGATGGAGAACCGCGAAAATACATCCAAATGATTTATCTCCACAAATACTGAGCTCTAGTTCATTCGCTGTACGTTATTCTTAAAGCGCGCGAGTTCACGCGATGAGCCCTATCGCCAAAAAGGCGTCTATTTTTCCTCAGAAGTCTACAATCACTACCATCGGTCTTGGAGACAATTAATGTATACTTAATTTACCAGTTTTATACAAACTATTGTACTTATCCCCATAGTCGTACAACCGTGTGTGAATATCAGAGATCGGGGGTTGAACCTCGGACCGCGATGAGGCGTCGACCGGCTTCTTTGTCTGCCCATTTCATCATTTGTCTAACGCATCTCCAAGAGCAATGACCATAAATTAAGAATTGTGCATAAATTCGATATAATTTTGAAATACAATCTCCAGCAGCAGCCAAATGATTTAAATGCTCTCTTTTGGCCACAATCGGGAGTTTTTCTATCGCAAAATGAGTCGTTTCGGCTCCTCCGTCATGGGTAGGGGGCGTCCCTTCGTTGTTTTTAGACGCACTTTATACTACGAAACAAAATATGACTCGGACTATCAAATCAGGCCACTCTGTATTTGCATCGCGGGAAATATTCAATAAATAAGCTTATAGAGGCAGGGGGATTTAACCTCACTTAACCCGTTTATTAAGACGATGTAGCCATTTGAAACCACCCTCCGTGCTTTTCCCCCCTTTACACCGAAATAACCTGTTTTTCCCAAAAGTATTTGCACCCGTTCGGAATGGTATAATATTCCAACTACAACAAAAACATTGGAATTTACTTGAGATTTTTTACTTTTAGTGTATGAGTGTCCTGGACATTGATTCAGACCTCGTTTCAACTGTTAGTCACTTGAATGTGTACTGCTTTGCTGCTTCTTTGGACTGTTTGTTGCTCTGACGCGCAAATGACCATGCAGTGGGTAGATGGGTAGTCAGTGTGCATGTCTCTTGATCTGGCAGCGGCACTGCTGTTGATGCACACTCATGTTTTTGGGTCTGCCTCAGATCATCATCAGCAGCAGCAGAGTGAGGTGACGTGGGCATGGAGCAGTACACCACCACCGCCTCCTCCACCGGGGAGCAGATTGTGGTCCAGGCGGCCAGTGGGCAGCTCCAGCAGCAGGTGAGCGGCAGAGGCACGGAGATGACGGAGCTTTTCCACTGCAGATGTTTATCCAGCCATTGAGTCCTATGAGGGAGGGTAATTCTCATGTACAGCTGTGTGTGTACAGCTGTACCCTTGAGACATGAGGGTTTGTGCTGTATTTATTTTTTAATGTCTTTGCTTTGTCTGAATGGCTAACACAAAGCTCCAGCTGATAAGATGTAAAATACCAACACATATCTGCATTTAGGGCAGAGTTTGGGGGAAATTTAGAACATTATCTTGACTCTAATGAAATTTAAGACTAATATACCAATATACAAATTTAACAGTGGAGGTAAGACTTTGTAAGGTTTTGAAATTTCTAAAGCAGATGTTTATTCAGCCATTTACTCCTAAGTCCTACGAGGGAGGGTGATCTCCTATACAGCTGTGTGTACTACAGGGGGGGACAGACCATTAGGAAAGCTGTAAAAACCTGCAGTGAGATTCCCTGAAAAAAACCTTGTCGTGGACATATGTATTTTCACAGAAAGAGACAGTGGAGTTTCAAAATGGAAAAGAGAGAACTTGGTGTGGACAGTAAACATTTTGTCTTTCATTTCTCATGGAAAAGCATGACATTGATTTTAGTTCATGTGGAGATAATTGAACCTTGCAGAAGTTCAGTGTAAGCATTTCTGTGTAGATTACTAGATGACAGTTAGGATCTGCATATTTCACATTACAGTAAATCTTAAAATATGTAAAATATATTGATATATTGTGTAAAATCAAATATCAGCTTATAAATTTTAAAAATATTTTATTTACCTGGTATTTGGTACTGATTACTCGGTTTCGCCACATGGTCGGGCTTTTTTGAGGTTTCTCCCCCCCCCCCCCCCCCTCCCTTTCCTCCCTTTTTTTTCTCTTCCCCGTATTTGGGCCTGACTCCCCGGTTTCCCCACAGTGTCTGGTTTTTTTGATGGTTCCCCCCCCCCCCCCCAAGTCATTTTTCGACTTAAGTCTTGCCTTTCAGATTGAATCACTTTCTCTTACCTCTGTGGATGATTTGCACACAGGAAAATGTTTATAGATTTTGTTGATATGAAAACCCAGTAATTTCAGCATCCATTATTGAGAGAATTGGCTGGAGAATCCGGGATATTTGTTTTATTCTTTTAACATGTAATTTTTTAAACCCGAATCCCTCTAACCTGGGATATGAAAGTCTCTGACCTCCTTTGACCACACTAATCCCATTTCTGTGGTAATGAATGTATTTGGCACGGCATTTGAGGCAGCGGTCGTGCTCCTGCAAGTACATGCTGTCTCTGGGCGGCAACCACAGTTGTGCCCCGGTAGCAATTCCCTTCCCGGCTCTGAAGGATTCCTTGGTCGTATCCTGGTAACGGTTCCCTGTCTCGGTCGCAGGGCACAGTGACCGCAGTGCAGCTGCAGGCTGAGGCCCAGGTGGCTCCTGCCTCTGGCCAGCAGGTGCAGACTCTCCAGGTAGTGGTGTGAATTCCAGCTCCCTGTTCTCTGCATGACCCCCCCCCCCCCCCCCCCCCCCCCCCCCCCCTCCCTCCGTGTGCTTGCTCCGCGAACACCGGTCGCGTCGGGCGCCGTCCGG
>JAABNY020000129.1:19852701-19870466 GCA_015164015.2 Brevimyrus niger
AGAAGGGCGGTCCCGCCCATGTTTTCTCCCCCGGGGCGGTGGCGGACGACCCCCTGTTTTGTAGGTCGCCGCGCCCCCCCCCCCCCCCCCCCCCCAACCCCAGCACGTCTCTCTCCCACATTTCCTGCTTGTAGATGTGCGGCTACCAGGTTAATTTCTTTCCCTTTGGGCTCCGCCCCCCAGACAGCTGATGTCACATGGTAAGCAGTTCCCCGCCCCCTGTCAGTGAATGCACCTCCCATTGGTCAGTCTGCTCTCTGCCCCTCCCTCCATTCTTAACCTGAAAGCTTAAGCGGACACAAAAGCCGACTCAAGGATCTGATCCCAGAACAGCAGATCAAAGGCAAGGCTAAATAAAAAGACGGTCGATAAAGTAAATGATGTATTTAGCGACGAGATTGCTTGTGCTTGCTTGTTAAACTATTATGTGACTATGGGCTGATTATAGGACTGTCTTATGATAATCCATTGATGTTGTTGTTATGGGTGCAGACGCTGGTGGAGATAAATTTGCAGCTGGACCCGCAGCCCTGACGATCCCGTCTCTGCTGGGCCGCGGGGACTGAGCCGGATGGGTAGTAATTATGCTCTGATGCTGAGATGGCTTGGCAGGGGTGTTTTGGAACGCAACGATGCTTCCCTGTCGGCATGGCAACAGTGCAAGGCCGCCTGTGCTAAACATTGACTCCCCCCCCCCCAGACACAAGATGGTGTCCCTGTCTGCATGAAGCTGCCATGCCAATCACATGCAAGGGCGTACAGGGGGGCTGAGACCCCCCCATACTTCGCTCGTCACCCTCCCCAAGTGTATCTGCAGCTGACTGACTGACCCTGAGGAAGTAGGCGGGGCTACTGGCCCAGGGAAGGAGGGGCTGAGATGCATAATTTAAGTGGCTGACTTAAGGTGTCTCCCCCTTAAAAGAACACTCAGACTGGGGGGGGGGCGCTGAGTGAGCCTCTGATATCGGAGCCATTAGCACCCGATGAAAGGGAGGGGGGGTGCAATGGCAGCAATTCTCAGACCCAGAAAGCTCCCTATTAGCATGACAGCTGACAGGCAGGACTGTTAATTCTGGGGTCAGATTGCCTCCTCTTTTACTTTTAAGGGGACACAACGGCAGCTAGTCCCGATGCCCCCGCACCCCCGCCCCCACCCACCCATTAAGGGAGCGCGGTTGCCTTACGCTGAACAGGACTGGCAACACACAATTCTGCCTGTCCCATTAAAGCACCTCGGAATGTGCAGGAAGGTGGGGAGGGGGGGCTCCTCCATATTTGATTGAGCGCAGGAATACTTACTTCAAAGTGGTTCTCAGAGTTTTAACATTAATAGTAGCAGTGAAAAGTTCATCTGTGACAGCACTACGTTAATCTAGAACTAGTTATGAAGCCACAGAAATCACATAGATTATCTCTGAGAGTGAGTGCAGCAGACCTTTTGGAAGTCTGCAAGGAGACAGCGTGTGATTTTGATCTTTGAGAATATAAATGTGCAATTTAGGACGAGCAGCCTGGGAAATGTGTCTTTCACAAAGCAAGATTATGTGCACTTACAAAAGGCGGACTTTTAAAAGTTTCACAAGTTGTCGTGAAGTATGACTAACTCTGTAAAGAGCAGGTTCTTCTTTGGTAAGTTTTCACGATCCCGATATGATGGGAACAGCAAAGTCATGTGATCTGGGATGGGCGTGCCTCTGGGGGCCCACGTCAAAAATTCACCTTGGGGTAACTGGCAACAGAGCCAGTGTAGTGACGGTTTGTGGCCAACAGAGGGCCTCATGCAGATGCTTGGTTTGGCTGGTGATAAACAGGGCCGCTGCATTTGACAGTAAGGCGGTGCAGGGGCTCCCAAAGTAGGGTCCACATGACCCTGGGGTCATGAGATTATTTCCATTTTAAGAACGTGAAAAAAAAACATTTTAATCATAACAGCAACCGCTCATAGAAATTAATCTGTCAATAGAGAGGCCCCCCCACCCCCAGTCACAAATGTGAGTTGCAAGTCTCTGACATTTTTATTTCTGGGATCCTGAGCTGAAAAGTTTTGGGACTTATGACATAGTGACCCATGTTCAAATTATTTGGGGGGGGGGCGGGCATTTGATTGTTTTAAAATATGGCAAACTCAGCTGATGACCTCCTTCCTTACATATATATTTTTTTTAAATCTCACTCTTGGGAAGCTCACACCCCCCCTCCTACCCCTAACTGATTAATTGGCATCTGTGTTTTATGAGGTAGTGTGGCTGAGTGGTGTAAGGTGCTGAATTAAGGTTCCAGTCTTTTTGGGGGCGTGGGTTCGAATTCCACTGCTGCCAGTTGTTTTAGGGTCTGGGTCAGCACCAATTCAAGTGGTAAGGCGGGCAGTGCGACACTCTCTTTTTGGATAAAATCATCTGGTAAAATAAATTTTAAATGTTTCTTTGTGTTTTTTCATTCCTATCCACATTTTGATTAATCCCGTCTCTGCTTCTATCCCCCCATTCATTCCCATTCCCACGTGATTATAGCTTTTTATATATGACGGTTCTTGGTCTCAAATAGATGATATAGATTCATATTTCATTCAGGCCTGAAACACTGGCGCCCCATTTGGGTACTGAGAGTTAACATCTGTGTTACTCACACGACAGAAAGCCGTTCATCTGAGTTTCAGGGAACCGATTCGATAAAACCAATCAATCCATCCGCTAAAAAGTAAAAGAAGGGTCACTTAAAAATGTTACATAAAGGTTAATATATTAATATATTCGTTTGTAAACTTTGAGGACCGGCGTGGGTGTCATTCTCAGAATACGCTTCCACTGGCCAAACAACTGGTGCATCCTAGGATTATTATTTGGTTGTTTTTGTGTTGTTTGTTTGTTTATCCCATCAGCTAATTCATTTAAGAAGCCGCCACTGAATCAGAGCTTAGGGTACCAGAACCAGAGAGGCGCCCCACCACACACACACACACACACACACACACACACATAAACACACAGAAACACACTAACATTAACACTGACACACATACGGATACAAAGAACAATTTAGCAAACCAAACACAACGGTGGTCGTCTCCCCCTGGAAGGTGGGGTCTTATCTGACTAATTACAACATGAGCTGTTGCCCTAGATACCAAGACCTGGGTGAGTATCCGACTCAAACCTAAACACTTAAAGTACTTCATAAAATTTGAGGCCCAGGGGGGCTGTATCAGTTCTGTAAAAAAAAAGCCCCCAGGAATAAGAGCGAATGGCAGAGTACAGCTGTATCTCCTGGCATTCTTATGGATTCTTCTAGGAAGCAGGACTCTTGGACCGAAACGTGACGATGATGCCCAAGAAGGGACTTCTTTGTTCTCTCATCAGATAAGAGCAGCAAAATTTCCAAAATCTTTGGGTCGAGGGCAAGATTCACACAAATAAATGCTGTGCTTTAGGTGACGTGTAACCTGCACTCAGAGGAACACACTATTCAGGATCAATGCAGAGTCAATCACCCGCGGAGTCACCAGGGTGGTGCCCCTGACACAGAGTCACTGGCGTGTAGGCCCCGACGCAGAGTCATCAGCATGGTGTTCCCAACGCAGAGTCATGGACATGGTGTCCCCGACACAGAGTCACCGGTGTGGATGCCCCAATGCAGAGTCACGGACATGGTGTCCCTTTAGGTGCTCGGGTTACGCCCTAAGCCGGTAATGGAGCTGGGCCACACTCATAGTTAATGACTGGATTGGGTAGATGGGCTCAGCCCTGACACATTCTGATGTTTTCCAAGCCTTGTTCAAGCGACTCTGCCTCTCAGGCCCACAGCGCCGTCATGCCACACTCTCCGTCACAGGGCACATATACAGAGGGTGATCTTATAGCCACCACGGCCTATATGTGTGTCTCTAGATTATAGGTAGAAAGACACAGAACATGAAAACTCTCTAAACCCCCAACTCTATACGTATGAGGTAACAAGTCTACCTATTAAACAAGCCATCTTCTGTTCTACATCAATGTTAAAATCAGCAAATACATCAGATACAACGTGTACCTGTATCTGAAGGGTTTCATACAGGATGGGGGCGGGGCTTGTGTGAGCTCCACTTCACGTGTCCCCGCCCACTGCCTCCTGTCGATGACGTCACTGGTGCCCCAAGTGCGGGGCAGCCCTGTCTGCTCGGTCATGCAGCTCTGCCGTTCTCCTAAATGACCCGGCGAGGTGTCGAGCGTCTCAGTCCTGAAACCTGAAACGGCCGGGACCTCCTAGGGGCCCGCAGGTCTCTCCTGGACACCTGAGGCTTCAGAGCTGCAGCGCTGAGCCGCGAGCCAGCAAGCGTGTATCTGTCTGCGTCCCGTCCTGCTCATGTGACTCCCCGACACCACCTGACTGAAGGTGGACTGAAAAAAAAAATTAATTAATTGGAAAACTGACTGACAAATCAGATAGGGCCCTCTGTACCGCCCTTCCCACGATGGCTAACACAGAGTCCCAGTGTTAGCCGCGATTAGTCCTCCAGTCTCCAATTTAACACCGACACTCCCGTTCAGACACCACTTTTCCAAGCAATGTGCAAATGGATGCTCCTATCTCCATGTAGTACAGTATACAGAACCCCTGCGCAGAGAATCCCTGAATCTCTCTGCCCCCCGCAGATATTCATTCCTCCTTAATATCATGCCTGTTAATCAGTATCTCCCTTCCGGAAAGCTCTGAAATGGTCTCAGTGTTCCTCGAGCCCAGAACTCATCATGGAAGGTTTGAATAAATCCTGACCCACACTTTTCCTTTCTTCCCCATTAAACAGGAAATCGTTTGGGTAAATGCCACAGGAATTCCTGCCCGCTCGGCTCACCCGCCCGGGCCAGCTGGCGCCCCCTTCTGGTCGCCCCATCTGCTGGTATTCTTCGTGCTCATTAACAGGACCCCAGTCAGATTGTGCCGGGGGAGCAAGGAATGCGTTGCCACGGCATCCCCTCTGCTGGCTATGGAGAGGTCATCAAAAACCACACACAATCTCAGTGCTTCGCGTCCCCCTCATTATGACCAAACATTGTAATGTTTAGGAGCTAGATTATAAGTTCGTAGTGATTCTTAGAGGGGACGTCCCCTCCACCTCTAATTTGACAAGCTATGAGAACATTGCAATGGAGATTCTATGGTTTTTTTAAAGGTGAGTAGCATAAAGAAGGAACAACAGTTTCATTAGCCAATGATATGTTAGGAATCAGTGTGTGACAAAGGAGGTGGTACTCTAGGTCTGCCAGGCCCTGGCCAATGGGTAGCTTTCAGCAGAGGCCATTGCCCTCGTGGCCCCACCCCCCTGGAACATTTACAGACACACACGCACAAAGATTTGCAATTATATCTTCATGGGGACTCTCCATTCATTTCTGTGAGGAAAACATTTTTAGTTTTCTGATTGCATTCACAGATCTTTGTGGGGACCTGAAAAAAGGTCCCCACAACGTCGCAATAACAGGTTTCACGCACACACACACACACACAAAATCCCCCCTACATCACACCTCTAAGTTCTGAGCGAATTGCTGTGGTGGGTTTGGGCCTGGGGGTGGCTCTGTGGGACTTGTGCAGTATAACTGAACAGGGGCTTGAATATCCACTGGTAGCATAGCCTTTGGAGATGGGAAGGGGGGCTTGAATCGATGGGCCCCCCCCCCCCCCCCCCCTTATTGTGTCATATCCCATGCTTGCCTGTGAAGAACCTTTGCACACTGGCCTGGCTGGTTGCATGAATGCCCCCCCCCCCCCCCATATCCCACCCAGAGTAGCTGGTGGGTGTGTCCTCCCTCAGCTTGTCCTCACTACAGCTTGGCGGTAGGACAGTCCTTGAGTAGCCAATGGGTTCCCCGCAGAGCTACATTTTGGCATTGGTGTTGGCCTGAAAAGACCTCTTCTCAGAATGCAGTACGAGCACCACCTTCAGTGTGGCGCCGTAAGTGTTCCCCCGAAGCATAAGGGTTTGTGCCGTTTAAATTTTTTAATGTGTGAACGGCAATTACAACGCTCCAGCTGATAAGATACATAAAACACCAAAGCACATCTGCATTTAGGGTGGAGTCGAGGAGAAATTTTGAACATTCTCTTGAGTCTAATGAAATTTAAGACGAATATACCAATATATAAACATTTAGCACTGGAGCTAAGATTTCTAAACTTCTAAAGTTTATCGCATCTTTTCTCCCCATAAAATTTAAATATTTTAATTTGATTCTTTTCTGTACTGTTCATCCATTTTTTTTCTTTTTTTCCCCTTCAATATATTTGACCTATAATGCTTAATATTTAACTTGTGTAATTTATCAGATTATCTGGGTAATCTTGAGTCATTCTAATGTTAAGACATTGTGCTTTTAACAAAATTGTGCATATTTATGTTTGTGTATGTATGCAAAATTAACATCAGGGGTAGGTTGCCCCAGATCAGAGCTTTGCATGCTCCTTCTGTTTGAAGCATTTAAATGTCTGTAAAACTTGACTGTAAGAAAGTGGAATCTTTGTCTGGCATCGTGGGAGTCCATCGGCGCCACCTCGCCCCAGTGGTGCAAGACCTGCATGTCTCAGCTTGTTGTTTGGATGTTCCCCTTCCCCGACCGCACCTGTCTTGTGCAATTTGTGCTCGGCTGGATCTCGTGACATTTCTGTGACATGGTGCCAAGGGACAGCGGTGTCCCCAGGTGCCCATTTCTGCCCGGTGATGCCGGGCTCGCTGAGTGCCTGCCTGCACCCGCATGCTCACACCTGCCCCCTGGTGTCCGTTACTGACCCTGGTGGTCTGGGGTCCGGAGCTTGCCAACCCTGCTTATTAACTGTCTGCTCCTTGCCAGGTGCAGGGTCAGCCCCTGATGGTGCAGGTCAGCGGAGGCCAGCTGATCACGTCCTCGGGGCAGCCGATCATGGTGCAGGCCATGCCTGGAAGCCAGGGCCAGACCATTATGCAGGTGCCTGTATCAGGGGCGCAGGGTCTGCAGCAGGTGAGGCCGGGACCGTGGGGGAGCCGCAGGGGGGTCGTCCAGGGTGGTATTGATACGTGAAATGTCGCGCGGATTTGAGTCCCTGACACTTCTTGTTTTCTGTGGGGCAGATCCAGCTCGTCCAGCCAGGGCAGATACAGCTCCAGGGGGGACAAGCGCTTCAAGTGCAGGGCCAACAAGGTGCCACCCAGCAGATCATCATCCAGCAGCCCCAGACGGCCGTCACCGCCGGACAGACCCAGGTGAGCGTTCAGGGGCGAGGGGAGTTCGAGCCATGTGACTTTGGTTAAAGGTGTAGGTTAAGGAAGCTCTACACAGCATGGTTCTCCTGGCTTATGACTGCTGGGTCCTCTGTGTGCTTTAGGGCCAGCAGCAGATCACGGTACAGGGCCAGCAGGTGGCGCAGACGGCCGAGGGCCAGACTATTGTATACCAGCCGGTTAACGCCGATGGCACCATCCTGCAGCAGGGTAAGTGCTCCACCCTCGTTTCCACGTGTACGCCAATCACGAGCCAGCCATCCCCCGGGTAGGCGGAGCCTCCTGACATCTCACTGCCCTGTAGGAATGATCACCATCCCCGCGGCGAGCCTGGCAGGGGCCCAAATCGTGCAGGCCGGCTCTAACACCAACACCAGCACCAGCAGCCAGGGCACCGTGACGGTCACCCTGCCGGTGTCCGGCAACATGGTGAATGCCGGAGGCATGGTGATGGTGAGCACATAAATCTGAGAGAGTGTGGGGAGCAGCCGCAGGCTTCAGCTGCTGATTGGTCTAAGGCATCTCCCCCTCCCTCGCTCTCTCTCAGATGGTGCCTGGCGGCAACACCGTGCCCTCCATCCAACGCATCCCGCTGCCTGGCGCCGAGATGCTGGAGGAGGAGCCGCTGTACGTCAACGCCAAGCAGTACCACCGCATCCTGAAGCGCCGGCAGGCCCGCGCCAAGCTGGAAGCCGAGGGCAAGATTCCCAAGGAGCGCAGGGTGAGCTGGGGTGGCGCAGCTAGCGCCAAAGCTAACGGTGCAGCCCCGAGTTAGCCGTAGATAGATATCAGTCCGCATGAAGGTATCAGTTATTTCTGGTGTGTGGGCTAAGCAGCTGGGGGGGCTCCCTGATTAACGGAAGGCAGCATGCTGTTAACCAGTGAAATAACTCAGTGGCTCTCATACACTGTACGCTGAATTGCTAAGTACTTTTCCTGGAATACTATTACTTTAAAATTTTATTTCGCTCATTAGTCTGTCACAAATGAAGATAAAAGAAAAACACTTGAATCCGTGTTCAGAATTATTAGGCAATCTGAAACTAAGTTACTTTCTCGACCAACAAAAATAAGCAAGTTTAGTTATTTAGTCTATATAAAGAATGACAAACATTCTTTATATAAAGAAATAACATATTGTGCCATTGCAAAATATTAGACATTCAGTCTTTCAGGGTATATACCCTAAATAGGAACTTACTATAAATGTCACTGCAGATATCTTCCACTAGAGGGGGCAATTTGACAAATTTCATTTAGGCATTGGTGCTGACTTGTGTCTCTGCTCTTAGAAATATCTGCACGAGTCACGACACCGGCATGCCATGCAGAGGAAGCGCGGTGATGGCGGCCGCTTCTTCTCACCCAAGGAGAAGGAGGAAATGGCCCTTGCCCTACAGGTGAGGGAAAAGGGGGACTTAAACCAGCAGCAGGAGGAGGATGTGCTTAGGGCTCTGCAGCTCAACTCCCATTGGCCATCCATGTCTGCCCCACCCCTCGGGTAAACAGTGGGACATCCAATTTGTACTCAGTGGGCCTTAACTGTAAGATGAGAGCCATGTTTTGTTTGTGTCTGAAACCTACTGTTCATTGTCTTATGCCAGCTACCTCAGATAATTATTTTTATGGTTTGTTAAATATGCTCAGTTGTAAGTTGTGAACTTCCGGCAGAGGGTAAGTGGAAGTTTAGGGGGTGACCTTTTCACTGACCTCTGAATAGCTCCCCTAGGGCCCCGTTTCTGTTTGCTGCTCTGGCATTTCTGTCCTGTTGGTCTCATCAGCTTGATCCTGTTTGTATGTTCTCTTGCTTATTCTTTGGGGGAATTGCTGTGTATCACTCCACCCAGCATGGCAGTAGTAGTGCAGTAAAGTTTTCTTCAGCCCTGGATGCTGTGCTGTGCTACAAACATGTCCGGCAAAGCTGTTCTGTTGGGCCTCCAGCCCAGCTTTTGGGTCTAGCCCAATCCAGATCCTTCTGTTGGGTATTACTGTACCACTGTGCGGGTCGTGACCTGGAGGACAACAGCACCTGGAAGTTGGAGACCTCCTAAGCGAGTGTGTGGGATTGTGGGGGGGTAGGCTTACTTTTCATGGAAGTGACATGGAGTTTGAATTTCCTGTAGATCTGCTCTACTGTGATGTCTGCATGTTGCTTTTGCTGATGCTAATGTTTTAAATCCAGATATGTGCTGTTCTGCTTAGCCTGATGGTCATCACTTGTTTGTTTTTCTTGTCTGGCATACAAACTTGTATATTCTTTTCCTGTTTTAAATATAAATAAATGACTTTTAATACCATCTGAAGAATGTCTTAACATATGTGAGCTCCCTGTATGGGCCTTGGACAATGATGTACAACAACAGAATCCTGTTTTTGCAACACTTAATAAAATTAAGTCTTCTGATCAGAGGGTGAGCTGCAGGAATCCTATATGTGTGGCTTTCCAGGTTTAATATTTAAAGCTTTGGGGTTATCATTGAGTTAAAGGTTTAAAGTACTATCGCATATTGGCTGAAAAATGTTTGCAACTGAACTAAAATAAATATCTGTAACTGAGCTAAAATAAGCCTGTAACTATTTGTGTATTAACACACAAGTATGCCAGATTACATCAATGTTGTGAGAATTCTAGGAGCCTGGGGGTCTAAATGTAATTACACTACAATGTACACTAGCACCTGACCTGTCCCTAGGTGTGCTGTGTTCACCTGTGCAGTCTGTCTGACCTCTGACCCCTGCCTCCTCCTTCCAGGGCCAACAGGATCAAGTCCAAGCTGCAGACGAGACTGTGAACCAGATCATCCGTGTGTCATAACACCAGGCTCTCTCTGTGTGTGTGTGTGTGTGTGTGTGTGTGTGTGTGAGAGAGAGAGAGAGAATGAGGGGATTCCCCCAATCTTGGGCGCTCAACAGCAACTCTTATTTGTTATAAGGAGATGTCCCCCATTTTAGTGAATGCAGAATGCTTATTTTTTATTTTTTGATTTAAAATGTGGGCACACTTTAGCGTTTTTTTTTCTTTCCTTTTTTTTCTTGCCTCTCCCTCCCTTAAGTTTATAGCTCCCAAAATCAGTATGGCTGCTATGTCAGAGTGATCCAGAACTTTTCCTGAAATTGAGGAGCCTGCAACCCACGTCACAAATTATTTGGTCTGATCATCCAAAGAAACGGCAATCATCTGATTTTCATTTTCGACGTTTTGCCTTTTCAGGTTCTGTTTAGGGAGGGAGGAAAAGCTTAAGACCACAATGCTCAATATGTCACGTGATGCGTGACGGGGTTGTGATGCAATTCTACAGATTAATCGCTATTGTTGGTGAAATGTCCTGTACTTGTGTTCCTGTGGTATGAAGTCTGTCAGGGCTGGAATAGAAGTCTGAGGGCCCGACTTTCTCTGTACCTGGGGCTTATGTCGTAAGAAACCGTAGCTGCAGTAACTGGCTATTTTGTAATCTTAGTGTTGAATAGTTTCTCTCTGTAAAGTATAATTGTGTAACATTAGAGTATTCTTCAGTTCCTCATTAAATTATTTAGTCAGGAGGTTTTGTGTTGATGGTTTTGCACGACAGTCCTCCCTTTTGTGTAATTTTTTTAATCTTAGTACCCAGTGCTGACAGACGCATGACAGACATGCGTGTCGGTTTCATTCTCCTGTTGTGTGTATGTTGGGAAGCAAAAACAGTTGTAGATAAGTTTTTTTTGTATTTCTCATAACACTCTCCCAACCACCAGGCATGTAAATGAAATGTGTCCCACAACAAAGTCAGTTATTGGGGATTTTGTCCCACACCATTGGGTGCAAAGAAGCAGCACCACGTCAATTTGGTTCACACGTTTTGCAAGTTTGCTTATTTCTTTTTGTTCTGAGAAGCAATAACTGTGATTCTGTTGGCAAGGATTTCATCACCTTTTAACCACCCTAATCTGTTTATCTGTCTGAAGCAGTTGTAGAAAATTACTTTGAAGACTTTGGTACATACCGATTCACTGGTAGCGGTAGTGTGTTTGCTCAGTAAATTGGCAATATGGCAAGGGCTTTTGCATGAATTTTGTAAAAAAAAAAATAAAAAATGTCAAATGGGTGAGGTAGTGTACATACATTTCTAATGTATATTGTATTGGTTTTCCTCCATGCATGAATTAGTAGAATAAAATGCAGGATTGTGTACTACATTCTGCCTTTAAAAGAGCTTTTTTTTATTTTATACGTTTTATATGTTGTCTCTCAAAGATTGGTAGTATATACTTATGCCGTCAGACGAATTGTGTTAATAAAGTATTGACCCCGCGACCACAACAACGCATTTTAAAATACAGCTTTGTTAAATCAAAGTGTTTTTTAAGCTTCTGTGCTCACCACAGGCGTCAAAAAGAAAATCAAGTGTGGTTTATCTGTGGTTGAGTTCCGCAAAAGCTTCAGTAAAGCCCGATCAGACACCGCCCCCTGCCCGCCCACTCGCTAAGGTGACAGGGGACGGAAGCAACCAAGGCTGCCTGCGAATAGCAGCTACGCAGTCCTACGCAGACTGAAAAAGGGGACAATCCTGCAGCTGCAATGAAGACATCACTGTTTTAACATTAGAATATTAGCCCCGAAAACTCAAAGCGCGCACGCACGCGAGCAGGCTCATAACCGCATACCTACCGCATTCAGATTGCGCTTTAGGCGCGCGCTTGTTGCCCGAGAAGAACGGGTGCGATCAGGAAGAAGCTTCAAAGTACGGAGCAGTCAGGGGTTAATTGTGAAGGGGAGGGGGCAAAGAGTGAAACTTCACTTATTATAATGTCGGAATCGGTGGTCGACGGTAAGCAGGAACCGAAACAGGCCAGCAAGGAGGCCAAGGAGAGTGAGAACGCGGCGGAGAAGTGCTCAGCGAGGGCTGGGCGCGGGAGCGCGGGCGAGCTGCCCTACGCGTTCACGCCCCAGAAACCTGTCAAAAAGGTAAGGCAGCCCGCGCGGAGCCAGCACCCAGCCAACTTATCATGATGATAAAATAAACGCCATGCATGGACACCAGGTTGCACTGCGTGCGCCGGACGATCAGTAGTCGTTGCGCTCAAGGCTACAGAAGACATCCCAAGCACAATGCGAGATGTATTACAAGCCCCCGAATAAATGTGCTTCCACCCTACTAACTTCAGGTTGTGCAATGTAAAACTATTAATGACTGCCTTTCAGAAAAAGCGTAATTACAAGCTGGCTGGCAAAAACTAGTAATGCTTATAACCAACTGGAAATGGTATCGCAGGTTGCTGATAATAAATGGGATTTATTTTTGATAAATGTTAAACTGTCTGGGACATTTGTTTACTATACCTGCTTTACTGACGCCCTTGCGCCTGCCTACCGCCCCCGAATAAGTGACTGTCCATGCTGGGGTGTGCTGTTTTGGCCATGTCAGCCCTCTTTTGGTGCGCAGGTGCGTCTGTAGGCGTCCGGCGTAAATTTCCTGCACATATCTGAATCTGGTTGTGTACTTACGAATAATAATTATTCTCACACAAATGTGCGCCCATCCCAGTATCACCAACTCTCGCGCATCTGGCGTGACAGTCAAGCTTTCAGACTCATGGTTATGCAATAAATCTTACGGCAAATTCCTATTATTCCGTTATAAACATAAAATAATCTATATCAAAGGCGTTGGGGCAGTTTGCAAACCCTACAGACTATGTATACGGTAATAAAGCTAACATACATGTAAATGTGTGTGCAGACGTGTCTCTATGTGAAAATCTCACTCCAGCCAGCTGACCACAGTTGGCATTCCTGGCTCATCCGTGTGCTTGCATTGGCTAAGTGGTCATGGATAATGGATGGATGGATGGATGGATGGACAGTAGTATGTAATAAAATATTTCAAGAATATAATGGAAAGAAGTTTTGGTTACATTTTAGACATATTAATGCTTTTAACTTCTTTTCTGTAGTGGGGCATACACACATGCATGATAGACCAGTAGTCATTTAGACAGGAGAAGGTGCCTTAAGCATATACAGCATTAACTTACTTTCTGCTGTGTTCATGGAGAAATAGGCTTCTCCAGTTTCCTCCTGATTGTGGATGCTTAGGTGCTTTGTGCATAATGTGGCGGAGTAGCGGAGAAGCTAAATGGTGGGTGATGATACAAGGACATGGAAATCAGTAGATGAGGGAGTCTGACAGAACATCAGGTTAGGCAGCTTTTATACAGCTTGTCAGCTTAGAGGTATAACCTACTGCAGAGCGTCTAAACTTACAAAGACAACCTACAAAAATACTGACCTGCTTGCTGTTTGGAGCTTCTACTGCAGCCAGAACATCCCTCTCTTTACGGTATATAGTCAATGAATAAAGTGTTCCTAAAAAAAATCCATGGTATTGTTTCCTGCTACAGTCAATTAACCAGTAAAGTCTAAGCCATCAGAAATATATGTAACTTTGGTTTTTAATGTTATTATGTTGACCTGTCATGGAATTATCCATTGAGCTTCTCAGGGGTAAAAGTCCAGCAAAACACACAGCAAGAACTACTTTACGTTTCCCTTTTAATAAGTAAAGTTTGAATACTGTTTTGGAATTGAGTCCCATGTACATCTTTTTTATATTGTAATGTGTTGTATGCAGGGGCGCCGCTAGCAATTTTGGGCCCTATGACAAAATATGAGGTTGGGCCCCTTTATTATTAACAAAGCAGATCTATGGGGGGCCCTAAAGGGCGTGGGCTCATAGAATTGTCCCAACTTTACCCCCCTTAGCAGCGCCCCTGGTTGTATGCTAATTTTAGTCATGGATTATAACTACACTTCTACACCCAGCATTCTGTCTTGAGTACCCTGGGTTTCTTGGTAGGGGCTCCTGGTTTGCTGTGGATTTGTGGTTATAGAAGGTGATTGATTGGTGTATTGCTGCATGACCTTTAATCTAGGCGTGGCAAAAGAGTGAGGGTTGAGGTAATGGTGTCCACCACATTAAATAGCAAGATGACAGGTACGCTTATCATAAGCACTGAAAAAAGGAGGTGAGATTATCTGATGTGTAACAAACTGTGCAGCAGGAGAGGACGAGAGGAGCTAATGAAGAGAAGGATCTTTACAGATTAGTGGTCAGCTGGTCAACCTAATAACAATATACAATTTATAAAAGAGTCATTAAGTGCTATGTCAACAAATGTAGCAGTCGTGAGATCGCTTTGCCTTATCGGAGTTCCAAACCACCGGACCTTGATTTAAGAGCAAGTAAATATGATCTATCTGCACGAAGAGGAACAGAGCCAGTGTGGATCTCATGCTGTACCTGTCAGGATGCTAGCAGGTCATTTTAATGTCCTTGGCTTTGAGCATAAATTGTTGATGTTGACATTTTTTTTCCCAACTTTGGCATCTTGTCTGCTTTTACCTCTGAATGTTCTGCTTTAGTGTCCGTGTGTGTGTTTGTGAACAAGTGGTGCTTTGGTTTGAATGGCGCTGGTTTGGTATCTCTTAACCTGTTTATCAGAACATCTTTGAGACGTATTGCTCAGCGGATTACCTAGCTGACTCAGCGATAGTTGCCACGGTGACTGTAGCATCTTCTGTGGTTTTTTTCGGCAATACCCCTCCTCCCCACCCCCCAGAATTGGGGACGGGAAGCAGAACCACAAGACATGTAGACATTTTCTGAGCTGACTGCTCACTTTCTCCATCGTTCAGTGGCTCTTTTATTTGTTATGCATCTTCCATCACCAGTAGTGTGACGTGTTATATGATACATACACAATAATGCATTGAGTTTTGCAACGTTCTTTTAATACATACAATTTAAACAAACATACGGCTCCGGAAAAAAATGAGACCACAGCAAAATTTCCAATTTCACTCGTGTAAAAGATACATATTATTTTGCAATCTCTAGTCTGGCTCTTCCCTAATTCTCATTGATGAAGGGCTTCTTCCTTGCTTTATGGGTCTTCAGTCCTGTTTCTACTCTGCTGGAAAAAAAATGGTACAGGACTGGTACAGTTTTGTTGTCCAAGGTACAAACAACATTAATGTACCCCCATTGGTACAAAAAATGTACCTCAGAGTCCATTTATGTACCTAAAAAAGTACATTACCCTACAGCTAAGGGTACAACTGGCAGTCCCTTGAGGGTACAGCCCCAGTGACAAGTACTTGTACTCTCAAAGGTACAAATTGGTACTTTTCTGACAGTGTAGGACCTTGTTATGAATTGTCCTAGCAGTGCATTTCATACCAGTTAATGTTTCCCATTCTTTTTGAAGGTCACTTGAGATCATCATTTATGAGGCACTGCGGATAAGTTAATGGTCATCTCTGGAAATAGAAAGTTGCTTCTGCCCTCTACCTGACTGGTTTTTGGTCATTGACAGCATTCCTGCTTCACTTTGTTCTTGTGTCCTGCTGTTGTAGAAACTTGAAGCCTAGAAGCAGTTTGCCTCGCAGTGTGGCCTTGTGCCAGTAGAACCAGGATTGAAACAAGATTTTAAAAGGCTAACTTGAGAAATATAGTGTAGTCTTTTAATTTGTTTTAGAGCTTTTATGTTTGAAAATTGCCAAAGTGTGCTTCTTCCTGAGCAGCACACACATGCTTCAGTGTTTTTAACATCCGTGAACACTGAAAACCTGTAAAGAAATAGACTGGTGTTGAGTAAGCTAATGGTAATAACATATATTAATTTTGGATTGCAGCTGCCAGAGTATCATATGTGAAATGCATATACACCTCTCTGCCCATTTAGGATGCCTCGTGCTCTGTGCATTCTGGGATTGGCTAACAGTAACCCTGTATTGTATAAATATGGAAAATGAATGGATAGATTTCCATCTGTAGGACCAATAATCTAGGCTAACTAATCTGTGACATTGGCCATACTGAATAGGTATGTATTTTTCACTAGTCCATGTTCTTTTACTCATTCGAGTAAGTCTGAGGTGTAGTGGACAGAGCAGGACACAGCCAGTCAGGTAAGGGGCAAGGATTGTATTGGATATTAATCTGCCAATCTTGTGGTCATAATCATGGTTGCCAATATTTCCCTAAAATGATACGAATGAGCTGTTTGACTTCAGCCACTTCATAGGGGAGGGGTGGCACTGCCCCCTCCCCATCTTCCCTAGTCCCCGCCAGGCAGGAGATTACCATGAAAACGCATGTTGGATGTTAAAACACCCGGGCAGGAGTGCAGACGAACCTAGAGGCTGAGAGCTGCAAACAGGAAGCGATGGCGCAAAGGCAGAGCGGGGTGAGTCCGGCCTGGTTGGGGGCCTGGGGCTGGGGGCCGGTTGTGGTCCTTCGGCGGACATGTGGTTGAGACGTACCGGGGAGCGGACGGTGGTTTTTCCATGGACGGCAAACTGCGTTTCTCTCTGCACAGCGACCTGGAGTAGCTGAGTCTGTGAGTCCTGGTTCCCTCATTCAAAGGGTTGTGGAAGTTAACAAGGGCTGGGTGTTTCCTGTGGTTCATTAGCAGACAAAAGACTGGATGTGGAGTAGGGTCCCGTTATGAACAGTGCCTGTGTGTGACGGCCGGTTCCCCATAGCAGCCCCGTGGCTTTAGCTCACGGCAGTCACTGTTCGCAGTGCTGCTTCTGCCTTGAATTTAGACTTTCATGATCGAAGTCATGGAAAGCAGGGGTTGGTCTGATCTGGATGTATAAAGTGTGCTTCTGCAGTAGGAGTAACTTGGGGGTATTGGTGGGCAATAAGGCAAAAATATCATATAGATATATAGATGGATGGATGTATGAACCATAGAACTGCAACTGATAGAATGTACACTGTAGCATGATACTAATGACCTCTCCGTAAAGGCAGATCGTGGAGACATTTTAATGATTCATGATCTAATATCGTCATATCGTACACCCATTCTTGGGGGGGTTGGTGTTTCAGGATTTTTGTGGCAGGAGTGACAAATGGCTCTGTTTAGGAGGTCGATTTCTTAACATGCTTCACATTTTTCCCATTCTCCCCACTGCCGCAGCTTGTAGGTCAGTATGTACACACGTGGACAAAATTGTTGGTACCCTTCAGTCAATGAAAGAAAAACTCACAATGGTCACAAAAATAACTTTAATTTGACAAAAGTAATAATAAATAAAAATTCTATGAAATTTATCTAATAAAAGTCAGACATTGCTTTTCAATCATGCTTCAACAGAATTAATAAAAAAAAAAACCTCATGAAACAGGCCTGGACAAAAATGATGGTACCTCTAGAAAAGAATGACAATAATGTGACCAAAGGGACATGTTAATCCAAGGTGTGTCCAATAATTAGCATCACAGGTGTCTACAATTTTGTAATCAGTCAGTGGACCTATATATAGGGCCCCAGGTAGTCACTGGGTTGTTTGGTGACATGGTGTGTACCACAATCAAGGGATTCTAGAGAGAAATAGGCTGGCCAGTGTCAGAAAGCTTGGTCTCAGTCGCAGGTCATGGGTCTTGCAACAGGACAATGACCCAAAACATACAGCTAAAAACACCCAAGAATGGCTAAGAGGAAAACATTGGACTATTCTAAAGTGGCCTTCTATGAGCCCTGACCT
>JAABNY020000129.1:19874206-19895629 GCA_015164015.2 Brevimyrus niger
ATTTCCCTTGACTCTTATCAGACATGGTCATTAACGGCCCATTTTCGTTTGAATTTTAATTAACCAATTACTTCTCGAGGGCCGGTCAAGGATATCTAGAGGGCCGGATATGGCCCGGGGGCCGTAAAATGCCCGGGTCTGCTCTAGATGTTGCTGTCTGTGCCATGCCTTACTGTGCCTTACTGTAAAGTCCGTCCTCATACCTGTACTGTCTCAGTGTCTCTCCAGTCCATTCCCCTGTTTATTGCCCAGCCCATGCTGTATTCCCACACTTCCAGGTACTGATTGAGACTCTGGTGGCCCTGGGTGCCCAGTGTCGCTGGGCTGCCTGCAACATCTACTCCACGCAGAATGAGGTGGCCGCCGCCCTTTCGGAGAAAGGTGAGAGGTGATAAGGTGGAAAAAAGCACACAGGACCGAAAGAGAGAATGTGAACCAGACTCTGAAGCTCTATTGCTGTTGCCTACTTACAGACAATGATTGAAGCACCACATTGTATACATATGACATTCGGTAAATATATGATGATGTTTAAATGCCTCTCGTCACATGGGTCTTTTCCTCCCCAGGGGTGGCAGTGTTCGCCTGGAAGGGAGAGTCTGAGGATGACTTCTGGTGGTGCATCGACCGCTGCATTAGCATGGATGGATGGCAGCCCAACATGGTACGGTCCAGACTTTCTAAGGCACTCACACCTGACTCCTGTGTACCTCACATGGTACAGTCCAAAAACATTTCTCCCCTTTTTGGTAAGGCAAGGCCAGTTTATTTATATACCACAATTCAGACGCAAGGCAATTACAAAGTGCTTTACAAAGGCAGAAGGATAGATTTTAATTAAAAACATTAAAGTAACATTTGAAAGACAAAAAAGCCGAAAAGCAAAACAAATAAAAAAATAGTTAACTGAAAAGAAGTTACATTGTAGTGACAGTATATGACTAAATTGATTTAATTTATTTAAAATCTGCATCAAACAGTAATGTAATGTTTGATGCAGCACTGGCCCATTTAATTAGCTGACAGTTTTGCGTAAAATTGCTAAAACCTAATTTGTCTTGTTATGGTACAAATAAATGGTAAATGGTCTGCATTTATAAAGCGCTTTACAAGTATGCCTCACATTCACCCATACACTGGTGGCGGAGGCTACCATGCAAGGTGCCTACCAGCTCACCGGGAGCAATCTGGGGTTCTTGCTCAAGGACACTTTGATGGGGTCAGGAGGACCCGGGGCTCCTGCAACCCTCTGGTTGCCGAACGGTAGCACTACCTCCTGCACCACCATTGCCCCAAATGACTGGATAGTAACAACAGATGGCAAGAGTCTGAGTCATATGACTCTTCATGTTCTGATCACTGTTGTATGAGGTTTCTCTGTCGCAACTGCCAGATCCTCGACGACGGGGGTGACCTGACTCATTGGGTGTATAAGAAGTATCCGAGTGTCTTTAAGAAGATCCGTGGCATCGTTGAGGAGAGCGTCACTGGAGTACACAGGTGCCTGAAAAACAAAGAGCCCTCTCTGCGGGTCTTGCTGACTGGTCTCCCTGGGAGTACTGGGTGAACCTTAAAACTCTGTCCTGTGTGTTCCAGGCTGTACCAGCTATCCAAAGCTGGTAAGCTGTGTGTCCCCGCCATGAACGTTAACGACTCAGTAACCAAGCAGAAGTTTGACAATCTGTACTGCTGCAGAGAGTCCATCCTGGATGGGTAAGTAAGGATTAGGTCTTCTTTATTCCCCTAGGGGCTGAATGGGCTTTGGATTCAAACCCAACCACTGCTCATGCAGCATCCTGTTACCCCCCCCCCTCCTTCACACACACGACATCACAGGCATGAGCATAAGCAAAATCTGAAAGTTTAGCTTCAGTTGCTAACGTTATAATGGCTCATGTGTTTTTCACTAGCAGTTACTTTCAACTTTGTGAGAAAAAATTGTGTTTTATTGTCTCAGGAAGGTAACAATGCATTATATAATGATGCTGCATTGTGTAATAACTTGGCAATATTAAATGCATTTACGTCACATAACGTGGTGTTATTACGTTATTTCATACACCGTCAAATGATGCATCATAACACTGCGTTATTGCGTTATATAACTTGACAAAATGTAACAAATTTCCATTAGATAAAAGTAGTTAAATTTAGGTAAATATTCGAAGGTGTGTTTTTGAAAGCTTCTTGCCGCAAAGTAGTTCAGTAACTTGTGTTAATTCATTCATTGTGACCTCATTCATAAATTAACGAGTGATTCAACATACTCATTATCTATGTCGTTCTTTATTTGAACTTCTGCCTGCTATTCACAGAGACACAGAAGATACTCAGAGTGGATGACAAAAACACACTGATGCTCTTTTTTGGGCAGTGTAATCTTGATGGTGATAAAAATTACATGACATTTCATTTTTGATTATAGTTTAAAGAGAACCACGGACGTGATGTTTGGTGGGAAGCAGGTGGTGGTATGCGGGTATGGAGAGGTGAGGACTTCATACCTGCTTGCTGACTCCTCTTGCTAACTTGGTGTGGTGTCTGTATTGGGTCTGCTTCTCGTCTCTGTAATGTGTCTTAAACATGTGTTGCGTAAGTCGGGACTGAGTCTGTAGCAAATTTCTGTTGAGTTGCTGGGTTTGCTCTGGTCTGCCGGCCAGGTTGGGAAAGGCTGCTGTGCGGCTCTGAAGGCTTTGGGAGCCATCGTCTACGTCACAGAGATCGACCCCATCTGTGCATTGCAGGCCTGGTAAGAATCAAAGAGGGTCCCTGTCCCTAAGGGTTAGAAAAGATACCGATTGCATGGGTTCTCATGTGATTTTCCAATAAATCAATATTCAGGTTGAGTTTTACTAAAACATCAATATTCCCAAAACAAAACAATATTGTTGATGATAATGTACTGGTTAATTATGTCAGCATGAGTGCTCTCAGTAGGACTGACAACATTACATTGTCCAGTTCATGATGCGGAACAGCAGACGGTCTGATATTGTGCACTTGAAGTGAGGACCCTAGTTAGAAGAACCTCAGAAAATACTGAAACTCTGAAGAGGCTGTAAGCAGAGGCTACATCCAGATTGTGCCAGGAAGACAAAGCTCATGTGTTAGAGCCAATTTGTATTTGTAAGTCAAGGTGCTATATATCATGGCTTGCTGCCTAGCTGGCTTTATTCCGGGCCTGTGCTGTAATACTCTGTTTTGTCTCCACTTATCTTTCTCTGCACTCATACAGCATGGACGGGTTCCGCGTGGTCAAGCTGAACGAGGTCATTCGCCTGGTGGATATGGTGATCACCTGCACGGGTATGTCCGCCCAGCCTTGCGCCCAGCGTTCGACGTGCCAAGCGGAAATCGGTTAACCCATTTGCTCTGTAGGGAATAAGAATGTGGTGACCAGGGACCAGCTTGACCGCATGAAGAACGGCTGCGTTGTGTGCAACATGGGCCATTCCAACACCGAGATTGACGTGGTGAGATGACTTTCCATTGTCACGGTAGAATATTCAGGTCTTCATGTGTGCTTGACATACTCACTTTTGAAACACTCCAGGCCAGTCTGAGGACCCCCGAGCTCACATGGGAGAAGGTCCGTTCGCAGGTGGACCACATCATCTGGCCTGATGGAAGGAGGGTAGTTCTGCTGGCGGAGGTGAGGCTAGATATGGCCAAACTTTCTGTCTACTCAAAGGCTCCTGTAATTCTATATCTGTTGCCGTCGTCTGGTTATACACTCAATGACAAAGTTAAGCATGCAGACGGAGTGGTGGAAATGAAATGATCTGCATGTGGTGAAAGGTCATATGACTGTATCGCAATGATTATAATATTAGATCGAACGGATGACAGTGTGGTCTGTCTTGGACAACCAGGACCTTGAGCAACGCCCATTGGTTCCAAAATTGGGCGACTGTGACATCTGCATGCCCCACACGCCGGGCAATTACACAATATGACCACCCAACCTCATGCAAACCCACAATGTGACCCCTATCAAACTCCGTCAAGTGCTGGTAATGCTGTCTAATGCATCTACGAGGCATCCTCTGTGTCTGGTGACTAGAGCTGTCAGCTTCTTGCAAATTGAATCATTTACATTGAGTTTAGTTACATTGAGAGATGTCGTTTGATAGTACATGCATCGAGGTTGGAAGACGTGGGGCCCATAGTTACATTGACAGCATTGCACAAAAAGCCATGTTGAAATTTTATCTGAGTGCTTGATTGGGTGTTTTGTCCTCCTTAGGGTCGCCTTCTGAACTTGAGCTGTTCCACTGTCCCCACATTCGTCCTGTCAATCACAGCCACTACTCAGGTAAGCCGATTTCTGTTTGCATCCCCTGCCGCACCATAGCGTTTAATTATAGCAGATTCTGTGATTCATAATGGCTATGGTAGCTGTCACTCTGTACTCACACCTTGTTGGATATATCCTCCTGAGGACCAAGGGAAAAAGGGTCTTTCAATTGTAGGTTATTTGTCTTTGGAGGAAATAAGACACCTTACAATTTAGATTTTTTCAAATTTATTTTTATTTTAAATTTCATACATATCCTCTTTAGTGCACAACAGGAATAAATATGTTTCCTAACATCAGTGAAAAGATAAATGCAAAAATAAAATGTCCAAAACAATGGACATAAATGAGTGGGTGGGGACTCAGGAGGGTTACAGTACTCACAGAAACTCTTACTTAATTCAGTAAAAATGTTGCAAATTCATTGGTTTCATACCAAAAGTCCATTGACAAACAATGCTTAATGTATCTGCACATATTATCCCCACGGACATTTTTATTGTCATAATTTTTCTGATTGACTCATTCAGTTCTGTTTTGCCATTTTGCTAATAAATGCAGCTGTAGTCACACAGCAGCTGTAAACACAAATGTCTGGTGTCTTATATTATTGCAAAGGTGTCACTAATTGAAAAGCACCCAATGACACTTGTCAATGAACTTTTTATAATTTGGGTTTCAAATCAGAATGAGAACAAGGATCCATCATGCCTTATTACCACTATGCAGGCTGGTGGTGGAATGGTGTGGGGGATGTTTTCTTGGCACACTTTAGGCCCCTTAGTGCCAATTGGGCATCATATAAATGCCACAGGCTACCTGGGCATTGTTTCTGACCATGTCCATCCCTTTATGGCCACCATGTACCCATACTCTGATGGCTACTTCCAGCAGGATAATGCACCATGTCACAAATCTCAAATCGTTTCAAATTGGTTTCTTGAACATGACAATGAGTTCACTGTACTAAAATGGCCCCCACAATCACCAGATCTCAACCCAGTAGAGCATCTTTGGGATGTGGTGGAACGGGAGCTTTGTGCCCTGGATGTGAATCCCACAAATCTCAATCAACTGCAAGATGCTATCCTATTAATATGGGCCAACATTTCTAAAGAATGCTTTCAGCGCCTTGTTGAAACAATGTCACGTAGAATTAAGGCAGTTCTGAAGGCGAAAGGGGGTCAAACACCGTATTAGTATAGTGTTCCTAATAATCCTGTAGGTGAGTGTATATTTATGTAAAGAGATGAATAAAGTAATGATTTTTGTTCTAAAACCAATAAATTTTGCAATATTTTTACTGAATAGAGCAAGTGTCCCATGACTTTCTGTGAGTGCCGTATTATAAGTCATTCTGCTTAGGGCTATAGTTTTTTTTGGCACTGGTTCAAAATTAACTGTTTGTTTTTTTTTTCTGGACTCAGAACAACAGCCTCTAGGTAATGATTTGGGTTTCATGATAACTGGAGGCTACAAATATGTACCTGGACACTGTTAGTGTAGGTATGAGGTAACCTTTCTCTCTATAGGATATAGAATCCCAATAATTTTCCTTTCAGTTTTAGAGAGAAACTGTCCTTGACCTAAAAAAGCAGAGATTCTATTAATGAAAACGGCATGAGGGAGGGATATTGAGGCCGTGCAGAGTCTCATGCAGGGGGAGGAGATGCTGGCCAATAGCTGAAGTTGGTTTCTCTCTCTTAAGCCTGTGATGTTTTTCATGTTGTACGTCTGACACATGGATGTCTGGATAGTGACCAGATGGTTGCAGGTTCTAGTGCTGGGATCGCACAACCAGTGATTCATACTCTTCTGGTTCCCGTCCAGGCGCTGGCCCTCATTGAGCTCTACAACGCACCAGAGGGACGGTACAAACAGGACGTCTACCTGTTGCCTAAGAAGATGGGTAAGAGAGAATCTTTGGATAATTCTCCAGGGTTTTTGTAGCGAAGCACAAAAAAAAGGGAACACGTGCATAAAATCTGAAGGATTATTTGTATTTGCGTGTGTGTGTGTGCTCTAGACGAGTACGTCGCCAGCTTGCACCTGCCGACCTTCGATGCCCACCTGACGGAGCTGTCAGATGAGCAGGCCAAGTATCTGGGGCTGAACAAGAACGGCCCCTTCAAGCCCAACTACTACAGGTATCAACAAATGCTGTCTCTCTGGGGTTCTCTGTGTTTGCTCTGGGACTCTCCTGTGGGAGAGTCTCCCCATCTTCATCAGAACTCAGTCTATTGGTGCTTTTCCACTGCCACCAAGAACCGTGCCGAACAGCGAAGAGGCGGTTTTCCATTGAAATCATACTCAGCCCATACCTGTGCTTACCAGCAGTATGTTTGAGCAAATTGAACACATTGCATCACCGCCACCAAACTTGAAAATTTCCAACCTCCTTCACGAAAAACTATTATAGAACAACTGAACAGAATGGATTCATAATGCAAATTTAGCTAAGGCTAATTCCACTAGCATTTGATGCTAACATGAAACAGTGATTCTCACAGACATGCTAGCCGAAATTAACGCATAGTAAATCATGATGTACAGCACAGTAAACAAGCTTCCCTTAGATTGTATGTCACTGTCGCTCTCCAAACTCGGCGACGCCTTTACTGAGTCGGCCCTTCTGCAGTGGAAAACTGAAGCGAGCCAGAACAGCCCTTTAACTAGTGTCTCTTTGTGGTATGGGTCAAGTAGGGCCTGGTTCTTGTAGGCCAGTGGAAAAGCATGTAGTACCCTCAGGACTACATAGGATAAACGGTTTCTGTAGGAGGGTATACTTCACTCTGAGGATAATAAGGCAGACATTTTCTGTAGGATTGCCAACACTGTTCCCTTCCAAGTACACGTCTTCTGTACAGGAGTCTCTCCTATTACGACAGTTACTTAATCTGCCATACCCACAGTCAGCCATCTGGCTTCACTGACCCCAGATCAGCTGTCCCAGCTGCACTGCTACACCTGTGACAGAGTGTGAGATTTCACGCACATCTCTCTGTGTCCCTTCACAGATATTGAAGTATGAGGATGAACCACAGTGCTGTCCTGCTGCCCAGGAAGACAAGCCAGATTCATTTCATGGTTTTTTTTGTTTGTTTTTTTTACTTTACAGAAAAAAAATCATCCTGAAAAAGCTACTTCCTTAAAGCAAAACACAATACTGTTCAATAGGCTTTTATTCAGCTCTCATGATTCCTACTATAATATGATGAATGATATCGGACAGCAATCTTTGGGCCATCCAACAAATTTTAATTTGCATGGCCTTCTTATATGTCTACTAAATATCAAAAATTCCAGACAGTAGGTTTTAGCCCCCAGCCCCAGATGTATAAAAAAATTGTTCTATATTTAAGTTGTCTTCCAGAACAGTGTTTATCTTGGCTCCCGACAAAACCCTCCACACCCATGCAAATCAGTTTACCTATTGTTTGCCTAGGCTGATTGGTGTATTTCCACGCTACGAGTCACATGAAGTACCAGCAGTGATTGGATGAAAGATTTCTGTCTCATTAAGGACAACCAATACTCTGCTGGTCTGTTGGGGGTCTGTGTGCAGACCAGCCTAGGCCCGCCCCTTAATAAAGGATGGTCGCTGGTTATGCTTCATAGCTGTGACTGAAACTAAACCAAAAGACGCTGTAGCTCACAATTATAGCTATGGAACATAACAGGCACTTTTCAAGAGTGCATTTACTACAACGTTACTTGTAATGATCTTTAAAAAGGAGTGTTGGCTCATGTCCGATGATCAGTTAATTTTGAACCAGTGCCAAATGACAAAGGACAGGCTTGTTCCCTATTTTGGTGCTAAAGGCCTGATCCACATCAGTTCCAAAATCCATTTTGAGATGATATTACCTCTGTCCTTTTAGGTCTGTTCTGTTTTTTTCCCCTAAACTCTGAGTTGAGCTTGTGGCAATTTGTGGCTTTAGACTGATTTTTGCACAATCCGCCTCTTTGTGCAAGTGATGTTGGAGGGGGGGGGGGCGGAGGTGAGGGGACCACACTTTTTGACATTGGGATACACCCTTACATCAAAAAATGTTGGGCCAAGATTTTTTTATACTAATTTGTTTTTGACAGTTGATGATCTTCGAATCCGGATTATGTTACTTTGTGGACTTCACCCTGAATGTTTTTTTCATAACGTTGTTGATTTTCTTTCACAATATCCATAGGGAGGTTGTGCACATAAACATACATACAGAAGCTTTTAAAGATTAAATATATTTTTTAGTAAATAAAACTGAGATGTACTTTTTAGTGTGCCAGTGGACCAAAGGTAAATTTTTAACCCGAGATGAGATGAGTGCGCACACGCTGCTTTCGGCATTTTGCAACTGCCCCTTGCTTTTACTTAGTTTTTGCGATAACTGACGTGTACACTTACGCACTTTACGATGAGGGACAACACGTGGTTACAAAATAAAAAATACATATACTCAGAGTTTCACGACGTGTAGTCCGACGTATTGCGTGCTTCTGCAGTCATAAAGATTTTATATCAAGTTTAACACGCTATTATGTGTAGACCTATTCGGATCTTTTTAAATTGCACTATTTACACTTACATTTAGAAAACGGTATACGTTAATGCTTAAAAGGAAGCCATATATCTCCTAATATGTGCCCTGTGTAATTGATGTACTGCAATAAAGACCCTATGTTTTGTTTTACCACGACCGCTCTATGTCCGTCCCCAGCCTGTGCATTAATATTAACGCTCCGTCGCTTTTAGTCCGTGCGTATAACTGTCCCTATAAGAGGAAAGGACAGTAAACTAAGGTCCATGTTCCAAAATGTGTCTCAGGATGGGGATGTGAAGCGCCGGAACACCGCGGCCATCACTGGACCCAGCTTACGGTCCAGTAGAAGCGATCACTGTGAAGTAGAACATGACGCTGCCCAGGTCAGTGTTTTACTGAACTAATTTCCCTTTAAGATATTTGTGATATGAATTAATAGAGAATACTTTCCTATCGTAATTGTAATGCAACGTTTTTGTTCCCCTGAATATTTGCACGCATCATTTGACAATATCTGTCTATACATCAGGCAGCCTCGCAAAGATAAATGTTATTCCTTATTAGTTTCGCCAAGCCCGGTTGCTTTTGCCATTCCTTTTGATTTGTCGCCACCTGCTGGAATTCTTTAAATAAACCTTTAAAGTGTTAAACGTCTCAGTGTTTTATTAAGATATAGGAAGGGTTATTATAGAGTAAATATACTGTATGTATGCATGTTACATGGTGCTTCATGAATGGAAATATATATTAGCTCTGTTTACTGCTCTCTATTCACAACATAAGTCAATTATTTTCACCTCCCTCTGAACAGAATACATCACGTGGAATGGTATAGATGAACTGTCAGCATTTATTACGGTTTTATTCGATTAACAATTAGGGCTAATCATGGTAGAAGGAAACTAACAACGATGAAGTTAGCGTCTCATTACTTATTTATATTCGTATGCACAACTTTTAATATCTGTAAGGTTTCAATACATATGCAAACAGTTTTGTTATTGAGGAAATATTAAGTGTAAACTCACAATGACAAAAAATCAACACCTGTTAATGGTTTTAATATATAAAAACCACGACAAATAATAACACCCTAATACTCTAATTCTAATAATGTTCTCTGGTGTGCGTTTCAGTAAACTGGGTAACTTGATTATAAAGGATGAGTAACTACAGTATGTTTTTAAAAAGAATGCAAAAAAACAGGTAAAGGGACTGACAAAGAGTGATTTAAAGAGGGATTTAACTTTGGCCAAATTCAACACCGGGAACCTGGCGCAAGGAAGAAACTGACATAAAGGATTTATTTTACAAGGTGGACAAAAACGAGGAAATATGTCTTCCTGTTGGGCAATGTTGGTAAGAAAATAACATCCGCAAAATGATGATCTATCTGAAAAATTCGGAGGAAATATAAATATGTATATACGGACTTCATGACCACATTTTAAAAATAGCAGAGTACTAGGACCTTCCCGCAAGCCCGGACTCGGCGCCCACACACTGCGATGCGAATTCGTCACCTTTGGCGTAATCTCGCGAGATGTGTGGAAGGTGCCACCGTTTCCATGTCAAAGATGGACGTCGTAGGAGGAGGAGGCGGTGGCGGTGGGTTGATCGCCAATAACAAGCAGAGAGCTATGATACCCAACAAAAGCAGGGGTGAATTTACCCGCAATCAAAGAAAAGACTCGGAGGTAAGGAATAGAAGTCGTAAATAGATACGCCTCTCTCACTAAAGAAAACGTCGTATATTTTTTCGGTACTTGGTAGCTTTTAGCTAAACCAAGCTAAGCGGTTGTCCCTACCGATGCGGTGCCTCTCAGGATTGCGGCGACGTGCAGTTAAATGTCAAATCTCAAAACAACCTACAACTTTAACTGCCACGTAGCTATTATTTAGTAAAGCGGTGTTGTCTTGGGATCACAAGCCATTTTACACAGGATGCAATATGTGATCAGTCTGATAGCAATGGCACTTTGCATTTTTGGATAAATGTTTCGCTGGGAGCAGCCTTAGATGACAATAGCAACGATTGCGTTTAATTGTTGTATATCGCGAACATATTTTGAAATAATTTCTGTGTTATTTGTTTGGTGATTGTGCTAACGTGTAGGAAACCTGTAGCTGTGCTGATAGCCAGTACTAGTCATTTTAGTGAGCAGTTTTGTTACTTATTGTGTGATGCAACTAAAATAGTGTGGTGCCGGTTGTATTGTGCCGACTTGTCCGATTTCTTGAGATAAGTTCGTGTTTATTACTTAAAGTCTGAAGTTTCCTTACCGGGGGAGGCGCTAAAGCCCCAATAACCCCCTTGTTTGTTTGCTCCTTCCTTTTTACAGCAACACCTTGTCTTTGTGAGCTCTGCACAAGCGCGTATGCTTTACTCTTAATATGTGCTTAAAATCAATTATTGCAAGTCAACTTCTGCAGGCTTGTCTTGTAGATTTAATATATTTTAGGGTGATTTTAAGACACCAGTTCACATAAGCTACATATATTTTGGCTGTGGTGGAAATCCACATGAATATGGAAGCAACTCAACATTCACACACAGATGGAGTTCAGCTGCAGATGCCTGTAGAGTGGAGCTCCACCAGAAGTGTCACCAATGTTACAGTGAATAAACCTTAACTGGAGCTCCACTTTACGTCCTTAAAGATCACGTGTTTCCTGTGGAGGTGACATATTTCGGGTGGAGCTCCACTCTACAGCCGTCTGCAGCTAGACCCTCTTGCACAGTTGGGGAGGGCAGAACCTACACTGGCCGAAATACTTTATTCATAACAGAGCTACATTTGACTGTATGCTACTAAGTTAGCCAGTCTCAAGGTAGCTCCAAAGATATATTTAATGCCCATTAAGACTGCATTTCCTGTTTTGACTAAGATACATGAAGTCATCTAACTGGTTTGTGTTTCCTATACATTTGAGCTCATGTAAAATGGATTCATTGATATACACAAGTCACTTAATTAGGTGCATCATGTAACAGGAAGTTGATTTAAAAGCAGTGATATCTACAGTTTTAATTAAAGTCTGATACTACATGCATCTCTTGGCATCCTGACCCTCTTTCCATATTGCGTGGGAGGTATCCCTCTGTCCCGTCTTGCTTTCATAGGGCTACATGTCAGATCTTGACATTTTTCTTAACCTTTCATTCGTTTCCAGGGGTTTTCCGAGGCTCCGGATCTGGAGTTCGAATACGGCGATACGGATAAGTGGGCGGCAGAGCTGTCAGGTGAGCCTACTGCTGTGCTTGTGGGGCGTCGCAGCTTCAGACCTGAGTGCCTGCCAGCGTGGCAACTCTCCCTGCGCTCGCGGTCATCATTACTCCCATTGCAGAGGGTTTTCTTGGGCTGACACGTCCCTCTTACTGTCTCCTCAGAGCTGTACAGCTACACGGAGGGGCCAGAGTTCCTTCTCAATAGGAAATGCTTCACAGAGGACTTCAAGACTCATGGTACTGGCTTTGACGTTTTCCCTAATTCCCCACAGGCGTTGCAGTGTTTGTGAGGTGGCAGGGCAGCGTGGGGCTCATGCTGCTGCAGTATCCCTTAAAGCCAGGGGTGGCAAACCTGATCCGTGGAGGGCTGGTGCGGGTTTTTGGGATAACCTCTCAATCAGCCAATAATAAAACAGTGGTTTGCAAGTCCAGTCCTGGGGACCCACTGTTATTGGCTGATTGAGAGGTCACCCCAAAGACCCAAACTCACACCGGCCCTCCATGGAACAGGATCCCCAACCCCTGCTTTTAGCTGTTGTGTCTGTGTGGATATCTGCACAGGTTCAATAATCATACTTTGTAGCGTGTAGGTGCCATGTGTCATTCACATGTGGCATGCATCGTTTACGCAACACGTATAACCAGGAAAGAAATAATTAGATGAAAACAGTCATTTTAACAGTGTTCTACCTTGTAACTATACCATTATTAGCAAAACCTGAAACAAGTAATGAGGACCTTAAAGATTAATTCCTTTCTTTCATGGTTATTTTGGTCTTTGTAGTCCGCTGTGCATGCTGGTGTTTTTCCCAGCAATGACCGTAAATAGGCGTCCAGATATTGTTTTGTGTGACTCGTGTAAATAGCACCTTGTCAAGATGGAGGACATACAGTGTTGCCCTCCCTGTGCCGGTCCTCGCAGTGGCTGATAAGAAGTGGACAGAGCTGAGCCTGGCTGAGCACCGGGCCCACGCCATGCGCCTGCTGGACAGCCTGGAGGTGACGGCCCGCGAGAAGAGGCTGAAGGTGGCCAGAGCCATCCTCTACATGGCTCAGGGTGGGGTGTCCCTCCATCTCTCTCTCTCTTAAGCCCTTCTTTCCTCTGCATGGAGTGCCTTTTTAAATTACAATTAAATTACATTATATGCATAATGTTTTTACTGTCTTTAGTTTCTGTTCTCTGTAATCACTGTCGTTTTATGGCTTTGGGTAGAGAGAATTCCACATGATTGGGCCAATGTCTGTGGTAGCTTAATGGGCTGCTTAGGGCTTTAGCTGTGTGGTGTTCGTTTGGGATCTGGGGTGGGCCCCAGTGCTCATAGCCGGTCTGCACAGGTACCTTCGGGGAGTGTGAATCGGAGGCAGAGGTGCAGCACTGGATGAGGTACAACGTCTTTCTCCTGCTGGAGGTCGGCACCTTCACGGCCCTGGTGGAGCTGCTGAACATGGAGGTCGAGTAAGAGAGGCGGGGCTGGGTCTCGGGTCACATGGGTTTTTTTGGCACACTGTCCATATACAAGCATGCAGTGGCAAGAGATGATGTTCCCTTCCAGGGCCACAGTTGGAGATAAAGTCAATAAAAAGAGAAATTCACAATAATGTTTAAAAGTCCAAAAATGCAGGATGGTGCAAGACAAGCAGGGTTATATGTATGCATATTCCTGAGTATGTAACTGATAAGGTGAGGGTGTGGGGCCCAGTTATCTTGCAGACTATTGGTGGATCCTAAACCACCATGGCCAATCACATAGCACGTGATTGGTGGTGAGGATGTGGGAAGTGTGAAAGCTGTCTGTCTCTTACCGGTTCTGTCTTGTTTCTTGTCTGTACCGCCTGCAGTAACAGTGCTGCCTGCACTAGTGCCGTCAGGAAGCCTGCCATCTCCTTGGCTGATAGCACAGACCTCAGGTAATGGCTCCTGTCAAGTACTCCCCCCTCAAACATCACCCATTCGTCCCCACTGCCCCTACATCTGACACCCCTACACTGTGCTGCACTTCAACAGGGTGCTGCTGAACATCATGTACCTGATGTTGGAGACCATTCAGCAGGAGGACCTTGCCGACAGCCCGGAGTGGAGGACCGCCCGGGACACCTTCAGGACCGAGCTGGGTGCGGTGGGGCGGGGCACACTGAGCCAGAATCGCGGCTCTGTTGGGGAGATCGCAGCTGTCCGCACTGTAGTCTCCAGTCGCTTTTCCACTGGCACCAAGGACCGAGCCGTACAGCCAGCTTGCGGTTTTCCATTGTAAAGTATGTGAGTCGTGGTTGGAGTCGAAAGGGGCCCATCGAAAGTGTGGCCAAACCAAGCTGATTGGTCAAAATGTAGAAAAATACCGGCGTTTTTAATTGATACGCATGGATTATCTGAAGGAGAACAAGGCATATTCTGTATGTTATTTATTAATTAATAGTAATAGTGATGTAGTGGTGCATTCCCGATAACTTGAGAATTTCCAACCACCTCATTCAGAAAGTATTATAGAATGGCTGAATGGAATAGATGCATAATGCAAATTTCTGCTAGCGTTTGATGCTAACTTAAGACGGCATTTCTCACAGACGTGCTAGCAGATATTAGCACACAGTAAAAATAATAACACTTCCAAATAATGTAGTCAAAATGTGTGAACAGTAAATAAGTGTCCCTGCGGTTATACATATATCACTGTCACTCTCCAAACCGGGCACCTTTACCGAGCTGGCCCTTCTGCAGTGGAAAACTGAAGCGAGCCGGAACCGTGCTGGAACTAGACTTTCTTTGCAGTACGGCTTGGGTATGGGTTGGTTCCTGAATGTCAGTTGAAGAGCGCCACCTGTCGCGGCTGTGGGTCTGTACTGCAGCTCTATGAATGAATGTGTGATCTGCAGGCTCTCCGCTGTACAACAACGAGCCCATCTCCGTCATGCTGTTCGGCATGGTGACCAAGTTCTGCAGCGGCCACGCCCCCCACTTCCCCATGAAGAAGGTTTTGCTGCTGCTGTGGAAGACCATCCTGGTGAGGAAGACTTGTTTATTATATGACTGTTGCTGATGCTTGTTGCCTTGGTAACCTAAGGATTAGATTAGCTTCAATTTTTAAACCATTGGTGCAATGATAGCTTTGCCTCCTTTTTTTTTTAAATTTGGGTTAAGAGTAGGTATAACAGGTATACCATAGGTATAGCAGCCAGACCCATAGGATTTGAATCAACAACCATCTGGGTGCAGTGCTAGTCTGTTATTGTGTAAGCTGCTGGGCTCTGATAATGTCATGCAACCCCCCCCCCCCCATATATTTCCAGTTTACACTGGGTGGTTTCGAGCAGCTCCAGCAAATCAAGGTGCGGAAACGGGAGAATCTGGCTTTGCCCCCCCTGCCGGAGGACAGCATCCGGGTGGTGCGCAGCATGCGAGCCGCCTCACCCCCTGCCTCCGCATCCGACCTCATAGAGCAACAGCAAAAACGGGCTCGCCGCGAGCACAAGGTGACCCCCCTGGCCCGGCCAGTCACAGTCACAGTCTCAGTCCTGTAATTGCTGCCGTCAGCCAGCATGCTGTCTTCGGGGCTCACACACTCACTCGGCCCACAGTTTGAATCAGTGAGGCGCCATTTACCAGCTGGAGCTTCTGCTGGCACATCAAAAAAATCTATGAAATCAGAGATTGTTGCCAAGCAACAGCATAACTTAATTCCGTCCTCTCAGCAATGAGTCAGGCCCCCAGTTGGCGTTAAGCTCTTCCGTCTCCCGCCGTCTCCCCTCATAGGCTCTCATCAAGCAGGACAACCTGGATGCCTTCAATGAAAAGGACCCCTACAAAGCGGATGATGCTCGCGAGGATGAAGATGACAGTGATGATAATGACAATAGCCTGGAACCGGAGACCTTTCCCTTAGAGCGGGATGAGGTTATGCCCCCGCCGATCCCACACCCACCCTGCGAGCGGGTGTCTTTCCCCAAGGGCCTGCCTTGGGCCCCCAAGGTCCGGTAAGTGTCCTTGCAGAACCGGTTAGTCTGTCAGATCTATGTGCTCTGCCCTCCAACATGAATGAGGACCCATCCTTTGCATTTAACCTGGGCCCCTGTTTCTCCAGGGAAAAGGACATTGAACACTTCTTGGACTCTAGTAGAAGCAAATTTATTGGATACACTTTAGGGAGGTAAGTTGGCATTGTTAGATTATTTGTTTGTTACTATCTTAATCTTAAATAGTTATCAGGGAATCCGTAGCAGACTCTCCAGAGAAAGGGTGGTTTTTGGCCAGTATAGAAGCTGCTTTTTCCAGTGTAGCATCCTTGGCTAGATACCGGAATGACGGGCAGTTGTTGGAGCAGCGCCTGGCACGTACATGTGAGTCTGACATGCTGAGCTGTGTGTTGCAGTGACACGGACACTGTCGTGGGCCTGCCTACTCCCATCCATGAGAGCATCAGGACCCTGAAGCAGGTACCATTTCTCAGGCTATTGCAGTGCAGGGATACCCTGAACGCAGATGACTGGTCCCCTTCTGTAGAATCCAGTCCCAAAGTTCATAACGGTGCTAACGGTTTAACGGAACTTTACGCAGTGCCTTTATTGACTGCGATTCCCCCACAGTGTGAGAATAAGGTTCACGGTGCTCTCTGTTGCAGCACAAGTATGTGTCCATTGCCGAAATTCAGATTGCCAAAGAGGAGGAGTTCCAGAAGACCCCGCTGTCGGGGGTGAGTAGGCCTACTGCCCGGTCCATCCAGGCAGAGACGCTCTGTGTACAGTGAGCCCCAGGCAGGTGATGTCATTGTTGTGTGATAGGGGGAAGAGGATGTAGAGATGTGTTCCACTGAGCTGCTGTACCAGGGAATCCTCCCCAGCCTGCCACAGTATATGGTGAGTCTGCAAATACCTACCAGGGTTTCTAAGTGTGGAGTCTATTTCATATCAGTATCCTATCCTAAGAATATGCAGCTGAAGCATCTCCCCCCCTCTTTGTCTCTCGCTGCCCGCCTCTCCCCGCTCCAGATTGCACTGCTGAAGATCCTGCTGGCTGCAGCTCCCACCTCCAAGGCCAAAACCGACTCCATAAACATCCTGGCTGACGTCCTGCCCGAAGAGATGCCGTACGTCCCCCCAACCAGCCCCCCCCCGTGTTGCTGCCTTGTGTGTGTGTGTGTGTGTGTGTGTGAGAGCGAATGAACTCATCTCATCTTTCATCCAGGACCACAGTTCTGCAGAGCATGAAGCTGGGTGTGGATGTGAATCGGCATAAGGAGATCATCGTCAAGGCCATCTCTGCCATCTTGCTGCTGCTGCTCAAACACTTTAAACTCAACCACATCTACCAGGTACCAGTCACCATGCACCTGCTGTACCGTCCCTATAAACCATAAACTGATGCAGAAGTCCTGCAGTTTTATGGCTACATTCAGCATCCAATTATCCTTCTTCCTTAGTTTGAGTATATGGCCCAACACCTGGTCTTTGCTAACTGCATTCCGCTCATCCTGAAGTTCTTCAACCAGAACATAATGTCCTACATCACAGCTAAGAACAGGTCAGTCAGGGTCATTGCAGCATAGCCCGATGTGTTGGCCAGATTTTGAAGCCTCGTCACATCGTGCGTCTTCATTTCCAGCATCTCCGTACTGGACTTCCCCCACTGTGTGGTGCATGAGCTGCCTGAGCTGACTGCAGAGAGCCTGGTAAGGCAGAATGCTTGCTGGGAAAAGCAGAGGATTATGGGGAAATATGTGGAGCCTCTTTGTTATTGTAATGCATTGTTGTCTGTTCCTAGAGTCCCGTGTAAATACCGGTTTCCTCAAACTCAGTACTTGGCATCTTAGACACCTTGTTCAATTTCAAGATTCTCCTCCTCTGTGCTTCAGGCCCATACCAGAAGGCACCAAAAGCTGCACAACCGTCAGAACTGTCGCTGTTAAAATGAGGAGCAGTCAGACATTGTGCTGTTGGGTCTCATCAGGCTCGCTGTGTCTTTCTGGTTCACAGGAGGCTGGTGACAACAACCAGTTCTGCTGGAGGAACCTTTTCTCTTGCATCAACCTGCTGAGAATCCTCAACAAGCTCACCAAGTGGAAGCACTCCAGAACCATGGTGGGGAAGCCCATTGCTCTCTGTCTGTGGCTCCATCTACGCTTCTCTTCACCTACTAGCCCTATATCTGTCTCTCTGTGTGTGACTCATACCATTCAATCTGTGTTTGCTCATGTTGGTGATCTGTACCATGACACCAACATCTTCTTAAACTTATCTTCTGGCTGCTTAATCCGTCCCTTTCTTCACCACCACTTCAGTGCTTATCGCTTCCGTTATTTATCAAAACGATTGCATGCGGCAAATGTAATAAACACAAGGATACACTGAATTTATACAGACTACTGACTGTCGGGCATCACAATATGCATCTGGGTAATATTTTAGGCACACCATAACCTGCTTGCCAAATTGCGGCCGCGATTAAATCTCCATTAAATACTGTGAAGCCTGCGCCTAGACAAACGTTCTTCATCTGAGACCCTGATGATTATCGCGCATGAACTATATAATCACGATTACATTTCGACGTCATGACAGCCCTACATACATGTGTGGTTGATGGAATATCCATGGAACTTGTAAAACATTTAATGATGGAGTTTTAAGAGTTTGATCAGCTGTCTTAAAGGTTATCCCAAAAATCCTGCATACACACCTATGCGGATAAGGTTAGCCTCTCTGGACCTAAAACAACCTGCTGCATAAAAGTAAAATTGATTCGGGTACAAGTATGTTAAATGTGAATGTTTATTTATATACATTTATTTGCCTATTTGTGCCTGTAGGCGCATGTAAATATACAGATTTTTTTTTCCCACTTCCATTTGCTACAGATGCTGGTTGTATTTAAGTCAGCTCCTATCCTCAAGAGGGCGCTCAAGGTCAAGCAGGCCATGATGCAGCTATATGTGTTAAAGCTGTTGAAGGTCCAGACTAAGTACTTAGGGCGACAATGGAGGAAAAGTAACATGAAAACCATGTCGGCCATCTATCAGAAGGTGCGGCATCGCCTCAATGATGACTGGGCCTATGGAAACGGTAAGTTTACCGTCGCCCCGCCCACTCTGCTTACGTCTGCTCCATGCCACTCTCCGTCCATGAATTCCCCTGGCTGTGGGACTGCCCCTGAACTTTCAGCCTGTGGATGGTTACCACAGTCTCTATTGCAGTGCTCACCAATCCTACTCCTAGAGATTTAACTCACCTGATGCAAATAATCAAGCCAGCTTGGCTTAAACATAGGTGGTTCTAATATTGAGACGCTACAGAAAGGCCTGATTTTCTGTGCCAGGTGTGTTAAATTAGAACTGCAGCTAAACTCTGCAGGGGGGTGGATCTCTAGGAACATGGCTGGTGACCACTGCTCTATTGAGATGTTCTTAATTGATGACAAATATGTCTTCAGTAAGCAGGTTTCCATTCTTAGTGCTGCAGACAATGGCAATTTGAATCACACTTTTCCAAAGGTACTATCCCCTTTTGGTACAAGTGCTAGTGCCTAGCAGTCAGTGCCCCAGTTGTGTGACTCCCCAGTGGTAACTCCCCCCGTTTCTCGGTAGTAGATCTGGATGCACGGCCCTGGGATTTCCAGGCTGAGGAGTGCGCACTGAGGGCCAACATAGAGCGCTTCAATGCCCGTCGCTACGACAAGAGCCAGGGTAACCCGGACTTCCTGCCCGTGGACAACTGCCTGCAGAGCGTGCTGGGCCAGCGTGTGGAGCTGCCCGAGGAATTTCAAATGAACTATGACCTCTGGCTAGAGCGGGAGGTCTTCTCCAAACCCATCTCCTGGGAGGAGCTGTTGCAGTGAGGCCGAGATGCGGTCAGATGGAGTCCCGGCGGGACCTGGCAGAAATCGGTTCCTCCCTCTGCTGTGCTCTCATCAAGGGAGTCAGAGGCTTGTCCCTCCGACTTGTCAGGACCACCCAGGGCCGTGGTCAGCTTGACACTCTGGTCTGAAATCAGAAGTGTCATGGTAGTGGTCCCTGCTCACAGATGCCAGAAGCACTCCATCTGCATCCTTATTGCTTCTTTTGATTGCCCCCCCCTACACACACACACACACACACACACACAGCCTCTGTGCTCCTCATCTGGTCTGGGCAAAACTACACCCCTAACTGTAATTTACGTTAACCCTGCAATAGTAGGACCACACCAAATCTGCCAGTTCATCGAGGATTGTGTTTGAACCTACAAGCTGCTGCAGTGGTCAGCCTACCGAAAGGGGATCCAGCCCCCTTTGGACCTTTTACCTCCTCAACCTTACACTACTGTCCTCTCCGAAGGACTGGCATCTTAGAATCCATATGTTATACATGATTTCTGTTATGTATTTTTTGTGTATAAGGAGCTTTGCTTATAGGTATGTGTTTATTTGTATAGGCAGATGTGCGGCTTTGTGGGCATGGGGGTGGTGGGGGGGCTGTACCTTCACATCGTTCCCTTCTTGCTTTCCTGTGGACCAGACATTTCCTGAGTGATGACCCCCTGGTGTAATATGCTGGAAGCTGGTGATTTTGGTCTGGGACTTTTTTAATTTTTTGTTGTTGCTTTTTTCTTTTAAAATATTACTTTTGTATAGCATACATCTTGCCATTTAATCTCAGCTGTGCGCTATGCTAAGGCAGGTATGTATGCAATACCTGCATAAAGGCCAGGGGAATGCCCCCCCCCCCATTTCTGGGAGTCCAGCCATTGGTTGCCAGTCTTCCTGTGTTTATGACTGCAAGGCCAAGGCTGTGGAAAATGAAGGGCGAGGCCAAACTTTCAGATGAATTTTCACAGGGGGACCCGCTTTGACGGGCAGGTAGGTGAGCGTCCTGTTGGAAAGGGTCCCATAAGTCAGGACTCCTTGCAGCTTTCCTTATAGATCATGTTTTAATATAATCTGTTTTTGTACAGTTTCCTGCTTTACTCTCTGTAAGCAACAATATTAATAAATTTCTGTGTGCTGCTGGTGGTGGTCCCTCTGTTCAATTTAATGTTCATAGGTTTTGCCTCACATGTAAGGAATGCTGTGTTATTTGCTAGCCATGTGGTCTGGGCCTCATGTTTGGAGCCTGGGGGCGGCAGGGGAGGCGTAGCATCTCCTGGCATAAATTTGCCATGGTGTGTGAATATGTGCCCTCTGATGGGCTGGCTCAGTCTTCGTTGTGTTCCTGCCTTGTGCTTCCTGGGACAGGGTCTGTGGAAGATGGTTTTGGGATACCTGATCAAGGGAGGAGAGATGTTTTAGATATAATCTTGTTGGAAATTGACCGAATCATCATCATTGATTGATTGATTGATTGATTCCTTTATTGCTGCTGCTGCTGCTGCAATACACCATGTCACTAGTCACAAGTACC
>JAABNY020000129.1:19905471-19926699 GCA_015164015.2 Brevimyrus niger
GTGTAGCCAGCTGCGTACGTCCCTGCAGGACAGTCAGGTTCCCCCGAACCTGCGCTTCTCCGCGAGAAGACGGTGTCAATTTCGTTGAGAGACCAGCTGATCAAATCCATAATGTCCGTGGGTTTGAAGAGCAGGGCCAAGAGAGTCTCCCAAGTATAGAATGAGACAGTATACTGGACGAGTCAAGAGGAGCGAGCAGGAGAGATAAGGGAAGGGAGAGGGCCAATAGATAAGCATGTTTCTTCAATACATGCTCTCTGAAATCAGACTTTTCCAAAAACATCATAGTAGCCATGCCTTAGTATTGTGACTGGACCTCAATGTCTGTCCATGCAAAACTACACTGTGCCTCAATGCCTGTCTGTGTAAAACTACTCCACTGCGTCTCAATGCCTGTCCATGCAAAACTACTCCACTGTGCCTCAATGCCTGTCCATACCATACTACTCCACCGCGCCTCAATGCCTGTCCGTGCAAAACTACTCCACTGCGCTTCACATGGAACTTTCATATCACTGATACTTGTACTGGAAGCAAGTGCATAACATTGAGTTGAGCGGGGAAGGGGTTGTATTGGCTGATTTTGATTACTGGGGGCGTTACAACCCTCCCCCCATCTCCCGTATGACACGCCCATTTCCGTAATTAGTATTTCAGCACTTCCACTCTTTTTTATTATTGTGTTCGTCATTTTAAATGCTTGTCATATATGTCAAATGCATCAATATACAACAGGATTGTACAGAACAGAATTTCCACCATCCTGGACGCGTAGCCCTATTTGCGTTTTACACTATTTAATGATAAAGATGATACAAAGTCTATTTCACCTTTAAATTACGTTTAAAAAGCAATCCAAAACAACGAAACAACGAACAAACAAATCTCGTAAATGTCCCTCCGATACTATCAAAGCGGTTTCGAGTGTCTCCAAAACACAACACTGTAAGTACACACAGAGACACACCTGCTAAAAAGCAAGATTCTTGTATAAAATAAATTTAGCCCCGTTATTACCGTAGCTTATTTTAACAGTCAGACTCAAGTCAATTTGAGGGTAACACTGATCTAAGTTGAGCTCAGAAAGATTTGGATCCGACGATCGGGAAAAAAATAATATGCAACATGACATCACAGTGCTGAAACGAAACCTAAACACCCGGAATACAAGTCACTTAAGTGACTTTTATGTTTTTGATAACAGTTAGCCACTCATTTCCAGACCCATGCAGACCCAGATTCCCGAAGCCGCCTTTACGCTCTGTCGTTCGGAAGTTTTATCTTTTAACACAGAACTTACGAACGACGTACGAAATTCTCCGTACGGTCCAAAAAGCGAAGGGCCACGCCCCCTGTGGATTCAAATCGAGCGGAAGATTGACACACCCAGTCTGCGAGAAAAAACTAAGACGGTAGGTTTTTGAAAACGAGACGGTTTATTACTATTATTATTTTGTTTCCTTTTGGCATAATTAGTAAAAATGTCCTTATCAAGCTTCACTGCGGACCAAGACGAGTTCAAATGTCGGATCTGTCTGCATTTAATGGAATTCCCAGTGACAATCCCTTGCGGACACAACTACTGTATGGACTGTATTAAGCGCGAATGGAATCGAAATGATGTTAATGGTATCTACAGCTGTCCCTGGTGTTTTGAGAACTTCAGCCCTCGGCCAGTTCTGATCAGAAATGTCAGTCTGAATAAGAAGATCGAGGAGATGATGTCCGGAACTGGAATGACACCGTCTAGCAATTCTGCTGGGAACAAACGGAAGGCCCCGGACTCCCCAGCCCTGCCGGGGTCGGTGCGTGTGTCTGGGATGCAGAAAGACATGGTCTGTTCTTTGCACCATAAACCGCTTGATTTTTACTGCCGTACGGACCAAAGCTGCATCTGCCCTCAGTGTGTGATGCATGTGCACCAGCACCATGTGACAGTCTCTGTGGTCACAGAGAAGAAGAAGAGACAGGTAAGGCCCAGATGCAGTTCAAACTGCACCTGCATCAGTACACTGGAACTATAGCTCTAGGTTTCTATTTGCATAAAATTGCAGTTTCTTTCAGTTACTAAAACAACATTTCTATCTAAGGGCATTAAACATGTCACTCATTTATAAATATGCATACAGGACCATGTCTGCTTTTAAGTAATATTCCCAGCTTGTGTTAAGACGTGATGGTTATAGACATGGGCGTTATTATGTCTGATAACTTTGGGCTATAGCCCCGATGCCAATCTTACAGGAAAAAAAGTCAAGCACCAGGTAAATTTGATGTAACCCCTGATATTTTCAATAGCTTGAAATGCTCCTGGTAATAGATATGAGATTCCTGGATCCAGGATCAGGATTGGTGGACTGGGGTCATAGGTATGGTTGATACCATACAAATATTGGTCCCTATTGGTCCCACTGTCACAGAACTCACATGGTCCCACAGAGCCTCTCTGTACATTCCGGCCCTGCCCTTACAATAGTTTCTCACAGTTAGATTTTACAGTGCTGTTGATGTAGGTGAACGGAAGGGTGTGGTATTGATGTCGGATGTGATTAAATGAAATTATTTTGTGTACAGAAAAAGCTGGTGATGGAGAGAAACAGGATCAAGAATATGCTCCAGAAGAGGGAGAGAAAGCTGTTGGATATCAGGATGACTTTCGAGTCCTTCAAGGTGGGTAAACACCACAGCGAAAATGGGAGGCTTGGCTTTTTGGGCTGCTAAGGCCATAAGGGGTCCGTTAATCTGTCTGTCAATGCAATTTTCCTCTTTACTGGGGTGGAAGTGGCTGAGGGAGACTGCATGTGTTTCCCAGTACCAAGAACCTGAAGATTGTACTTGTGTACTTGCTAACTTGCCTCCCAAGAACAAACTTGAAGATGTGGCAAGAATAACGTTTGGGTATTTTTATTGTCCTCCGTTCTTGTGTTCTTGAGTAAATTATACTTCGGTAATGGATGATGATGTACAACGGGTAGGCGAAAACACAAATATGGTCCATTACGCATATTGACATACACCCTAGGCGCCCGCTATTCAAATCTGGCCCTCTATTCCAAATCCAGGCCTTGTTTTCAAGTCTCCCAGGTAGTTAGCTCAATAATTGCTGGCTCTAATTGGCCAGAGGCTTCACAACTGGCTCTCAGCTAAAGGAAAGCTGGCAAAACAGCAGGGCTCGGCCCTTGACGGCCGTGATTTGAATAGCACTGCCCTAGGCTATGGTAACCAGTAAAAACACTCCTCCTCCATTCTGTCTCTACTAGGCCTCTGCAAAGAAAGCAGAAGAGGACACTGAGAGAATCTCTACTGAGCTGATCCAGATAATTAAGGGAAGGTGCTCTGAGGTGACAGACGAGATTATAAAGCAGGAGAAGGCTGCAGAGGATGAAGCCACAACGCTGATTCTGCAAATGGACCAGGAGATTGCCGAGATGAGGAACAGAGATGCTGAGCTGGAGAAGATTTCATGCACAAATAATCCTGTCCATTTCTTACAGGTAACATCCATGTGTTTCGGACTATCTGCTGGTCAGGAGTAGAAATGAGTCTTGTTAGTCTGGCCTTTAATTTGCATTTAGAAAGTAACACTCAAAAGTGGCACCCCAAAGTTAAATTTATTATTAGTTAAAAGTTAAATCTTAGCTTTTATTCGGGTAATATGTTTTAGTGATGCTGTCATTCCACAAGAAAAATAAACTTTTTTGTGTATATAGTGTATGTAATTATGCTATCTTGAATTTTTCTAATGGCACAATGAGTATATTTTCAATGATTATTATAGAGTGAATTTTATCCATCGCGTTCATGTTGCACAGTTCCACAGGCTGCATATGAACTACACACATATTTGTCCATGTGCTATGTTCCATCACTTGAAAATTCATCCCCTAGACTTCCATCTGCTTCCACCAGCTTGGGTCCAAATTCCTGCCACAAAGGTCACCTTAAAGGTCAAGATTGATGGTGTTTTCTGTTGGCAAAGTGGCTTCCCATCGCTACAGTCCACTCACCTGCATCATGATTTTCCCCATTGCGGTTTTGATACATTGTGGGGTTGGGATTAGTGATTAAATAGGAGTTTTTGGGAGTTTTGTGAAAGCCGCAAAGGCCACTAGACGACACACAAAATGTACCGTAACTCATAAATGCATAAAACATATGTACAGTGCTGGTTTGGAGGATGCCATGCATGTTTACGGCAGTCTCTCATGTGATACCTTGCAGTAATCTTGCAGTGATCTTGCAGTGATCTTTGTATCTGGTGTCAGAAGGGTCGACCGCAGTATGTTCAGAACCCTCCCTCACTTTTCTCCCATGTACAGCAGAGGTGGCCTTTACCATGCCTTCCAGCAGAACCTGACGTTCCCCCAAACCTGACTGCAGACCCGCAGCTTCCCCTTGAGGTGATGAAGGCAGCTCTGTCTGACCTAAAGCGGCAGATAGGAGATATGTGTGATGCTCAGGTGATGAGGATCTCAAACACAGGTTCGTCTGAAAGCCTTGTCATTTTTGTTCTTTTCTTTCAGGTTATTTAGTGAATCTTGATATTTCTCATACAAATAAGCAGGTTCTTTCACATAAGGGCTGAATTTTTATGTATTACGGTGATGTTTATCTGGTGAACCCTGGTCCTATGCATTTTACTTATATACATTGACTTTCTGTACAGTAGATGATCCCAGTTCTGGTCCTGAGCCCAGTGTTCCAGAACAGTCTGATCCAGAACTGAGCTCCAGACCAGAATTCTTAAAATGTAAGTATGCTGCGCAAGACACAATTTTTTTTGCTAATTTAATGTGCTTTTCCTGAACACTGTGGCAGGGAAGCTCATGGACAGAAAGGCGCATACACAGTCAACTTCTGACGTCTCCCCTCAGATGCCTTCCACCTGACTTTTGACCAAAACACGACCAACCATGAGCTAACCCTGTCTGCAGATGGGCGAGAGGTCACACGGGGGACCAATCAGCACTACCCTAACTTCCCAGAGAGGTTTGTCTCTAAGAGCCAGCTCCTGTGCCGGGAGGTCCTGTCCGGTGGCCGTTTTTACTGGGAAGTTGAGCTGGAGGGGAGCAAGGCAGAGGTGGCGGTCACATACAAAGGCATCAAAAGGAGGGGGAGCGGTCCTGGTGCTTCCTTTGGGGGCAACAATCAGTCATGGAGCTTAGACTGCATCAACAGTGTTTACTCTGCCTGCCACAATAACAAGCGCATTGATATCAACGTACCTTACAGTCCCCGGGTGGGAGTATACCTGGATCACAGGGCCGGGATTCTGTCCTTCTACAGCATCTCCGACACCATGACTCCGCTCTATAGGTTCCAAACCACCTTCCATGAACCCATGTATGCTGGGTTTTGGGTTGGTATTGGAGCAACCATTAAACTCTGCCACCTGTAACAGTGGGGAATTTGCACATGTGTGAAGCAGAGAAAGAGCGAAAATCGTGCATACAAACAAACGTCGTATAGAATGTATCATATATATAAATTCTGCCTTGTTTGCCTTCAGAATTAATCTGCCATTGTCCAAATTGATTAAAAATGTTAATGAATGGCTGGCTCCCATCTCAGAAGTTCTTTCACTAATGGACAAATGTGAAAGCAGATCGAGGATGAGCCCGACATTGTGTGTATACTGTAGCTGATATTTACTGACGTCTCCTCATGGACCTGTTTTGTGTACTTGCACTCACAACATAGAACATGATAACTTAAACAGAGATATAACCCGTAATTAATTCAAAACCTTTTAGCAATGCTGTATTTTACCGTTTACTGTTCTTAGCCTTTGTATTTTGCAGATTAAGTTTACATTTTGTCACAGGGTATCCTCCAGATCTTCTGCACGATTTTTTTGAAGGCATAATTCCATTGGAATTAGCCTTATGTCTTCATGAGTTTTAGTGTTTCATTTCTATTTATAGTTCCTGTGTTTCCTGACTTGTATTCTGTTTTGTTTTGTTTTTTTTTTTTGCTTATGCTATAAGCTGAAAAGTAACAATTCAATCTATAAGAACATGTTTCCTTTTTTAGAATTATGTTATTATGGTCTGATGTAATTGCATGTTATTTTACTAAAGGTAAGATGTACAGGCGTGGCCTTTCAGGGACAGACATTATGGCACAAAAGTCAGCACAAATAATTTACAGTATTTACTGAAAATTAACCCCTAATGCCTGTTTGAATAATTATAATCCAGCTGTCAGAAGGTCAGACAGCAAAAATAAGAACTATAACTATGTTTGAACAAACTGGACAAGATTATCATCTGTCCAACCAAAGATTAACCTGCCTTTACCTCAGCATTTGTTGTTATTTTGACGCTATCTAGTGGCTCCTTGCAAAATCAGTCTATTGTGCTTGGTTTGCTGTTTAAGTGTTTGTGATGCTTCCAATATCTGATTTCAAGATCAATCATGTAACCAGCCTTTGTTGAGCTGGCAATACCTTTGTTGCCACCTACTGGAGGGAATGGGAATGGCAGAAACCATTATTTAATACTGAAATTACATGAAAGTTGACTGTGTACCCGGTACATTTCATGCAGGCCTCAGTCAGTATGTTTTCCTAAACAATAAAGGAAAATAGAAATATTGGACTGAATATGCTGAGATAGACGGCCTGGGCATTTACACGACTGCTAGACTGTGCAGCAATAATGAGACTAACCACTGCTATCAGCCAGAATGACTTTAGGTGGCAGTGTATTTAATCACCTGGGTTTCCCTGCAGCTGGTGATTCAGGACCGCCGCTTCTGTGCCCAAGTGCGACAAGTGCATCGGCATGTATCTGCATCCAACCATTAACTAAATACTAACAAATAATAGACAGCTGACATCCAATACCGCAGCTGAACCAAGCAGCACTTACGCATATAATTCACACTTTAAACACTTCGAAAGCAAACCAGGCTCTAAAAGGTGACATATTCTAAACTCACAGCAACCATGACAATTTGAGGCCCTTATTTATTGCCAGCTGGAAGTTGAATATGATGCACATCCTTCAGTCACCAGTAGCCACTTAGAAACCCTAGTTATGTGGGAGAATCGTAGTATAAAAACACTTTCACCCATGACATATGAAAGAACAAACCAGCTTCCTTATGATTAAGTAGTAAACTGGACAAGTTTCTACTCACTGGCCGTGTGAATAAGATTGTATGACCATTTCATTTATCCATCTTACAACACCACTTTTCTGGCATAGAGGCATGGTCGTTCTTATTAATACATTAATAGGTTCTTAATAGAAATCAGTTATATGCCTATGCCAGTCTGCAGGGGGTACAAGGCTGGGGTGTGGGATGCTGAATAAACAAAATTAAATTTGCCCAAAGGATATTGTGTTTCAACTTATCTGAAATTATTTTCTTACCAATCAGGGACGTAGCCAGGAACGAGCATGATGAGTTTGAACTCCACCCCCTTCTAAATTTGCTTTGGGACTCCAATCACCAGAATTGACCCACAAAATTTATGTCCTGGTATGGGCTCATGGGCTAATTACGAAATCCCTTTACATAACTGAAGAAGCCATTGGCCCCAAAGTCCACTGTCGGCCAAAATCGGTGTGGTATCTAAGACTATCACTGGCATAGCGACAGAACAGCATAATCCAGACATTGCCATGGACTGGGGGACCTTGCTTACCCCCTCCCCCCCCCCCCCCCCCCCCCCCCCCCCACAGGGCCCACAGACCCTGGGCCCTGGTTCAGTGGGCCCAAGCCCAAGCCTCAATCCACCCATGTGTTGGCCCAGTACTCACACGCACCCATTTTCACCAAATAGCCATTAAAGCCTGCTGAAGGGGCTTTATATATAAATACACATGTATGTCTATAGATATGCATGTATCTGAGCATGAAAGAGTTTGACTGAACATAAAACATGTAAGGATTGGCTACTAGACCACACTGTTTACTCAGATGAGCTGTCGTCAGCAGTCCTGCATCGTCCGACAGTTGCAGAAACATTCTGGGCGAATGCAGCACGACTACCTGCGGTACGTGGGGCCTAAGACATAATTTTACCTGCATCAATATGGAAGGGTCACATGAGTCTGCCTCGTCCAATCAGAGGCAATCGGTCATGTGAGATGACATTCTCATCAACGTTTTTTTTTTAAAATGGTCTGGTCAAGCAGTTTCAGGTCTGAGGTTGTTGTATTCCAGCAGAATCATGCAGATTGAAAAATTGAAATCAGCAATTGTCCAGCAAAACATTAAGCACATAGCTCGGCATGACAGGAGAAATCAGTGTCGCGTAATTATTATTGTGAAGCTTATGTTTGAAGTGTGTGTCTGTGTGTACCCATTGCGTGTGTGTGTGTGTGTGTGTGTGTGTGAGAGAGAGATTTACATATGTATTACATTGTGGGGACCAAATGTCCCCATAATGTGATCAGACCTGCTATTTGATGTTGGGGAAACATTTTCCAGTCAACCCAAAGGGAAACTGTATTTTATTAAAATCTGTGACTGCAATCAAAAACTAAAAGTGAAAAAAGTCTTGTATTTTGTTTGCTTATTTATGGTTAAGATTATGGCTGGATAGGGGGTAAGGTCATCACAGTTGGTATTAGAGAAATGAGTGGATGGTACCCACAAAGATGAGTACAAAGGTGTGTGTGGATAGATGTGTATGTTATGCAGATCCTGTCAGCGGGTTCCTCTCTCTCCTCATCCTGACAGCAGGCCCCCAGGCCGTCCTGAGCTCATTCACTTCCTCCCAGGATTTCATCTCTGGATGTCATCCTAATGGTGGGCGGGAGCATTGGGTGGGGGGGGGGGGGGTCTTCATCTTTCTTCTTTACTCAAAGCACTTCAGGTTGAAAGATAAGTGAGCTGCTTCAGGCTAGAGGTTTCTGGCAGATTTGTATTTTATTTTGCTTTTTTTTTCTTCCTTTAGTTGATGGTTTGGCACTTTTGCATCCGAGGGCCGATGACAGAGGCTGTGCCATCGCCCTGCGAGTTTGTTCCCAACACAGCTGGCAGCTCTGTGTGTGTGCAGTGGGAGGGGGGGGGCTGTGGCCGGTGTTGCCGTGGTGCTCTGTGTTTACTGTGTATTTTCTTCACCATCAGCCCCCGCTTCGTTTTGCACTGTTTGTTAGTCTGCTCTATGCCTGCTGCCTTTGCACGTTGTCTTGTTTTTTACTATATGTTTGTTTGTGTGCACATGAAGCACATAAACAGCAACCCTTCCTTCTACTGTCAGTCAGATTGGGTGACAGCATCAGACTAATGAGGAAAATCAGTAAATAAGTAAAATCTGTAAATGAGTAAACTTAGTAAATGAGTAAATTTACATACCTTGCTGTATGCAGTTGAATTTTATTAAAGTTTTATCTTATGTTGAAGGAGTAAATACAGCTATTAAATCTATGAAATCATTTTGTTTGTCCCTTTTACCCCATCAGATGCCTCATTCAGAGCTTTTTTGATGTATATATTGTGTCTTCAGTTCCTATTCCCCAATCAGTCTGTTTGATTCCCAACATGAAAATACACAATTTTTTTCTATCCTGCTGTGGACCTGTGCCCTGATCAATGCTGATTTTTATTCACAATAGGAATAAAAATGTAGGCAAAAGTCTGAGCCAAATCCTACAGCTGAAGACAGCTCCCATAGTCAGGTGACGTGTGCTATAGGCTTCCTCTGTGCCACACAAGCAACAGGAGTCAAAGGAGCGCTAAAGAAAATTTCCCAGTTTGAATTTGAACCATTTGAATTAAATTATGGAATTTTATGGATTACCTTTTTTTGCTGGATGCATTGAAGTAGCATTTGATCTTTCACTGTGTTGGCAGTGTCTAATGCTGGTTGTACTTTGCTTAAGTTCACAATATGCATAAATTTTGTATAATAAAAGCGTATTCATAGTTACAATGCTGAAATGTGCAATATTTTCATATTTATTGTAAAACTGAATCACAAAGACAGGAATATCCATAAAACATTTTATTTAAACATCCAGTTTTTGTAATTTTTCTACTTCTTTTTACACTGTTCACATTTTTACTCTTTACTCTCCTTTTATATTCAGTGTTATATTCTATTTACTTATTTACATTCTTTTTTTTGTTTATATTGTTTACTTTATATTCTATATCTTATTTTTCTGTATTTGTATCCTTTCTTGCATCAACAAGGATAGTCTCCCAATTTCATTGTACCTTCTACAATGACAATGCAATTCATTCGTTCGTTGATTGATTAATTCATTGCTTGATTGATTGATTCATTCATTCGTTCATTCATATATAATAGATTTTGGTCTTCCCATTGGTCAGCTCCTCAATGCATAACCTATAAGGGCATTCATCCAAAGAGACACTTAATAAAGACATCCGAAAAGACTGTAAAGAGGTCTTTAAATTTCAGATAACGATTCTCATTTGGAACATCTATGTCAGGAAGATTCAACACGTTCATTCTCTTCGGAAAGCTGCTCGCCGCGACACGGGGTAACGACTGAAGCTTCAAAAGCCGTTTCGCGCGTTTGATGTGCGCCGAAGACGACTGCGGCTGCAACCCGATCCGGATCGGAGCTTTGGGTGCAGCCCCTACCCCCCTCCCCAGTGCGGCGGCAGCGTCCCCACTGCATACGAGTTCAAAGCGCGCGAGCGTGCCGCAGCTTGCATCGCGTTGTTCGCGAGACTACATTTCAGTTTACTGTACCGCAGCTAATTGCCGGTCACGGATCTGGGGAAGGGGTGCAAAGAGCCAGACTGTTTAATTAGCGTTGGAAATGGGGGATTAACCCAAAAGCAGCACAAATATAACTTAAAGCAGGTAGTTTAACGGCGGATTTGTGAGTCTGAACTAGACGATTGCAATAAATGTCATCGGCTAAACAGCAGTTTGGACATGTGATTGTGAGGCAGTTGGTGTTCTATTGGCATCATGCGGATTAATTATTTATGTTCTCTATAGTTGATGGAATATTTTGAAAAGTCTAAACGTGAACCATTACCCGCGTGTTTCGGTTTGGCCGATGTCATGAAGGTGCCTTAGTCTACTACATGAAAAGAATGTGCTCAGTCAAACCATCAGACTGAAATCCCTGTAAAACCAACACTTCTAAATCCAGGGACTAGGTTAAAAAGGCTCTTAAGATACTTTTATCTCCTGTCAAACTTCTTAGGATCTCAGTCTCCCTCCCTCTTGTGATAACCCCCCCAAGCCCAGGGATAGATGAGTTTATAATTTTGAGAAAAAAATACAATTTTTCATTTATTTACTCCACCATTAACTCTCATGTACTGGTTTACTGGTGCAGTTCTCTCTCCATCACTACTCCCCACTTCAATCCTGAGCTGGTTTATACTGGCTGTGAAATGTGTGTGATTCTTCCCCCAGACCTGACTCGAGGGCATCCATGTCTGCATGCTGTGGCCAGTTAATTATGTAATTAGTCAACTGTAATTGCTCTAGTGTTGAACTTGTGTGCCTTGAGTTTCTTCCTCTGTACTGCCTCCAGGCAACAGGAACATGTGTCTGACTCGGCTTTGCTAACTGAAGTGTCCCTACTATGCCAGTCCAGCATGGGATCCTCATCCTTCGAGGGAAGAATATTTATCTAATACAGTGTTTCCCATTCTGGTCCTCCAGGACCCACAGACGGTCCACGTTTTTGCTCCCTCCAAGCTCCCTGCTAGACAGTCTGCATTTTTGCTCCCTCCCGTCTTCAGATGATCAGTAATGCTTGGGGTTATGTTTGTTTTTTTAAGTGCAAAAATCATGTAATATATCTTTTGTAAAATCAGAGAAACACTGACAGCCATTTTTCTTAAAAGGGTAATGGCCTTCTTTATGCCAAGGAGGTATTACACCTGTTAGCTTGCATATGAAAGTTATTCATAGAGGTTGGTTGTTGACGTTACGCTCTTTTTCTTTGTGGTTTTCTGGTTAACATATCACTGCTTTACAGTGTTGATTGTGCCTCATTGATTGTGACACTAGAGGGGCCCCAGTGCTACAATCCCCCCCCCCTCCCCATGAGGTACAGCACAAGCCCCACCCCTTTTTTGGGCGGAATATGGTGAGGTGGGGCAGGTAAAGAACGGAGTCGATCTCACCTCCCACCAGTCTGCGTGCACTCGATGGAAGGAGCCCTGAGGAGCACAGCGAGGGAGCAGCCTGCCAACAGAGGGCATCTGTCTGAGTCACAGCCTGGCATATCGTCAGCTCTGCAGGTGAGGGCTGGGGGGGTACAGCCAGCCAGAGGGACCGCCACACTCACAGCCTCACTATGGAATAACTCACCCGCATAGACGTTAAGTGGGTTTCTCATCTCCATCTCTGATGCAAGTATTGCTTATATTTTAGCAGGTGCTTTATTTGTCCAGTTTTGACATGGAAGTTGAGAGCCGACAGCAGCTAGGCGTCAGTGCAGCTAGGTTGAGCTTCCGAGGAAAGACTGGTAATGAGTAAGCAGTATCATAGCAAGAGCTATACATCATCAACACAGCAAGAACCTAAAAGGACTATTAAATCAAAAGACAAGACAGCCATTCACATATGCACAAACACACACACACACACACACAGAGTACTGTGCAAAAGTGTTCCTTGTGCTTATTTATCTTGTGTTAGCTATTTATGTGGGTCGTAAGTGCACTTTTGCTCAGAGCAAAAAAACACTATTTAGCATTAGAACTTATGAAAATTAGGAGTAACACAACAAAAACTAGCAAGAATTTCTTCTGCTCTCCAAAAACATCCTGATCTCTTGTTGCATGACTAGATGACCACTTCAGTTCCCAAACCTCTCCTCAGAGGCACCTCAACCATTCCATGTATTAAATTTCACCAACTGTATATACACACACACACACACACACACACACACACACACAGAGTGGTGCTCGAAGGAGTGTGGCATTTTGGGGCACCAAATTTGCCCCAGAGGGTGAGGTGATGCATATCTGTTATATTCACCTAAATATAATTAAAACTAGTAAAACTATAGGTGATGATTGCAGTTGTGTTGCTTCATGGGTTCAGAACCCACAACTTAAAATTCAGTGTCATCTCAGCTTCAAATGTAATTTATAGGTTTCTGTATGCGTGTTTTTCTCAAGATGGTGAAATAGATTACTTTGGATGTCATCTGGTTACGATAGGAAATTTATGCAAGTATGAAAACATTAGAAAGGTGGACAGGCAAGTAGTGACGTGACTGGGAGTGAGAACAGTGGAAAAAGTTCGGTGGAACAGTGGAAAGGGCTCAGCTTGCGCTTAATCTGCTCTGCCTACAAGCTCTCTAACTTTACAAGCTGCTTAGTATCAGCTTCACTTCCTTGTACTTCTACCACAAGAGCATCAGAGTTACTGTGCTGCTGTGGTCCATGCCCCTGGATGCAGGAGTATGTGGGAGCAGGTGTCACTGGGAACAAACATACGATTATCACTTCAAGGTCATTACAGATATAGGGGTAACAGTGTTGGCCTCACATCAGCCACTGAAACATTCAACTGAAACCATCCTACTAAAATTATATAACTGAAACCACACAACTAACACCATATAACTGAAAAGATATAACTGATAACTACTACACCACTGCAGTCAGTCTAGCCATGGGAGGAATAAAGCTTTGAAATGCAGAGCGGGTGGGGTTACCACGTGTTCAGACATTACCATATAATGACAGCATATAGCTTTTTGTAAAAATATAGCATTTTTAAGGCTATTTCTATCACACATTACTATTGAAAGTGCCGTAGCCACAAACACATTTTATAGGTGGGATTTTCTGTTTCCACCTGGATTCCTCTCAAGCAGTCCTGCTTTACTCCAAACCTATTCCTGGTTGGGCCTGCAGCATTTTTCCAGTCCTAGCGGAGGACTTCCCATAGTCTTTCAGTTGTTGCAGCTGCAGCGTTTCCCTCCACAAGCTGGGGGCTTGCTCCTGTTTGCCTCTCTGTCGGCAATGCTGGAGCACGCTAGGGGTGACGGACAGCTGGGAATCGCGTCACTCTGCCTTTAAATGCTGAAATGGCTTTTGGCGGCGACTCCACACTCGCTTTGGGATACCCGATACCCATCTGCAGAGATGGGGAATTCCACTCTGATCTCCCACCTGCCTTTCAGGTAGAGCTCCGAAACACGCTGATGAGTGGTGGCAGATCCTGCAGGGCTGTGAAGTCTGATTCTTCACACCTTGCCAGTTGTTGGTCCTGCAGGTCCCACCCACCTTGGTACTGAGAGACAAGTCTACACCTCCATCCGTTCCGTAATTGCATATCCTTGCCGGGGTCACCCAGCCTGATCTTCAGGGACCCCCCCCGAGATATTTTTACTCCCTCCCAGCTTCCTGTGGGCTGTCTGAGGGTCTGAGAGGACCAGGCCGCGAAACACTGCCTATGCACAGATAATTTAAGCATGCTAAAAAGCTGCATTTTGACGTTAAACGTTAGCATTGATGCTCCATCCTGGACACTGTGGCATTGATGCCCCACCCTGAACCCTGTCATGTAATTATCTTAAGCCTGTCTTTGAAACCAACTTGTTTTGTACAGAGGAATAATCTCCTGTTTTCCTTTGATTGTACCCCTCCTCCCCCCACAGCATTGGGACGACTTGACGAAGATGATCTTTGAATCTCTTGCGTCTGCTGATTCTGGCTGATGGCCACAGCACACATCCTGGAGTGAAGGCGAAGAAGCAGGACGGGAGGACCTTCTTCTCAGACCCGATAGTTGGATTTTCTTCGGACAGAAAGATGTAATGGCCTATTATAATCAATCTTAAAATTTCCATATTAGGACAAACATCTGCTAATAGTGCATATGACCACAAATGCTAAGGGAATGTTTTCCTGGTTTGTTTTCATTTAACGCTTGATCTCACTACCAAGGCTGTAATTGCAAATGAGAACTGATTTACAAATTGGTCTGTCTGGCAATTCGAATCTGCATTCCGGGGTCGGTATGAGCAGCAGCTTCTCCCACACACTAGTGGAGCGGCCCAATCTATTGAGCCGGAGTGGGTTGCAGTATGGAATGATGCCCTCTAGTGGCCACCCTGAGCATCGACACCTCCTCTCTGGCGACTCCTTTCCCCACACCATGCCCCTGCTGCTGTACCCTACCAGTGTGGATGCAGGCTTCTATGAGGGCCCCTATGGGGGTGCCTCACCCTTCTTTTCCTACCTCCCTGCTTTTCGTGGGCACCTGGGGCTTTATGAGTGTCCTTTTGAGCCTGCATTTATCCAGAAGCGCAACGAACGCGAGCGCCAGCGGGTCAAGTGCGTCAACCAGGGCTACGCCAAGCTGCGTGATCACCTGCCCACGGCCGCTGGTGACAAGCGGCTCAGTAAGGTGGAGACGCTACGCGCCGCCATCCGCTACATCAAGCACCTGCAGGCGCTGGTTAGCCAGCTGCCGCCTGGGGAGCCCGTCTGCAAGGACCCCGTCTGCAGGCCCCTCCGTCTGGGAGACCAGGGCCACAGTGATGCGGAGTCTGGCTCCTCCTCTCCGGGGCTCTACTGTGAGGAGTCAGAAGGAAGCGGGAGCTAGACCAATGTTAGCCTGAAGGACAAGAGAGCCAAGATGGAAGAGGCTGAGGGAAGGAGAACCATGAACAAGGACAGTACTTTGGATCCTGAAGTTTCTGAGGCTAGTTTTTCCTCAAGACTTTATTTATGACATGAGTGCTTCATGGCCAACTCTGGTACTGTGCTCCGTGTTTATTTTTAAATAAGCCAATTAAAAAGAAGGGAGGAGGTACTCAGTGCGATCTTTAGGCTTTGGTTCAATGTCTCCTCATGAGTTCTGATTTGAGCCAAGGGCTTCAGTGAACCTTCATTTCACTGAATATGCTTTTTAATATTGCTGAATACATAAAATATGCTTAAAGACGTCAACAAGATGGATAGTTTGGGGAAATTCTATCTGCTTTATGTAACCCTGAAATTAAACGGCCGTTGGCTTCCGGTTTAAGAATCCAGCACGTCGAAAAATAAAAGGAGAACTGATGTCCATAAAGATCAATAAAGATATTTAGTAAAAAATAGAATGGAGAGTGGTGTCTTAATTTGGAGGGTTTCATCACTGAATGTCAGTAATTTTTTCAACATCAAACAAAAGGAGGTTATATGCACATTCAATGGTAGTAAATTACTGCCAAATTTAGATTCTGGGTTAACTGAAATTGTTAGGTTTTTACAGTTAAGGAATGAGACGGATTTCTTGGTTTTTATATTAACTTCCAGAAACACTGAGACAGAGCCACATTTCAAAGTTCATTAATTTACCAAACCGCTTGTTTATTTGTGGGGCGATGGCCTTGGTGATTTTAGACCATGATGCCAAAGGGCAAACATAATCCACATTGTAAGCATATAATGAGCTTTTCTCCAAATACACCAAGTTCCTACATTTTTACATATGTACCTCTTAGGGTGTCTAAATCAGATAGAGAACTATTAGATTGTCATGCTATACTCTGTGACATAACATCGAAATGATAGCATTATCAAATATCTATGTGATCATCTTGGTCCAAAAATCTCACATTTTCCAAGGAGTAGTTTTGGGTCACTATTATGATTACCACCGGCTTGACTTAAAAATGGTAGGACACCTGTGTCCAAAAAGGACTAAGGATTAAAAAGGAGGAATCCGATGAAAAGTTTTTGAGTTGGTGGGGGGGGGGGGGGCTATATCATTCACATATTACTGAAGCCGAGAACAGTATATCACAATAATTAACTTATTTCAAGGTGACGGCATAAAAAATAATTGCAAGTCTTGGCGTTCTTGACTTCTGTAGTATGTGTGTGTTTCACGTTTTTCAGCGAGCGGGGGTGGGGGACAGTTGTTCTACTTGTTTGTAGGGAGGCGGGTGGAGGGAGGGGAAAAGGAGGACAAGGGGGCTAGAAGGAGGACGCCCATCTGCATTCTGGACAGAGGGCTGGAAAGCTGGACTGTCCAGATAAAATCCGGATAAGTGGTCACCTTACTCAGTGTATTTATTAGGCAGCATATGGTGCTGTTTGAGCAATGCCCAGCAGTGTCAGCAACCGGTCGTGTGAAGTGGACACCCTTGGAGGGCCCCTGCTATTGTTATTATTATCCCCCCCTCCCCTCATCTATATCCACCAAAGCCATCTCTAAAATTACCCAAAGCCAGAGCCAACTGCCACTCCTGCTTACCACGTCGATCTGTTTGGTGTGGTGTCATCTGGCAGGCAGAACGACTATAGATCTCTCACCACGGGACAAGGACGGCGACAGAGGAGGCCCAGGGAGGCGGACAATCAGGAGCGGTGGTCCGACAAGCGACGGCAAGGACCGTGGAGGAGTTCAGCAGGGGTGTGAAAGTGCTCCCAGATACTGTCCGACATGGAGGGTGGTGATGGGGCTGCCCTGGCCTCCTACATCATGGACGAGGAGACGCTGAAGAGGAAGCAGCGGGAGAAGCTGAAGAAGCTGCAGGCCACAGGTGGGAATCCCCGCCCTGCACGCTCGCTCTTCTTCCTCACGCTGAAGAACCCCTTCCGCAAGGCCTGCATCAGCATCGTGGAGTGGAAGTATCCTTTACACATATTTGTGGGACCGACGCTTTCTGTCATCACTTACATACTTATCTAGTGCAGCTTAGGCAGAGATGAGTTATTCAGGTCCACAGAGTAAAGTCCAGACCAAGATTTTGCTTCAACCAACCAGCTGAGCTTAAAGAGTGACAGTCACAGAGTATTCAGCTGGTTGACTGAAACATAATCTTGGTCTGGACTTTTACTCTCTGGCCTGAACTACCCACTTCTGAGTTTAAATGTACAGTGTGAACACATTCTGACAGATGATGAACAAGTGTCCTTCAAGGTTGCATGTGTCCCAAAGTGAACAGCAGTATATTCACACCAGTGGTGGTTGTAGACCATTTCATCTGGGGAGCCAGTTGTTCTGTTAGGGGGGGGCAGATGATTTTGACCTTAATGTCCTCCAAGCATTACTTACTCTAGATTGCTAGCATTAAGATGCAAAAGGCAGTTATGAAAACCATTATTTATGCAATGCTTTGCAGTCACATTTTACAGTTTTGCAAAGATGTAACTCACTCTGATTCCTTATTTAGACTGTCTTGCTTCCACAAACTTGATTATTGGTTTTTGTGTTGTTAACGTTTAGTCCACATATAAAAATGTAAATAATAATAATATTAATATAATTTTATTTTTATTTCAGACCACCCACCGGGGGGGGGGGGGGGGGCGTGGTTGTTTTTTTGGGGGGCCCGCCCCCCCCCCCAGAACCTCTTCTGATTTACACATGTTAGTATGCAGTGCATGGTGGGGGGACAGGGGATTTTTCTACATCTTTATCCTGAGTTTTTGCATATATGCTCACAACTTAAAACCAGATTCAGGGAGGTTATAAATGGAACAAAAATTATGTTTTACGTCACACAGACACAGTGGGACACAGGATAAAAGCACAAGAAAGGGAACCTGTGAAGGGGGCTATTTAAAACCCGTGGATGATTCAGCTGCTCTTCCCAGGAGAACAAAGTCAGCATTTCCACAGGAGTTCATGTAGCTTTAATTATACATTTCTGCCTTAAAGATTCTCTGATTTAAGTCTGCATGCTCGATTGATCTAAAACGGTATTGTTTAGCCATGTTAGCGGAGCTGAAATTTACGGATTCAAGAAAGGCATTTCATTCAGAGCAATCTTTTGTTTTTACATATTGATCTGAACAAAGCCAATGTTAAACAACAACGCTTCAGATGTTTCTTGTCATTTCATTTATAAGGGGAAGAAACGTCTTTATAAATGATGCATGATTCATCTTTTACGTAATTTAGATGGCAATTATTTAAGTGGCAACGTGGAATAGTTATGAAGGCATATTAATCATACATTCAAAAAATTAAATCAGCATGTCGACACTAAGCAAAATGACAAATGCTTAAGTCTAAAGCTGCGAAAAACGCCACCTAAGCCTTGTTCCCATGTTGGCCTGGACAACACATTGAGTCATAAACTATTGTACCTGTCGACAGAACTTCGGTTCTTTCAGATATTCTGGGCAAACAGCTGTCTATTCATGCCAGAGCCTAAAAACAGAGCTGCTAAGCCAGAGTAATTTCTGAAGAGAGCCACCTGGTGGCAGAAATTGACAATGCGCTCCAACAGTAGCAGCAGGCTGGAATCCATGTATGCAGGGTGAAACTGAATACAAGGTAATGGGACAGCCAGTTTGTATTACCCTAGATCATGTGTGCCACTGGCCTCAGTGTGCATGGTCTTCACAGGCACCGGTGCTCATGTCACTGCGGCCGACCTTCTAGACGACCACTTTTGGACCATACAAATGTGTGACTGGTTTGTTACTGCAGAGGCATGTTCAGAAGGACGCTATGTTTAGAGGACATGATGATGTCATCATTAGAAAAGCATTTCTTTAAAGATAACAATTAGGAATATTGATCTAAATTAACCTATTAACTCGATTTTGTCCTGTAATCATCAATATCACTAATTCATTAGTCGCATCTTTTACAGGTCGAAGTGCAACAGCCATTGACGGCTGCCACTGAATCAGGTCTAAAGATAGTCATTAGTTCAGGTTGGCTGCTGCATAGTGTCAATCACATAAAACACGCTGGTTTGCGAGCAGCCACAACGTCTCAAACTGAGGGTTACTTGCCTGGGATGCAGGTCACAGAACCTTGTTTGATGGGAAGGAAGTTCTGTGTTGTACTGTGTTTTGTCGGAAGGGCAGATGAAAGATGCCAGCACTGATGGCTGTTTTCCCCCTCATGTCTTCCTAGAATGTATTCTTAAGTGCATAAGCAGTAGCACAGAGCAAAGGCTTCATAATTATCCCTTTAGTACAGTCTTGAGACCATAGAGCCTTTAATTTTAATTCCGTGCACAACGTCCCAGTCGTGGGCGGGATGCTGTGTGTATGTCCAATTTCATAGACATTTTATGAGCTTTTTTGTACATTGGTAGGTCCGTATATCTTCCTGGCTTTTCACACTATCAGATATGGGTAAGCACAAAAGGCTTACAGCCGTACAGTCATAGGTACTTTTTAGCTTTGGTTTTCGAGCTCTTTTCCTGAGTTCTCACATCCAGACCCTTTGAGATCATCATCCTGTTGACCATCTTTGCCAACTGTGTGGCCCTGGCTGTATTCCTACCCATGCCTGAGGAGGACACTAATAACACCAATAGCAACCTGGTAAGTTCCCATTAGCTAGCAAATCCAGCCTGATGTGTCTGCCTTCCCTCTCAAACTGCAATACCAGCACTGGCATGGTGAGCTCATGATGAGGGCATTTAAGCTGAAATACCATGAATGGACCCATGTGCAAAGCGAGTACAAACACAGAATAATTTGTCATGGATGACCTAACCTGGTTTTTCCCAACCTGGTGCTCGGAGACCCCCGGTCAGCAAACATTTTTGCTTCAGGAGGGAGCAGAAATGTGGACTGTATGGCAGGGAGCTTTGATGGAGCAAAAGCATGATCCCCGAGGGCCGGTTGGGGAAACACTGACCTAACCACCCAGGCTTTGTGCCACACGTTGTACCCCAGGATGATTTTGAAGACCTAATTCAGATTTACTTATGGACATGACGAACTTCTTTGGCAACCTTTCTAGTGGAACAAGTTCTGATGGTACCACCATAATTGGGAGAACAAAGAGAGTCTCTTGTCTTACTATAGCGATTGGCCGGGCGATTTCCAGGGCCTGGAAGCAGCTTTTAGTGGGTGTGGAGACCAAACACTACTTGGTGTTTGACCTAAATCATAGACTGTAATTTGCTGTCTACACTGCTGCCTGTGGATGGCTTAGAATTAAAGGGCTCTGTCGAACACAAATATAGTTTTGAGACATTAGGTTTTAATGCTATACAGTCTATGCAGTTATAATTTTAATTTGAAGTTTTGTTGTGCCTTCACAGATGATTTTAGGTATTTAACATAAGTATGCCAGAGCAATTTCAACAAAATAGAAACATTTGCAGTTCCACAATTCAATTTGTTTTCTTAAAATTAGCAGTTGTTATTAATTTCGCAATATTTGAACTATTTCCCTAATTCAATGCAATTGTGCTACCCTTTTGATTGGAAGTAGAAACTGCAGCTGCAAAAAAATTAAAATATACGGCATGCATTTGGGGGCGGCATGGTGGTGCAGTGGTTAGCACTGTTGCCTCACACCTCTGGGACCCGGGTTCGAGTCTCCGCCCGGGTTGCATG
>JAABNY020000129.1:19926799-19951844 GCA_015164015.2 Brevimyrus niger
CAGGGTTGTTCCCTGCCTCGTGCCCGTTGCTTCCGGGATAGGCTCCGGACCCCCCGCGACCCAGTAGGATAAGCGGTGTGGAAGATGGATGGATGGATGGCATGCATTTGTATAGTTTGACAAGAATCAAGTCAAGTAGTATCAAGTACCAGTGCAATGGGAAAGCTGGTATACAGGATATACAGTGTTACCCTTTGTGCCACTGAGGGTGTACAGTGTACACAGTGTACAGTACTAAAGACAAGGCCAGGAGAGTGTGTGTGTATGTCTGCAGCTGCAAATGTGTGTATATGTCTGCAGCTGCGAATATGTGTGTATGTCTGCAGCTGCGAATGTGTGCGCAGGTGTGACTTTGGCTAGGATTTTGTGTATATGTGTGACCGAGGTTTGGCTAGAGGTTTTGGGTCCCATGAAAGCGTGTTGTATTTACCCCCAAGCCAGATTAATACAATTATATTACAGAGTTTTGAGGGATTCTGCCACTTTAGGACCCTTGGAATTGTCCTCACTGTTCCCCATGGTGCCCCTGATGTGTAACTCTGGCTGTGATTGTGTATAAATATTACATTGTGGGGACCATTAAAAAACATCTATAAATGCAATCAAAAAATGATAAATGCCTAAAGTCCTGTATTTTGTTTGGTTGCTTATGGTTAATGTTAGGGCTGGGTATGGGGTAAGGGCATTATAGCTGGGATGAGGGTTTTTCAGATTTAGTTGAGTTTTAGCTTCTTTTGTACTAATAGTTTTATTTTGGTTTTTCTATCAAAATCGCAATTTGAAACAATGCGATTAGCAAATCGCAAACACTGCGATTTTGGGAATGCATCATACAGTACGTCTGACTAGGGTGGCCTCCTAAGCCATGTCGGGGAAGACACGATGATCTGCGACAGGGTTTGTAGACTTGTGGAAGGACAGTATATATGAGAACCATGACCAGAAGAGGAATGCACCAAGATGGCGGACGATGTCTGAGTGTCTGTGGGAGCCTGTGTGTGTGCATGCGTGTGTGCATGCGTGTGTGCCCATGTGTGGGGAATGCCATTGGGTTGATCACACAGCCCAGCTGCTGCTCGGGCCCTTGACCCTGGCGACAGGTGCCAGCGCCTGGCAGTGCTGGCATGAGCCTCACCCTTATATATAGCCATCACTGTGGCCGCACTGATCTCATTAAACCCAGTGTGCTAATACTTTATGGGGCTGGGAAGCGGCACATAAGCCGTGCAGGTTACACGTTCAGGGTCAGGGGCTACTTACACTGGAACAATGGCAGCCGGACCTGAGGGAAAGTGGTGTTCTTGTTCACTGCATTCACATGACTTGACCCTGTTGTCCATTTAGAATACTGTACTGAACACTCAGATCCCATGTAGCTCCTGTAACTAGCAGCAGTATGAATCATGCAATTAGCATGTAGCAGTCGGCCTGTTTTATTTTATTCCAGGGCTGCCAGCTCTCACACTTCTGGTGTGACACTCACGCTTTCACACTCTCACGGTCACGCAAGAAATCTTACAGCAAATCTGTATTATTCCATTTTAACCCTAAAATTAGCTCCATTCAAAGCACTGGGGTAGTTTGCAAACTGTACAGAATATTTGAATGATAACAAAACAGTTACATACATGTAAGTGCATGTACGTGCGCAGACTTGTCTCGAATTGAAACTCTCACGCCAGCCAGCTGACCAAAGTTGACAACCCTGTTATCCGTCATTTAGTTTACTTTCCTGTAGTTCTTAGCCATTTTTGGGACTGGCTTGCTTTTGCTCCTTAATCAGTATAATACCCATACGTTTTAAAATAAGAAGTAGATTGTGAATAAATTAAACCAGATGTTACAGCTGCATTTCTTTGTACGTTCTTCCACAGTCACATAGCCTAACCCTAACCTGCAAGGTTACTGTGAGCCTGTTCTTAGACGCACAGGAAACCAGGCAGGGGATACTCAGACGTACTATGGGCAATTTAGGGACACCAAGTTACCCGCCTCCATGTTTTTGGACTACCGGAGAAAATCCGCACAAAGAGTACTCCTCAAACTTCATGTTAATTTATTTCACCAAAGTGAACAAAAACTGGGATTAGAAAGGATTGGAAAGGGAATGATGAGACAGTTGAAAGCAGGTTTTATTATTCTGCATTAACTCCTACTGTGTGTGTCTCCAGGAGAGTCTGGAGTACATTTTCCTGGTCATCTTCACGCTCGAGTGTTTTCTGAAGATCGTCGCCTACGGCCTGCTGTTCCATGCTGACGCTTATCTGCGCAACTGCTGGAATATATTGGATTTTGTCATAGTATTCATGGGGTGAGCTCACCAGCAGGGGGCGATGTAGCCTGATATGGAGATTGTGTGAGGGTTCCCATAAGCAGTCTCTGAACACCTCACCCGTCTCCGTCACTGTGGATGGATTGTATTGATTGTTTGCTGTTGCGCTGGTGCATCATTTGATTGATTGAATGTTTCATGCAGCAATTCCTTCACATTTGCAGTTGTATATTGATTGATTTAATGGCTTTTTTGATCGATTAACTTGCTGATGCACTGTCCACAGGCTCTTCACCATTGTCCTGGACACCATCAACCACATCAGCGGTGTGGAGGCCGCAGTAGGAGAGAAGGGCGGAGGCTTCGATATGAAGGCTTTGAGAGCATTTCGTGTGCTGAGGCCCCTCCGGCTCGTCTCAGGCGTCCCCAGTAAGACACCCGCCCCCCCCCTGCCCACCATATGAGGTGGGAGCTCAGTTCCTGTAAAATCACACACTGGTAAGAGGATTCTCACACCTCACCATCCACCACATCCTTCTGTCAAGTTCTTTGTTACGGTAAAGCAAAACTGAAACTCCAGTCTGTAGCCTGAACTATCAGCCTGTTGACCCATGCAAAAATTGGGTATTAGGAAACTGTTACATTACATATTTTTGTTAATGCAGTGCTCACAGCATGTCTTGGGACGCTTGCTTAATTCAGCAAAAATAATTTGAATGATTTACATTTTAGATGCTTAATCAATGCAGTATGATTAGTGATAGTGATAATGATAGTGGTGGCTTGATGGTTAGGGAAGTGCACTTGTAATCGAGAGATTGCAGGTTCAAATACCCCACCAACAAGTCACCACTGAGGTACCCTGAGTAAGGTACTGTCCCCAAGCACTGCTCCCCGGGCGCTGAATTAGCTGCGCCCTGCAGAGGACACATTTCGTTGTTGCGCACTGTGTGCTTTGCTGTGGTGTGTTGACAACCACTGATCACTAAATTCTAATTCTAAATGATGATTTTATGACAGTATTAGAGAGCCGCTATGTGTTAAGGTGGGTAATAATGCTGCATTATGTAATAACTTGTAATAACGTCTATAAATTTGTAAGATTTGATCAAGCTAATACATAATGTGTTGTTACATGGTGTGTGACAATGCAGTATGAAATAACATTTCATTATGGGACGAAAATTTGTTACATTTTGTCAAGTTATAACATAATGCTGCATTATTACATAATGTATTGGGATAATGTTAATCTAGAAAAAGACCTAGTCCAATGTGTGTGGAGTCAATATGTACTCTCCCTGTTATGTTATTTTCTTGCAAGTGCAAGATTAATTGCCATCTCTAAATCATCCATAGTGTGTTTCACTCCAGACCAGGGATTGCTATACTACCTACACCACCGGAAGATGGATGGACTTCATTGGATTTTAATTCTTTTCAACTGAACTAAATTATATTTAAATGCCACATATGCAGTATTAGGCTTGATCAAGAGATGCCCAATCTTATCCTCAAAGGGCTGGTGTGTATGCAGGTTTTTGGGATAACCTTTAGGTCAACCTTTAGGTAAAAACTCAGGTGTTAGGACAGTCAGTCAGTCAGTCTTCTAATTAGTAATCTAATTAGGGAGTTGCAGTGAAAACCTGGGCTCGAGAGTGACTGCAAAATACCGCCAAAGTCAGCAGCGAATAATGTGTTGTTGCATAAAAACATGTTAAATTTTAAATCCTAAAAATACTGCAAAGTATCCAGTTATTTGTCCTATGATGGCTTCTGCAGTGCAGGGTCATGGGTGAGCTTGGAGCTTCAAAACAGGGGGCCCCAGGGTCTGAAGCCAGGCAGTGCAGTGCCTGCAAATTTATCTAATTTTAACTCTCCCTGTGAGTGAATATTGCAAGAATATTGATTCCACAACTTCCAACAGGGATAACCTTGATCTTTCAGTGGTCAGTTTTAACTCTTCAGAAGCGGTGCTGGTTGTCAGACCTTATAGTTGATCATCGCTCCCTTTTTGCAGTGGCACAATTCATGAACTGCTGGAACGGCGAAAAAATGAAGTTGCTGTTCCTCTTCAGGCCTGCAGGTGGTGATGAACTCCATCCTCAAGTCCATGCTGCCTCTAATGCACATTGCCCTGCTGGTGTTCTTTATGGTCACCATCTATGCCATCGTTGGTCTGGAGCTCTTCAAGTGCAAGATGCACAAGACCTGCTACTACACTGGCACAGGTTGGCAGGCTGGCAGGGGTTTATGGGACAAGTAAATGCATGGTGCTAGATGGGCCAGGCCTATTGGGGGGGCAAACAAATTAACTTATAGTTTTCAATAACTGTCTCAGGAGTCGACACCAGTTGGGATCGAGAAGAATTGTGTGAGCCGGTGTTTAATTTCCCTCTTAATTTCCTGTCTGGTTTGCTGGCAGACATTATTGCCACAGTGGAGAATGAACTGGCATCACCCTGTGCCCAGGCTGGCAATGGGCGGCGCTGCACCATCAATGGTTCGGAGTGCCGGGCAGGCTGGCCGGGGCCTAACGATGGCATCACGCACTTCGACAACCTGGGGTTTGCCATGCTTACCGTGTACCAGTGCATCACCATGGAGGGCTGGACTGAGGTTCTCTACTGGGTAAACTCAAACTCATGCTAAATTCACAGTGCTGGAGCTGCACAACCACAGTGCTGCCGGCCGTCCCAGTGCACTGGGAAAGCTGACCCTGTGACTCAGTTCTAATGAAGGGCAAAGTCTGTGGTTTTCCTGGTTCCTATTCAACTGACCCCTTCTCTTTCTCTGGTGTTCTATAGGTAAATGATGCCATAGGTAATGAATGGCCCTGGATCTACTTTGTCACCCTTATCCTGCTGGGCTCCTTCTTTATACTCAACCTGGTTCTGGGCGTACTCAGCGGGTCAGAACACCTTTGTCGGTTATCATTTGCATGGAGGAGTATGTGAATAAGATTCTCAGTTTCAGAAATGGATTTTAAAGATACAAAAGTATTAGCATTTGCAATATCTGTGGAATTTCAAGATTTTACAGCTTTACATTATGTGGCAAAATTTAACTTCATAACTCTGTCCTCATTATGTTGACCCCCCCCCCCCCCCATCTTCCCTCAGGGAGTTCACAAAGGAGCGGGAGAAGGCTAAGTCTAGGGGGGAATTCCAGAAGCTGCGGGAAAAACAGCAGCTGGACGAGGACCTGAAGGGCTACATGGACTGGATCACCCAGGCAGAAGTCATAGATAATGACCAGGAGGGACAAGGTAAATAAACATTCTCCATGACAGTGATAGAACCAGTGAGGAGCAGAATGTGTATGAAACTAGATCAATTATGATGGAGTCAAGGACTTTCACCAAGAAAGACAACTTGCCCCTTGATTCTGATCATCTGTCACATCTGCCCATACGGTGTATCAAACTTCTGAACCTCTGGCACTATGACTAAACCCAAGGGTAACCAAATACTAATTCCCCTTCAGGCTAGACTCATGTTCTCATGCTAATCTACCTGAAGGCCATCAGATTAGCTCTTAGCACTGCTTGGTTTAATCCACAATTTAGACTGGACCCCAGGCCTTATTCAGCAATGTAACTCAGACTTAACTTAGTCTAATCCATCTGTCTAGGACTCCTGCCGCTGGATGAAGGTGGTTCAGATACTGAGAGCTTGTATGACATGGAGGGTCTGAACCGTCTACGCTTCTACTTGTGAGTATAGGGGAGAGATTGGCTCTTTACAGGAGATAACTGTGAAAATCCAGTAGCATCATCGACATGAACTCTTAGGCATATGTAACATAATATGAGACCATGTAACTGAAATGCTTATGAAGGTTACAGGTTAGATATGATTGACTTCTAAGGAGGTTCAAGGCACATCCCCGACCGCCAGTCACTCTCTTCTCAGCCGTCGCTGGCGCCGCTGGAACCGTTTCTTCCGGAGGAGGTGTCGCGTGTGGGTGAAGTCTCGGCTGTTTTACTGGGTGGTGATCCTGCTGGTGTTCCTTAACACTCTGGCCATTGCCACTGAGCACCACCAACAGCCCGAGGGACTCACCAGCCTGCAAGGTCCATCCCACCAAGGGCACAAAGCTACTCCTTTACAAAAAAGTTTTTGTTTTAAGGCCTTTGTCACACTGAGGAAAATGCATCATGCACTGGGCAATGTAACTCTACCTAACTTGTTTAAAACTGAGAAGGTTTTGAGAAGATTCAAAAACTAGAAAAAGGAGCTACCAAAACATTAGAAGTCTGGGCTTTCAGCTAATATCATCTAGATTGTTCAGCTGCTTTTCAGATACTTTTAATCAAATCCTTTAAGCTTCAGTTGATTAAAAGAACACTACATATGCTCCAATACAGTTTGGCCTTCACAATTTGACACTTTCGCTGCATGTGTATAAATTCAGGGGCTGGACCCTTCCTAGGCTACATTCAAAGACTGACTGCGTCAAAGGCTGTCCCATTTCAAAAGGTCCTTCAAATGCGCTTTAGAAATACATCCAACTTTTGCTGAGTCATGAAGGATCCATCCAATAGATCCATCTTCGCCCAAAATACCCCAGGATTCATTGCACAGAGGTAAAGTAAGTGTGTATCTGCTAGATGATAGAAGAGGCACTTTGTGACTCATGGGTAAGGGTAGGAGCAGACGGTGACGGCCCGACTGTCCCATTTACCTTTTCATTCAACCTTCAAAGTATGCAGTCTGCAAAGGTCTTGGACTGCATCCTTTGAAGGATACAGCCCTTGAATTCAGACACCACCTTTGACACTACCTAGATACAACATTTAATTTTCAAACCTCCACAGTAGTATATAGTGGTGAAGCCAGGTAAGCAGGTTGCTAAAACACAACCCCATTCCTGAAGCTCAAAAACTTTCTCCTACTCTCTCTGGCTGTAGACAACGCCAACAAGGTGCTGCTGTTGCTGTTTGCACTGGAGATGTTCCTGAAGATGTATGCCCTGGGGCTGCCCTCATATTTTATATCTCTGTTCAATCGCTTTGATTGCTTTGTGGTTACTGTGGGCATCCTAGAGCTGGTGCTGGTGCGGATAGATGTGGTGTCAGCGCTTGGCATCTCTGTGCTGCGCTGCATTCGCCTCCTACGGTTACTCAAGGTCACAAAGTAAGTGGGGCACCATGCGTACAATGGGGGATGTCATGAGTTAAGCCGTGTCATGGGCATTATGGGAAATGGAGGATGTTGGATTGGGACCATCGCAGGAAATAGATATCATGGGAGTTAATCATCAAGGATAGAAGAGCATTATTCGTTGTCTAGATAGTTCCTGTAATATTATTGAAATGCAAGTTACAACTATTCTATACAAAGTTGCTCAAAATTACTCATGACTAACACTTCATCCACCCTTCCTCGTCAGGTACTGGACAGGCCTCAGCAACCTGGTGGCCTCCCTGCTGAACTCTGTGCGCTCCATCGCCTCCCTGCTCTTGCTGCTTTTCCTCTTCATTGTTATCTTCTCCTTGCTGGGAATGCAGGTGTTTGGGGGCAAGTTTAATTTCCCCGACCAGGAGGTGCAACGTAGTACCTTTGACAGCTTCCCCCAAGCTCTCATCAGTGTTTTCCAGGTGGGCCACTTTTCTTCAGAACCTAAAACCTGCTTTCAGGCCACACAGAAACTCTTCTTGCACAGGCAACCAGTTCATGTTATTGGAATTTTTCAAGCTTCACTATGCTTGTTTTGCACTCCTTCCCCTTACAAATGAAGCCAAACCATAAAGAACGCAGATCTAATCTATCAAAAATTGCTTGTATCTGCTTTTTCTGGACTAAGATCCTCACAGGCGAGGACTGGGACACTGTGATGTACAATGGCATCATGGCTTATGGAGGACCAGTTTTTCCTGGAATACTGGTCAGCATCTACTTCATCATCCTCTTCATCTGCGGCAACTGTATCTTTTATCCATGGGCCCACTGTTACACCCCAGTCTAGGGTCAGGCGTAACAAAAAGCTGGAGTGAGACCACAATGTTGTTTGTGCCTGTGAAGTTATTAGTAGAAGTAATCACTTTAGGAACCAACCACAGCAAAATAACAAACAAAACACCTCTATAACTAGAATAAAGATACTCCTGTACCTAAGCCAAACAAGAACAAAATAAATGTACACAAAACTTACTCTCCCTAACCCACTTCAAAACAGTGAGAAAATGTAGCCAATCCAATATTTACAGGTTAGTTACAAAACAGAAATCCAAAGTAACCAAATCCAAGAAAGGCTAAACAGAATCAATGGTGAAACAACAACAGGGGTCAAGCACAATGAAAATCAGCAACACAACAAGTACAAAGCAAATTCCAAAGCAATGGCCTGCCGTTCTTGCCTAGAAAGGCCTTATGACAGAAGTGATTAAAGTAAGGAAGTAGAAAACAGCCAACCAAAATGGAGAGTTATGAAATGTAATAGTGGGTGGAGCCAGGAACAGAACCATATGCCCCAAAGAAACATTCAACAACAACAACAAATTTATTTTTGTATAGCGCATTATCACAACATTACATCATCTCAAAGCGCTTTACAGCATCCCCACCCAAAGCCCTTAGTGAGTAAGCCATAGGTTACAGTGGCAAGGAAAAACTCCCGAGAAGGAAGAAACCTTGGGAGGGACCAGACACACAAAGGGGGAGCCCATTCTCCAGGGGCCGGCAGGGAGAGTCAAACACAGTAAAATTTGAGACACAAACGGGGAGCAGGGCGGAGATGACAAGCCGGTGCCAACGCTCCCTTCAATCGCCAGGCAACCAGAAGGCAGGCAGTGGGTCATACATCCACTATGCAGAGTAAACTATTTGTGATTAGTTTCAAATCTTCTTGAGTCCTTCCTTGAATGTTGATGCCAAGACATATTGCTGAATGTGTTCCTGGCCATTGCTGTGGACAACTTGGCTGAGGCAGAGAGTCTGACACTGGCGCAGAAAGAGAAAACGGAGGAGAAGATGCGCAAGAAGTTGCTGAGGTGGGGGGTCTCGGTTTGGACGTTCAGGTACAAGTATCACAGAGGTTAAGAAAGCAGAGTAATTCTCTCAATCTATCTTCCCTGCGATTCAGCGCCAGCAGCCCCGACAAGGCAGAGGAAGAGAAAGCCCTGATGGCTAAGAAGCTGGCAGAGCAGAGAGCTAAGATAGACGGTATCCCCACCACAGCCAAGGTCAGGCTTCCCAAGCACTATGAACCAGCCATTTGCTTTCTTTAACAGAACTTTGGTGACTATTCTCCAGACTTGACCTCTGATCTTCACTGCGTATTTTTATTTTATTCAGCTAAAAGTGGATGAGTTTGAGTCAAATGTCAATGAAATCAAAGACCCATTCCCACCAGCAGATTTCCCCGGTAAAGTAACTGCTCTCTCTCTACCTAGATAAAACATTCCATGTACAATTTTGACAGTAGAAGACAGCACACAGTGGCTTGTGTCAATTATTTTAGGCATTCACATGCCTACCCAATATTTTGTAAAAATGTAACATATGAACCAATTATTCAGTATACCAATAACATGCTTACATTGACTGTGAATAAAACGGCATTAAGTTTGCAGTAAACTTGCAGTCAGGGTAATCTTCCTCCGTCAGATCGCATCTCTTACTCCCCCCCCCATCCCTCATCACTCCCGTCTTCTACCGATAACTTAATGCATTATCAACGAGTTGTCACGTTGTAATGTTCATTACTTAGCAGCAGTAAACAAAGGATAGGTATCTTTAGCTGTTTACAATTTCTAGCCAAGTAACTACTACAATTTCTAGCCAAGTAACTACTACAAGTATAAGAAGGCAACTGAATTGTTTTTGTGCTGTTGTCCCACAGATATATGCTACATTAGCCTAAAACTGTCAAAATATATCATGCATACATCTGCTTGGTTAACTATGTAATCAATGTGCTAACACAGAGATGTACTGTGAAGCTACGTTACAAAAATTATGTTAATGTCAGTTAGCTAACGTTAGCTGGAAAGGTAGATGACAGACCAACTTTGTAGTTTTGCCTGTACAAACGACACCATCCTTATCGGGCTGATGTTAACCAGCTAGTCAAGTATTCTAGCTAAATGTAACACTTCTGGTAACAGTTACCATTTGCTGGGCAAGATTGAAGGTATAATAGTTACATAAATTATCCAGAACACTAATATCTGTGTATGTGTATTGTCATGCCACCTGTGTCGTTTTGAAATGGTGCACACAACCAACACGATGCTCCTGCCAGTACAGCAAATGTAACCCACCCCCTACTCTTGTTTATTAGGGGATGATGAGGAGGAAGATCCAGAGATCCCAGTGAGCCCCAGACCCAGGCCTATGGCGGATCTGCAGCTGAAAGAGAAGGCTGTGCCCATGCCCGAGGCCAGCTCTTTCTTTATCTTTGGCCCTCAGAACAAGTGGGTTCCTGGCCAGGTTCTTTGTCAGACTAAATGGGTTCCTGAGCAGAACATTTCAGCTCTTGGTCAGACGAAATGGGTTCAATTTTAGAACATCATTCTTTGTGTGTTCATTAGCTGATACATTATAATCCTTTTTGGTAGCCTGCAGGGCCCTGTTCTGTCATTCTTGGAGGGTTATCTGCAATGAGGTTCTTCATTCAATATATATGTATGGATGCTATTTCTTTCATGGTATGAACAATTAAACTTTCCTTGTTTGCTTACTGGTTAGACTGGGGCCAGATTCTGACCTTTGTTCTTTTTCATTGTACATATTTTGGACATTAACAGTCAAATCCACCGCAGGAGCTACTGCAGCCAAGCGTTATTTATTAATGGAATTGTGTAACACAGAGGGATACATAAATCAGACACAGCAGATATACTTGTGCTAAGTCATTTGCTAGCTTTTTTGTTTTGATTAAAATTGGGAAGGAGCTGTTGAAGATCAGGCTCTGACTAACGTTACAGGCAACTGCTGACACAGGTGTTGGTCGTGCCTCATTACAGGTTCCGCAAACTGTGCCACCGGATTATCAACGCCACCACCTTCACCAACATCATCCTTCTTTTCATCCTCCTCAGCAGCATCTCTTTGGCAGCTGAAGACCCCATTGACCCAGAATCCTTCAGAAACCAGGCAACGCAAATCACTCAGCAAATTATTCCCATTTAGGACTAATATATGGACACAAAAATACTGGCAAATTGCTCCTATCGGGAGAGAGAAGTTAGACAGTTTATTACCAATATACAGTATATTTATATATATATTTTTTTCAGAAATTAAAAGTAATTCTCTAATTTACATTTCAATATTTTCATGAAGCTGATGAGCGCCACATGTATAAAGCATTAAATGTTGCCCTGATGCCCTGTCCTTGCTGGATATACAGGCAGACAGATATAAATTGAATGTGACAGTAATCCTTCTCTTCTGTGTAGGTCCTGGCCTATGCTGACATCGTCTTTACCTCAGTGTTCACCGCTGAGATTGTGCTCAAGGTGCCTCCCCATACGTCCTGGATTCTTTCACAACCCACCACACATGCAACGGCTCTGATTTACCCCCCACCTCCCCTCCCCCACAGATGACCACGTATGGTGCAATCCTTCACAAGGGATCCTTCTGCCGGAACTCCTTCAACATCCTGGACCTGATCGTTGTGGGGGTGTCCCTGCTGTCCATGGGAATGGAGTGAGTGACCCGTAGCATCGCTCGCTGGAACCTGCCTGAGTGGTCTTCCTAACTTTAATTCTGGGGGACTTTCTGTCTTTGTGTGCAGGTCCAGCGCTATCTCAGTAGTAAAGATCCTGAGGGTGCTGAGGGTGCTGAGGCCCCTGAGAGCCATCAATCGTGCCAAAGGCCTCAAGGTGAGAACACTCGTTATCAGCTTCTTCACCTTCTCCTCCATCTCCACCTGCATCACCTCATTTACCTCTTCCACCAAGTCCAAATTCTCTACTGCCATAATCTCTATGTTCATCCCCACCATCAACAATACCTTTCCCTTATTTACCATCCTATGCACCCTCACCATGTCCTCATTGGCACATTCTTCATGTCCACCATCATCTCAGTCATATCCTTGACTCTCATTGTCTTTCTGCCCATGCTGAGTTCCCAGCATCCCTGCTGAAGTCTCTGTTTGTGCCTTTTTGCTTCCATTTTGCAGCACGTGGTCCAGTGTGTGTTTGTGGCCATCAAGACCATCGGCAACATTGTCCTGGTGACCATGCTGCTGGACTTTATGTTTGCCTGCATCGGTGTCCAGCTCTTCAAGGTCAGAGAACCTGACGCACAAGCTCACAAACTTGGTACTTTGTCACTCACTGGAAGCAACAGTAAAGTGTCATGGTCTTTCAGAAGTGTATTCTCTACCTTGCCACTTTTGAGGAGACACATCACATTGCATTAAAAAAGCATCAATGAACTGTGTATGCTACAAGGTGTCAGGTGTCAGTGAGAGGATGTTGTATTTAGTGTTTAAGCAAGACTTCTAACCAATTACTGCAGTAAAACATACAATTGTAAAAATGGCATTATATGGATGGATTCTTCGTACATGATTTTCAGTTGTAACTATGACATAAGCAATGAAATCATGATGTCATAAAGAGACTAATCAACGTTTCCCTCCCTTCCCAGGGTACATTTTACAGGTGCACAGACTCCTCCAAAATGACAGAAGCAGAGTGCAAGTAATTTGAACTTCATGTTTTGTTAGCAAGATTTTTCTCTTACCACTAAGTGTATAATAATTTTACCACATTTTAACTCTTTGCCCGCAAAAGTTTGTCACAAATTTGATTAAATGCTGTTTTCATTTGTCATTTGTGCCTTTAAAAGAATTAAAAAGTGGATGGTCCTTGTAAGTCAAAAAGGCACTCTTACTCTCAGGCACTTTTACTCTCATGTGAAACAGTGTATCCACCCACCTTGTCTTTCACCACGGTCGACACCCACGTGTTTCCTAGGGGAACTTACATCAAGTACCAGGAACATGCTCTCCACGAGATGGAGGTGCGACAGCGAGAGTGGATCAACAGCGACCTGAACTTCGACAGCGTGCTGAATGGCATGTTGGCGCTCTTCACCGTGTCTACCTTTGAGGGATGGCCTAAGTGAGTGTTAGCCCCATTCGTGTGAACGCTGGCCCCACCTCAGGGAGATTTAGTGCCACCTAACTCCTCTTCTTCCTCTTTGAGTACTGATCCTTATTTTGAGACTGTTGATCACATAGTGTTATGAATGCTGATCTCCTGGAGAACCATAGTGTTTGATCAAAGTGTATTCGCTAATTAGATTCAATTACATATAAATAAAACATAAATAAGCTCAAGAAGTTTTATGATAAAGGAACAACATAAAGTGTCAAATTGAAGGCTGATTATTTCTGGACAGTGTGCTGTAGAACTTTGTAAGGTGTGCCTGGACAATCGCATCAGATGTCCATCCATACTGCAGACTGCTCTACAAGGCCATTGACTCCCAAGCTGAAAACATGGGCCCTATCTACAACAACCGTGTGGAGATATCCATCTTTTTCATTGTCTACCTGATCCTCATCGCCTTCTTCATGATGAATATCTTTGTGGGCTTCGTCATCGTCACCTTCCAGGAGCAGGGTGAGCAGGAGTACAAGAACTGCGAATTGGACAAGAATCAGGTACCATTTCACTTTTTCCTCAGTTATCGCAGGAACATACTCATCTGTCTTTGTTACCCCATATAATTCTTCCACTGTGATTTGGTGGGTCAATTATCCAGTCTTCTGTCTTCTCATATCCCTAGAGTCCACATTTTATAGGTGTACTTGCTATTTTCTTATATAGCTTGGATCCCAAGTTCTAAGTGTTCTAAGTAAATTACCACTTAAATCTGTCCCCTTGTTGCTTGTTCCCTTGTTTGGCAGCGCCAATGTGTCCAGTATGCTCTCAAAGCCCGCCCCCTTCGCTGCTACATACCCCAGGACACCTACCAGTATTGGGTGTGGTACATCGTGACTTCCTGTTACTTTGAGTACCTCATGTTCCTGCTCATCATGCTGAACACCCTCTGTCTGGGCATGCAGGTAAACCTGGGCGAACAATGAAGTCGACACTGTTTCTGTACAGGTCTCTTGAGCCGTTGAGGTCCATGTTGATCCTCCATGTCCTTTCCGACCAGCACTGTGACCAGTCTGACCACATTACCCACCTGTCAGACATGCTTAATGTGATCTTCACCGTACTCTTCACTGCGGAGATGATCCTCAAGTTGCTGGCCTTCAAGGCTAAGGTGAATGAAGGATTGTTCTGATGCCTGCACCAAGAACTCATCATTTACGCCTGGATACTCATTAGGATCCTTCTCCACAGGGATACTTCGGAGATCCCTGGAACGTGTTTGACTTCCTGATTGTCATTGGCAGTGTTGTGGACGTCATTCTCAGTGAGATTGATGTGAGTATTTCCTTCTGCTGCCTGTTTTTTTTGCGCCATCTGTTCACCTATCATTCTTTTTTCCCATTTATTACTTTTGCATGATTTACGCTGAATACACTCTAATGTATCCCAGTGCTTATCCATTATCAAATAATAACCAGGACTATTTTGTCTAATGATCCATAGCACAGAGCCCAGGGTCAGTGCCAAGTTCCCAGTCCCAGTCCCAGTTTCTCTCTTCCTGTTAGACTCTGTCTTTCGAGTTCATAGTCTCAGTTCCTGTCCAGATCGCTCCCAATCAGACTCACCCTGTCATTTCCTGTTTGTTTGTCCTTCTCTTTCTGTGTGGCTTATGCTGTCTCTCTCTGCCCATCTCCACAAGTAGACTGCTCTTGCATCCAGCGGTGGCCTCTACTGTCTCCATGGTTGCGCGGTAAGCAGTGCTACACCAGCCCTACTCAGACCCATGCCCAGTGGACCACCTTCCAGCTCTTACCTTCGCTGCAATCCTTCCTAGTATTATGTCAAGCTGTCCATTTTGGTACAATATTCCTTGTGAAAAGCATTCCTCTGAACATGAAAGGAAAAAAAAAATACTGAAAACCGGGACAGATAATTCAGAAAAACTTTTTAGTTCACCCTGTAGCTCTTGAATTGTACAGAACAGCCAGTGCTGTCATGTATGTCTAACTGTTGAGTACATCTTCACCTCCATTATGTCATACACAGAACCAAGGCCTTCACCCAGGAATAGAGTATTTTATTGTAGAGTATAGTGTTTAAATTAATAGTGAATCTCAGAGAAAGGAAGACTGTTTCAAAAATGAATGAATTGCACAAATCACATCAACATCTTAGGTGAGTTTGTTCAGGGGAAACAACCAGGTTGAACCTCATGCATCTTTTCATTTTTCTAGGAGGTGAACCCAATGCAAGCTATTGCAGTGAGTATTTATGGTTATTTGTTGTCAGTTTATGAATATGGATGTGATTTAGATGTATGTGCTGTACTGGTACTTACTGGTGTACAGTTCACCACAATGGTCAGTGTAGCTGTGCATGAAAGCTTGGCTGTTTGTTTGCTCGCTGGTCTCTCGCTATGAGCCCCATGTTTTGCTTCCATGAAGGACTCAGAAAATGCCCGGGTCTCCATCACCTTCTTCCGGCTGTTCCGTGTGATGCGCCTGGTGAAGCTGCTGAACCGGTCAGAAGGCATCCGCAACCTGCTGTGGACCTTCATCAAGTCCTTCCAGGTCAGTGCTGATGTCACTTCCTCTCTAGCTAGGCAGGACAGGTGCTGTGTTCATGGGCGGTCACTCCCACAGCCTGTTTGCTTACTTTATCAACAACAACAACAACAACAACAAATGTATTTTTGTATAGCGCATTATCACGACATTACATCGTCTCAAAGCGCTTTACAGCATCCCCACCCAAAGCCCCCAGTGAGTAAGCCATATCAGTGTTAGATCCTGTCTTTCAGTCTATATTAGTTGGTTTATTTAGCCGGGACCTTTTTGACCCCCTTCTACCAGCCCTGCTGAGCCTCACCAGAGAGTTTCTGAACCTTTGGTTCTGTTTCGCAGGCCCTTCCCTATGTAGCTCTGCTCATTGTGATGCTGTTCTTCATCTACGCAGTCATTGGGATGCAGGTAAGGGGTCTCCTCTTCTCTCTTCTGCTCACTCTCTTTTCCCCTAATCTTCGTTCTGACATGGAAGACAGCCTCTGAGTCACTCCCTGTCCTGCAGGTTTTCGGAAAGATTGCTCTGGTGGACGGCACACAAATCAACCGCAACAACAACTTCCAGACATTCCCGCAGGCAGTGCTGTTGCTGTTCAGGTGAGCGCCACGCTGGTCTTTCTGCCCACGATCTTCCAGGAACGGCCACAGTGTCTTTTCTAAGCTGAATGAGCTCGATCGTGTTTATGGCTCTAGATGTGCCACAGGTGAAGCGTGGCAGGAGATCATGCTGGCATGTATGTACGGGAAGCTGTGTGACCCCAAATCAGATTACCAGCCCGGGGAGGAGTACACGTGCGGGGCCAGCTTCGCAGTGGTCTACTTCATGAGCTTCTACATGCTCTGTGCCTTCCTGGTGAGCAGCCACACACACACACACACACACACACACACATTACACTGTACCACCGCAAACCACAGCATATCTCTCTGCCTGTAGGGAAATGCCTGTGACTAAACAGGCACAGGTGCTGCACACAGGCTTTCCTTGCTCACATGACTTTTTCATGATACCATATGTCTCACATTGTCCCTTTCTTTTTTTTCACCGCTCAGATCATCAACCTATTCGTGGCAGTCATCATGGACAACTTCGACTACCTGACACGCGATTGGTCAATCCTCGGTCCCCATCACCTAGATGAGTTTAAGAAAATCTGGGCAGAGTACGACCCTGAAGCCACGTGCGTACATGTTTGCTTCTCTTCACCGGCACCTCGGATGCCTTGGAACTGTATTTTCACTTAACTCTCTAAATATGCATTAATAGCACAACCCCACCATTTTGAAAACTTTTCTTGGATTACAGATGATGCCATGCCTCAATTAACAGTCTGTGCTTTATTTTTAGTTTATTTTTTCTGAGACTTGGAATATAGGTAGGAGTATTTTGAAGAGGTTTCAGTTTGCCTCCCCATCCTGCAGGGGGCGAATCAAGCACCTGGACGTGGTGACTCTGCTGCGCAGGATCCAGCCCCCTTTGGGCTTCGGGAAATTCTGCCCTCACCGTGTCGCGTGCAAGGTGAGTCCAGCTTACCGTGGCAAACCTACCACGTCGGGTGGACTGTAGCATTAATCACCATTTTTCACAAAGCATCCAGAAATATCGAAATATCGTTAACAATTGTGTAGTTCTAGATTCTAGATTCAATAGGTGCTGGGACCCAGTAGAACCAAGTGCTGGGAAATGACGCGGGTTCTATGTCTGGGGCTTTAGCGCCTGGTCTCCATGAACATGCCGATGAATAGCGACGGCACTGTCACCTTCAACGCCACCCTGTTTTCCCTAGTGAGAACGGCCCTCAAGATCAAAACCGAGGGTGGGTTCACGTTTGCTGTGCGTCTTGTGCTTATGCTATCACACAAGTCACACGCAGTGCTATCTAAACATTACTACTGTATTAGGATGACGGCTTTAGTACACTGGCGTATACAGCTAAACATACGGCCTCCTTGAATCAGCAGCTTTTTCTCTTCCCATCCTGTCTGGGACAGGTAACTTTCAGCAGGCCAATGAGGAGTTGCGAGCCATCATCAAGAAGATCTGGAAGCGCACCAGCATGAAGCTGCTGGACCAGGTTATCCCTTCAGTTGGAGGTGAGACGTTTATTAACATGGTGGTGAGCTGCTAAAATCGTTCTTCATTGGTCTTTCGCCTGTGCCGTCCTAGCAGACGACGAAGTGACCGTGGGAAAGTTCTACGCCACGTTCCTGATCCAAGACCAATTCCGCAAGTACATAAAGAGACGAGAAGAGTATTACGGGTATCGGCCCACCAAGAAGAAGAATGCCATGGAGATTCAGGTGCCCTTCCCCCTTGACATAAGATCACCTCACCACATGCACTCCACACATACTTCATGGATGTTCTCCTGAATAATTTTCCTGCCTCTCACCATCCATGCTGGCAACCTTTGCTGTACCCCTCAGTCTATTTGTCTTTGGCATCCATTTTCTCATTGTCTTTTTTGTGTGACCCCCCCCCCCCCCCCCACATCTCTCCCGGGACAGGCAGGTCTTCGCAGTATGGAGGAGGAGACTCTACCAGAACTGCAGCGTGCGATCTCAGGTGACCTGATGGCTGGGGAGGACACCGACCAGGGACTGGATGAGTCTATGGAGGATGCAATCTTCAGGGTGTGTGGAGATGCATGGTATGAACTTCTCTTATTGAAAAGATTCATTCGGTTTTTAATAGGCTGTGTTGCCCCTTCTCAGCGTTCAGGGGGCCTTTTTGGGAACCATGTGGACCCCTTCACCCTGGAGAGGAACACCCCCTTGCCCACGCAGGTCACCAGCCATCGGCCCCTGCAAGTATCTGACCACCGACTAGAAGAAGGGGATCTGTCACCTGATTCCGTATTCCTGCACAGCCCCCAGTTCTTTCCCAGGATTCCCAAGAAGTTGAACACCACCACCACTAACAACAACAACAACAATATGAACAACAGTACTGTGTGAGTCTGGTGGATCAGCTTTGTGCTTATAAGGATGCATCACTGTGTGTTATATTGAGTGTTCAATATGAGTATGTCTTTCTTTGTACTGCTCATATGCAAACTTACAACCATAATGACACATGCAGTCATAAAGAATTATACTTTAGCTATGTTTTTAAAGATGTTTTAAAATTTGCTACTATGTTTTGTCTTCTTGTCTTATATCTCATATCTTGTCTTATTATCTTTAAGTATTGTTGATTGTTTGCCATTGTGTGTTGCTTGATTTTACTGTCTTTGTAAGGCATCCTTGAGTGAATTGAAAGCGCCTATAAATAGAATGTACTATTATTATGAACTAGGCAAATGGTGTCATTAATTAGGCATCTCCTGGGTTAGGTTTCCCTGTGAATGGGTGGCGGGGCCACATTGCCAGCCAATCACGGACACCCACAGCCTTTTAAAAGAAAATAAACTACAAGTTTCAAGTCAGTTAAAAACTTTTTTTATTGCAATTGTTTGCATGTGTGCCCATAGAAATGAAAATTGAATAATTATCAAAATATATTGTCTAGGATGTTTTAAGAACAATTTAGGGAAAAAAAAACTGACTTATCCAAAAGGCACAGTGATCTGTGCTGTTCACACAGATGTCAGGTGTACAGATGCATGTATGTCCTCTGCAGCGGGTCTCCCAGGGTCTGAGCCTTATCAGGAACGCAGCAGAGCAGGAAACCAGCAGGGCATCAGCACAAAGGCCGTGAGCTCGGAGGTAACACCTACACATAACCCTAACTATGACAACCATAATCCCAACCCAGCCCTAACTTAATCATAAGTAACCAAACAAAATACAAGACTTTTGGCATTTTTTATTTTCTGATTGCATTCGGAGATTTTTAGAAAATACAGTTTCTCCTTGTGGGGAGTGGAAAAATGTCCCCACAACATCATAATAGTATTTATGTTTCCACTGTTTCCTCCTGTTTCTCATTTCAGATCCCACACCATTGCATTCAGCACAGGTGGGCACACTCAAACTTCCAGCATGCCACAGGGCTGCAATCAGTCAGCTGGGCACACTCAAACTCCCAGCATGCCATGGGGCTGCAATCAGTGTTTGCCATAGACCAGCTCATCCAGAAGGTAAGTGCTAACAAGCTCTGTAGAGCCTTCTGTATTCACAGTTCAGAAAGGAAAGTAGTGGGAGTTAATTTGGGAGCTTTGGATGGTGATCAAGTTCTACAGATATCAGTAGAACAGCAATTAACAACACAAACTTAAAAATGGTTGCTCCAGTAACCCTGAGCAGGGGAGCTGTGATTATTAACATTACTGTGTAATTATCATTAAAGTAGCCAGGTTTATAATTAGGCAAATTATAAGCCACATTGTATTGTAAGATAATAAGAATTATTATTATTATTATTATTAATAATAATAATAATAATAATAATAATAAATAATAATCATAACAACAGTAATAATAATAATAATAATAATCATCATCATCTCAGGGACTTGGACTTCAGTTTCTCTTGGATTTGTGTCATGCCCTACAGGTACTGGAAGGTGGTGGTCTAAGCATCCTGGCTCAGGACTCCCAGTTTGTGTCAGTGGTGAAGCAGGAGATGGCAGAGGCCTTGAGCTTAAACCAGGATGACATGGAGGCCGCAGCCAGAGCTCTTCTCCAGAGCCACAGTGACATTGACAGCCACGGATTGTAGCTTTGTGTAGGCCCCGTCACCATGACGATGTGACTTTTTACTGTGACATCACACCAGAGCGTGGTTTTATGGGTCAGCTAACCTCGCGTGTTAGATCTAGAGTGTCTGCCTATAGTGTCACTGACGCCGATAACCCTGTTTCAGTATGTTTTTCCTAGTTGCAGTTATGCACTAGAAAGAGACTGTAATTGATAAAAATCAGGAATGACACCTTTTTATATTCCCAGGTTTATTCATCAAAGAAAATACTGCTGTGAACTATTTCCCTTAATGTTGAATTCTTATTTACAGCTGCAGATAACAGCCTGTTATCGGGCTTTTTAAAAATGATTTTACAAGTATTCATGGTGGTTTCACGTTGCCAGTCACTCCTGTGCATCGGGTGCTGATGGGCCCGGTGTGTACAATCCTGAGCCACATGCTGCTATGAATAAGACCTCACCAAAAGCAGAGATCCTCAGTCGTAATCCTGTTTAAAGGTTACTACGTTTCTGGTGTGCACAGTAAAGATCCAGATCTCAGACTGTAGCAGGAGTGATATGACAGTTAGGGGAAGAGTCTCATTTGCACTTCCAAGAACTATACAGTTCTGTTGAAAGCTGAGAATCCAGGATTGTGACCTCCGTATGAACTGACTATATTGTAGTCTGTACTGTAGGTTTAAGCTAAACTCTATATTATGTTTCTGATTCTTGTCCTAAGGAGTTAGCATCCTGGGCAGGGCAGTGGGATGCATGTGTATGTTATGAATTCTTGACTATTATTTATTACTTTATTCTGTGTTATTTTTCAAAATGTTGTTACAGTTTTTTGAATTCCCACTCATTGCTCTGGTGACCTGCAAAGTAAAATATGCCTTCCGGTTAAGTTATATTACTGGTTGTGTTTATTTAGAAATAGCCAAAGTGCAGTCACACCCTGGTTACATTTTAACTGCAATACACACCACTTTGTAACTAAGAATGCAATCATATTTTGAACTTGTTGTGAAACATCATACGATTGATCATAGTTAGGTCTACTTATTTTATATTTGACAATTAAAAAAATATGTTTCGATTTTCTTGTATGTTTTAAATGTCATAAATAAAAAATACGTTGTATTTAAGAATTAATATTATTTGAAATAAATATCAAATTTTATACATCACTTCAAGATCACTTTTATTTGCTAAACAAACAGGAATATACGACAATTTTTTCCTAGTGGTTGTGTCACGCGTGGAGGATTCATATTTTCCAAGTTGCAGCGCCACCTGCCGTTTACGCGGCGAGGTTTCAGGGCCGACCTCTGGGCTGACGTCATCAGTTGTTTTGGTTGACTTCCCAGTGCAGTCACGTGACTCTGGGTGGTTACACACTCGCGTCTCGGAGTCTCACACTGCGAAGCCCCGGCAGAGGTGGATTAAGCTCCTGTTCGCTACCGGCGTGACAGTTGAAGACATGACTGATGAAGGGGGAACACAGCGAGCCCCCCTTTTTGACCGAAATGGCGTTCCGGCCGCGACCGCCACCTCGATGGATGTGGACACGGCCATCGTGCTGCTCGGAGCCGGGGTGACTGCAATCACACATCCCCTACTTTATGTAAAACTGCTAATTCAGGTAACGTGAATGTAAAACCTGCGAATTGTGCTTGAACCTGGGTGTGGCCAAGAGAAAAGCCACGCACGTTGACATGAGTGTTCAGCTGCAATAAGGAGTGCATGTAAAGTGAATCCTGCGGCGCAGCCGGTGCGTCTAGCGCGACAGCCGCGTCGCGTCCGGGGCTCATACAGCGCTGATAACGCGGAGGTCTGCTGATACGCTGGACATGTTGCAGTAGATAAGATCGTCTCATCAGCCTGCGTGGCTCTTATGCATTTTTATGTAATCGTGGATTGCTGCATGTGCATGGTCAGAACGAAAACGTATACTTACGTTGTTTAATTGCTTTTTGATGGGCCGCGGGAATCATTCCATCATCCACTGTTTATTCATATGCGCATTTCCCCATTTCATTTGTGAGAAATACAGCAAATGGACAATAAAACGGCCAGTCACAGTGCGGCTTCCATCACAGCACATGGAAAATTGGTCTGAGCCTTGTATATCAGCGCTCTGCCAAAAATCCCCAGGCACAATCTAGTTAACACAACCTAAATGTAACAATAAATTTGACCACTGGCCCAATGACCATAATTAACAGAAATTACAAACAAAAATGTTGACGTTAACTTTAATAATAAAAATGCAATTTAAAAAGTTTTAGAATTCTTATTTGGAATATTCTTTCTCCCAGAACTCTGAAAGTTATTTCTGTTTATAATAGACCAATTTTTTAAAAGAAATTTTGCCGAAATTTTAAAAAAGAAAAATGCGTGAATATACTTATGTTATACAACAACAATGTACTACACTGTTATACTTGGAATAACTGAAGACAGTGTTTAATAATTTAAATCGCTGCTAAGTTAGATGAATGCAGTTTTAAAGGTTATTGTTAAAGTTACTTATTTAATAATGGATGTCTTTGACAAAATGGTTGCCTCAAGTCTTTATAATTGTTTTACATCATGTAAACACTAATTTAAAACAATAAGTAATTTGGTAGAGATTGATGTGATGTTTGTTGATGACAATTATAGCACAATTAGTCAATAGTTTACCTGTTCCATGTTGCAGACATGAGTAGTAAGGGAAGCGGGATGTTGGAGCTGAAAGGACTTCACTTGAGCTTATAGGTCAGTGAGAAAGGATTCTACTGTAACTGATAGGTCAGTGAGAAAGGATTCCGCTGTAACTAATAGGTCAGTGAGAAAGGATTCCGTTGTAACTAATAGGTCAGTGAGAAAGGATTCCGTTGTAACTAATAGGTCAGTGAGAAAGGATTCCGTTGTAACTAATAGGTCAGTGAGAAAGGATTCCGCTGTAACTTATAGGTCAGTGAGAAAGAATTCCGCTGTAACTTATAGCTCAGTGAGAAAGTACTCCGCTGCATCTGATTGGTCTGTGAGAAAGGACTCCGCTGCAGCTGATAGGTCTGTGAGAAAGGACTCCGCTGCAGCTGATAGGTCTGTGAGAAAGGAATCCGCTGCAGCTGATAGGTCTGTGAGAAAGGATTCCGCTGCAGCTGATAGGTCAGTGAGAAAGGATTCCGCTGCAGCTGATAGGTCAGTGAGAAAGGATTCCGCTGCAGCTGATAAGTCAATAAGACAGAATCATAGTAGTAGTTGATAGGTCAGGTCAAGAGAAAGGACACTGCCATGAGGTTATTTGACCGAGAGCAGAAATCATGATACTGTTATGAAGCAGTTTCCATTTAGTTTGGATTGATGTTTTTCTCAGTTAGTGACAGAATAGCAGCATTCAGTAGCAGCGGTCAGAATATGTGTTTGACTTCCCTGTTGTCACACTGTGTGATTGCTAACTATAGGTAAGTAGTTCAGGACTTTTTGCTCCAGCCTACCCCCATGTAGAAAGAGGGGGGGGGGGTTTGGCACCAGTCCATGACTGTTTCACTTGCTTGCAGTCTATTAATTCATGCCAGTTCTAATAGTCCCTCCCAGGAGGCTGGATATCCGGCAGCAAGGCCCCATGGATCGAGTGATTCATTTTAATGCAGCACTGTCTTGATTGGTGCATTTAAGTAGCCAGTAAGACCCACTCAGCCAATTGAAAGTGGTCCAGGGACACACCTCCTGTAACAAGCACACCAGAGGCATCCTGGTAGACTTTCCTAAGGTACTTCTGCAGCAGTGTTGAATAAATGTTACAGGTCCTGATCTGATAATTAGGGCACTTGCTTTTGCATGAGAACAGGCTTCGACAGGGTTGCTTAAGTGCTTTCCTGCTACAGAAAGTTTCTGGAACACCTCTGTGTTTCTCCGTCTGGCCCCAGGTTGGACATGAGCCACTGGCTCCCACGCCGGGGACCACCATGTTTGGGAGGAAAGTCCTCTATCTTCCTGGCTTCTTCTCTTATGGTTAGTTGTTCTGCTCCAGCCTGATTCTGTCTCCCACCACTAACTTCCCTGTGTGCTGTTGTTGGCCATTCTGGTCATCTGGGTAGCACGTCCATTTCTAGATTGTTACCCTTCAAACTCAAGTAGCTGATTGTCCTTTAATTGCCATAAATTTAAATACAGGATAATGTGCATTAAGAATAATAACATGCCTGGAGGTAAGCTAATAATAGTTGTTCACACTACATTTTTAAACTTTTGATTACTCCTTATTTTTAATTTTGTGTTGCATATAATAATAGAATTTTCTTTGCACTGATACTCCTGGACAGTACTTCTAAGATCAAATTTAAGTGCAGTTTTGTTTCTTTATAATTAAATCATCTGCTCTTAATTTGTAACATGCTTTCAGGGCAAGTAAGGCTTTAATGTTTTGGCCCTTGGCAAGAATTTCACTGGAGGACAATGAAAATGATTCACTGAAGGTTACCATGAATTGCAGCACAGGGATAAAATAATCCTTTAATATTCATG
>JAABNY020000129.1:19951944-19978232 GCA_015164015.2 Brevimyrus niger
GGAGGACAATGAAAATGATTCACTGAAGGTTACCATGAATTGCAGCACAGGGATAAAATAATCCTTTAATATTCATGGTCCTGTCCATCATTGCTATTGTCGGATGTCAGTGAAATCATGCAAATTTCTGTGGTAATTTAGTTTAGCCCTCTAATGTGGTGTATTTGCCCTGCAGCGCGCCATATCGTGAAGATGGATGGCAGACGGGGGCTTTTCCGTGGCCTGCCCCCCCGACTCATGTCCAGTGCCATGTCCACTGTGGTCCGCACCAAGGTCAAGCAGGTGAGTTGCCCAGGTGACAGCAGGGACCGTCACCAAATTCCTGTCTTTCCCCAACCTGACCTGCTGTTTAATATAACAGCCAGACTCTAATGATGCCCATTGTCTAGAAGTAAATACTTTGTAAGAAAAGGCAACAACTTAATCGGAAGAACTGGCAGGAATCATTATATAAAAGATATCAAGATGTATGCCACCAAGGCAACAGCCCCACCAGTCTTTTTGTCTCCCCAGGTGGTCCCCAGGGAAGATGTGGAGCATGTGTCCAACCGAGATGACCTGAAGACGTCACTCAGGAAGGTTGTCAGAGAGGTGAGAGGTTGTTGAGAAAGTTAGCAGCGACTTGCCCGTTTGGGTACTGGCATGTCTATGATTCTCTCTCTCTCTGTCTTTCTGTCTCTCTCTCTCTCCCTCAGACCTCTCATGAGATGCTGGTCCAATGCCTGTCTCGGATTGCCACACACCCCTTCCATGGTATGATTCAGGTGGTCAGGCATCAGTGATCTGCGGGCTGTAGGTTTGAGGCCCTTGCGGGCTGTGTGTTTGAGTCCCCTGAGGGGACTTTCCTTTGGAAGCCTATTGTCTAGGAAGCTTTGCAAAACTTTCAGTTCTGCAGCCACACTAACTCCGTCTCTCCATTCTTCTGCCAGTCATCTCTGTCCGTTGCATGGCTCAGTTTGTGGGCAGGGAGGTCAAGTACAGGTAAGACTGGATTCATCAGCACAGCTGTTATTGCTCTGACAAAAAGAAATGTTCTCTCCTGTGAGCCCCTCTGACTATCCTCTTGCTTTCCCAGAGGCCTGCTCAGCTGCATTGTCAAGATCTTCCAGGAGGAGGGCGTGTCTGGCTTTTTTGTGTACGTGAGGAGGGCACAGTTTGCACTAACGGGAGGGACCGTCTCGTTTTGTGTACACAAACTTGAATGAACAGTCATGTTGCAGCAGTGGAAACAGTTACCTAAACAGTGTGAGGAACAGTTCTGGCCTGCAAACTCCTCCTCTGAAACCTGGGTCGCGTCTCGGCACGTTTCACCCTCAGGCCTTTTATGGGTCTGGTCCTGGCATGTTAAATCGAGCCAGAGTCTCAAGCAAAGTTCCTCAGATCAGTTCTCAGGGTCGCCAGACAGCCCACGTTTTTGCTTCCTCTCAGCAAGCACAATATATTCGGAGTGCTTGATGTGCGAGGAGCTGGGGGGGAACAAAAATGTCGGCTGTCTGGGGACCCTGAGGATTGGGTTGGAAAGCATTGGTGTTAAGGGTTACGAGGTATTAAACTGGTAAATGTACCTCGTCCCTGGCTGACCTGAACCTTGTGGTCTCTGTCCAGAGGTCTGGTGCCTCACATCCTGGGCGAGGTCATTTTCCTGTGGTGCTGCAACCTGTTGGCGCACTTCATCAACACCTACGCTGTGGATGACAACGTAAGACCCAGGGGCCTCTCTGCTGGGAGCTTCAGTCAGCGGGCAGGACCTCGGCACTCTCTCCCTTCGTCCTCTCACTCACCCGGCTTCTTTAGCTTCCCTTGAGAATCTCTGATGCTCTCTGGTCTCTGTCGCAAGTGTAATGTTTGCATAATGTCTTTGTTGGTTCCCTGAGCGCTTTTGGTTCCTCAATAGTATGTTTGTTACGTGAGAATCCTGCTGGCTTGCTGGGTAATGTTCTGGTCTCACACCTCTATGATTGTAGCTCCAGGCTGCATGGATGGACTGTACTGTGAAACGCTGATTTGATTCCTTTCCTATGCTCTCTTGTCCTTCTTCTGCTCCCCGCTGCAGTTCAGCCAAGCGCCCGCGGTCCGGAGCTATACCAAGTTTGTAATGGGGGTGAGTTTAGCTGTGATTTCATAGCTATTTTCCGTATTTGGAGAGTTTTCAATGTGATGAGTGTAGCTGTAATTTTATACTTGTTTTTCTGTATTTGGACACTTTGTGACTGGGTGAGTTTTCCTGTGATTTCACAACTGTTTCCTGTATGTGGGCAGCTTGTTCTGGGTGAGACTGGCTGCTTGTTTTCTGTATGAGATCAGGTACACATTTTCCTCCTAATTAGATCCATTCTGGTTCAGGTATTCTGGAAGATTGTGGAATTAACACACAACTCATTCTCATATCCGCTAATAATTTCTCTTTTTTGAATTTTGATATTGTTTTGAAGATTGCCGTCAGCGTACTGACGTACCCCTTCATGTTGGTGGCTGACCTGATGGCTGTCAACAACTGCGGGTGAGTTAACAGCCACCTATTACCTCTGGTGGCCAGCAGGGGGCCCTTAAGCCAAACTGCTTACCGGGGTGGTTTGATATTCCATTGCCTTGGAAGGGCTGACTTTGAGAAATATGCTTCAGGAGAATATCTTTGGCAAACAGCCAGTTATTTTATTTAGGCAAATAATTTTTTTTTATTGGTGTACTTCAGCTGGGTGCATTTATCCATAATTGTCACTGGGTAGATGCAGAACACAGTTGATGGCCAGTGGTTGTCACTCACTCAGGGTAAAATGTCACCCTCTAATGGTTGTGGGGAGGATGAGCAGCCATGCAGACACACAGGGCTGTGAGCTTGGCTCCCAGGTGACACTGTAACCGTCTGCTCCTCTGCAGCCTGGCAGCCGGCCTACCCCCTAACCTGCCCATATTCAGGTCTTGGATCCACTGCTGGAAACACCTGAGCGCTCAGGTGGGTTTGTGTCCATTCGTGCTTGTGCCTGTGTATTGTTCCTCTGAGAATTTCTACAAAAGCATTTCTCTCCACTAGGGGCAGCTATTCCGAGGCTCCAGTTTCTTCTTCCGCAGAGTGCCTATTGCAAAGGCCACGGTGGCCTTGGATTGACCCTAGCCGCCATGTTTAAGTGGACCGCCAGAACTGCCTAGTCCACGTCCCTCCACCCTACCCATGTCGGTCTGCTGGGGTGTGTTCCAGTTTCATGGCGGCACCGGGGGATACCTAGCCAATGAATGATCACATTTTCCTCGCTCTTCAATTTGATAGGAGCACCTCCTCAGCAGGACTGCATGTGTCCAACCTGTTGTGGCCCCTCCTATACACCCCCCCCCATGCCAGCTAGGCTTTCTTCCCATTGATAGCCCTTCAGGGTGTGGTGATTCGAGATCTTTATCACCAAGGAGATAACACTGTTTTTCTGTCTGTCGTTCCTCGGATTTTGGTTCTGTAATTTGTACTTAGCTTGTTCTAACATGAGCCATGAAGCAGAGCTGCTCCTGCTTCCTTGAAGCAAGGAAGGTCTTGCCCAGTGTTACTTTAAATTAGTAGAATGGTCCTTAGTCTCCGAAAAGTATCATCCTCAGTTATTCTATGTATCATAATGCTCAACCTCAATTTTTATTTATAAATATAGGAAGAACATACACTCCCAGAAAAAATGGTCCAATTTTGTACCTTTGCTTGTCACTGGGACTGTACCTTTGTAATTGTCCTGTTTACAGAAATAGCCTCTGAGGAACATCCCAAAGGTACAAAAAGCATTCCTGTACCATCGATGGTACAGACATGTTTCTCATCATCCATTTTTATACAACAAATGGTACAATTACCTACAGCTAAGGGTGCAACTGACAGACCCTTCAGGGTACAGCCCCAGTGACAAGCAAAGGTACAAAGTCTTGCCCTTCTGAGAGAATAGGGAGGAGATAACAATACATTTCATGTAGTGCAGGAATGGCAAAAGAAAACACAAAGCTCACACATCCTCCATCACTCTGTCTGCATTGGAGGTTTGAGGTTCTTCTGACTTTTGCTATTATAAGAAATTCAGAGGAAGCTCATGGTACATGTGGGGTCAGCTTGAGGTCCACGTCATCACTGTGGGGACTTAATCAGACACTATGGCCAGCAGAGTCTGCGCTGAGCTGGACTCAGTCATGCTTACTTGAGACTAAGTCTACGTTCACACTTCTATGTTTCCGTTTACATTATATGGGGACATTGGTCTCAGTTTTTGGCTTTTGTCCACACTACCCTGGAGTTTTCAGACACTAAAGACAGAGACTTCTGACAATGCTCACAAAGCCGTATACTTCTGAAAATTCCATTGAAAACACAGACCTTAGGAGCACCCTAATTGGTCTCGTCAAATGGCCCATCGATGATTTGGGTCCCGCTAGTTACACTCTTTGTCTGACTGGTCAGCTGCTGGTCACCCTACAGAGAGGTAAACAGTATTCTAATATGCTGGATATGGAGAAACTGCTTTCACTGGCACTTTTCCAGGTGCTGACATGTATGCAACTGAATAGCACGATATGCAGTGCAGAAACAAACAAGAAACAAATTTACTGGTTATTAAAGCATGCATGCTCAATATAGGCTAATAGCTACATCATATACGTTTTTGCTCATTTCAGTGTGGATGGAAATACTTCTATAAACAATTTGAAAACACCTGTGTGGAATACGTTGAAAACTTTAAACGAAAACGTAGCAGTGTGAACGTAACCTAAGACCAGAGGCTAAGGGTAACCATGGTGATACTTGTCAGAAGCTAAGAGTGACCTTAGCCCCACCCATTTTAGGATCAGCCTGGAGAATGGCCATGCCAGGTGTAGATGAGAGTAACACTACACTGAGCTGGCCAAAACCACGGCCAGAACCAGCTAATGCTACATTAAGCTGGTCACAGTCCATGGCCAGGTTTTCCTTAATGCTGCCGAAGACACAGCTTGCTCATCCTGACCCATTTTTCTGTGTGGGAGGCTGAAATGGTCTCGGGAGCAGGAAAGGTCAAAACACCTTGGGCTCCAGATGAGAGGTGGATAGTCCAGGTCCAGAAAGTAAAAATCCAGACCATGATTTTGTTTTCAACCAACCAGTTCAGTATAGAGAACAGTCACAGAGTACTCAACTGGTTGGTTAAAGCAATATCATGGTCTGGATTTTTAGTTTCTGGACCTGGACTATCCACCTCTGCACCAGATAGCACAAAACCCTCTCTCTGCGCTGGAACCTTGCTGAGTTAGCAGCGTTCATGCAGATATTGTGTACATAAATATACCCGGCAGGACTGTTTAGCCGTTCTGCCACTTCCTTTCCAAACCCGTCCCGGTTGCTCTTAGCGTACGGCGCTACTGAGGCTGGCACAGAGTCGTATTGTGGCAGCTACTCTGACCTCTTCAGTTCTCATTCCCATCATGACTTCCTGGCTTTTTCTCCAATGACCTACACTAAAGGTAACTTTGAGGAATTTTATTTGTATTTGTAAATGCCATAAGGATAATTGAATAATATTCCTGTATATAAAATGTGTCTCTGTGTGTGAGCTTATTTTGAATCCTGGAAATCAATGTGAATCAGTGAATTCAGAACAAACTAAAATGTTATCTTTGTTCCGGTAACTTCTGTCTTTAGGAATGTCCCTTTTGTGTACGTTGTCCATAAAACTAGCTGACTTAGCTTACTCCTATTGTGGTTGTTAGGTACTTCTGGCTACTTCCTCCTCTTACTTTCCCCTCCAAACTGATAATAAAACGTAATCCTTCCCAGAAGGGAATTATTGGCCAGGTCAAAGATGGCCAAACTCCTCCCAGCCTGGCCAGTACCCAGACTGTTGTATTGGACAAAAAGGAAGGGATGGACTGACCTTTTGTTGCAACCTATTGCATCTTCCTCTGCATACTGAAGGGTCCCTTATTCAACTCTTAGCAGTACAGGGGGCCCCCTATTGGGCCTGACATAGACACGCACCAGGTAGAGACAACAGACTGTGACCAAATAATATGTGGACAACCCTATTAATGACAGTAATTGTCTAGTTAAGCCCCACTGGTGACACACAACAAATACAGGCAGAGGAATAGGTGGTTGTGTAGAATAGATTAGTGACTTTGCACTTGGCACCCTTATAGGATGCCGTCCAACAAGTCAGTCTGGCGCTTTTCTGGCTTGCTGGAAATACCCTGGTCAGCTGCAAGTGAAGCAATTGTGAAATGAAAACATCTGGGAGCAAGTTCAGTTGTGAAGTGGTAGAAAGACAAACTCACAGAAAGGGGCCTGCTCGGCGAACTTCAATACCTAACCTGAAAGCCTGCAAATCCCACTAACAATGTTCCAACATCTACTGGAAAGCCTTCCCAGAAGAGTTGATATTATTGCATCAATGGGGTGACCAACTTCATATCACTACCCATGGTTTCAAAATGAGATGTTGGACGAGCTAAAGTGTGTGTACAGCAACATGCATGTTTATGTGTAGCACAATTTCTTCTAATTTGTCTGCAGGTGAGATATTTGATGCAAGTTAAGCTTAAATTTCTTTAAGATGTTTTATCTTGAGGAACAGGAGCATGTGACTCATTGGGCTAAGCCCCTGTGACTGTAATCAGTTGGTCGCTGGTTCAAACCCAGCCTCAGCATGTCTGTGGCTCCTTGAGCAAGGCCCTTAATCCCCAGCTCCACGGGTGCTGCTATAGGTGGCTGCCCTTCATGGACAGCATACTCTACAAGAAAGAGCAAGTTGAGGGAGGCATAAACACAATGCGCTCACACGTCTGGGGTAATACTTTTAGGTTTTTAATCAATTTTTTTTGTGGTTTAAAGTGCAACTAAGGTTGAAGTGAGTTCTAGTAAAGAGAAGATCAGGAAAAATCACTGTAAAAGAAGGCAGTTTACTGCAGGGTATCAGGAAGTATTCTAAAGGAGCAGGGTCTGGAAGAGTAACTCCATACAGCACAGCTAACCCGATGCTCGTATTTGTGAACAGATCCTGGAGACAGAGGGCTGTACAATGTTTGGTTCCACTGATCTTCCCATCTTATTGCTGTGTTGGTCTTAAATATATGCAACAAATCTTGTCCCCCCCTCTCAAAAAAGACAGAAACACATTCATTAAGCATTGATTATATTGCTTGTTCTAACAGGTGGTTGTGTTGCAGTTCAGAAATCTCAGGCTGCATTTGCATCCCTGTTTCTTGTATAATATGTGGTATTTTGGCCAGTTTCTCATTCCTGCAGACATTGTCTCATTTACGTGTATGAGTGTTGTTATCATCAGGGTTTGGGGAAAAGACAATAAAGATATTTTGCCAGAAATGTTTTCTGTTTTCTCTATCCTGACACCTTAGAAAACTCTTCTTTCTGCTGTCTTATGGATGCTAGACCAAACCACAGACTAACTAGTCAATAACCTATGATGAAAATACTCCCTTTCAGTAAGTATTGGAAGGGTGGCAGTCTTCCCTCACACCTCCTAGGGATCTCACCTCCGCTCCGTGTGTGTGGAATTTGCATGCTCTCCTACTGTTGTGTGCATTTCTTTTTGATACTCTGATTTTCACCTGAAATCTGAAGCTATGCTATTAAAACACACCTATAATTTGCATATAGAGTGGAAGTGTGTGCCCAGTGGTTTCCTGGCATCCCATCCAGGTTGGGATCAGCAATAAAGGGCACACCCCAAACCACAGATGGAAGCAAGGATGATTCTGCTGGGGTACATGCTGGTAGGTGTCAATCAAGGATAATAACCAATCAGCGGTCAGGGGCGGTGATTTGGAAAATTGACAAAAACCTGCTAAACTAAAGAAACACCAGCAACGCAATAAAAAATATTTAAGATAAATTTTGAGTTGCTCTCAGTTTCTCCTTGATGGATTCTAGATAATATACCCCATGAAGTGAATAAAACTACATAACAGTTACAGCTTTTAGTCTGCAAGAAAGTCAACAGAAATAGATGACAAAAGATATTAGTCAGCATGAGATAACTATGAGCTTAAAGGAACAAAAAACCACAGTACATTTGCATTTATTGTGGAACTACATGTCTTTGCTCGCTAGGTGTGCAATAAGACAAGCACTCAACTGAGTCGAGCCAATCAGTGCCCTTAGCTTGAGGGCTGAGGGTCAAACGTCACACCTGTGCTGTTTGGCTAGTAGCTACAGGCTGGGAGAAGAAGGTTGGCAGTTTAGTTGGAACTGCAGATCATGGGGAGTAGGACAAGAAACACATTACGCAGAACCTGCAGTGGAGGAATCCATTGCAACTGCATGCATGCAATCACACTGTGATAGACAGAGAGCCTTTTTTGCTATAAGATTTATCTTCCTGTATGAGAGAGATTGTGAGAGAATGTTTGTGCCTGAAGCAAACATCATGCATGTGTTGTGTCATTGCAATTATTCTCTGATGGTGCTGAGATATACCACATTGTTCATACAGGTTTTTACTCTAGCCTTCACTATTATTGAAAACTGAATGGGAATGATGTAACATAAAAATGAACGCTCATAACCCCTGAATGACCGAAAAGGATGTCAGCAATATGACTGATATATAGCTGCAAACAAAACCAGCCAGGAATGCATTAGCAGACTACTGCCATTAAAACAGCTAGCACATGTTTGCCACCTCTGAAATGTGAATTTCATAAATAAATTATATTTTTTAATTAAAAATGCCAACAATATTTTAGATGGCTAGTATATGTGTGTATTTAGGTTTCAATATTGCGACCTCAAAAATGATCACATATACAATGGTCATTTTAAACAAATGTGTTTATAACACATTAGCAGGTTTTCTGACCAATGACTACATTTACAATTAACTATCGGAAAAAATTAATACAGTCTAATGAGCTCATCTTCTACGTTATAGTTAACTTGAAGAACCAGATCAGTACTGATCGCACCACCAACAAGTAAAGAGAACGATAACTGTCTGTGCAAGGAATTGATAACTAGGCGCTTTTAATGGCATATAAATTGTGCACCATGCTGTACCTTTACAATAAAATTCTTTGTGCGTTTGTTTTCAGACTGAAGAGAAAGACAACTGAGCCAAGTTCTGCATAAGCGGTTCTTTGTTAAATGTTTCTAGAAGTCTTAGCATCTGACCAGCGTGTAATCCTACGTTTACGAGTTGTGCTTTGCGGTTATTTACTTCGCCGGTCATAAAAAAAAAACATCTGTGATTTAATACACAAGGGCAAGAGGCAACTGGTAAACTGGTAAACATCTGCACCAGGAGATGCGTATCTCGGATCTAGAGATCTTCCAGCTATTTAAAAAGTGCAAGGTGGGACACTGAAGGGTTTAAAATGACTAACAATCTAAGATGTGTAAATTATTACACCATGACTGAGCACCTTTAACATCTAATTCTTAAATACCAGAAAAATCAATTAAGTTATTCTATGGACAAGTCTCTGAACGCCAGACTACATATCCCAAGATGCACCGTGCCTGCGTCAGCGTGTTGCTGGAGCATCAGTGCTTTACAAATAACTGTCCTAAAATAGGAAATGATGTATTCAGACTAAACCAAGTCGAAAAGAGACAATTGATATTTTTTTTTTTTATAGAAAAATCCGTTCGTATCCATACTGTGTGATGCATATTATTCCCTCCTTGGTAGCTGGCAAGGAGGTGTTCGTTATTTATGACAGTCTTTTCAGAATGTGCATTCCATCCGTAATGTACGCTGTTAGAAAGCGGTTTGTCGCCCGTTCTCCGTCACTGTACTGGTATCATGTAACCTCTATCTGGAGCGGACCTTGGCGGACCGGTTCTACAAGCATGTCCCCCTAAGCCGCCTCTGTTGGATCCCTGAAGTTCCCGAGCCGCAATACTTCTCCCCTCCTCCCCAAGTAGCTGCAAGTCGCTTCAAGGGGGATGGGAGCGAGACGTCCTTGGAATGCGTTAGAGGTTTTTTTGCATGCAGTCTCAGCTCTTGGCTCTTAATACGTTTAATTTGTTTTCTGTCATGCCACTGATGACGACTAAGTGGTGATTTCGCAGTGTCGTTCCCCGAGTCGTCGCGAGAGACGGAAGCGGCTGTGGGGCTTTTTCCTCTTTTTTCCCCCTCCCCTGGTAGTGTATGGGGTTGGGGCTGCAGTGCGCGGTTGCGCTGCGAGTCTCGGGGCTGCTATCTCGGCCGAGACCGCTCCCCTTTTGAGCCACTGGCCCAGACGCAATTGCCTGTTTGGTTGGCGCCCGTGCATCTCCCGCTGATCCTGTCTTCCAAGCTCGGCTCGGCTGCTCTGTACCGGCTACGGAGTGACGCGGGCGATCAGCCCTGTGGCCTGTTTCCCAAGGAGAAGGTAAGAAAAACCGGATGCCACAGGGACATCACCTGCGCAATGAACATTCATTTTATTTACACTTGCGGCCGCAGTTGAATGTTGAATGGCTTCGTGTTTGCTTTCCCTGCAACACCAAACTGTTGTTTTTGGTATTGTTATTATTAACTGCAGCTTGGGCATCTAGGCTAGGTGTTAACTTCACTTTTTGAACCGCAGTTTTTAATTATCTTTTATCGGCAGCGTATGTGTTGCTACTTTTCTGCAGCTCATCGATGAAGGCAGTCAAACTGTTGCTATTCGAAGATGGTAGATGTATCGGTTGAACGGGTTTAGTGTGTGTTTTCACGGTATATTTACAGGTTGTCTGAATTCAGAAATGAAAGTGCAGAAGAGCATTTTGAGAATCGTCACATCCTCCTTTTACACTTTTGCCTTGGTGTGACATGGAGGGCCCAGTCGTCAGTATACATGTTTATTGATTTTTATGTGTTTTGCTGTGTTCGTACCGAAAGGCATATTGATGTGCTTGCAGGGCATGGAATTTGAAGTGGCTTTTTTGAAACATCCCTTGGAAATATTCCTGTTTTGTTGCAAACCAATATAAAAGTGATAGCTGATTAAGCTGAAATCCTTCCTTTTGGAGAAAAATGCCTTCTCATGCTGCTCCAGGTTCAGTTTAGCCAATTTAATTTTGCTCTGACCTACAGCCCAGGCCTGAATGTGTCTTATTGGAGGTTAAAACTATGTGCCAGTATTGAGAGCTGGTTACCATGGTGACATGCAACCCCCCCCCCCCCCCAGTAGTGTCAGAACCACCCCCTTCCATAACACCTCCTGCCAATCCTCCAACCCTGCTCCATTCCATTTACCTTTACTGTCCGTCAGACCACTTTGTTGATGGACTCTTTCATTGAAAACATTGTACAGGTGAGAAAACACTACTTTCATTTTGAGGAAATATCTTGTGCCCCTGGTGTAGTTGGGATTAAGGGCGTAGCTCTTATTGCGTTGGCCATGGGAACCAACCCCACAACGCTCTAGACGTGGGCACAAATCGCTATTCCTCAGAGCCATATTTTTAATCCCGGTTCTGCAGGACTGGGCACGGCCTCGCGGTGGATTCGCAGTGCCCCGCCGGAGGGTAGGCTCCCGATGAACAGCCACCGTGGCCCCAGTGCCCGGGCAGGCTGGGCTGGGGGATGGGGCCCGGGCACCAGGGGTGGTTCCTGGCTCCTGGGCAAGCTAACCCGGCTGCCGGCCCCGCCCCTGTCCCGTGCCCAGCTGAAGAGACTGGAGGAGCACCGGTACAGCAGTGCAGGGCACTCCCTACTGGAACCCCTCATGCAGCACTACTGGGAGTGGCTGGTGGGCCGGGTCCCTGCATGGGTCGCCCCCAACCTCATCACCATCGTGGGCCTGCTGACCAACATCGCCACCACCCTGGTCCTGGTCTGCTACTGTCCCACTGCCACTGAGCAGGTAGGGAGCCCAACTGCAGGACGGCTAGCTTTTCCTCAGGCTATGGATACAGTTCTGAGAGGTACATGACATTTTGAGATACCTGTTTCATTAAGGAAGTGACAGGCAGTGTAACAAAAAATTATGCACTTGATGATACTAGTTATGTGTTTTGTTTTTTAGAGATCTATATTTTGTTAAACTGTGGTCCTTGTGTTTTTTCCCCTCATCAGGCACCTCAGTGGACATACTTATTATGTGCAGGGGGCCTTTTCATCTACCAATCGCTGGACGCCATTGATGGGAAGCAGGCCCGGCGTACTGGCAGCAGCTCTCCACTGGGGGAGCTCTTTGACCACGGCTGTGACTCCCTGTCCACAGGTAGCCTCAGCGCTTCTCCACCAATCGCAATGGCAGACGTGTTTTAATTGGTCCACACACTCAGAGCTCCATCAGCTTGACTGAGGGAATACAACAAAATAAATTAGTGCATGTTTTGCTTGTGTCCCAGTAATTAACTAAGATATTAAAGCAGGTAACATCATCTCATTCTTGTGGGGTATTTCAAAGCGAGTTTCCAGCCACTGTGAGAAATCTGTAATTTGTTTACTAGATTTTCTAGCTACATCACATATGTGTTACTGGAACCGGGTTTTGAAATCATACCAAGTACAGTAAGTAGTGCGTGCATTGAGAGCAGTTGTCTTTTGATGGGCAAAAAGTTCTGACAGCAGAATGTATCTATTGTGCATTGGCAAAATGAGCTTGTACAGTTTAAAAAAAAAATCAAGAATTTGGATGTTTGTACAGACAGAGTTAACTGAAATTCAAAAGCTCATCACATACGCATTATAGCTGAGATCCATGTGGTTAGTGTAAAGATTGAGGAAGGAAGGTAATGTTTGATTAGGGCAATTGGCACTGAACTGTAGGTGGTCATATAACTGTACATTATAATTGCAAAAGTTTTTATATGTAATGTATTATTTATGCACTCCTTAAAGCAGTCAGTGGATAGCCAGTATGTTCAGTGGAAGGGAAGGGATGTGTATCTTGTTTGCCCAATAATCACAATAATCATTCTGTAAATAATGTGTCTAGCATTGCTTCAGTGAATCATTATGGTCTGCCTGTGTTTTCTTCCAGGAGAGTAAATATTAGCACTTGTATTCCAGTTTGTCTGTTCCGATTAGAGTCTGTGGAGTGTGAATAAAATCCTTTCCAGCCCTTTAAGGGTCAGACTGGATGCCACTAGACTGTGTGCCTCTGATGATTGCCTGTGCATTTCTCTCCTGTAGTGTTTGTGGTCCTTGGCACCTGTCTCGCCCTCCAGCTGGGCACCCACCCTGACTGGATGTTCTTCTGTTGCTTTGCTGGCATGTTCCTCTTCTACTGTGCCCACTGGCAGACCTATGTCTCTGGGGTCCTGCGCTTTGGCCTGTGAGTAACCTGCGGGGATGGTTGCGATGAGGTCAGGTGATGTTCAACGTGTATTTCAAATGGCCAGACAAACTGAGGAGTACTACGTATCCCAGAATCCCTGAGCGTGTTTCTTCTCCAGAATGCCCAGGTGACAGGACAGCAGTGGGAGGTGCTTATTGGTGTCCCTGCTCTGTCCCCCTCACAGAATTGACGTGACTGAGGTGCAGGTCCTCATCATTGTCATGCACCTTCTGGCCGCGATTGGTGGACACGCTTTCTGGCAAGCTCCGGTGATTACATCTTTGCCTTTTTTTACTCGCTCATTGGTGATGTCGACTATCCAAAATTTAACTGAGCACTCGCTCGATCTCTGTGCATGGACTGTAAAGTCATTATTTGTTAAATGTTGATTTTGATCTGTATGTAGCTCAGTTTGAATGGGCAAAATCCATATACATTAACCCAGTCATACCTTTTCCCCTGTGATCAGTAAAAGTTATCTATATCTTAGTTTAAACTTGATTTCAAAAGGTTCTCTCCTGGTGATTTATATAACTTCATTATACATTCTTCAAATTATAGTGTTGTTCATGGAGCAGTGAAATGATCACCATGTTAAACATCTGTATAATTAATTTATTTCCCTTATTAAGAGCTGTATATTTCGATGTACCATAACTGCAAGTGATCCAGCATAAAATGTTTAGCAGTTCCTTAGAATCAATCACAGCGATTTCATTATTGCAATTCATTATTGCAAGGTTTGTTTTATTGAAAGCCCCACTGCAGTTGGACCCATGTTCCCTCTTTCGGTACAGATTCCCGTGGTAAACATCCCAATGAAGATCGTGCCCGCCCTCTGCACCTTGGTGGGGTCCATCCTCACCTGCGCAAGCTACTTTCGCGTCATCTTCACCGGCGGCGTTGGGAAAAATGGTTCCACTATTGCAGTGAGTACAGCTATAAAGAAGCGAGAGCCTTGCCCGTTTGGGTGTACTCACACTGGGCGATCTGTACCGTACCTGAGCACATTTGGGTGTACTCACACTGGGCGATCTGTACCGTGCCTGAGCACATTTGGGTGTACTCACACTGGGCGATCTGTACCGTGCTTGAGCACGTTTCGGTGTACTGACACTAGGTGATCTGTACTGTGCCTGAGCACATTTCGGTGTACTGACACTAGGTGATCTGTACCGTGCCTGAGCACGTTTGACCCCCCCAAGTGTAGTTCGTTTGACTTGTGTGTTCGCTCTGTACTGTGCCCTGGCTTCAAGCGGGCCTGGGCATGGTTTAGTTGGACTCGGTTACGGTATCTATCACTAACTGTGCCCGAGCACGGAACTCGGACATGACATCAGTGTTTAGGGGGATTTCTCACCAAACACTACTCCCACCTCGCAAACCTTCGTTTTTACAAAGATCAAAAATTGCTGTGCTACTAGTTGTTAAAAGCATAAAATACTTCCAGATCGTTACTCTATTTGACTTCGTACTGCAAGGGTATGTGCATGACATCACAGCTGGTGGAAGTCACTGCGCTCACAGTCACTGTGGGGCAGACGCATCTCAAACGGCTAGAGCTGTCATGCCATTGATTGTACAAATTCATTTAACAAAAAACAGGAGTCTCTTTCTACAGACTAACGAAAACTAAATAAGTAAGTATCGGACGTGGATAGGTCAAATATGGCTGATGCTCAATCCATCTAATAGGTCTGAATTGGTGCCGATACTGATCCGGTATCGCATTGGTGCATCTCTAGTTGGTACACCTAAAAAGTCTGATCACGACTTGAAGGAATCACAAAATGTGGTGGCAAAGTTTGGTTTGGATTATGATTGAATGATGAGTAGGAGGCTTAGATTGCTGAGCTAGGGACAGGAATTGTGTACTAAATACTGTTGTTGATTCTTGAGCGTGTTGTTTTTCCCTTTCTATTTGACTGTTTTTTTTACTACAGGGCACGAGTGTCCTTTCCCCCATCCTTCACATTGGCTCCGTCATCATGCTGGCTGTGATGATCCATAAGAAATCGTCGGTCCGACTGTTTGAGAAGCACCCCTGTCTGTACGTGCTGGCGTTTGGCTTTGCATCTGCCAAGATCACCAACAAGCTGGTGGTGAGTTTGCTGGCTTCCATGCTTCAAGGACTTTCTTTGTTCTCTGTGTTCCATGATCAATAGCCGCTTACTTGCAGCTGAAGACCATATATATTTCCCATCTCTTTCCACAATATGTCATCACCTGAGCTCCAATTGCTGATCTCTTTCCTCCTGGAATGGTTAAGAAGAGTTATTTTACTTGTTGAGCATGTAGAGCTATGTGGTCAGGGCATGGGCCAGCAGGGCAACTGCACTGAGATACGAGTTTGCAAACCAACTAGTGTCCTATCTGCAGGTGGCCCACATGACCAAGAGCGAGATGTACCTCCATGACGTGGCTCTGCTGGGTCCGGGCCTGCTGTTCCTGGATCAGTACTTCAGCAGTTTCATTGACGAATATTTGGTCCTTTGGGTTGCTCTGGTGAGCCAGCTTCCATTTCTGTGAACACCTTTCAGTCAGTCTTGGATAATTAAGGGTGAAACCTAGTCGCTAAAACTTGATTGTATATTTCATTCAATTCATAATTATACGTTTTCTTTCAGTTACTCTGTTTAACTTCCTTAAACCAATATGCCAATGCACTGTCCTTAGATGCAAACGTGCATCTAATGTATCCTTTCACATGACACAAAGAATGTGTTTAATATAGGTCAATCTGAGTACCGCGCCGGTGATCTGTTGAAATCAGCCAGATATTTTCTGAATTGAATAGCTGGAAATTCAAGCATCTTAGCTGCATTATGACTGTAAAGAGTAATTTTGATATTGTCATGCTTTAGATTACAAATGGTTACAGTGACAGTCATGCATGATGACCTAATTACAGTGATTCTGATATCATGATGTGCAGGCCGTTAATGTGAATAACATTTTCCTCTTTTGCAGGTCCTCTCGGGCTTCGATCTGGCACGCTACTGCGTCAGTGTCTGCAATCAGATCGCATCCCACCTGAACATTTCTGTGTTCAGGATTAGGCCCCGGACCCTTCAGTGCTCACAGCTGATCACTGCTTCCCGTTCGTGATTGTAACCTCACCCTGCCCCCCATCAGGAGCAAACTCTATTTCCAGGGAGAAGAAAGCCAGTACAGAGGTATTACTGGAGAAAGTCCCTACTTCCACGGCAAAAGTCAGCAGATGAATAACTTGTTGCTTCAGCTCGTCTGACCAGTTGTATTTTTTTTTTTTTATGTAGCCATCCAGTCAAGCACCAGGGCAAAAGCCATTCCAAATTTTAGTTTTTCATGTCTTATGCACTGGTCTTGCGTGACACACATTAAACACATCTCCAAACACCTAATTACAGTAGGCGGTTTGAACAAGGTCTTAAAAACACAAGTCATGACTTTCAAATATGATTTTAACAGAGTCAGATTGTTTCTCATTTATTTGGGTACTAAAATACAGTTAATTTTAGATTTCTGTCTGTTTTGGTGTCTTTCCATCAGGGTTACTGGATTTTATGGAAATAACCCCCCCCCCATACACACACACAAAGAACTGACACACCAGCAACAGTTCAATATGGGTAGTTTAGTTTGTCCGTTTGTACAAGAATATGCTTTGGGTGTCTTATCTGGGTAGAAAACCTTCTGGACCAAAACCATAGTAAACCTTTTCGCCAAGACAAACTCAAGGACCTGTACAAGAAAGGCATGTAAAATGGTACTCAGTTTCAATTAGTGTCAATACCAATGTTGCTAGATGTGTTTTAGTTCAAACAACCAGCTTCAGGATACTTGAGAACCAATTTGAATCTGTTTTATGTGAAGCTTCCTTATGGAAGGTGATTCACTGTTGATTTGCGTGAGCAGGTTTTTCGATTATAGCCTATTGATGATCAGTATTAACAGCTCGAGTCCCACTTAAGTTTTCAGTGTTTTAACACTACCCAAATACGTTTTGTCCTGTGTTTCTGATGTTGACAAGACATCTAATCCAGTTTAAATTTGAAGGCTCGTCTTAAATGCCTTTTCATGAAAAATGAACTGGTGTTTGTTGAATCTAAAGTAAAGTGTTGCTGTGTTAATGCTAAATTACCTTTCTCGAGTCAGCTGTTACTGTCCAGTAGTTTTTCTACAAGAAAACTGCCTTAACGTTGATACTGAATTTGAAATCTTGTTTAATACCACAGTTGTACTACCTTTTGCATGTGTTTACAGAAATGTCACTCACAGAACGGCTGAATGCCGCGTTTTGGCACAAACTAGTTTATTGTACAATACATACTCCCGTTTACCTTGGCTTTGGTTTCCACAGTTGTTGATTTATTATTTCCGAGTAATAAGAACAACTAATTGTCATTCAGGGTGTAATTTTTTCTGTCTCGCTCATCCTTAAATTCACAGCCGGAAACGTGCTTTGACATTACAAGAATGATGAATACTCGTTATTTTGCACAAACCTTATGCTTCAACTCCATATACCATTTTTGGTCTTTGGAAAGCTGTTAAAATATTTCGTTAACGTACAATGCAATGAGAACATGTTTCCAGTGACATAACGTATGAATGTTCTACCATTTCGCATTTGTGTGCATAATAATATACTGAGGAAATATATTAAACGTACTTAACGTGCGGCAAAAAAATAACAGCTGGTTTTGGTTCCGCTGCAGACGTAAAACGTCATTTGGGAAAAAAAATGCATATTTTTTCTTGCTTTTATCTTCTAAAACTGTTTCTGTGTACGGTTTTGAAAACATTGTTTTTCAATTTTAGTGGAAACTTTCTATTTAGAAACATTTAATTATTAAAGTTGTACGTAAAACTACGTATTGACATGCTTCTGTGCTTTAACATACTTTTAATGTAAATCATAGTGTTGATATTCAACCGAGCTTTAGTAAGTAAAAAAATGCCTTTTTTTTAATCATAAGACATTTTCACGTTCCCCCTTACTTGTAATGCACATTGCACAGGGTAAATTTGTTTCCCTTTAGTAACACCAATATATTTGACATTAAATCATAAATAAAATAAAACACACCAAACATTTTGAAATAAACAACCTTTTATCAGAAACCATATATGCGCTTAAACCTCTCGGCGGTTACATTATTTTTTTAACAGCTTTATAAAAATCGGTCCTTGTACTGTAGTCACGGTTATATATGGCGATTTCCAGTTGTGACAACGGTCCTTTTCAAACCGCACACAAGAAAATGTAAGACTTAAAATCTTACCATATCTGGAATAATGGTTAATCAAGGGAGATCTGGGCCTGTACTACGAAGCGGGGTTACTCCGTGGCTTATCGGGGTAACTTGTCGGATTTAAGGCAGTCTGGGAAAAATGCAAGTGAGCGAATATGAAGTCCAATTAAACTATGGTACCTTAAATTCCGTTTCGAAGTACAGGCCACCGATCTGCACGTCCCCGTAAATAAACGTATGGGCGACTTAACCAGCGCTACTGAAATTTTCCTTATCACAAGTTTACATTTTTAAAATGTAAGTGGCTTACGGCTATGTTTCGTTAACTTATACATTTGAAAAAAAGAGGGTATATGCCGAATATGACCCATCATCGCTGGTATTCTGACAAATAGAGCCACCTATCGAAACGTGCTATCGAGCCTTTTTGCGCATGTGCAGTTCCACCGTTTTCAGGTTAGGGTTAGGGATTAGGCTCAGAGTAAAGGTTTTAGTGTTTTTTTGGGGTTAGGGTTATCAATTAACAAAACGGTAGCCTAACTCGACAAATTAGCTCAACTCGACAGCACACCGGCTGTAGGACCCGTTGCTCTGCTGCGAATTCTGTCTCTAATGCACGTATGGAAATGAGCGCGGCGCAGAGCATGTCGGGTAAAGTTTGAGGAAGCGACGAACCGAGCCGGGTTCTCTCGTAGTTTATGCCAGTTTGCCCGAGCGCAAAGCGACGACCGGGACGGCAAAAGGCAGCCGGGTCGCTTGGAGCTGTGCCCTCACCCTCCATCGTGAAGTCATGGTAGCCTGAAACGACCTACGCCACGCAAAGGTGAAATGTGTTTTTATTTTGTATTAATATTTAATCTCCATTCGTACATAGCCGTAGCACGTCCACATCGTTTTACCCATTGCCAATTTTTTGCGTTTCGTGTCCATCGACATTTTGTAAAAGTTATGAAGCAGGTGGTTTCTTTTCTGAGTCTTCTGTAAGTGTTTTGTCACGACGCGGTGCTTCTCACTTACCTACCCTGACAAGCTGACAGCGATTTACCTGCACAAAAGTACTTTCGCCATAGTGCCTTCTGAAGGTGTTTTGTTTCGTTTGCAGATTTATATCTGGTTCAATATTAAAATAACTGTTAATGAATCACATATGACTTGTAATTAAACTGCTAATAAAAACGCCTATAACTGATTAACGCGGAGACTAAGTGTGACGTAGTATGTGTCACTCAGCGTCAGTACAAACTTATTTATTGATTAGTTCTGTTATTTACTGCTTGGCCATATTCTGTCTGATTTAATTGTATTTTTTGCGCAGTTGTCACTTTTTGTGAATATTATTTAAATGAATAGCAAAAGTGTTATCTCGGACAGGGATATCCTTTCTCAGTTATTTTATTTCCTTCCATTAAAAGATAAAAATCCTGCACATTGCTCCAAAAATAAATCCCGTATGTTTCCCCCCGTGTCTCTCACTGTCTTCTAGTTGTGCTAACACTTCTGGCTCGCGGTAATGTCGGAGGTCTGCCTTTGAAAGTAATCTGTGAACACACTTATTCTTGTGTGTAGCCTGATGTGTTGTCACATAGGAGATCTTGGAGAATAGCATAAGGGTGTAATATGGAAATCGCTAATACGAAAAATATCTGACTTGCATAACGGAACCTCAGTGGAGAGATAGAAAACAAATGCTTTCTTTCCCCTTTTTGGTGATCACGGGACAAGTTTTACTCAGATGCTCATTGAATAAGTAGGAACTGAAAATGAAAGTAACTTTGAAAATGCTCATTTAGGAAATATTGCTGAAAAAAAATCACTAAACCAACTTCTCAGCTGTCAGGTCACATTTCAGTAAACCTGTTTTTTTTTTTTTTTTTTTTTTTTTTTTTTTTTTCTTAAACATGGAACGTACAGGAACGTACAGGAACATTTCCACCGAATCTTTGAAACAAGTTAGTTTTGTCTGAGACTGCCACTGACAAAGGCCACTGCTCCTCTCCTCCGCCCTTCTTAGAGAGAGTGCCCCCTCACAGATGAGTATGTGGTGGTTCCAGCAAGGCATGTGTGCCTTGCCCACAGTTCTGGTGCTGTGGACGTCGGCAACATTCATCTTTGCCTACATCACAGCTGTGGTGCTTAATCACGTGGACCCACTGGTACCATACATCAGGTATGTGGTGCTATTTCCAAGTCACTGATTAACTTTTACCTGCAAATAGCAAGCAGTGTTACTTTCCACCGAGGGGTTCATTTCAGCTAAAATATATTGTGGGTTCCTGCATTAGAGTAAAATGTATTGTTTAAGTGAAATGTGTAAAAATTATGCAAGATCTTCACTGTCAGAAGAAAGAGTACCAATTTGTACTCAAATTGGGGGGCTGTACCCCCAAGGGTCTCCCAGTTCGTCCCTGTAGGTAATTGTACCTCTTATGGTACAGAAATGAACTCTGAATTTTTTTATACCCTCAGGGGTACATTATTGTTGTTTGTATCTTGGGAATCTTCCTCAAGTTCATTTCTGTACCATAAATTAGAATGGGACATTTACCTACAGCGAGTATACAATTTTCAGACCCTTGAGGTACAGATTGGTACTCATTTTTTCTGACAGTATATGTTCTGAAGGAATTGATACGTTTGCCAAGGTAGGGGTAGGCGCAGGGTTGTAAATGGGACAGTAATGTGTTCTTTGACGAGTCGCCGTCCTTCCTTGTTCTCAGTGACACGGGGACAGTGGCTCCTGAGCGCTGCGTGTTCGGAATAATGCTGGACATCTCCTCCTTCCTCGGTATGTCAGCCTGTCCTCTCGTGCTGACCTGTGATAGCATATGGCTAGGGTTGCTGGGGACCTCAGCCCTTCCCCATGTCTCATTACCCTCAGGAAGGCCAATGTTCTGGCATATAAGCTTACCTGGTGCTACAGTTGTGAATTTAATGAATAATATACTAAAAGTGAAAAACTTAATGGAACTGGAATACCCATCGTAAAGTTGAAATTTCGTAACATGTACCATCGTGACCCAGGGAGTGTCTGTAGTATTTTCCTATAATAACAACAGTGGTTAAATGCTTGCATATTAATGAATTAATCCAAACATTACTGTTTCACTGTATGACAATGTTTGTGACGACAAGAATAATGTAACTGGAAAGCACTTCTGACCGATGTACCATAAGGATCTACAAAGGTCATTCCTGTAGCCAGTCCAGTGCCAGTCATGCCCCACTTGCTGCCTTTCCCCTTTTCCAATGCCCCTGCAGGCATCGCCACCATTTATGTCCGGTACAAGCAGGTGCAGGCCCTGGTGGACCACGAGGAGCCCACACTGCATTATCTCAACCGGGGCGGCCTGATTCTGGGCTGGCTCAGCTCTTTTGGGATGTGCGTCGTCGCTAACTTTCAGGCACGTTCCACCCATCTTTCCATTTAAATACACATGCCTCTCCTCTTGTGACATCACTGGTTAAGCCCCGCCCCATTTCATGTAAATATGGGGCACTATCGCTGCATGTCAACATTGCTTTTATGATTTAACTGGCTTGCTTATTTTGTTCATTAGTATAATTCGTCGAATGTGTCTACTCTCCACACTGCTTCCCAGCAACAATGCTCTCCTCTCCCTGTCGATTACAGAAAACCACTATATTTTCCATGCACTTGGTGGGGGCAGTGTTGACCTTCGGCATTGGGGCGCTATACATCCTGGTGCAGACGGTGCTGTCGTACCGTATGCAGCCACGGCTGCACGGGAAGGGCATCTTCTGGGTGCGGCTGGTACTGGGGATCTGGACGTTCGCTAGCATCATCAGCAGTATCTGCAGCAATGCGCCATGTGATGAGTCAAACTGGTTTGGGGGGGGGGTATGGAGGCGAGACAGACAGGTTCAGTGTTGCTGTGGTCCTTGACCTCTGACCTTTGCCAGTGTTCGTATCATCGCTCATCATGTACAGCAGTTTGCCTGGAGTGGATGTCGAGAAGAAGCTACACTGGATTCCAGGGGAAACGGTGAGTGTATGTGTGTGCTTGCTAGTGAGTACAGCTCATTGTTTTCTCTATAAATAATTTATACTGTATTTACTTTTGCTAAGGTATGGAATTTCTCTCTGGTACAGCTGCAGGCCACACTAGTCTCTGTCGGGTGTATAATGTCTCTTGTACTGCACCCTCATCTACTTTTTAATCTAGTGCCAGAACCTTTGTGACGACGTGTATGAGTGTATGCCTGTTCCTGCGGCAATAGCAGCCCCCCTCTCTCTCCCACTGACAGGGCTATACTCCTCACATCGTCAGCACCATCTCCGAGTGGTCCTTGGCATTCTCCTTTATCAGCTTCTTCCTCACCTACATCCGAGACTTTCAGGTAAGAGGGCCAAGGGCAAGGCCAGAGTGATCGTTTGCCAGTGGCAGGCGATATCTGGGCCCCTGTTGTTAATCCTGGGGAAACAATGCATGAATTAAGCACTTAAAATAATCCTCTTTCAGGCTGTGGTGAGCCATTGGCTTGGTAGCTTCATCACATGATTGTGCTGTCAGACAGATCTCACATAATAGAAGTTTTGTAGTGGGATTGTGGGTGAAAAAAATTAGAAAATCGTTCTCAAGTCCAGCTGTGTAAATGAGATGTACAGCTCAAAGTTTCTTGTTTATCAGCTATTTAAGAATAATTAGATTGTGCTCTTGTGTCAGGTGCATGGCAGAATAATATGAATTTCCAGACTCTCATGTCTGCCTTGTGGAAGCAGAGTTAACTGGTGAGACAATAGGTCATGGTCATCAGTTAAAAGGGTAAGATTACAACAAAGATCAAACTTTATTTGTAGAAAATTACACTGCGGGCGGAAGCAACCCTGCTTAGCCTCCACCTGCATGACACCCCACACTACGACGACCTGAGCTATGGGGAACGATCGCCACTGCTTGCCGGCAGCATGTGAGAACATCACTCCCTAGTGGTGTGGGGGTCCTGCACTGGGGGCCCATTTTAATCCTATGGGGATCATCAGAAGAGGCTGTAAAATCCTCCTGGACTTCATGACAGTGTTACATGTGGCCTGACAAAAGTCCTGATTTCCTGATTTTTTTTTTTTTTTTTTTACCTTTCTACTTGATTTTTAGGAAAATCACAGCATTGTTTTTTTTTTTTAACCAAATTAAGATTTGCAGTTGCCAGTCAGAGTAACAGTACATTCTCAAGAGTACTTTCTATATGGTACATTATGTGGTGCAGAATTCTAAACACCGTACTTAACAGCAACTTAAAAATCTAGCTTTAAAATAAAATTATTTGAGTAGTGCATACTCTATAGCAGTGTTTCTCAACATGGTCCTTTGGATCCCCCAGCCAGGATCTGGGAGGGAGCAAAAATGTGGATTGTCTAGGGATCCCTGAGAACTGGGTTGGGAAACAGTTGATAGAATCAAATACATCTGAAAAACTCACTTGTGTTCTGACAGACCCGACCCAGCAGTTCACTCATTTCCCATCACACCCTACACCAGGCTGCTGTTTATTGGTCATGTGACCTGGGGGATGTTCCACAAAGCAGTATTTCTGAATTAGCTAGGTTAACTTAAGCTAGAAGTCATGATTGTCCAATAAGAATTTAGGCAAGGAGCATTCCTATTGGACAATTGAGACTTCTAGCTTAAATTATCTAGCTATTTGAGAAATCCTGTTCATGGGAATTTTGTTAAGTCTAACATAAACCACAAGCAGCCTATGGCAAGAAGTCACATGGGGTTGTGACGATTACTAAATGCTGTTCTGTCATGAGGTTCAGTCTCTTAGCAAGACTGAAACTTTAGTTCCTTCTATGTTGAATATGCTAGGATTTTTGCTGCAGTTCTGGAATCGTACATCCTTCTGGAGAAGTTTTTGGAGCACAAAGCAACTGACAGATGGTTGTGTTGAAAGTCCTTGACCTTTGTTAGCATTTGTGAAATTGGCAGACATTTTTTGTGATCAATTGTTACACAAGGATAGGGAGGCAAAGATGGAACAGTTAATAAATGTCATAGAACAGGATAACAACCAAGTGAATACTGTGAAAGAGCAGCAGCCAATTTGCATTCTGTGATTTCTTAGCTGCGGTTTCTGTTGTATCCTATAATTCCACGGCCATGTAATTCTCCACAACCACACTCATTGAACATTATCTGTCAAGTGTTTGTGCCTTGGAACGAAAAGTAAGAAGTAGGAGTGAGAGATGTCTGGGTCCTCAGGTGTAAGCTTCTTTTCCAGTGAACGAAACACTGCGCTTGACCTGAGGACGGCATGTATCTCAGTTAAAATCTGTTGATAAGTCGAATTTGTAGGTATGTTGGAAAAATATTGTAGTTAAAATAATACATTAATAACAACAGCAACTACATACAGTACTGTACTGTATCTCAAGCCGACGAACCGGGGAAGCCATGCAACGTTTACTCAAGTGTCTCAATGTAGTGCACACATTTTTAATACGATAGGCTTTATGGCAGTCTGTTCCTGAGTGTGAGTCGTCTGTATCATTGGAACAGATACTCATTCACCACACAATGCTGTGGTGGCACATCTCAGTACAGGAATCGGCTCCTCCATGATGTTCCAGCTGTCTTCTACCAGGGTGAGGTTTCTGGTCTGAAAGAACAGTGGCTACTTGGCCATCTTTGTTCAGGTAGTCTCTTGAAGATGTCAAGAATTGAATTCCACCTTGTTTTGAGAGTGCTAAGTTTGTGCTCAAGCAAGTGTTGATGCGGCTGTTTCAAGGCGGTTGTGGTGACTGAAGTGATGGAAACGCGAAACAAGACGACTGGCAGAACCGACCACATGACTGAAACTTTCTAGCTCAAACCCATCAGTCGTGACAAGTTGCAAAACAAGCATTGCGATTTCCAGTTAAGTTGGTTGCGGTTCTTCCAGACAATATCGCTTGCATTGTCATACGCACATGCCGTTGGTTTACCGTTTAATGCCTATTGCTCAGTACCAGTAGAAGGCCATTGGCTGGGTTTTTAGCAGTATGCCTCTCTGGCTTTTGCCCTCGTTTGTGGGACTGCATTCCTCATTCCCCAATTGACATTATATTGGCTTGTAATGGTGACTTGATTCCCCAGAGATTTTTGTTTTGATTTGATTGATTTGACAACTGATTGGAGCTGAGCAGCACTATCCACATATAATTTAAGGCTTTAGTTTTTCAGGATGGACCTCTGAATCCAGGTTCGAGAAATAGCATTACATTTCTGAATCCCTCGCCTTCTACAAAGCTGACTTGAAGCAGATGCTTTGCAACCAGTTTGTGTTATAAGGGCAGGTATTTGGGATCACAGTGACAGGACCTGGGGACAGCTGCACGTTCATTGCTGAATACTGTTAGGAGGGTTAGGGGCATGGTTGTGGTGGAACTGTAATTTACCACTTTTGAAGAACGGACTTACCACTGTAGAATTGTTACATCAGGCTTATTTTCGTGGTTTCATTTTTGGGGACAGCGTAATGCCTTACACAGCCTGCATTGCCCCCTGGTGTACTGGGTGCGTATACTTCGAACTTCAAAAAGAATGGATAAACCAGAACTAATTATATTACTGGTAAATATTTTAAAATATTAAGATTGATTTTATACTTGTTCTTTAATATTCAAGTTGACAGTGCCAACACATCCCTTATTTACAACCAGCTCCTAAGTCACTGAATCACGTGTACCACTAGAGGGCACCAGAGATAATAGCAAAACATCATCAGGCCTTTGGGTAGTGACTTCTGTAACTGGAGCAGGCAGAAACAGTAGTTGCCTACATGTGAAAAACTGACATGTCAACAGCTGTAACTGACTTACATTGATTACAGACTTACCTC
>JAABNY020000129.1:19982213-19997309 GCA_015164015.2 Brevimyrus niger
ACAATGTGTTAGATTTTTATAGACAATTCAAATCAGTATAAATTTTCAGTATAGAAAAAAAAGTTTTACTCAAACTATGGTTTTGCAATAGCATGACTTGCATCAGTTATTTGACATTCAAGATTCCCACTCAATGAATTAGGTTCACACCCATTGCTCTTCATTTATCCAGCTTGGCTCCACATTCAGCACTCATGAGAAAAGCACAGAGAGCATTCTGGAATGTGACCTCCTAGTTACAGAGATCTAAAACTCCACCCTCAGGCTGAGCTAACTTCGGCCAAACCCAAGGCGCCCGGTCACCTGAGCTCTTCTGCCACAAAGACGATGCGTCTCTCCAGTACAGTGGCGGCAAACACCTGCATGACCTGCTCATCACTCAGGCAGCGGAACAGCGTGCGGAAGTCTACGTGTTCCAGCCATGAGTCCAGAGGCCGCGTCAGTGCGATCTCCTGGGCAAGAACAAAAGGAGGTGGGGCGGGCTGGTCAGAACTGGGACCCAGTCACCCACATCTCTGATGTCTGAGTTTGTCACGTGATTCTGTGTTCATTCAAAGTTTAGCCACTAGCTCAGATTGTATGCCTTTATTGACACACCTGCCAACATTTATGTCCCAAAATAGGAGTTTTTTTTACCTTATATTAAAATCAATTTTATAGACTCTGCCAAAGGCCACTATCCTGGTAACTAGCAGTGAGCTCTGTCCAACTCTATTTGTGTTTTTTGGCGGAATGCCATCCTGCCCTGACATTGTTACACCAGCTAAGTTAGCTGGCTTGTTCATTCAGTATTCATCAGGTCTGCTGGGCCGCACAAAGAGAAGTTGCACACACCCCTCGATGGAGTTGTGGGTTGCCCGGTTGTGGTCACAGAAGGGTTGAAATTTTATGTACTGTGCGGACTGTATCTAGATTGTGCTTCATGGATGTTCTGGCAACCATGATGATGTCAGACAAAGACACAACTTACAGATCACTGTATGATAATTATTCATAATAAAGGTTGAGGGCCATGCTAAATTATGGAACTTTTTTGCAGAAAAGGTTTCACAGACCTGCATTGTCTGCAAATCAACCCAAGATGCCTGTTCTGTGGACCAGCTCATTCACTCGCCTCTGTGCCAGACTCAGGGATGAAGCTCTTGATCCTCACTGTCTGCCCTGGTGCTGGAAACTGCGCTTCCCGCAAGCTCTGCATGAATGGGTAGATCATCGCCATGGATTTCTGTCGTCGCTTCTCTACCTCGTCAAAAATCTGCACCGCATAGGGACGGGAAATTAGGCCACATGGGGAATCTCAGTTAAAAAAAAAAAACATAAATACAACCTTTTTTCTTTGAGAAGGTTGCTGTAGAAAATTGCTTACTAGGCCAGTCTTGAAGTGCTACGTTAATACTGGTAAAAACCTGTGTTCACCAACTGGGCCATTAGAACCAGCCAATGGTTTTACTAGTTTAACAGACTAACAGAATGTGGCATGTCGGATCCATCGATTACCTTGGAGAAGAGTCCAAAACAGGCCAAACGGCTGATGATGCAATAGGCTTCTGGGGGACGGGCACCTTTGCCATTGGGCTTGTGAAGGGGGGGGGTGTGGAGTGGTTATGAAATAGTTATTATTACAAATCTGTTTCTCACACTGAAATCTAAGCCACCACCTTCCCGAAGAGACCGGTGTAAATCATGAGTCTTCTGTTACCAGCAACCTGCGACAGTATCCATTTCTCCTGCTGCCATCCAGCTCCGTTAGAACAAAGGAGAAGGTCTCACTGGCGGAGGGTGGAAAGGCAAGAGAAAACAGCACACCTGTTATGAAGCCCAACGTACCCTCAAGGAACAGACAATAGGAAAGAAGACACAGTACATGACATTCAGTCTTCTGGGTAGTGTGAGTTCTCACCGCCTCACCACATAGACAGAAACGGAGCCTATCAGCTGCTCTCAATATCCATAAATTGCACAATTGTGCATCTTTTACTTTTTTACCTACACTTTCAGAAAAAAAACTGGTAAAATATGCACCTTTGCTTGTCACTGGCACTGTACCATTGTAACTGTACCTTACACAGTACATGACATTCAGTCTTCTGGGTAGTGCGAGTTCTCACCGCCTTACCACATAGACAGAAACGGAGCCTATCAGCTGCTCTCAATATCCATAAATCGCACAATTGTGCATCTTTTACTTTTTTACCTACACTTTCAGAAAAAACTGGTAAAATATGCACCTTTGCTTGTCACTGGCACTGTACCATTGTAACTGTACCTTTTAAGATACAGAAATTACATCTGAGGAACATCCCAAAGGTACAAACGGTATTAATATACCATCAATTGTACATAAATGTTGTTTAGAGTCTATTTCTGTACCATAAAAGGTACAATTAACTACAGCTAAGGGTATGATTGGCTGACCCTTGAGGGTACAGCCCTAGTAACAAGTAAAGGTACATACTTGTACTCTTTTCTTTTCTCAGGGACTGTAAGAGTGGGACAAAGAGCTAACAATCTGTGTGGTTTGTAGAATGAGTGCTGCTCTCTGCTTTGGTTCAGGGCTTTAGCGGAAACGGCCAGTTGGTGACGTCACAGGATCTCCATGAATACACAAGCCAAGTTGAGGCTACAGCAAGGGACAGCTTTTGGTGTTGTCCCAGGAGAATGACCTTGCTGTTGGCATCTCACCTGCGGTATTCTGTCAGCGGTGCCCACTGGACCCCTTCGGGGAAACAGAACAGGGTGATGGCCTTCAGAGTCTTCTCCTCTTCCTCCTTCTGGAACTTCACCAGGCCATCACGCTGTACTCCCAAAAAGAGACCAAAGATGTCAACTGACGGATGAGTCGCACATGTGTGAAAGATGCAGATTCTGCAGCAAATGTAACAATTATGACAAGTGCATCAATTCAGTAAAGTAGCAAAGAAGTCATATGATAATAGTTGACGCAGTTAAGCTGGACCAGCATGGCAGCATGGGGGACAGAGGTCAGATTTGAACAAAGTCAATATTTATCAGACTAAGGGATGTCATGCAATTGTTAAGGATGTAGAGATGGAGAAGTGGGTTGGTTTTGGAGGTGGCCGAGCCAGACATAAGTAAAGGTAGCAAATACAGACAGCACGGAGGTGGAGGTTGTAGGAAAACAAGGAGGCTAGGAAGCCAGGTAAGAACCTGAAGGTACAGATCACCTTTGTTCAAGGATTTGCCATTGATAACCCCAGGTAAGAACCATTGTGTGGCCAATCAAAAAGCCCATCTATGCAAGGACAGATAGACCGTCGCTGGCCAGAAAAGGGCATGGAGCTCACCTTGGGGAACTGGTAGGTGATCTCTGGGGTGTAGGCACAACCCCCACTCTTCCGGAGGCTCACCACCACCAAGTACTCAAAGAAATGCCCACTCTGAAAGTGTGTCTCAGGAGCAGACCTCTCCAGGGGGGTGTCCGGCTTCGCTGTAGGTGCCTGGAGACCCGAGTGAGATGCCTGCTCTTGCCCTGGTGACAGATAACCAATCAACTACTAACAGTTTTGCCTAGAGCGAATGAAAAAATGAAGGAATGGGTAATATTTTTTGCTTGCAGACTACCACCATATCTTGACGTGCCTAATCAGATATCCCTGGAATTCTATGCAGCCAGTTGGACTTGGACCCCTGACATTTAAACTCCCCTCCCCCACAAAATGTTTTGTTTGAAAAGGTTTTTCTCCCACATCTGTTGTCTGTCTCCATGAGTGGAATAACTAGTCCACAACATAAACTGGTCCTTAACCAAGTAAAAGCAGAAACCTTAACATGTAGGCCTGGTGTGGACTTGTCATGAAGCCATGCACACATCAAGAGATTAAGAACTACAAAACCAGCAGTGACCAGATCTAGACAGAGGCAGACCATTTTGAAGCTTTGATTCATAGGGTACAGAGTCATGTCTGAGTTGGAGAGTGGACAAGACTACTGGAGACACATTGTGTCCATTAGAAATGTGGCAATTGTTGACTGGACAAATCAAAACTCAAAACTATAAAAATTGTAGCTTTCCTTATTTCCATTTCAAGCACAACAAGTGACTCATCTCAGAAACTGCAGTGGAATTTTTTCTCTATCAGCCTGCAAAGGTGAGACACAGATGCATTACACAAAACATACTTTCTTACTCTAGGTGACTACCACACACAACATGATACACATGCAAATGCTCTGACCAAGTACACCGTGAAGCAGCTTTATGGTGTTTATTCAGGTGTAAAATCACCAACCGAAGCTGCCAAACACGGCCAGTGCATCACAACCAAATGTATTTTCTTGTGCATGTAAAGTCTACTCAGAAGATGCTCTAAGCAAAGAATCAAGAACAAATCAAAGAAAATACATTTTACTGATCTCCGTATATCAGTTATTGTCACAGGAAATAACTTTATAAATTTATACTGTAATAAATTATATATACTTATTAATGAAAAAGTAAATGAAGCTTCTGCAGATTATTTTTTGGATACATGTGTAAAGTTACCTAATTGGTTCAATTTATCCTTAAATAATGAAAAACTAACAGCAGACAAAATGCTGAAATATTCTAAATTTGCCATATTTAAAACTAAACATGCTTTATAAGCTAACATTAAAATTTAAACTGTATACTTTAATGGGAAATTAAAAACAACAACTTAATATAACTGGGTGTAAAAATACATTATATTTTCTCAGCATCTTTACTGGAAAATTATTTTACTGGAGTTTAAATCAAATTCGACAGAAGGGAACAATGGGGGTTCCATATTAAAGCTTAAATACAGATCCCGCAGTTCCGACAAACTGACCCTGCCTAGAAAACTTCTGGACAGCAGACCATACAGACCCCAACCTCTTCTAGGGACCCTGATCTTCCTCCTCATCCTTACCAGTCACAATGGCATTTTTTATTTTGAGTAGGAGGGTGGGGGTGGTGAGACAGCATCTATCCCGGATACGCAGCGACCTGGCAGATGCTCTTTGACCATAATTGCTGAGATACACCCTGGGAACAAACTACAGACTAATCCAGGTCATGAATCTTGGTCGGTTACCCTGCAAGATTCTATCTGGTGCATGAATGAGTGACCTGCTGTGCTTTTATTTTCGGTTAGTGATGCTGAATTCCACACCTGAAGGGCCGGTTTTCAACACAGTGTGCAGATTTCCCTGCCCCAAAACAACCTATCAGACCTGATAATTACCTGATTAATATGCGATTGAGCAGGGAAATCTGCTGACTGTGTTGGATTCTGGCCCTCCAGGACGGGAACTGGACACGGCTGCTTTAGGTCAACAGGCAAAGGGCCCTGCATCCTCACGCCTGACCTACTTTTCTTACAAGAGCAGATAAAAACCAAGCGAGGAGCTCCAGCCACTTTCGCTTTCCGGTCTGCACACAACCACCTCCTGTAAACAACAGGATAACTCATATCCTAACGTCAAGTATCATGGCAACAGCACACACAGAATTCACAAACAAAAATGCATTTTAGGCACTTTAAGGGGCTGGAAGTCAATAAAAACGTCACAAGTTAAATTCAGTGCAATGCATCCATCTCGACAACAGTAAAGTGTTAGTAAAATACAGAGATGAAAGGATGGTTGGGATTGTGAAGCTGTGTGCAGGTGCCTGTGACACACCAGCAACACTGAAAGCCATTATGGTCCCCCCCCCCCTCCCATGACCGAGTCTGAACATCCGTTAGACCAGTAAGTCATCCTCGACCCATAAGCTTGATCCATAGCCTTAGTTTAAACCTATTCTTGATATAGGGTTGTGACTCAGTGGGTATTGGGTTGTAGTGCAAACAAGGTTGACATCATCAGCATTCATACTTAGACAAACCTTATCACATGTGCAGCAGGCCTTTTTCCACGGAAGGGGGGGTGACTAAGCAATTTAGTTTACATTCCTGACAAACGGACAAAAGTAGAGTAATCGGCTTATTCACTTAGTCCTGGGTGAACAGCTGTTAAGGTCCTATTGCAACAACGAGTCATGTCAGTCCGGCCGGATTTCCATACCATGCAAACATGGGTCTTCTCAGTGTTAAAGTTAACTGTCACACAACGATGTTTTTGGCTGGAGGATCGCAGGGTTCGGATACCACAAGCGATACAGTAGAGAAAGTAAAAATTCAGCTTTTAAGTTACAGCACACAGGACCCCATTGACGAGGGTAAATATTTTCCCTTGACAACTATACTGTATACCCTCATTGACTACGGTCATTTTCCACTGAAAACTGATTTCAGACGTGGCATTAAGGTAATGGATACAACATGATATGAACACTATCCCCCAGTTACAGGGCAGCTTATAAGCATTAAAAAAAAATACAGTAAATTACACACACTCCGATGCGTATCTTTTTGGTACTCGCCGACGCAAAAACCATGTATTTTGTATGGTAACAAGAAAACTACAGACGACCAAACTTTCAAGTAGGCTACTAATGCCATTCACGGTTTCCTTTCACAGCGCTTTCTGTGTATGAATGCGCACAAATAAAAGGGCTTTGGCATCAGTGGCCGGAAAAGCTTAACACAGACAGCCTACACAATCCCGATCTCGGTGCGCTTCTGCTGTCAGACACCGGTCTCTTCTGCTCAGATAAACTCAAGCGGTCTGGCATCCTGTCGTAGCGTCAACTGACAGCAGAAAGAACAAACAGTCTGTACCGGGTTTGAAAGCTTAGTCAGCATCTGCTTTAAAAAAGCACCGATATAGGCATTAATCGCCCACGTGTTAATAAAAATACATTCATACATTAAAAAAAAATAAACAAACAAAACTGCGCTTTAAATTCACATTTTATACGCAAACTACGCGATCAGAATTTTAACTTAAAACCAGAATATGACAAAAAGATTCCAGCCACTATATATAATCACCCATGCGTTAATTATTGCAGTAACAATTTAGCCTGTAGTATTTGCGTACAAAAAGCTTCATAATTGACAATATCTATATTATAGAAACTGTAATAAAGTGCGTACTCACTTCTTGTGTTTTTCAGAAAATTAGGAGCGATATTTCTTAGACGAGCCCGAGCCCCGTTGATCTTGTCCCAGTTCATAGCGCCCCGTTAACGTCTGGAATTGGCAGCCCTTGACTCTCGCCTTGCATTTATTCCGTTTTCTTTAAAATCGCCATGAACGCCTAATTTAACGCAAAATCCCGGAGTTCACGTGTGCCACAGCAAGAAGAACAGACGCGTCAGAAGTTTCCCAGTTTCTTTTTCAGCCGCGTCCGCCTGGTGTCATGCGTCTTCGATAAGATAATAATAATAAGATAATGATAAGATTATAGAGAGCTGCGCTCCCGGCTTTACCCCCAGCAAAGGAAACCCGCACAAGCGCTGCACTTTCGCTCTCTGGCTCGAGCTGTTTAAGTTCACACTAACTCACTGACGTCAAATTAATCGTTCGCATCCGCCTCGTAGTTATTTCTATAGGTCCAGCAGATCTTTAAACTTATTAGATATAGCTAATGGAGGAATCTGCAAAACCATTTAGGAAACTGCAGATTTGGAACCTGCAATTCAAATAAAGGCACATCTTAACGGCATACAAGACTGGGTTTCACTCCCTCCGGGAAATACGCGACACCGTGGTTCTTCTGTTTAGTTATTTACTATAAATAACACAAAACATGTGTGACAGTTACACTGGGGAGTTGGTGAGCAACGGAGTTGTAAAAACCAATAATGCTTATACTGGCCGGACTTGGTTCCGGTGTTCCGGGCAATTCGGTTTCCCTATGTTTCCCCAGTCTATCAGGAAATAAGGTGTCCCCTAATATTAAAGCAACGAGGTATGTGAAATGTCTGAAAACCACTCAGGTACATTATTACACGTGGATACTGTATTGTTATTAGTAGTACCGAGGCCCAGAGTTGCTGTATACCTGTTTTAACAGGGGGGAATCAAATATCCTGGATGTCAGAAAATAATGTTTCTCCGAATATTTAGGCAAATATGTACGTGATGTCTGAAAATCACCCAGATACATCATTACATGTGAATACAGCAGATCGTCACACATAATATAGTCTTATAAGCAACACTATACCGTTTTCATTAAGAAATCTCTATCCAGCGAATGAAATACCTTCATTATCTGTAAAAACAAAAAACATCGAAAAGACATGTGATGTTTTAAAATATATGGCTTGTTTACCTCAAGAGCTTCGTAAAAACACATGAAAACAACAACGAAACCGTGTACAAAGTCAGCGCATTAGGGGAAACATGGGGAAACATAGGGAAACTGAATTGCCCGGAACACCGGTTTCATGGCGAAACCGTAACTCCAACTTAAAACTCGTAGTGGTCAACCTTTGTCTTCCAAACATACAGCCACGTATATTCATGTATTCTTCTGAACCTCATTAAACCAAGACCTGTCCCATTTCAGCAGTCTGAACATGCCCGACACACGTGACATCACCCCTAATAAAATGTATTTGTTTTTGGTCTCATTATATTACACTAGTTAACTAAATATATTTAATAAAACTAGGTGGAGAGTACAAAACAAGACAGATGGCTGCTAGAACAATACAGCGTTATCAAATCATATTAAACGTCACACTACCTGCCGGTCTGGTAATGAACCGGCACACGAATCGGCTCTTAAGTCCACACTTCCGTTTCTCCGTTTGCAGTCCCAACTCTGAATTGGTCACCATTAGTTAAGTTAGTCTGATATTATTTTTTGATCCCTACCTCATAAAACCTCGCAACATAAGTGTCTGAGCGACGTGCAACTTCATTAATGCTTCGTGGTTGTATTCATGGGTATTTCTCCGTGTGTGTGGGGTGGAGACTCATGCTTACTGGACATGGTTGAGAGAGACCATTTGAAACCCGTCAGCTGATGCCCTGCCGTTCCGAGGCGGACGTGTCTCCGGGTTATCGAAAACGGCCCCATGGTTTTATTGCTGGCGCGGATGTTAGAAACGCAGCGCTGGTCACGCAATCCGACAAGGTAGCAGCGCATCAAAGAAAGGGAGTCGATCACTCTGCAACCCGCTCTCCTGCTTCATCGGTTGCTTGCCTAGATTTTGCAATAGGCCTACTTACTAAGTGTGTTTTAAAGTTACTCTAAAGGTCGTAGTGATGCAAGAAAAAAAAACTTTTTCTTCCGCCGAAGTTTCCTTTGGCATCTGTGGTAAGCGGCTGGATTCCTGAGCTTTTGGTGGAGCCCGTTTAACCGACATTGTTTTCTTCACGTTCTTTGGTGCTTACGTTATAAATATCCCCTAGTGAACCTATTCGTTTTGGAGGTAATACTTATTTACATTACATGTGTTAACTGAAAACGTTAAGTGAGTTTAAGATCTAACATAATTATATTTATGAAAAACTTAATGATAGAATGGTATCATTATGTAACAACATGAGACCGCCCAATAGGTTTTTATTATAAGGAAAATAACACTGAGAAGTTTGTAAATGGGAGAGAACGAAAATGTTGGATAGGAATACAATCTCCTAGTCTTTGGCTTCCTATGATTTCATACGTCTGCTCCTTTCCCTTTACTCTTTCAGCAGAAAATGTTAGTGTAGGAAAAACTCCCCCCCTCCTGGAGCCGATGCCTTATTGTGGTGGAGGGGTTATCGTGTTCCAATGACCCCAGGAGCTAAGTTGCCCGGGGTTTCATGCCCCTGTTAGGGTCACCCAAGGCAGATAGGTCCGGGGTGAGGAACCAGAAAAAGTGTAGCTCATGAGACCCCTAATGATGCACAAAATAATAGAACCATGGTTTCCCTTGCCTGGGCGTGGGTCATCGGGGTCCCCACAGGAGCCAGGCCTGGGGGTGGGGCTCGATGGCGAGCCCCTGGTGGCCAGGCCTATACCCATGGGGCCTGATCGGGTACAGCCCAAACAAGGCACGTGGGTCCCCCCTCCAATGGGCCGCTCAACCAGTCTACATGTGTTTTGTGGACTTGGAGAAGGCATTCGACCGTGTCTCGTATCCCTCGGGGAGTCCTGTGGGGGGTGCTCCAGGAGTAACGGGAGCCGGGCTTCCGTTTAAGGGCTGATCGGTCCCTGTATGACGGGAGTCAGAGCCAGGTCTGCATGGGTTGCAATAAATCGGACTTGTTTCCAGTGAGGATTGGACTTCGCCAGGGCTGCCCTTTGTCACCGATTCTGTTCATAACTTTTATGGACAGAATTTCTAGGCACAGCCAGGGTGTTGAGGGTGTCCGGTTTGGTGACCTCAGGATTAGGTCTCTGCTTTTTGCAGATGATGTGGTTCTGTTGGCCTCATCGGACCGTGACCTTCAGCTCTCGCTGGGACAATGTCTCTCAGCTGGCCTGGGAACGCCTTGGGATTCCCCCAGAGGAGCTGGATGAAGTGGCCGGGGAGAGGGAAGTCTGGGGTTCCCTGCTGCCCCCACAACCTGACCTCAGATAAGCGGGAGAAAATGGATGGATGGATGGATGGAAGGGTGGATGGAAAAACTTCCAAGAAATGGATACGTGGCCTAGTTTCATTATAAGTACTCACTTTGTGTGCATCAACATGTATGACGAATTGAGTTGCAAAAGGGCGAAAAAGTTCCGGGAACTTTCCATGGGAAATTAAGTTGGCGAAGGAGTTTCATTATTATTTATTATTTATTCAACAAAAGTAATTTATCTCTCAAAAAAACGGAAAATCTGCCATGTGCAAAAGTATGTGAACTGTGTGGCACCTCCCTTTGCAGCCATTACTTCAACTTAACGTCTTCTGTAACCAGGAACCAGTGTCTCACAACGGCTTTTGTGGATTTTTGCCCACTCCTTGCATAATTCAGCCAGTTGAGAGAGGTTGGAAGGACATCTGGAATGTATCGCCTGCTTCAGATCTTGCCACAGCATTTCTATGGGACTGAGGTTCGGACTTTGACTCGTCCAATCCAGAGTGAGAATCTTCTTTCTCTTGGTAGTCTTGAGGAATGCTTTGGATTGTTGTCTTATTGCATAATCCATTTCTGTCCTTGCTTCAACTCCCTGATGGATGGCAGGAGATTCTGGTCAAGAGTTTGTTAATAGGTCTGGGAATTCATAGTTCCCTGGATAATATGGAGTCGTCCTGGTCCAGAAGCAGAGAAGCAGGCCCAGACCTTCTCATTTCCACCACCATGCTTCACTGCAGCTCTTTGGAGGTGGGTGATGTGCGGGTTGGCCTTTACCTGAATTATTGTTCTGGTGCTTCTTGGTGAAAGTTTTGATGGCTATCCACTTCTGGCCAAAGTTGCAGTGATGCTAAGTGCCCTCCATTTGTAAATTATTTGTCTTACATTGGATGGATGGAGCTGGAATCTTTTGGAGATGGTCTTGTAGCCTTCCCCAGACTGATGGGCTGTCCTCAGATGTCACCTTTTATCTCGGCATTGTTGATCTGTATGCTTTTTGATTGGTTTCTTTGAACCACACGAGATAGTCTATGTTTATTTGGCGTGAGGTGACTTGACCGCCCACCACTCTGTCGGTGGATTATGGTTCTTCTGTCCTCAGACCACTCTCAGTAGGTACTCACCAAAGCTGACCATGAGCACCCTACAAACCTTGTAGTTTCATAAGCCATTTGGCCATAATGGTGTGGCCCTTGTCCAAGTCTCTCAGGTCTTTACCCCAGATCATTTCTTTGGCACGACTGTCAGTGCTGAATATAAACAAGCACCATATTTACGAGTTGTCATTGTATAAAAATCCCACTGCTGACCCTGAGATAGAAACCTGCTACCTTCTGATTACAAACATAGCAGTGGTTTGGATTGCTTATTGCTTTAGTTACAGGTACAAATCCCAGGAGTGCCAAAGCTTTGTAATCTAATCCAAGCATGGAGCCAAAGGCTGCTAGATTTGTTGACCTGTCCTAATAAGAGAGCTTTTGGTGTTACTGTATTGCACCTATATAATTAATATAGATTTGTTGTTTTATCACTGGATGGCAAATGGCTGCTCAGTGGGTACTCTGGTTTCTTCCAGTAGTACAAAAACATGCTGTTAGATTAACTGACATCTTTGAATTTCCCATAGTGTGTCTTCCCTGGTGAGCATACTGTTATTTTGTGTTTTAGGTTTTGTTTCTTTTTCCTTGTCAACCACTAAGAGCCCCTGTGATTCTGCTTCAGAATTTTTTGGGGGTGGGGGATCTCAGTACATCAGAGGTTTTTCAGCTTTTTCGCAGGGCCTCTCCTAGGGCTGATAGATTTGTCCTGATCACTCCCTCCCCCTCATATTAACTCAGTGGGAAGGTGTGAAACTGAGGTCAGAGGTTCCAAATCAGAATTGGAGATGCTAGTCCGCCCTTTTATTTATTCACGTCCAGATTATTGTAATGTTCTGTATTCAGGGGCCTGTCCTACGAAGCGGAGTTACTGGCTTATCGGGGTAACTTGTCAGATTTAAGGATTTAATGTAAGTGAGCAAATATGAAGTCCATTTTAACTGTTTTACCTTAAATCTGACAAGTTACCCCGATAAGGCAGTAACCCCGCATCGTAGTACAGGCCACGCGTCTGAACAAATCTCTCCTTACTTGGCTACAGTTAGTTCGAAACGCTACTGCTTAGCTTTTCATCCAGTCTCACCAGAAAGCACATATCACTCCAGTTTTGTATTTTCTGCATTGGCTGCCAGTTCTTTTTTGAGTTCAGTTAAAAATCCTGGGTCTCACTTATAAAGCGCTGCATGATCAAACTTCTAAGTACATTGCTAGTCTACTCTAATGCCACACAGCCAGACGGGCCCTTAGGTCTAGTCAACAAAGAGACTCTCTTCCACTAGCTTTACGCTCTGCTGAGTCAGTTGACTCTTTCAAAATACATCTTAAGACTTTCTTGTTTATGAAGGGCTTTTATTAGAGCTGAGTTAACGGTGCTTGGGCTTTATTCTCTAATATATTTTTCAAGTGTTTCTATTACTCATGTTTTTTCATATTGTGCTTGGTATACTTTTTATCTTTGCATTTTTTTGTACAGCACTTTGTGACTTGTCTGTGAAAAGTGCTTTATAAATACATTTTACTTAATTTTACTTGTTTTCCTGTGCACATCTGCACCTGCACAAATAGGTCTGTCCTTACTTCCACCCCCCCCACACACACACAGTCCTCTGTCTTTTTTTTTTGCTCTCACTTGTGCCCCCCACAACTCCTTTGTTCCCCATAGTTTGAATATCTCATTTCAAGCTGCAACCTGAAATTCAGGAGCCATAAATGCCACCTACTGTTGATATTTCACACGCCATTGCAATCACAAACTCCATTTCATAAATTTTTGTTCAGTTGCACATTTGGGAACACAGCGTACTAAATTCTGAAGTGTCATAGAGCAGTAAGTGTTGCCTTTTCCCCCAGAGTTCCAATCCCAGTTGTATAACATATCTCACTGTGTATTACACCAAATTATCCATTTTGTGAAGCCTTTCCCACCTTACAATCCCATATGAAAACCTAACCTGACCTCCCCTGCAGCCAGCGGAGAGAGGCTGGGTGGGGGACCTGGGAATTGTGGCACACAAGCCATGATGACAACTGCACTCTCTCAGGGGGTTGGGTTGTGCTGGATTCAGGGTTGCCAGGGATGGTGGACCCCTTGGTGGGAGGTGATAGGATGATGAGGGGCAGTCAACACGACTGATTATTCAGATCACAGGCATGCCTTGTGAGACCCAGCTCATATGTGTTAACTGTGTTATTTAAGTGTGTACCATGCATTTACATTGTAAATACTACTGTATCCATGTAATACCCCAGTAGAGTTTTCTGTGTAGTTGTGTGTTTTTCGATAGTATCTTCCCCTAGTGAAGATTATAGAGTTCCCCAGTCTGTGCCACAGCTGATTGTCTCTGGCAGTGAGCTGTTAATAAAAGAGGAACCTCCAGGCCTTTTTATGAAGAGCTGTCTACTCCTGACAATGCTGGGATGCCTGATTAGGTTAGATATACATTAACATTGATTTTGGGGACCAGGGTTCGAGTCTCTCTCAAGGTTCCGTGTATGGACTCTGCATGTCTCCATGGGGTTTCCTCCAGGTACTCCAGTCCCATTCCCCTGAGTCCAAAAATATGCTGAGGTTAATTGGGGTTACCAAAATATTACCCTTATTGTAAGGCTTCACAACCAGGGAAGAGGCAGACGCCAAAATGCAGGAGGACGCTTTCAGAGAATGATTCAGAGAACTCAAAAGAGAGGTTGCAGTGGGTCAGTAGCCGGGAGGGTCAATCTTACGTTCAGTGACGGGATGAGGAGACAAAGGGATGGGAGGAGCAATGAGAGCAGACTGGGAAGGGAGGCAAGGAAGGTAGGCAGGGCAGGACGAGACAAGCAAAGCAAACGGGAGAAACAATGGACAAAAAAACGCTCAGTTTGTGTCATTACCATGGCAACAATACTTTTCAGAGAAGTCGCTTCTGCATTAGGTAGAGTGCTTAATTAGGCGGTGATTGCCTGCCGCTGTGCAGCTCCGCCCCTGTGGGCGTGACACTAATGAAGATGGAACAAACAATAGGTCGATTTAGGGTTGTACAGTAGGCCTATGTCAATTAACATTTAAGTTAGGCCAGCCGGCCTATATTTAAACTTGAAAAATATTCAAAGTTAGCAGCACCAGAGCTGAAGATACAGTACAACTCCACTTACTGCAATAATGGAGATCAGACATTTGCCATAGCAGAGCATGAGGGATTTTGCCTGCTCATTTTTCACTTTTAAGAGGAACCAGAGTAGTGGCCCATAACATGTTTATAATTCAGCATTAAATCTGGCCTATAGATAGATCTTTAATTTTCCCAAAATAAAAAACTGTGTAACTCTAAACCCCTGCGTTCCTAAACATACCTGATATTCCCATAATGTTGGATGGTGGATGGACTTGCTGTCTGTACCCAAATCTGTGCCCTTGATGTCATGACATTCCACTAATCTGGGCCAGTTTCACAGATGTCCGAGTCGACTCACTGGTCTTGCTCTAATGAACATTCATCTTGACGTGTGTGGGTTTGTGTGTGAACAGGTTTACCTATCCTTATGGGGACACAATGTCCCCATAACGTGATAAATATCCGTTTTTTTTTCCCTTATGGGGACAT
>JAABNY020000129.1:19997409-20014407 GCA_015164015.2 Brevimyrus niger
AGGGTAGGGGTTAAGGTTGTCATAGTTAGCATTAGCATTTCTCCCATTGAAATGAATGAGCGGTCCCCATAAGGATAGGTTTACCCTACATTTGCGTGCGTGTGTGTGTGTGTGTGTTGGGGTGGTGCATATGCCGAGGTACAATCCTGAAGGTGCCTCTGCATAATGCAACATTTTTGCTTGTTTCCTACAGACAGTAGCACCAAATAAATATAAGACAATACGTACAGTGGCTGACAATAAATATCAGAATAAATAATATCACTGCAGATGAACAAATACTTGGAATTTACATGCACAAGAGTTGCCTTGGAGGCAGAATGTGGGGAACAATGCAAGGCGTTGTATAATCCATTTTATCACATCACAGATCATTAATGTCAGCCTAGAGTGGCTCCTCTAATAGGGTGGCATGTTTGTGTACACATCGTCGACGGACGGCCTGACCTACTTGGATAAAGTGACCTACTTCCAGTGTCAAAATTAGTTCAATTAGGTGTGATAGTGTAAGTCTAAAAATAATGACAGTTCATGGTTTTTGTGGGTTGGTGGTCCTCATCTCTTTTCAAGGTAGCAGAGCCGGTCCAAGCCTGCTGTAGACCAGTTACACCACTGGTATTTCTGTCCACTACAGAACTTGATGTTGTCTTTGATGTCTAGATAGCACTTCTCTGATCAAAAGCAATTTAGGTATACAAGACATGGTGATATTAGCTGGCTAGGTTGGCTTCCTTATACAGTTTAGACCCTAAGCAAATGCATCATTAAACATTTTTCGATTCATACCTGAAGGCTATTGGGCTGCATGATTAATCGTTTTTGAATTGCGATCCTGCTTCTGATTCTTACATGACAACGATTCTGCTGTGTTCGCATTAGTGGGGAGGTCTGTTGCATCAAACCAAGTGCTCCCTTTTTTTTGTTAAGCTGTATCAACAAATGATAGGACTGTATTACACCACCATAGAGGAAGAGGGTGCAGATAAACCCTACAAGGTTTCAATTTCTTGCATTGTTAAATGAGTTGTGCCCTTTCTGTTCTGCAAAGTTGCCATACCAGTGCCATTTCAGTAGCGATCACATTGCTAGCGATGTACTGATATGTACATTTTGGCCGATACCGATGAACTTGCTGAGCTTGCAGGTGCAGATTAGCAGGGTGTTGCATTGTTTTTGATTTCTGTAGAAAACGGAAGATCAATTTGCAAGGCAAATTTAATAATGAATTCTGAACATTTTGCAGCCCGATGTTTTGACGAATTGAGCTACCTATCAAGACGTGCTATTGAGCTTTTCTGCACATGCGCAGTTCCACCGTCTTGGGATTAGGGTTAGGTTTTAGGGGTTGGGGCTAGGGTTACGGTAAGGGTTAGGACTATCGATTAGCACTACGGTAGCCTAACTTGACAAAGTAGCTCAACCAGACAGAACACCGGTACTTCGACACCTCTTGTAAGTGGTAAATGGGCCAACAAAATCCCTCATTTATCACTATGGACAATATAATAAAAGACGATATGTAATGCATAATAATAATAACAATAATAATAATAATAATAGTGAATGAGATAAATGTTTAAAAATCGTGAGGGAATACTGTGATCGTGATTCAAAGTGGAAAAAATCTTTATTAATATTTTACCCAGAATTGTATAGCCCTTGTATATCCCCAATCAACAGGGAAATGATTCCATTTTCATTTGGTAGGTTCCGGACCATAAGAAGGGTAGCAAAGCTTTGGGCAGTCACTGGACCTGTTCTAGAAGGGGTGGCATCTCTATGATAACTCCATCTTGGTGGTGGCACAGCCGTTATCTGCAGTGCTCCCTGTGTATGTGCTGGACTGGCCCTTCCTGGAGGGTGTGACTTGCACTGCCCTGCTGCTTCCCACTGCAGAGCCTGCGGACCTGCAATGGTGGCTCTGCTCGTACCTCTATGTGCTGCAGGGCCCCCCAGTGGCCACACTACGCTAAATAATATCCGAGTGGCAATTCAAGTTCAACTTGAACTGAGGGATCGATGACTAGTTTCACGTTCCCCCACAAAGCACCCAACTCCTGTGGACGACGACGAGGAGGAAATCTGTTTGCCGGGTTTGTGTTCAGGGGGCGAGACTCACATGTTACAGGGTAGTGGATAAAGATTAGAGTCACACCGATAAGACAAAGGCAGAAAATCAAACTTGGCTGAAGCCACAAATGTGTCCCTGTGCTTTTATTCTCCTGCCGTCCCCAAACTCTGTATCATCCCCAACTCACTGTTGTCCAGCACTGTTATCTAATCTACCACCTAATCTATCTATCTGTTGCTCTAATAATCTAAACTATCTATCTGTTTGCGCACGGTATAGATGGCTGAACTTTAACCAATAAAATCTTTTCTTTTTTGGCTGTTGGGTGTCTGTCTGACTCTCCAACCCTCCTCTCACCTCCTGTACCTCCTCCTCCTCCCAGGCCCAAACCGGCTTCACCCGGAAAAACCAGAGCTTTGCATCTTTCCCCTCATTCCAGGGAGGTCCAGTGCAGGCAGCAGCCACCATGGCTAATAGTGGTTTTAGCTCCAATGCTATGTGTGAAATGATATGTGTGAAATTTATATTTGTAACTACGACGAACAAAGGCATCCAGTGAGCAAGACTGATAGGTGTCTTCCAGGGGTGTGGTCAGAGCTGGCAGGGCTGCTAAAAACATGGGGAAGGAAGCATGTGTCCTCATATCCAATTCATGTTGACTGAAAGAATGCAGGATTCAAGAAACATTTATTGAAAAACAGTGGCGGTTTTAGATAATTTCAACAGGGGGACAAACATTTAGCATACATATATAAATGTAAATATTAGTAATATTAATAATAACATATTTATTTATTTCAGACCCAAGTAGCTTATATATCTATGGAGGCCCCTATTGTAAAAACACACTTTGTTACTTATAGTTGGTATTGTGCAGCCTTATTTATATGTTTACAATAAACACCGCGCGCACAAATTACGGTGTCCTGTGACGAGGTGTACGGCTCCATGGTTCCCTCTATCAGACAGACACAGTCATAACAGCTACACCATGCTAACGCCGTAAATGTAAACAGTCCGCAACCCAGGCAATCTTAAACTCCCCAACAAGTCATCGTTAAACTGTGAGTGTTTAGTTTCTGGCCTGTGTCACAAAATTTAATATAATGCTGTATAAACTGCGGTTTTGCTCGTTGAGGTAAACCACCAAAGCAGCAGCATTTCCTGTTGGAAAACATCCCTGATGGTCCACAGCCTGCAGAATCTCTATATCAGGGATGTTAATCTGTGGAAATGCTGAGCTAAATGGTATGTCTCATCAGGCACCAAGTAATGGTCACCTAAGATTCAAAGATGCCCTAAGGTGATAAATACCTCTCAGGCACGGAATAAGCCGAACCTCGGTGATCTGCAATAATGCTATAGAGATAATACGGACATACAGATGGCAATATTAAAGCAGCGCAATCAGCAAAACTTGATGTATGACGAATGTGACGTCGGCTGTGCAGCTTTAAACGATGAATGAGTATCGTTTGTATCGCCTAGATTAACGAACTAGACCGTCTGCTCCTCTTTTGTGAGGAGTTAAGTGAAGACAGACATCTTGAATCACAAATGCTCTGCTCAGATCTTTAACACAGTCGAATGTTTTCTGTGCAAAACAAAGTCCAACATAGACCGCAGAGTTTCAACGCAGCACCATTGTTTTTGACTTCCTTAGTCTTTTAAGTTCAAGGGCAAAGTAGAGCGCATCACGTTTCGCCGCAAAAAGATCGAAGCCGCGTTTAACTATAAAACATGACGTAATAGTCATCTGCCTTCAGACCATCATACTCATACACTGGTAAGAACTGAATGCATTTAATGTATGTAGTCCATAGACGTATATATACCTACATTATTAGTATTATTGAAATTTTTGTAACACGTTAATTGCTAAATGATAACGATGACTGTTATATGCTTGTGTCAGGTACTGTTACTTGTATTCCTTGTAAAAATATAATTAAAAATAATCACACTCGTGTACGAAACAATATCCCCTCTTCTACCAAATGGTGGGTGACGCAAGATCCGGAGGCACAAGTGCAGCCTTAGCGGTCGCAGAGCCCGAATCCCGCACTTTGGGTTATGATTGTACGCCTATAATAAGCTGGTAGCCAAGGGGAGTGGAACCGAGCCGAGTGGCGAGCCAATCCACGCCGATCCGCTGGGATCTGAACTGCCAAGGAAACGATATCAGGTTATCGCACTCAGGTGTTATTGGAGCACAGCGCCGCAGCTACTGGGCAAGTTCTGGAAATCATGGTGAAGGTAAGAACTTTGTTTTGCTCTCACGAACTTATCAAACACAGTTATACAACTATTTCGATTAAACTTAATTGTTGTCGGTTTATTGATTAACGTGCATCGTTGAAATAAATGAATGCCTTTATTAACTTTAATAAGCACTCTGTGCTCATACACATACATGGTTGCTTATTCCAACCCCCCGAAAATACAATTCCACGCACACGTTTAATATAACAGTTTGTACGAGAACCTTCTGGTTATGGATCCATCCAGATCTTCTGGAATGAACATCAAATATACTTTTGAAATATATTCAAATATATTTTTCATTTTGCAAAATCACATTTCAGAGTAATGTGATTCCTAAGCTTTTTGCCTGGGAGCATTCATGTCAGTATTAAAAATATACGGAATAAATGTAATCGTAACTGGTGTGTGAGTGTGCCCTGTGATAGGCTGGCCCCCTGTCCAGGGTTGTTCCCTGCCTCGTGCCCGTTGCTTCCGGGATAGGCTCCGGACCCCCCGCGACCCAGTAGGATAAGCGGTTTGGAAAATGGATGGATGTAATCGTAAATAAATGTAATCTAAAGGTTTAATCCTTTAAAGAGATAGGCAGCACTTAATTCTTGTGAATACTTTTTTTAATATTTGCATTCATAATTGTCAGATATATCAGAAGCGTACGCAGGCGGTATTAATCGAATAGGATCTTAAGGTAAAATCAAACTGCCCATTTTCCTGGTTAATATTTAAATATCACGCATAAGCCACGTTTTCCTCTTCAGTATGTTTTATCAGAAATGCAGTCATGGCTGAGTTCATTGTTCGAAATGTTATTAATTTCTCATTCTATATCTTTATTAGGCTAATACCTGTAGTGATATCTGGTGCGTTTTTCCCCATCAGAATGCGAGCAACGAGATTATTCAAGGAGGATGTTACGATGAACCACAACCCGACTTCGATGCTGACGCACTCGCTGGTGGTGAGAGCTCACTAATCCTTCTGTATTGTATTTGTAACTGCAAATACAATACAAACGAATGCCACCTAGTGGCTATCCTGACAAAGTACAGTGAAATTGTTTTTATTAGAATCAGAATAAGCTTTACTGGCCAAGTATGGTCCCACATACAAGGAACTTGTGTCCAGTGTTTTTTCGTTGCTCTTTACTTACACAGAACAGGCATGCAGAAAAAACAAAACTGCAAATAATGTATTGCATTTGTACAGCTATAGATATAAGACAATGAAGTACAGTAAAAGTGTATGTATCCATCTGTCATGGGATTTTTCTTCAGGGTACACATTTCTTCTGAAAGCTGTGTGTTGGTTTCTGGAGAAATAGTTTACATTTTTCTGGGAACAAAATTCTGTGGGAAGCCAAGAATTACTTGGCACCTGTTCTCCAAGAATACTTTTTACTTAATGTGTAGTGTTTTGTGTTCCCGCTTTCTGTGGGATTGGCCATAGTGCCACTAGAAGACTGAATGCTAATGGTGTCTGTTTGTGTATGGCAGGTCATTGAAGAGAAGATTATTTGCTTTAGTAACGGTGAGGTAATCCCTGCTTGTGCCTGTTCCTACACACAGATGGCAGTAAAGAGCACCCTGCCCCACCACCTGGCATGATCTTGCGAGTGACCGGTGGCCTCTTTAGCGCCACCAAGGGGGTGGTAGGTGCCACTGTTGGCAGTGTGGCCTGGCTGGGTGGCAAGGGCCTGGAGATCACAAAGACGGCCGTGGGCGCTGTCCCAGCTGTGGGCGTTGGCCTCGTCAAGGGAAGCATGTCTGCAGTGACTGGGGTAATGTCCACAGTGAGTTCCACAGTAGCCAGTAAAGTTCTCACCACGGGGAAGCAGAAGGACAAGGCAGAGTAAGGAAGGCTGGAACTTCAACGCGCCCTGAGTCGAAACTCTCAAAAACGACTTCAGACCATCTCTGCAGCCATTCTGAAACTGAATGAGATTCCTGCCAGGTTGAAGCCTGTTTAAAACTGTCTGCCTTCCTCTTACTGTAAAATGTAGTCAAATCCCATGGTGATGATTGTAAATCTGTTTTTCTCCCTGTCAGAGGTGCGTGTGCTAACAAGCCTTATCTCAGGTCATCTTTACTGTTGTCACTCTGCTGTTTGTAGTTGTTAGTATTCCTCAGTCACTTTGTTTTGTTTTCTGGAGACAGGAAGCAAACTCAAATTTTCTGTCCTGTATCGCGTAAAATCCTTTTTGTTTAAGCTGATTTGTCAAGGGCTAGAACACGTAAGTGTGCGTAACTATATGTTAATAGTTTCTGCTGGCTGTAATGCAGCTGAAGACTCGTTAATTTTGTATAATGTCTGTATTCCTACTAGAATAAAGTCCCACAGGTGTTTTGGTGCAGGTGCATGTTCGTTTATTACTCCTGAGATGCAATGTTGCCAAATAACAGACCCATTTGCCTGATTGATGAGACAGATGTCCCAGTGGGGCTTGTGTCGAGAAGGTTACCTGTTAATTACCTCAAATGCTGAGGTACCATCAACTGTAAGGAACATATTTAGCCGCCTAAATTCGGGTTCCACATTTTGGGTCCCGGAGGGGCAGAATCCAGCACAGTCTGCAGATTTCCCTGTTCAAACACACCTACTAAATCTGCTAATTAGTTGATTAAGATTGTTACGTCCTGGGACGTATTTGTGTCTCTCTCTCTCTCTGTCACTCCTCCTCTCCCAACTAGGATTGCTACCACCTGACAACCATGATTGGCTGTGCCCGCTGATTGGAGGATGAGAGGGAGCAGTCGCTTTCTTAAATCGGACTCCTAACACTGCCCAGTGTGGCTGTGTGTGTGTGAGAGCCAGCAGTGAGGACATGGTCTGGAGTTAGGAGTTTTTCCTTTTGTGGTGACTTGTTGACTTTGTTTGTATCTTTATTAAGTTGGCTCTTTATAGTAAGTTTTGTGGACTAATTTTTGTGTTAATTGTTTGTATTGGGTTTCATAGTTAAAGTTGTTTTCATCTGATTTTTGTGTTGAGGCCTTGTGTTTTGTTAATTGCTTTGGGGTTTAGTAGAGAGGGGGTGCCATCTTTGTTTGAAGCTACTTTTTCCTTGTTTATGTTAGTAAAGGAGTCTGTTGAGTGCCGTCTCACCCTAGACACTGTATCTGGCACGTAACAAGATATTTCAGCAGAGAAATCTGCAGACTGTGTTGGATTCTGCCCTCTGGGAATGGAATTGGGGAAAGGTTTATCTGGGAATACAGGGCCCAAGTAGAAGGCTGATTTGGCAGTTTTAACATTGATATACATTTTTGCATTGGCCTTGTTATGGAATTATAGATGCACAATTGCTCAGAGAGTTTAAAAAAAAAAACCCCAGTGCCCCATTTGTCATCACTTGTCGGTTCTGTCAGTCATCTTATGTCTTTCTTTTGAGCACGGTCCCTGTGATGTGCTTTTCATGGCATGCAGTCGATCGAATGGTCACATCATCCTGTGTCCATGCACTTGGTCTTGAGTCGTTACTTTCATCAGTGGAGGAGGACAAACTTCAGAGGAAAAAGTTAATTGGATGGTACGTTGACACCAGACTGTAAAAATTCCCAGAAGCAGGGGTGTGAACATAAAACTCTAATGTCCGGCTGAGTACTTGACAGCGCAGCGCCACTGAGAGCAGTGTCGCCATGGTGAGATGCCTGACTGCTTAGAATCGCTGTAGCCTGGATGAAGTTTCCAAAACCAGTTAAATGTGAGAGGGCAAAACTTTTGTATCAATCAATCTATACAGTTCTTGCTTGTTCTTTAGTTGGGTTCAGATCATATTCTCTTGTGTGCTATTCCTAGTACTCTGAAATATAAAATTGAGGAATGATTAATTCAACCAAAAAAAAAAATCATCATAATGACACCAAGCTTGCGGGCCTTTACCGTTATCGATAATTCCTGATTGCATAGTTTTTTGAAAAGATTTTGCAGTATTCCACCTTGATCAGAACACACTGGACCTAAGGAGTATTATGGTTACCCAGCAGGGGCTGTAATGGTTAAAGGTACACTATTCAAATTCCCATTGCATTGTGTCGAAGGTATAAGAATGACAACTTGTGAGTAACATGTATCCTCAGATCAGTGAGCTTCAAGTCGAAGGTGGACAAAAAATGGCAACTGCGACCTGCAGGACTGACCAGAAGGGAGCTGCTGTTCATCTGAATCCTCTGGAAGTTGGTTCAATATGAGTTGGCAGTAGGTCAAGGTTCAGGGTCAGCGAGTGCCCATACCAATGCTGCTGCTTTTTATTCAAAAGGATTTTACTTCATAAGATATATAACGATCTTGACCTTTCTGCCCTTGTAATAGTCTAAGTTCTTAAAAGTTAATAAAAAAAGATACATGACTCCCCTTCCAAAATTGAAGCACATGAGCAACTCAGCCTGTTGTAATTTGTCTATCTTCCATATTCACTTATCTTGGGTAGGGTCACCAGTACTTTGGTCTCAGTCCCCACAAGCACAGGGCACAACTCTGGATGGGATGTCAATCAATGGCAGAACACACATCCACACATAATCATACGCTGAGCAGTTCAAACCAGCTAGTTATATTAAAGTCAGCTAATTTATATTATTGTCAATCACATGTATGAAAGGGGCAACAGCATTCATAGGATATTCATAAGACTTTCTAATGTCTATAAAAGTGAGATAAATATGTTTAGTAACACAGCACACACACATACACACAAGCAGTTATAATTGTAAAAATAGCATTTTACTGCTATATAAAATTCTGATCTTGAGCATTAGGTAAAATTTTACTTACAAATATAAAACAACTAGAATATCTCTAATAATTCACAAAAAAAATCTCAAGAAATTCACAGCTTCTTGCATGTAGTGCCTGCTGCTTAAATTACAGAACATATGGACACAAAATACTTTTATGCTTTAAATAGGTCGCAAAAAGAAAACAAAAACAAAATTAGTGAAATGTTGAAAACCCTTGGTGCAGAAGTTCTCAGCTTTCACATTTTCCTGCTGTAGGGGCCTCACACCATCTGTGTAACCTCCCAGGACGGTGTCAGTGCAGATGGTAAGGCAAATGCGCTAGCCCGTGATGAGTGCTGAATACAGGTAGCTGGGTACAGCCAGACGGCCAGACAGCTAAACGGCCAGTCCGTAACATTGGAGGGAGATGTGGGGCACCTCAAATATCAACTAACAGCTTTGGTTGGTCCCTCTCCAGCCTTGGGGGGGTGGCATTCATGTTTAATTCATCAGCATGGATGCACCAAGTTTCCAAGCTGCTGGCTGTTTTTGCACAGGTGGCGTACAGCACAGGCATCACAGATATTACACTCTGAGACAGCAGAGACTTGTTTAGAAGCAACAGTTACAGGTCATTTTTAAAGAATAATGGAACTCTGTCCTTTAGTTGCTGTACAGACCATGTTGGATGCACAGGGGTGTTGGGGACTCTGTGTTGTCATCTTCACCTTCTTTACGCCATTCTTCCTTGTAATAGTTCCAATGGCAGCATGTTAATCTAGTCAGTCCAGCTCATTTTGGGGGATCTACAGACATTCCCCAGCCTGCTGGCAGTAAATCCTGAATGTTCTGGATGTTCCCTCTGCCCAATGAGAGGTACCTGGGAGGACGGGGGTCTTGAGAGCTGAGCGGGTGGATTCCTTAGAAGATACCCAACCTACCTTCAGCAGTGGCTCAAATTCGAGGTCCTTTTGTATTTCTGGTATCTGCGCCCTTTCACATAGGAACCTGGCTTTCCTATGGAGAGATCTTATTATAATCACGTAGGAGGTGGATAGCTTAGGTCCAAGACATAAAAATCCAGACCAAGACTTCAGATCAAGGAGGAGCAATGCAGATTCCATCCTGGTCATGGACCAACTGGACCAACCCTTTATCCTCACAATGGTTTTGGAGGATTTGTGGGAATCTACCCAGCCAGTCTACATGTGTTTTGTGGACTTAAAAAAGGAACCGTGTCCCTCAGGGGTTCAGAGCAGTTGCTTTAGGAGTGTGGGGTGCAGGGTCCGTTGTTATGGGCCATCAAGTTCCTATATAACCAGAGCAAGAGTTTGGTATACATTGCCAGCAGTAAGTCAGACACAATCCTAGTGGACGTGGCTGGTGCTGTGAATGATTTCTGTATGTTTCAGTTATTCACAATGCATTTAAAGAATTTTAGTTAAATTTGAAAAAAGTGTCACAACAAAATCCATGTTAGTGAAAACTCATTTATAATTAAATTAAATAAATTAAATTATATATTTCTTATACATACACACAAACAGACACATGTATACACACAATCATTTAGATGTCTGTAAGATAAAAGCTACATTTTTATAGGCGAAGGTTAATCCCATAAACTCCTGGTATAAAATACTAGCCTTTACTAAAATCGTATTTAATGAAAATATATATTGTCCATGTAAGAAAAGCGAAGAAACGGACTAATCTACTTAAGGCGCATTTGCTACATTCGGTTACGCAACTGCGGTTGTTTCAATTAATGAATCGAACAGATGACCAACACTAGGGGGCAGGAGAATGCTGTCAAAACGACACTACTTTCCCATGCGAAGCTATTTTTGTGTACTTTTTGTACTAAAAACCAAATCGACTCGAATGTACTTGCAGGTCTGCCAAAAACATGTACGTGTTATCAAGTAATTTATGCGCTTAACGTGTGTGCTTAGTGGTGGTGTTCTGTAACTATTTTATACCTGGTAATCGGGCAGCAGTACGTCAATGGAAATGTCACTCACCCGAGTTGCTCTGAGATGCCTGTTCTAAATATGGCAGTGTACATTTGTTACCCTGATATAGCTGTGAATTTTGCAGCTGTAGAGGGATGCGGGGCCTTCACCAGGAGAAAGCTGCAATTGAAAATCAACGAACGGGAAAATCAACGGGAAGGTATACCGCACCTGCTACAACTTGTACATGTGCCTTCCTGTCACGATCACATCTAGAGAACCAACACAGGAGAGGATGCCCCCTGAACTGGGAAGACCCCTGTCTCAGTCACAGAAAATGCCACCGTCACACGTCAGGTTTGCTGGTGTCGCCACTTCACCTTTTATTACATCCACATATACAATGTTTTGATGAAAATTCTAGATAGCAGAGAGAAAATAGCTTAAGTCTTTTTTTGTTTGTTTTTTGCTTTTTTTTACAGCAGAGGGGGACGTTGTCCTTTGAGGGAGGGGCTCAGTTAGTCACAGTCCCCGAAGATGAGGCAGATCGCAGTGACAAAGTTGAACGCCGCTTAACGGCAGTAACGGGCGAGTGCCGCAGAGCCGCCCGGTCTGTATCCGTGCAGAGCTCAGCGACCTGACTCACGCCGCAGATGAAGGAGGCAAAGGGAAAGCTGGGCTGTACTCAGCTTGCATGTCCTCCTCCTGTTGCGTTCACACCGCTCGGCGGAGATGGCTTCATCCATATCTCCAGTCATTCAGTTATGTAACTTGCGATGCGCAGGCTGTCCAGTAGGTGGCGGGCGTATGCTGGCACGGTGTCGCTCTCACGGAGAGTGCTGCGCTCCCTCGCCACGTCTCCCACGCGTGGACCCGCGTTCCCCGCGGTGGGAGGTCCCGGGTTTTCCTGCTGTACACCAAATTGGCGTCCTCCCGATATGCCGGTACCTCCAGGCCAAAGGCGGGCTTTTGGGCTGCCACGCCCCAGCTCATCAGCGCCCCCAGGGAACATTAGAGTCGGGCTGACAATGAATTAACAGTCGTCTTCCAGTGATGACATCAACAGCCGGTGCAGCTCCAAACACACGCAACCGTTGCCCCGACATTCAGATTGGGTGAATTGTCATTTAAGTAACATTGAGTTTAAATAATTGTAGTGTAATAAAAACAAAGTTACTGAATGCCGTCTTGCTAAAGAAAGTGACTTATGAACATATGAAGAAGAAGAAAAATATACGAACAACCACCGTCAACAGGATATAGGTACAAAGGGTTGGTCTCCTCTTGTTTAAAACGACAAACATAGTAAAATGCAGGAAACATTTCTGCATACTATCAGTGGCCAGTTCATTAGATGCACCTGCCTGTTAATACTAACGTTCTGCTTTAACAGCCAGTCAAGGTGTTGCTGAAGACATACAGCACCGAAAGGGTAAAGAGATTCAATATGGCTAAGCATCACAATGGCTAAGATGCATGATCTGGGTGTTTTACATTGTGGTGTGATTGTTGGTTCAAGCATCTCAGAAATAGCCACCTTCTTGTGATTTTTGCACACTAGTGTCTGGAGTTTATAGGTATGATAAAAAAATCCAGTCAGTGGTGTGTCTGTTTCCAAAAGACGTTGTAAAGGTGAGTGGTCACGCCTTAGTGGTCCAAAGCTAACAGGACAGCCACAAGCAAAAATAAAGGCTCATTAGAGCTGCAGTGTGCAGAATTGTGTCTCCAAATGTTCTTGTTTACCCTTATAGTGGTTCCGGATGCAAAAGTGGGCTGTACCCGGTACTTACTAGGTGTATATAACAAACTGGTCACTGAGCACAGGTCACAAAAAAATCCCTAAACTGCAATAAAACTGACATGAGAATAAAAACTGTCTCAAAACACCCAGCTTGGCCAACCCTCTCACAAGCCGTTGGCCTCAGAGGTCTTGACAACAAGACGCACTCACGTTTTGAGGCAATAAGATCTGAACCTCAGGTCCCTCACACATCCTGTTCCTCGTCACGCACCTAGAAGTAAACGTGCTCCGCCAGGAGTGTGTAGCGCGCAGCGCCGAAATATCCAGTGTGCTTTTATTTCTGCGGTCGACGCATAAGCAACACAAGGTTGGGCTTGGTGCCAGGGAGGCTAGACCGTGGTGACGGACAGCAGTGAGCCGGGGCAGCGCACTCCGTCCCGGCTGCTCAGCCTGGTTCCGTGGGTCAGCAGCTCCTCCACCGTGGTCCAGTCGTCTAGCAGCTTGCGGTTACGCAGCCGGCTGAGCTTGCGATGGCTGAGCTCCAGAACGGTTGTGGGCCGGGGCCCCCCGTCGCCGGGCCCTGCCCCCCCACGCGCCAGGGCTTGCAGCCGCTGCTCACGGGCCAGCTGCAGCTGCTGTCTCCGCTCTGTGCGACTCCAGTAGCGGCCCGCCTTGGACTCCGTCTCCTCGTCAGTGGTGACGCCGCCACGCTCGTCTGCCAGCCGCAGAGCCCGCTCCCGCAGCAGCTGGTTCCGTTGCGCCCTGGGGTTCATGGGGACGGCCCTTGGTATGCCGGGGGCGTGGCTGTCCAGGGTGCTGTACAACCCGGGTCTCAGGCCGCCGCGGCCCGCTGACTTGGGCCACGTGTCGTGGATGTCCTGCGAGTGACCCAGAGTGTGAAACCAGCGGTCCTGCCGCTGGTCCTCCCTGGCTCTGGCCCGGGTACCGGCTGGTGCCTCGGCGCCGCTTGGCTGAGGGGCGGTGCTGCCACAATACCCCCCTCCGGGCAGGTACCCCCGCCGGACCTCATCCCGCTGTGGAGACGCTCTGTGATCCAGGTCTGTCTCCTGGGAGAGGTCGGTGCTGAACCGGAGACTCGGGCGCACGGTGGCACTGCAGTAGCTAGCAGACGTGGGGTGGCTTGCCCGCCTCCTGTCCATCACCTGAGGGGGGCAGCGGTGCAGTGTGCAGCTTCTCCTCAGAACCCCCCTGGATGCGTGTGGGTGCAGTAGCACCCTTTGCTGGCAGGCAGTCCTACAGACAGGGGGAGCTGCCACTGAGTAACGCAAGGCGTCCATCCTGGGGCTGTGCCTGGGGCTCTCGGAGCTCCGACCCTGGGCTAAGGGTCCTTCTGCTGTGCACCTGTAGGAAAGTCCTGGGGGCGGGTAGGCTTCCACGGGCTGGAAGGTTAGTGCTTCAGGAATGGATTCCAGCTCCCGGCGGTTGCGCTGGGATGCCCGTCTCTCCCTAGAGCCTGGCTTTCCATGCGGTGCCATCCTGGAACGGTACAACCGAATCTTCTTCTCCAGAAGCCTCTGGAATCGGCGGAATTCACCAGGGCCCACACTGTAAAAGCCGGAGTCGCTGAGCTCTGAGGAGATGAATGACTCTGAGGAGGAGGACCCACCCCGGCTGGTGCACTCCTCCACGGCTCCCTCCTCCTCTTCTGTCTCCACCCCGGATAGCTCCCCCTGGTGGAAGCTGCCATCGGTGCAGCCCAGACCGCTGTCCAGCTCATGTAGCAGCAGTTGGGGGCCAAAAGGAGGCTCCTCTGTCTGCAACACAAATGCAAGTTGTGTTAGCCAATCAGAGCACTGCTACAGCAAAGAACACTGATTTGGCCAATTTATAAATATTAAATTAATTCTCATAAGCTTTCCTCTGTTGATTAGGGAAGGTCTGATAGCTCTCTTGGACGTCAGGCTAGAGGGAGGTACAGTGTCTACCTGGCTTCGGAAGGGGGTGGGCTCTTCCAGATTGGCAGTGCAGCATCCAATCAGACAGCTATGGCGCTTGGAGGCGGTGTTAGTTGCATTGGGGTCCTGGAGCTGATTGGTCAGAGAGCAATGGGTTTGTCAAAAAACACAGCAGTAGTATTCCTTGGGGGGTGTGAGGTATCTCTTTTTCCCTCTCAATGCTTTTTGGACAGATTGTTAAAATTCTCAGAAAAGAGCCACCCTTTTCTTTTTCGACGATGAAAACAAAACAAAAACAGAAACTTTCCAAGGTAGAATCCCCTCCACCCAATGTGGCAAATCTCACCTACGTCTCCCACCCACCCTACAGTACCCCCACCACTAAAGCAGTATCCAAGCCAACAGAGCACATGAAGTAATTGTAGCCAATGAGCCTGTTCGAACCCTTTACTGCTGGTTCACATGGTTTCAGTTTTAGATCCAAGATGAATATCTGTGCCCCCCAGTGCTGCTACTTGTCAGAAAGGGTGAGGGTGAGCTCCACACCCCTAGACTGATTGTGATCTTGGTGACAGCTCTCCAGGCTATTAAGAACTCCACTGCTAGGCATTTGAGCCTTTGACCCAGAAGTGAAAGGAGCATCTGTAGCGGGAAGCACTCACCCTGTAAGCTAGCCTGTCCACAGCTTCCATCTCCTGGGAGATGGTGGGCAGGAAGGGCTCACCCAATGGGGTCATGTGACCGCAGTGGGACCTGGAAAGGATACAGAAAGGTTACAGTACCACAACATTAGCTAAATGTTTCACAAAACATGTTTAAATTAAAAATTTGTCAGGGGCTGGACACATACATACAGGCACTGAGGAGGTGTTGATTAAAGTAATTTGTAGTTATGTAACTAAGCTGTAGTCCCCCTACCTGTCAGTACAGGTATGTGGCTTGGATGTGGGGCCTCTGTTGATTCCTCTGCTTCTGAGAGCCTCTCGCGGCCTTTCTGTCTGTGTGCTAATGTCTGACATGTCCCTCTGCCCCTCTGTCTGCAGGGCAACCGGCTGGCCGTAGGCACCAAGGATTCGGAGAGCTTCCCATTGGCTGACCTGAGGCAGATCCCGCCCATTCACCTTCAGACAGAACCAATGTTTGACAAGTTAGACCACACTAGTTAATGCAGTCAGAAATTCTTCAAATAGAGGTAATTGAAATGGTTATTTTAATTACTTTTCCATCGAGGTCTTTCGGCATATTCTGTATTTATAATATAATAATGTCCTTGTGCATTTAGCCTATTCTTGAAAGCAGAAGGCTCTTGTAAAGTTTCTATAGTAACACACAGCAGTAACCAGTTTCTTCAGCCTGGACATTTGTCGTCTGCAAGTGGGAATGAGATGCGTGTGAAGAGCGACTGAATCGGGGGAATGCGACAAGATGGGAGCGTGTGCTCTGCCTTAAGAGATCTGGACACCGTGTCAGCCACATACATACCACATATTTCACCGTAGACGATCCCTCGCACAAGTACGAGGCACACTACACACACCAGCATGCACGCTACACACACCAGCATGCACGCTACACACGGCAAGACAGGCGCTCGGATGTGTACAGATACAGCCAGTACCTGTGCGCACGTTAATGTGCTCGCATACATGCGCACAACACACACGTTTAAGGGCTCCATCCACAATGACTCATGCCCCGCATCTCACCCTAGGTGGGTGTCAGAGAGAGAGAGAAAGAGAGAGAGAGGGAGGCAGAGGGAGAGAGGGAGGCAGAGGGAGAGTGAGAGAGAGGAAGGGAGAGGCTGGTTATAAATAAATATATGTCCAAATGCACGTGTTTGATCTCAGTCTGTGTGCAAGGGTGACCTCATGCGATTCTCCCAACATCCTTGCATTCAGGGCTCTCCTAAGCTCACACTGCTTTCTTTCCTGACCACCAGAAGTGCCTGCCAGGCTCTTTACGTATCGTCCCAGACTGGTGATGGTGTCAGAGGCCTTTACGCCAATCAGCAAGCCCAGAGTTGGCTCCTAACCCCCCAACTCTGCCGACACGGCGTGCCGTATCTCTGGGCCTCAGCGGGGCTCAACGGGCAGCCAGTCGGCCTGTCAAACCATCCTCCCAGCCTTAATTCTGCCCCGCGGTGGGGCAACAAGAGTTGAAAATCTGGCTTCGTCACTTCCATTTATTGTCACAGTGAGTCATGCGCATGCGCTCATGCCGATTCGGCTGTGCGCGCACACACATGGACACACACAGTAACACGCCTGAGGTCGCAACACGCATGAATAATGTGTGCATGCACGCCCACACACACACACACACACACACACACACACACACA
>JAABNY020000129.1:20014442-20027119 GCA_015164015.2 Brevimyrus niger
AACTCCCCCACTCACCCAGACCCACTCTCACGTTCCGAGACCTCCCCCCCCACTCCCACGCGCACACCCACCCACCCACACACACACACACACACACACACACACACACACACACACAGGTTCATGGATGTTTCCATAGATGAGCACATATGTATACGCATACAGATGGGTACAGCCCCTGAACATGCATGTTTCACGCACTTGCACAAGCTGTGAGCATGCACACACACACACACACACACACACACTCCCACACTCACCCCCATTCCGTCTCCGAGCCACAGCCCAGAGAGCCGGCAGCCCATTCCCACGGTAGGCGGGAGCAGGGGCTTCTGGGAGTCTGTGCACACAGGGGTCCAGAAAGATGAGGACGAAGAGGAGGAAGAGAGTCGGCAGGTGCCAGGGGCCAGGAGAGGAATACGCTGTCATGGGATGTCTCCGAAGCAGGAGCCCGCTCCCTGAGCGAGGAGCGGCCCGGTTGCCGTGGGAATGATCCAGGTGTGGTGGACGCAGCCCAGATGCTTCGGATACAGATGTCCTCCCGGGTGGTGTGCAGCCTGGGAGCTGCAGGAGTGGCTGCGCAGCCGGCGTGGATGCAGCTGCCCGGCTGTGTGCGTCTGCAGTCCAGGCACCGTGGATGTAGCAGAACAGCCCAGTCAGTGCGGCTGTCAGCGGCACCAGGGAAATCTCTGCTCCCTCTCGCTCTCTCCTCCTCCCTCTCCTCCTCAGAGCCTGGCTAGCTCCACCCCCCCCACCCCCCCCCCAGCCAGCTTGCCTTGCTCATGCAGAGAAGCCCAGCTGAGACGGGTTGCCCCCCTCCTCTCCCGCCATTGGTCACCTGCCGCCGGCGGTTGGCCAATCCTGGGATGGAGCACCTTCCGCTTGGGTTTGATAAAAGAATAGTGTGTCACGACTTTCACAGGATGAAGGGAGATACTTGTAATTTTTATGTAAACTGTTTTTCTCTCCCCCCATCCTCCTCCCTTCAGGAAGCCATTCCTCCTTTCCTCATTACCTTCCTCTTTTCGCTTTTGTCTCTCTCTCCACTTCTTCACTGATATTTTCACTGGTATTTTTGCATTTTCTAGAAACGGTGGAGCAGAATAGTCCCCGGAGGAGCTCTCAGACAGCGAGCTGGTGCTTCTGCACCCCGTCGGTGTGTGTGACATGACGACACCCCACATGTGCTCAACATGTGATTATGTGAAGGAGCCGGCCATTTCCCTGTTTGTGACGGTGTGTCTGTATCATTGTGCGTGTTTGAAGAGACAATCCTTTATGAGTGAGTCACTCACTCTGTGAATAAAGCTCGTTTGCAGCCAGATGCTTCCTTCCAGCTGCAGTGTAGGAGGAAATGCAGTGTTAACTGCGCATTTTAGGTGTGTGAATCGCTGTCAGGTGTGCGTAATTTGATTGTGCAGTTAAGTATGTCTGCGCGTGTATGACTTTTGTTAAGAACTGTTTTATTTGAGCGTGTATGCATGTCTGTGTTTAGTGTGTGGTTGTGTGTGAGTGATTGACTGTTCTGGGGATGTCTTATTTAGATATCTGTGTTTAGAGTGTGGCTTTGTGTGTATGACTTTGTTTAAATTGTGGGTAAGTGTGAGCTTCCCGTATGTGTATATAAAGAATTGCGCAAGCTATTAGCACTACTAATGTATTTTGCGTGTGTGTGCGCGTGTGTGTGTGTGTGTGTGTGTGTGAGAGAGATACTGATGCTGCTGATGTGTGTGTGACTGTCATGAATCTGTAGCAGTGGGCGGTGTGCAGTCTAGCGAGGAGGTGGAGAGAGAGAGAGAAGGAAGAGAGCGAGTGAGAGCGAGCGAGAAGGAGGGAGACATAGGAGAGAGGCGTGTGGTGCTGACAGCTGATCCACACACACACACCTGGGCTTCGCAAACACACGCTGCTGATTCACATGCATAATCTGCATTACAACATTACCGCTCTATTCTAAACTCTCCTTTAAGTATCATGAAGTACCATATTACACGTATTATGCTTTGCCATATTACTATATATATGCACTTGTTAGGGGTGAGCAGGGTATGATAATCCTGTGAGGCTCTTGCAAGAGTGATGGGATAGCAGTTACAGAAGGTTTTAAACACTATAACATAATCTGTGTACAGAAATACCAGTCTGAATCACATTCACAGAGTTTATCATTCAGCAGGTCCCTGCTGTGATGGTATAAATTATGGCAAGGAGCTTGGAAAATTGAAGCTCAATCTGTCTAAATGATTTTGCTTTATTATATTTTATATTTAGTTCAAGTTGCATATTGCAATACTTCATAGCATTATTAGACAAAATTATGCTTTTGGTAAATTAACAACCTGGTGATTTACATACGGAACATTAATGTCATACACATATAATTAATCATAGCAACAATTACTTTCCAATTCTAGTTTATACAACTAAATAAAAGTTTAATTGACCTCAATTTTTTGACCTAAGCATTTTTCTCTCCTGCTTGTTGTTGAATTAATTGGAAAGTATGAATTGCTGAAATATACTTTGGGATGGAACGTCTTTTTTTTCTTTCCTCATAATGCTGTGTTTATAAAATCAAGCTCATCTTCCCCTAGGTCTTTTTTTGGGGATCTCTGTGCTGCCTGTACGAAGCAGGGCTTGTCAGAAGCTTAACTGTCGCCGCCGACACAGGTGTAATTTCACCAGCGGCCGTCACCGTCTGAACTACGGCAAAAAATAACTCGACGTGTTACTCAGAGGACCACGGCCAAGCTGGCTGCTAAAAGAAAGACGTTTTTTCCTCCGAGGGGGGATCTTCACACGTCCCAGATGACTGTTGGCCAGAGAACAGGACTTGATGAACTGCCAGAAAGCGAGCTGCACAGGCAGAAAAAAAAATGAACAGACCAGCTAAGACAACAGAATGCACAGGAAAGCAGCACTTAATAGCAAAGACTCAAGCAATTTATCCTCATTAAAATGGGAGCCAAAGTGAATTACAGAGGCGCAATTCCTCAGAAGAGCTTGTGCGTAACTCCCAGGGGCGGCTTAAGATCTTTCTGAGGATGACAACACTGCTTGTGGTCAGGAAGAGGATTAAACTTGACTTTTTGCTGAAAGAAAACAAGTTCAGCAAATAAACACCAACTGTAGATGGCTTTTGCTGAGGTATAGGGAGAAAGCATCAAAGCAAAGGAAGAGGTTCCCCTGTGATGGACTGGCATCTCATCCAGGGTCTTACCTCAGCCCTATGCACTGTGCTGCCTGGTACTGGTTCCAGTTTCACTGCAGCCCTGGGATAGATAAGTGATATGGAAGGATGGATGACAGGGTTTGCAGTGCACTGGAAATTATTTGTGAGCAGAAATCCGACTGCTACTTTCAGAGTGTTCTTACCAAGGGCTATTAAAGTACCTCTAGAAGCATTAGCTCTTAAACGTTGGTCAAAGCTGATAATTCAAACTGTCAAACATGAGTCACAACCCTAACTTCCTATATGTTGAATTGTCTTCTTTTACTGGTACATGGATACTGTCGACATCTTTTTGTCTGCAGATAAACAGAATACAATCCATGTCTGAAGTTCTGGTGGAACCAGCTTCATTCGTCTTGTACATATCCTTCTGAAGCTGGGAAGATAGTCCTTTGGGTACACACTCATGAGCACATGATCAGTGATTGTGCAACTGGACACTATAATCAGCTCATAGCTGGACAGCATGGTTACGTTGTGTGGGGGAGGACTCTTTGGCCATTTTGTGTTTCGGGAAGAGTGGGTGAGAAGCTGAGGCTTGAGTCTTGAGGACTGGGGGCTGCTGCCTGCTGTGTGATGGAAAAGAAGGACAAGATGAACTGATGAGCCATCAGAAAAGATAGTGAAAAGTGGGGAGAGAGAGTAAGAGAGAGGGAGCAAGAGGGACCTATCCTACCTATTCAGATGATGCCAGATGGGCACCATCTGAGCTGGAGTCCTGCTTCAGTCCCATGGAGGGGTGACATTGTGCATGCGACTTCCGAATTGGAACATCGCAGGGCCAGCCTTCAATCTGCCTCCCTACACAGGCTAGCGTGGAGAACTGACTCATTGATGGACTTTGGCTTTGACCTTGACCACAGTTTATACTTAGCTTTTAGCAAGCAAGCCCACTCTTTCTTTTTCTATAATGTTATAATGCCCAAGGGAGGGGGTTGGGCACCCAGTTGACCTTGAACCCCCTGGGTTTTTTTTTCTCCCTGTCCTCAGTTGTCATCCGGCTTTCCTTCTTTCTTTCTTTCTTTCTTTCTTTCTTTCTTTCTTTCTTTCTTTCTTTCTTTCTTTCTTTCTTTCGCTGTTGTAATGTATCACGCCATACCCATGTAAAACGCCTTGGTGGCCGCTCTGTGGTGAAACCTTCCTCCATCAGCTCCCTCATTCAGCTCGAGACTCCTTCCTGCTAGGAGGCGAGTTCTGTTGCTGACCTTTCCTGCTGCAGCTGTCCACTCTCATCGGCTGAGGACACTCTGGTCTCTCTCCACCCTGGGAGGTCATGTAAGGGCTCAGGCACCCACATCCCCCAAGGGCTGCTGTGTCTGTGGCTCTGTTAGTTTCCTTTTGGCTCATATATATTTAACACCAGGTATGATGCCATCCTAATCAAAGCAGCACTTTTTATAAACAGCTGTACTCCACGTATAAACAACATCCATAATAGTATCCTAACGGGAAAAACAAAGGCTAAAACAGGTTCACTCATTGCATGTAACCTTCCTGGTTTATTGCCATATGCATCTAATTTATCCATCACCTCCGCAAACACGTCACGGCGCAATCAGGGACCTTGTGAAAAGACATACCTGCTTTCTGACGGTAAATGCGCAGGGTGCTAGACACCCTTTACTCAGATGATTGGTGAGCCCTCTAGTGGTCAGTTCGTGACATTAGGAAAAACGGACGGAAAAAAATGGATAACACTACATTACACTGCACAAAGCATCCACGAAGCATACATTACCATACATTGTAGCATAGAGTGAACAGATACAACGGCTGAAGAACATGAAAAATGTATTTCTTTATTATGTAGCTCCTTAAAAAGAAATACAATTCATTGTTCAATGTTTGTCCACTTGGTGTCTCCACAGCGTCGTTAGTCTGGGCACATCAGCTGATACGGACATTTATTAGAGATGTCAGTGAGCACAATACAAATAAACAACGGCGTAAATCAAATAACTGTAACTGAATGACTAATAATAATAATAATTATTATAATCATCATCATCTAAAATAACGTTAAAAGCATAAAGCACGAAGACTGGAAATGCTTAGAGGCAGTAGTATTAATACTCCATAGAAAGCTCTTCGAGTGGATATATATATATATATATATATACCGCTGTAGGGGCAGCAATATACACACACACACAAGCTTCCCTGCCATCGCCATGGTGTGCTTGTTCCCCATGTTGACCAGCATATGTTTCTTATAGATCACAGTAACGTTGAAACAGTTTGTGTACAGTTGTCCTTTCTTTCAGAGATTTCTCGTCGTGGCCTGATACAGTATTGTGTACGTAAATAAATGAGGTCCGGGGCGTAACCTTTTTTAAAAGTTGCTAATTCAATCTTTATTCAAGCTGTGAAGATGAAAGCAAGAAACCGCTCGCCATAGACTAGCCGAAACTCAGTTGTCTCCGTCTCTTATTTGGGTTCAACAACTTCTTTTTAAATTCACAAATTACCTACACCTCAGTGACTGTCTGCTCTCTCTGAATATTTAAGGGAAACGTGTTAGTTTCGGAAATGGGCACACTATTATCCTGTCGTAAAACGGCATTATAGTGTAAGTAAACATTTTTTGAAAATGTTTCTGCACATCGTAAACTTAATAACCCACAACTGATCCAAAATTGCTTGTTTTATTTAAATATGCTTCTCTATAACCCTACAAACCAAGAAATTTTCTATACTTGGCATTAAAAAGAAAAGAACATTGTTTTATTTTTACTGCAGTGTCGTACTTTTTCACTTCTTAAATCCATTGAATGCCTTTACAGACGGAACCAAAAAACTCGTAGTCTTTTAAAATGGTTTTAAGAGTACTGTATTCATTGTTTTGGATAACAGTTTGCATCAAACCTTCCGCTGAACGGTCGTTTTAAAACCGTTTATATAGATAAGATTCACAATAATCATAAGTATATATTTTTGCCTTGTGAGAGTAATCATCATGTCCAGGCTGTCACATCATAATAAGTGAAATGTCCCAGCATGAACCGAACAAACATCGGACCTGCTCTATCGTCAGAAGTTTCGGCTCTGACGTCAGTATTTCTAAGATTGGACGGCGTAGCTGAATTTGCATAGTAACCTAGAAAAATGCTTCGGCTCTTGCGTGTCGTCCCCACCCTCCCTTCGGCGGTCACGAGGCCTTCTAAACGCTCTCGTTGGTTGATCGCTCGTGTCAATCTAGGGGGCGTGGCGATGGCGTCATTCCTTTGTGTATCACTCATAAAAGGAGCCCACGGCGGAGCTGTGCTAGCCAGCTGGAGGTTTTTTTTTTTGGCAGCTCTGCTCTTTTTCCTAGTCTTCTTCTGGGATCTTCCGCACACGGGCAGCAGACGAGTTCTTAGGCGTCTGAACTGGATCTCAGTCTCATCGTTGTGGGACATCACCTCCTTATCAACAAGATTCCCAGCCCTTTGCTGCCCCTTTTTTCCATCACCAACGCCAGCTGACTGTAGCCGTAAGCCGGGCTGATTCTGCTCTTATCAACCCCATACCTCTCCGCAAACTGTACCAGCTGTTAACCAGAGCGGTCCGGGTGTGGACATGGGCCCCGAAGTGACGGCAGCGGCAGCTTTTATTTCCAGACTGCTGGCGACGACCGGATCCCTCAGTGAGCAGCAGCTTCGGGTCTTTAACGACTGCCTGCGACAATCACTTACAGGTAGTTTTGTACAGTATTTCGATTAACAGAGTCCCTTTTTCTTGAGGGAAAGGCGAATCTGTTAATGTCTTTATAAGAGGGGGAGGACTGAGTTACTACATCGAAACGTGTACCCTAGATCTAGGCGGCGACATGTATTATACTATAATAATACTAATTACAGTCGTTTTAATTATTAGATTGTAAAGAGTACTCGTTTCCCGCTGTTAAGCAGTGTTTATCTGCTTATTGCGTATTGTTGAATACAATAAGTAGCTATTGTACGTGATTGTTCAGGATTGCAAGACTTCAGTCAAACTTCACCAACAGTAACGGTGTTCTGTACGCCATGGCAATTAATGGGCCAAGTCTAGACAAGCCCGCACTACTTGGCTCTTGCATAATCGCCAGAGTGTTAATTCTAGAAACAAGTTCTTACAATTATTCAGAGTGGTCTTTAACGCACGATTCATCAGCGTTGAAGCATTTTATTGTCGTCACTTTTCCTGTCTTTTGGCAAGGCTGCATTTGTCATGACAGTGAGATACCTGTGTGATTGTGTCGCTGGTAGAGAGGGGGAGGGAAGGCATGTCCTGGTTTTCGGTATTTAACAATCTGCCTTTATCTCCTCTAGAACACTATGAGCACCACTGGTTCCCAGACAGACCCCAGAAGGGCTCGGGGTATCGCTGCATTCGGATAAACCACGAGATGGACCCCCTAGTGGGCCGGGCGGCTGGCAGGGTAGGCTTGAGTGGCCCACAGCTCTTCCAGCTCCTGCCCCGCGAGCTGACCCTTTGGGTGGACCCGTTCGACGTCTCGTACCGTATTGGTGAAGATGGCTCCATCTGTGTCCTCTACGAAGCAGGGCCCACCCAGGCCCTTGGGCCCAACAGTTCTGCCCTCGGGCCCCGGCTCTGCCAGAACAGCTTCCTCATGGGCCGTACCAGCCCGCCAAAAAATTACCTGATGACAGTCTCCAGTTAGGGAGGGAGTGGTATCCCACTGCCCCAGCAAAGGCTTTGCAGGCCACTAGACGGCATCCTACCTTCCTCCTCCTCCATCAGGCACATCTCGGCGCATTTATTGCGTACTTTTAAAACTTTTTAAGCTCTTGTTCATCCTGCCCCACTGTTGTTTGCGAAGAGCAGGGCAATGAAAATGCACTAAGTCCAGCGTTTTTAGCTGTACGTGACTGGGACCTGACAGAGAGGCTGACTTGCCTGTAGTCTCACCTTGGCTGTTCTTTGTACTGCCTGCAGCTTTAGTTTTGGGCCTGGGTGCTGTTTTTATTCCAAAAACACCCCAGTGCTTCTGCCAGGTGTTGGGGGTGGGGGTGATACTAATGTTTTTGTTATTGATACTACAGTGCAATAATGTGACTCCAGCTACTGAGGAGTGTAACATAAGATGACTGACTGGCATTGTTGGCCTTAAACCCCCCACCCCATACCCTGACATCAGACCCCTGATGATGGAGAGCGAGCCGTAAAGCTTCTCCACCCCCCCCCCCCCCCTTCTCACCAGGTTTAACCAAAGAGGATCCCAGTCATGTAATGTGGTACAGTCCAAAATGGCTACTGCCAGTAATCTGTGTTTTGGATGAAATTGCCACTGTTTACATATTTTAATGCCGCCTTCTTCAGAGAAATCGTTTTTGAAGATCTCCTGTATTGAATGGTAGAAATCCCCCGTTGGAAATTGTTGCCTGTGGGGTGTGGGCTATGATGGGGGCTGGATTGTGAAACACCATGGTGCCGAAACTCGTGAATCCCATGCTGGGATCGTGACATCCTGCCTATCTAATCTCTCTCTCTGACTGAGCTGTTGAGCAGTTGATTTCATGTACCGTTTTATTGTTTTGTTTTCTTTATAAAATGTAGAATTTCTACACGATGAATTGCGAATGATGCATTATGTACATTTTTGTTTTGTGGGTGCGTTCATGTACAGCGTGTACAGTTTTGTACTTGACAAATTTAATTTTAAAACAATAAAACTTTATGATCAAGATGATCCACCTTGTGCTAGTTAAATTCATCCTGTGATATGCATCGATACTGACCTGCACGTACTGGATGTGGGTATGTCATTACTTCATGTTTACAGTTTATGGCGTGTTCCTGCAGACCCCTGTATGTCCCTCAGCTAAACTTAACTTTATCTATTGAGCTACTGTAATTTGTTTCTAACAGGACTTTTCTCAAACTGATCCATGTTCATTATATAAAGAAATTTTATTGACCCTCAGGAAATTCTTGTGTAAATGTCATTGAACTAGTTTCCAGCTAATTTTATTACTTTACAAAAAATGAAATTGAAGTGTTTTAAAGTGGTGACCACAAAAAATGACTCTCTAATTGACACGGCAAAGATACCAAATAGCCTTCAAGTGAGTCAGGCAACATTTGGAATAAGCTACATAAATACTAAGCAGAATCATAAATGTTCTCAGACATCGTAAATGTTCTTAGCCAGGTTTTAGTAGATCCCTCAAAACTAGACTTCACAAATGAGTAGATTCAGATTATAGGGAGGTGAAGAATTATGCTGCTCTACTTGCTTACATCTGTGTCTAATGTCCTTATTTCAGTTATCTCTGTTACCCTCTTGGTGCTTATGACTCAGCTCGTCTTTCTCATTGGCCCTCTGCGCTGTTTTGGTCGGGCGGAATGACAGTGAAGCAATGTTTGCATTTGGGATCTAATCTGCCCACCAGCAGAGCGTTGGGCTCCTGCACATTTCACACTCATGTGTCTGCCTGCTTATCAGTGAAGGCTGCCAGGCCCACACCACAGTCACTGTCAACACCCATCCTATTATAGTCCTCGCTCTGGGAACAGGCTGCGATGTCACGGAGCCAGGCCTTGTGCATTTGCCACCGATGAGCGCTCCAAACAGGTCCATCAAACATATGGCCGTCTCTGTATTATTTTCTTCTGTGGTTCTAATGATGACAGTTAGCCTTTGTCCTTGGCGTCCCCCCCAGGGAGGCCCTGCTTTGTGTTCTGTGTCTCCTGGGAAAGTCGGCAAGGATCTACGTTAGTCTGTAACGGATATAACAGAAGAATAAGGCTGATGTACTTAATTCACTTTATTATACGATCTAACTTACAAAGCACACAATGTAATACTTTGCTAATAGTTATTGGTGTATATTTTACTGTATATTGGTGTATATATTATAGTTTCTGAAACGTTTGTCTAAGGTTGAACAGCTTGACGCTGCAGTGTTGTGGCAGCAGGAATGTTTCTCTCCAGATCATGAATGACACAGTTTGTTGTGTGTGTGTGTGTGTGTGTGTGGGGGGGGGCGCCAATCTGCCATCCTCACGTTACCATATGCAAGTCTGTTCATTCTTCAAAGCTCCTAATTACACCCTCCATAGAGCTGCGGAATCACTGCTCCGTCACCTGATTGACACCTACGTAAGCATTTTCAGGTTGGATGTGCTGCACATCTCATGCTTGGTGAGGGACAGGCTGAGGGAAAATGAAAGGATGAAACCTTGGCGTCTCCAAAAACGGTAACACTTTACTCGATGGGGCACAAATAATATAATATTCTACTTATGTATTAATTAACCACAAACTATCAGTAGTCATAAGTCATAACTACATAAAGATCTCATGTTAATTGACCATTAATGGAATAATGTTTTATCCCAAGCAGTTACTACATCGGTTAATTCTGTTAACCTTTTTGAATTACTGAAGGAACAACTAAAGAACTACTGAAGGAACAAGTCATGAATAACACAAGTGAAATACTGATCTTGTGTTTGTTCATCATTAATGAATCTCAACGCATCTTAAATCAAGTAGCAATTATATTTGTTAATGACTTGTTCATGATTTGTACTTCAGTAGTAACTGAGTTATTTGTGCCTCGTCAAGAAAAGTGTCGCCACAAAAGCATTAAATAACATAAGGTGTTGGTACGGCCAATACCATAACATTTTAAAAAATCCACACATCCATTTTCCATAACCACCGACCCAATGCAAGGTTGCAACGAGCCTGTTCCTAGAAACAAAGACTACAAAATGGGGAACTCCCTGGGCGGGATATCAGGCCATTTCAAGGCAAACATAGATGCACCAGCACTCACACACTACAGGCAAATTAGGCGGACTGATTATCCTGAAACCTGTAATATTATTATTATAATAATCATGTACTGTATTATTATTTTATGACAGATTCGACTTAAAGACAAACTTTGGGAATGGATCTCGTCCGTAACCTGGGGACTGGGACTGCCTGTACGTAAGATGTACATGTTAAACTCTCCACTTAATGTGATATCTGTCAAGACAATGTTTCATCAGCCTTTACAGGCCAGTGCTGGTCCTCTCCTTCCAGGATTGTGCACCTTGGCGTCTGTGATGTCATCCCCACTGGTGGACGCCCTCAGCCACTATCTCTGTGGTTCCGGGGTTCTGGGAGATACCCGGTACCAGAAACGTACGGCCAGATGGATGTCAGCGGGTGCCGCGGGGAGAGTGTGAGCGCCATTGGGCTGCATCAGCACACAGCAATGTGTCAGAATGCAGGGTGGAAGTTGCTGAATGAGCAGTGTGCCTGTTATGACGTGAATCCCTAGGTGTGTTGATTACTAGTGTACCTGCAGGCTGGGCCAGGAGAAGCTACCCTTATCTGAGCAGCTAGAGGATGCATCACCCTATCTATCAAGCTGTATGTGTGTGTGTGTGTTTCTGTATATACGTGTAGATATGAATATATGTATGATTACATTCAGAAAAATACCTACAGGCATATATACATTACAATGCAAAAGGCAGTCAAAGAAAATGATGTTTAAATGGTTTTCACATTAGTGTAAAACTATGAGATTACATCTGTTAAAGTCAAATACATGGAATGGGTGAGTTTTCTGAGAGGTTTGGAAACCAAACAGAGAATTACCAACCAACAAGATAACGTTTTGGAGAACAGAAGAAATTCTTGTTTCTTCTTTTATTGTTCATTTGTTTATTTTTTATTGTTAATTTATATTGTATTTTTTTAGCTGAAGTACACACTTACTAGCCAGAGAAATAGATGAGTATGTCCATTTATGTCCCCGTGACAGACTGAGCGCGTGTGTCGGCGATGGTGAGTGGCTGACGCCCTGAGAAAAGACCCATCAGGTAGCTTAGCCACCGTTGTTCCTTCATAAAACAAACAGATGACAGTGTTTGTTTTACATCACAGTGATGAAATAGGAGGATGAATCCCCACATAGAAGGTGCCAGGAAGTACTGTCAGCCTGCTGAAATGGATCATTGTTAAATATGAGAACAATCAACACCGACCCCTCCAGATTACTATTCCCAGTCTTGTCACCGACTGCCAGTTATCAAGTGAAAACTCTACATAAAGCCTGTATCAACTCACGCAGCTAAAATTACTATTTGAGGTCCGTCAGCAGACTCCTCAAAGGCCGGATACGAAATCTGTGTGGGCAAGTCTATTGGCAAGTGACATCGACAGCCAAAGGCTCACAAAAGGAGTGTTTCTAAAATCCATCTTTAGGAACCCTCAGATGGTCCACGTTTTTGCTCCCTCCCAGCTCTCTACTAAACAGTCCAAATTTTTGCTTCCTCCTAGGATCAAAAAACTAAGACCGTCTAGAGAATTTGGGAAACACTGCACTAAAGTTTCTAATGAATCTACCCCAGCTAAATACAGTTACAAGCATAACCAAATTGCAAAGGTGGTGGTGTTGCTGCAATTTTTCAGTCCAGCCTAGGAGTGTCTGAGAAATGTGGTTTGAGTTTCAGCACA
>JAABNY020000129.1:20027219-20060145 GCA_015164015.2 Brevimyrus niger
CACTGGGGGCTTTGGGTGGGGATGCTGTAAAGCGCTTTGAGACGATGTAATGTCGTGATAATGCGCTATACAAAAATTAATTTGTTGTTGTTGTTGTTGTAAAGGAAGCTGGAACTCCAGCTGCTGGCTCCACATGTCTGTGTACCATTAATCTCACAGGGCGTGACACACAGACATGCAGGGGCATGTCAGCACATGTGAGGGACAGCCAATTCCAGCCAGTTTTACCCAGATCAGTCTGCAAACATCAAAATCAAAATCAGAATCAGAATTACTTTATTAATCCCTTTGGGGAAATTCTCTTACATTACAAAAACAAACTCCTGATGAAAATAAAGCTTTAGGAAAGTTACATATGGCAGTTCCGGCATTTTGTATCATTAAATCACTTCCTTTTTGTGTTTCTTAGCTTTCACCCTCGTTTAACGCAGTGTTGCATCACGTCTTTCTAACTGGACGCTGCAGAGCGTGGGCCCTCCCCCGCTATGACACAGCTGCAGTGAGAGCAGAGCTTAGACACGAAGCAGCACCACTTGCCCCGAACACACTGTGCTAATTGCAAGTGGGAAATTTACAGCAGACTGGGCAGTTTAATATGGGCACATATAGCAGACACACACAAAGGTACAGTATGAGAGGACCAGGAAGGCATGACGTGGTTCAGCGAGAGTAAATGTTCCGCTGATTGTGAAATCATGCTAACCACTAACCCTCTCTCCTTGTCCTGGGGTTGTGCATTTACATCATCTCTGTTCCTTATTCTGCATTGAGATCTGTTTTCGTCTTTCACTTCCCATGTTATTTTTGCACATCAGACAACTGCCCTGAAACTTGCCTTGGGGCAGCCCAGTTTCTCCACTGGCGTAAATCCGTCAAGTGGGTGGCAGCTTTCGGTTTGCTCAACTGGGGCCATAACTCTCTGAATAAATCCAGTACCTTTTGGAAAACTGCCCTTCGTCAGGCAGGGATTTGGCACTCTGTAAAAGAGGCCACAAACAAAATGGTCACAGCGTCAGAAATACCCCGTGAACGATCCTTCCTGACCTCATCAAACAAAAAACTACACCTAACATCTGGGTCCTTTATAGACTGAGACTCTTTTCGGTGGGAAGGTTCTTTTTGTGACTGAATAACTGAATTGACCATAGATTTTTTTTTTCTAACCATGGAGGGATAGAGACAATGAGGGTGGTGAGAGACAGGACAGGCTATCGCTGGTTGTGATCTTCCTAATATCCAGGACATCTAAATAGGTAGCTGGCCTAAGAAAGGCAGGTTGGTCGTCAAGCAACAAACCGTTTTTGCTGCTGCTCGCAGGTAAATGGCTCCACAGCACTGGATCAAGGACAAACCGGCTCCACAGCAGCTTCTGCCCTGAGGCGCTGAGGCTACTCAGCAGCTGATTAGTATGGACTCTGCACATTTTACAATATTCTATTCTATTCTATTCTATTGTTTATTTTCTGTCTGTTATAACTTTACTATAGGGAGCTGTCAGAGAAACTCATTTTATTGCCTGCTGTATTTTGTACTGTTGTGCATTTGACAAATGAACTTGGATTATGTTTGATTCAATGACATTATAGAAAACGTTTCACAAATATTGTGCTAATAGATTTTACACGATTTAGTGTTTAGAAACAAAGACTTAGACCGCCAAATGCGTTCCACTGATCATTTGCTGATGGAGATCCGAAATTCTGGATAATCCAGTGTAACCTTCTGTGTTTCTGAGCCTCAGATCCAGATCCGTAGCCTCATATGCATTTAATCGATGCAACGGTACATGGTGACAATTGATTTTTTTACAATCTGAGGTAGCATCAGCCACCCTGAGTGGAGAGCTGAACTGCAGTTTCCCAGACAACCGCAGCAGGGGAAATGAGGCCTGGATCCTTTGTTAGTGCTGTGGTCCAGGCTGCCCGCTTGCAGGTGATTTCCATCAGAAAGGCCCAGAAGTGACTCAGTGGCTCCCAGAACAGACACAGTCTCCTTCAGCTGAAACAGCACTGGGTGTTCACCAAGCCCCTATTAAGGACTGACCTAAATATTGAAAGGCCTTGACCCCCCCACAGAGTAGTAAGGGGTGGACCAGGGTAACCCAGGGAGAGCTATTGGGGGGGGGGGGGGCAGTAACTGGTGGGGGCTGCTGCAAGCGAATGGAGTAACTAGCATTACCTCGCTAGACCTTTCATGAAAAGAGGCATCTGGTGTTTTGGGGGAAGGAGACAATAACCCCCCCCACCCCAGCGTAAAGCTTCCAAAAACCTTTACACAGTCTCTCTCAGTGTCCCCAGCGCCATCTGCGAAAGTCACTGCGCCCCCCAACCCCCTTACAGCCCCAGCAAACTCACTCTCCCCAATGGCTGACCCCACACCAAACTGCCAGCACAAGGCCTCTTTGAATATGACCCCCTCCCCATCTTCTACCCCCCACTTCAGTTTGAGCCTCAAAGACTTCTGGCAACCATCGCAACACAGATTAGGACCAGTTACAGGTCATTTAGATGTATAGTCAAGTCCCATTCACAGTGCTCATGGGATTGTATTAAACCAGTATGGGAATGGTGACTTTCTACTCTCACTAATCATTGTCCAAAATACAAATTTTCCTGAACAACTTACCTTTTTACATATTTTGCAGGTAAATGACGCAATGTATATTTTGTCAGTGACTGCGTTTGTTGGTGTAACTGTAATGCTGTGGTTGCATGCTGTGCTTTTGTGTTCCTGCTTTGCTCGTTTACGTGTCTCTGTAAAGGTTGCATTTGCATGTTACTACACATGTGTTTGTGCAAATATCGGCCCCACCACTACCCTGGAATCTGCCCCCACCTCCACACAAGTGTTGGGCTTCCTTGCTGCTTGCTCTACATCAGCTGCCTTTCCACCCAGCCACTCTGTAACCCCAAATGGGCCCCCCACCCACTACAGACAGGCACACCAGTTGCTGTGCAGTGGGTGGCGGGAGGGGATAGAAAATTAGCTGTACCACTGTAGGCAGGCAAATGATAATTATTGAATAATAGCAAGATATTCACCAAGTCCATTACAATGGGAACGTAATAATGCAATTATTAATAAAAACTAAATGATAATTACGCAGTTATGCATGATATGCAGAGCCCTATTCAGATATCTGCATTAGTCAAGAGGGAGTCAGTCAGATATCAAGACTGACTTATGTCAGAAATTTTAGAAATCAGAAATTTAGAAAGAAAAAATGTCTCTATTCTATAATCATTTTGAGAGAAAGCTGTTGTTGGCCCTCTCACTATTCCGACTGATGCGGACATTTTAAAGGACGACTGGCAGGGTTTCACAGCCTTGGTGACCCAGTCTTGATGTACATCCCCAATACGCATCCTTCCCAAATTCTTCTTAGCTGAAGCCCATCAGCTACTATAGGAAAGAAGCAGGCAGGCAACCTTTGACCCGCGCAGCTGCCCCAGGAAGTCAGACTTTGTTTACAGTCCTCGCTGCATTCTGATTGGTCTTCCTCTGTCTCCAGGCAGACTTTTCCCCTTCCCTCCCACAATTCCCACATTTACAAAATCAGGGGTTCACTTACATTTACCACCTGATTCAAATAAAAAAAAAGTCCATCTTAATTTAAGGAAAAAAAAACATTAAAGATGCAATGAACGCCTGTTAGAAGTGACCAAACTGCGATCAAAGTCAATGTTTTTTTATGTGTTAAGGAAGTCGTTTAGTGCGTTTCCATTATTAGCCTGGGAAAAAAGAGTACAAAGAAAGACTGTAAGCTGTCCTGATGTGGGGGAGGGAGGAGACAGCTGAAACTACCCCCCCCCTCCCCCATGCTCATTTAGTAATGGCCCCACACCCAGTCTTGGGGGGGGTCTACTTCTTTGTCACTTCAGTCTCAGCTGAGGGCGCAGGCTCACAGACACACTCACATGCACACACCTTGCGCCCTGAAGCATACTGGTTCTAGCAAACCCCCTGCCTGTGACACCAGTTGATATCAGAGTGCCCCCACCTTTGTCTCCCTTGGGCTAATCCCTTTGCCCACACCCCCAGCACCGACCCACACCCTAAATTCCTCCTCCACACCCACACTAGCTGCTCCGCTTGCAGATGAAAGTGCCCCCCCCCCCACTCCACCACTAAAATGGAGGCCTTGTGTCGTACGCTTATGTTGTCCTAAAGTTATAAATAAAAACAATAAAAACACTGTCTGGGCATGACTGGACAGAGACTCGGGAAGTCGATGGGGAGGGGTTCTGGGAGGGTGTGGAGCCTGTGCTACTCATCGGGGGGGCCTTGTGAGTGTTTCCTCAGGGAGAGGCTCTGCTGTAGACCGCCCCCCCCCCCACACCACTGAAAAACACGCCCAGACATACCATGAAAACAATCAACTGACATTCCTTCGCGACCCACTCACTGGCGCACAGGCAGGGCAGCCAACCCAAACGTCGCTCACGTCTCTCACGGCACAACGTGACTCACTGCTCAGACTGGGACACTGCCATCTTACTCAGATGAATGAAAGTACGTCATCCCAAAAATTATTTTTGGTGGTCATTTAGATCAAGGGGGAAGAAAAGACAAAAAAACAAAAAAAAAAGCAAAACAAAAGCATGAACAAGAGTAAACAATTCAATGGGACCATTATATGATGTACCAACATGTCAGGACTGGGCATGGGAGGACATTTAGCTGAAAGCTCGTCCCACTATGCTGGCACTTATCGGTGGTACTAATTGAGAAAAAAAAGCTATGTGTGAGTTTCAGGCAGATTCCATCTAGGGTGGTCCAAGCTAACAGGTTCACAGGTCGTTGCCATGCGCCAAAAGCGATTGCCAACATCTTTGCGCATCTATTTACAGATGAATAGAGCATGATTTTGCTCTAACACAAGTGCATCTGAAAGTGAAATCTCCAGGAGATTGCACATTTTCGGGTGTCTTTCTCTTCCCCGTTCCCTAGTGGAAACACTCCCTAATTGAACACATCGTGGACTCGTGGTACAAAATGGTGACCGCAGTATGCAATACTCCAGCAACTCTGCAGCTGCCTGACACCTCAACCCAGCCACAGGAATCTCTGCTGAGCCTCTACACTCACAGCTCTGCATGGATGAAGAGCTGTAACCCCACTTTAGCATGACTAACTGGGTGTGTGCATCTTCATTTTGACGTTGTGTTTTGTCTTTGTATGTGTTTGGCAACAGTTATATCATCATACCCAGCACCCTGGGAAACGGGACACGTTTTTCTGCCCTTGCCACCTATCATTTTGATCTTTTAATGACTGTTCTGTTTCATCCAAAGTCACATACACACCATTGGTAACCACAAGGAGACCTCTAGTTGCAGTTTGTAGGTATGGTTTAGCTGAGCTGGTGCCTTCACAAAAGAGGTTCAGGTGGTCCATCACCGGCAGGCTTATATAGTTTACTCATACCTCTTAGATTAGGTTGCAGTTTACCTCAGCCAGCAGCGAGTACTTCAATGAAGGTGCTTCCTTAGCCTGTCTCAGTAATGGATTGCACGGAGTCTTAAGGCCCTTTGCTGGTCAGGCTGAGAAACACCTAGCAGGAGATTCACAGATGTGCATTTACTCTGTGCCTCCCGCAGCGAGCAAAACACATCAACGGGAAGGCTTACAGGTGGATCTCCATGCTGATCTGTCGTCATCCTGGACAGAACGATGACTAACTCTGTGTGTCGGGGAGGGAGGGACAGATTTAACAAGCAGATACATTCAGAGCCAATACACTAAACAGCTAGTCACCACTGTGGGGTGGGGGGTGGGGGGTGAGGGGAGGGGGTGGGCACAGATGTCTGAACCATGTCAGCTTTCCATTTTGGGAGCAAAGTTGACATGTAACGACGGGGAAAAGGACATTTAACATCTTTGCTTTGCAATATCAACGAGACACTATACTGAATACTCGGTTTGGGAAAACAGATGGATCATCAGGAACAATGACAGAAGCAGAGAGTACAGGCTGCCCCGCCTGTATGAACACGTGGGTGTGGTCAGAAGCTTGCATGCTCCACCCACACGCCGCTAGCTGCCGTCAGTCACAAGCAGAAACCACACCCATCAGGTTGTAGTCATGCATAAATAACTAGAACAGAAGCGAATGGCCCTCAAAGCAGCCCCACCCACTGACCCACCTGCCTGCCCGCAACCTGAATGTGCACCTTTCGAGACAAAACAGGTGACAGGCAACAATTTTTTTTTTTAAACCACATCACTTTCGCTTATATCCATGGAAACCACTACCAGCGCCGAGTCGCTTCCCTATGCTGCTGCACCTTCAACCAGGGAAACCAAATCCAGGATCACTGTATTCTTATTCCCACAGGATTCCCACAGGATTCTTCCGGGGTGAAACCAGCACAGACGACCCCCCCGATGAACCCCTCAGTGCTGGAAACCCACCTTCGTGGGCTCAATTGCTGGAGTCTCGGTGCCTTGGGGTAGACAAGCTGATCATGTCAGATTCCTGTTCAGACTAATCCCCAGCCATATACGAAGCCAGTGCATTCAGTTCCATCTGCATTGTGCGCTTTCTAAGTGCGAGTTCCCTTTGCAGAAAACACCCCCAGACCAGTCAAAAAACCTTACTTAAATATACTGATGAAACAGGCAGGACTGACCTCCAAACTGGGCACGTGACTGACTCATAAATACACAATCATCAGCATTTTACAAACATAACATGGATGGCTCTTTTATAAAAGCCTACCAAAAAAAGTAACCAGCCTAGCAATTCAACCTACATAGTTCTGGAAGACCTTGTGAGGAATTTCACCAGACTATACTTTAATTTCTTGTTTTTAAAGAAATGAATGTATGCACAATCCTGGACAGATTAACAATAATAATAAGAAACTTTATTGATCCATGTGGGGATTTTTCTTCCTTCCACCTACCCCATCTTGCTGTCTGACACACAGATACATATATATGCGACAGCGAGCTTGGCAGCGGTGTCCATGGAGCTGGGTGTTAAGGGCCCACAGGGTGGATACTCTGCCCAAGCCGGGCAAAATGTTACATGTCCTATGAAGAAGTGAGGCAGCTTATCTGTTATGCTTAGTCTGAGTACAGTGTAATTTAGTTAGATATTTTCAATGTCTTAACACAAACAGTAATAGACCAATAACAGACAAGAGAGCTTAATACGGTGCATTGACATTAGGGAAGGCAGGGCAAGGGTTCCCCCTAGTGGCACAAACTAAGGCAGCATAAATCCTGTATGGGCACCCAACATATTTAAAAATGCAGAGTAGCCTGGGATGTCTAAAAAAATGTCTTTAAAGTGGCTTCACGCACGCTTATAGGGGTAATGTGTGACAACACTAGGTTAACAGCAACGTTATCAAGTCCAGAACAATCAAAACAAATCAGCCAAACGAGTTGCCTGGCCAAGAAATTTCATTCAAAAGCATGAAAAATAATGCGACAACTGAATACTTGAACTGTTCACAATTTTAATGTGACACGTGTACTTCAACCAAGATATATCATCTAGTCCTCTTAAATATTCAGCTTTATTTTTGGAATTAAAAAAAGATACACATTTATAAATGGTGCAACACCATTTTAATAAGTTTGGTAACATATTAAATGATGTGTAGTCAAATGCAAGACTGATTTCCCCGATTCTGCCCTTAAAGGTGGAGTAACGTCCTGCTTGATAGCTGGCACCACCCATACTTAAAGTCTCTGGTCTTTAAACACAAGAATGGAAGACTGATAACAAACAGTCTGGGTTTGCATTGCATCACGTGATTAAAACTCGTCTCGTGGTTGGGCTTATTACCAGGCGATGCCTGTTCAAAACCTCATACCTCATTAGCACTCAACCAGTCTGAGTCTGATTTGCAATACTCATCAGTAACTCTACTGGTCCTGATGCTTGAAGATGAAGAACATGAAGAATACACCAGTTCTAGTACCAAGACCTTTTCAGGAACCAAGATATATCATCTAGTCCATGTCTCAACAGACATGCTGTTGAGAAAACTTTACAGGGAATCAATATATATTATTGTGAAGACTACAGATGTCTAAAGGGTGAACTTTGACCTTCCTTAACCCATAACGGATTATCCCTGAAGCTGCTAAAACCCGTGTGGGCCTTTAGTAAATAACCTCACCGTTGAACCCAGGCTCAGGAAGTGTGATGCCTCAAAGGAAGCTGTTGGTCAGTCTCCGGTACACGTTCGCACGTGGACATCTTGTGAAAACGGTTGGTGAAAGGTGCCAGCTGTGGAGGACATTTCCCTTCTCCAGGTCTCTTTCACCAAAGTGGCTTGTGTTTTGTTTTTAAAGCTTTTTACCTTTAAAAGTTTACGGTTTGAAGCTAAAAGAACTGGGAGGGTAGGTTGGGCGATGTTCTGACTGAGGCAAGTCGGTGGTGTGGTGGTTAGAGATGAGGAGATGTTTGAAGCCTGCAGATGCTCTGATGGTGGGTTCCTGAGGAACAGCTCCGCCCCAACCCCTCTAGATTCTCCCTCCCTAACCTCTCAGTGCTGCCCCTCAGGTTCTGCCTAGGAGGGTCCTGCATCCTGGGACATGCCCCCCTGCTGGATGGCGGCAGTGGCCATGCTGATGGCCTCCTCCAGGGTCTGCTGGTCCTCCAGCTGTGAAGGACACAGACAGAGACAGACAGACAGACAGACAGAGACACACACACACACACACTTATTCACAATGCATTACTTTCTGCCCATCAAATTATATGAGATTCTGCCATTCTGATCCAAACTCAGTCATTACTGGATATTAGCATAACAGTGACAACAAGGCAAACAGCATCTTCTTCCTCAATTTGTCTCCTACCTGCTTTAAAGCAACCTCTTTCATGCAACACTAACCTGAACAGCGATTTGGGTGCCGTTAGCTGTGGCCAAAAGCGCCACCTGCTGGTAGTTTGGGCCTGACATCCCAGTGCCTCCAGTCATGATGCTGTCTGATGTCACTATGGCAACCTCAGAAGGGAGAGAAGGAGAGTGCAACATGTTTCAGGCTGAAATTTATGCACATATATATAAGTCCACATCTCCCCCAGTGTTTTTAAGAAATGTTGTGTCCAGCTTGATATCCCTGGTCTACAAAAGAAATCTGCCAATCCCATCCAACCACTAACGCTTCCACCCCGGGTTTAAGGGGATGTGTTGATTATTTCCCCCATCTCTGAAGTGGCAGCGCCCCCCCCCCCACCCCCCCTACCGGCTGCAGCTCCTTGCCGTCCCCGGAAACCATGGCTACCGTGTGCTGGCCTGTGCCGTCCACCGCCTCCTGGTGGGCAGGCACCGTGATGGTCGTGCCGTCCTGAGTCACCATGGTGATTGCTGTGCCCAGCACCTGGAGCTCCTCATGAGACAGGCTGACCTGCAGATACAGAGGCTCAGCTCACATCCTGTGTGATGTTCCGACTGCAGACACCCTCCGCAAAGCACAGCAATAATGATTAAATTTATCAATATTATCATTCAAATCAGATTAGGTGATAAAATTCATGGAACATAACATTATTAACATAATACTAGCTACACCATTATAAGATCTTCTAAAATATATGCTCCAGGATACTACTACAAGGTCCAGGAGGTACCAGATTATGGGTGTTTCCCAATATGCGTACTTGCATTCTCGTGTACCTGTTTTACATCATCATCCATTGACGAAGACCAGTCCCAATACTCAAAAACACAAGTACGGAGGGCAATAAAAACCCCCAGATGTTGTTCTTGCCCCGCCTCAGATACTAAGGATACATTGGTTGTATCCTTGGCAAAAGAGACTAATCCCATGATTTGTTGCACCCCAAATTCGTTCTTGGAAGGCAATTCAGCTATACCATTCTTGCAAAGACCACAAGTATGCACTATGTGTTCTTAGTACTGAGAAAGAACCTATATATAGGCTGACAGGCTACTCTTTACAAACATTCCACTTTGAGCCATTGAAATGAAACCAAGTCCTTAAAATGACATCGTAACTGACCTGCTGACCCCTGTCCTGTGCAATCAGGGCCACCTGTGGGCTTATGGAGTCACCGGTCATCATGGTCACATGGGAGGCCTCTTCCTTGGTGTCCCCTCCATCCAGGAAAGCCAGACGGGACTGTTTGAGAGGTGGCTCCAGAGCTTCTCCCTCTGCCAGAGGGGGCGGGCAAGGCAGAGCGACAATGGACAAAGCGGACCAGAGGGGGCGAAGATGAGTCAACCCCCCCCCATTCAAACTTTGAGTCCATCATTATTATTAATTTATTAGCACCATCACTGTTACAGTTCGTATTTTAATACCCCCCCCCCCCCCCTTCGCCGGTGCGCTCACCCTCTTCGGGGGTGTCGAAGTCACCGTGGGCGGTGCGCTTGTGCATGGCCAGCGTGGATGTCTGGCGGTAGGTCTTGCCGCAGTGGCTGCAGGTGTAGGGCTTGCAGTGTGTGTGCACCACATGGTGCTTGTACAGGCTGGAGTACTCAGTGAAGCGCTTACCGCAGCCGGGCACCGTGCACACGTACGGCTTCTCTCCTGCGGGGGTTTCCGAGTTTGCCAGAACGTTATAAACACACGCGTGTGCAGTACATGTGGACGACCCTCCACTTATGTATGTTTGCGGCACGGAACTGAGCATCAGCACATGTGCAAATGAACCAGACTCACCTGGAGCTGAGTGCATGGTTCTTTGTTTGTTCCTTATATAAAAACTGCTTAAGATAAATAGCTTCTAAGCAGTAATTCCCCTCGCCTGGTGGTTCATGTATCAGTGAGGCGCTTATTACAGTTCTTCTGAATTGCCAAAGCACGTTTCCAGAAACCTTTTCTCAAAGCAGCCAACATAAAACCCAATTTTCAGATTATATTCACAAAACCTTTGACTTGCCTTGCAAAATCAATTTACTCAAAACTGACTGTACTCAAAATGAAATACTGCATTCATGTCACACATAAAGCCGGTCAATACATAAACGCTACTGAGTGTTCATTACACACAACAGCTAAAAACTGAAAATGGTACCAGTTAAAATTGTTCGTGCCTTGTAGAGGAACATGCCTACTGTGAGTATGATCTTTTGCATGTTGAGATGCAGAATTGGAAACCAAAAGAGGTTTGGCACATGCCAGGAGAACATTACCTGCCTGACTGCATTGTGCCAACTGTAAGATTTGGTGGAGGAGGTATAATGGTTTGGAGTTGTTTTTCACGGATTGGGCTGGGCCCCTTAGTTCCAATGAATGGAACTCTTAATGCTTCGGCATGTCAAGACATTTTTGACAATTCGATGCTTTTGACTTTGTGGGAAAAGCCTGTTCTATCATGACTCTGCCCCGGTGCACAAAGTAAAGTCTATAAGGACATGATTGGGTGGGTCTGGTGTAGAAGAACTTGACTAGCCCAGAGTCCTGACCTCAACCCCATCAAATACCGTTGGGATGAACAAGAATGAAGATCGTGATCCAGGCCTTCATGTCCAACATCACAAATGCTTTTCTGGATGAATGGGCAAAAATTCCCACAGACGCATTCAACAATCTTGCAGAAGCAGCATGTGACTCAGTGGGCTAAGTCTCTCTGCCTGTGATCAGAAGGTCGCCGGTTCAAGCCCAGCCTCAGCATGTCTGCGGATCCTTGGGCCCCCACCTCCCTGGGCGTTAATATGGCTGGCTGCCCTTCACAGCCAGCTTGCTCTCACTTACAGAGAGCAAATTCAGGGAGATGTAAAGAGAATTTCCCCATGGGGACCAATAATTATTATTACTGAAAGCCAAGAGTGGCAGCTTTTATAGCTGCAAAAGGAGGGAGCAAAATGTATATTGATGCCTATAGATTTAGAATGGTATGTATTTCGTAAAGGTTTCTGTACTGTAGGTGTAATGGCCAGGTGTCCCAATACTTTTGTCCATATAATGTATGTAATGCAAAGAGGAATACTAAAACAAAGTAAAAAAAATCCCAATGTAAGGCTCATTCAGTAAAATAAAATGTTGTATAACTACCATGCCAAAGTCAAGGAAGAATATTCATTCTACCTCATCATCAGATCTTTGGGCTGGGTCAAGACCGAGAACATGTGACATTTGTGACCCATCTACACCTTCCTGCTCATCCAGCATGTATTCTATGTTCTAGTCAGTCACTGGGTTCTTCACCTGTTCAGAAACATGTGCAAACAGATTCGAGTCACTATTTTTAAATGACGACTACTGTGCGCTGGCTGCGTTTAATTCAGGGGCCTGCATTGTCTATTTTGCATCAAAGTTCACCACACTACAAAATGTGTTTTGATGATCACAAATGTTTTGAAAAAAGGGTGACTCAGATCTGCGAATTGCGTCTAACTACGTGAGCACTGTTTATAGTTTTGCCAAATGAGTGATTGACTCAATGAATAAGTTTTGGCAGTTGGAGGTTTTTTCCAAGAAAGGGGTTTAGTGTTAGCAATTCAGAGAAACTGTAAAATGTCTCATCAAAAGCCTACTGCAATTCAGCCCCTGAGTTCTATGGGCATTTTAAATCTGCATGTGCGTATGTCTATATATAATATATTCATCCACACAATTAAAATAAAAACCTGTTATTTTGACACTGTAAGGACCATTTTTTTTGGTCCCCACCAGGGGAAACTCAATTTAATTGCAACCTGCAACTGTAATCAAAAAAGTGAAAATGCCAAAAGTCTTGTATTTTATTTGCTTACTTAAGGTAAAGGATACAGCTGGGTAGGGGTCAAGGTTGTCACTGTTGGGATTCGGATTTTGCCCATAGAAGTCAATGAACGGTCATATGAAGATGTGCATCTGTGTGCGTGTGCGCTCAGCGTGTGTCTGCCATACACAGTGGTGGCTACACAGAAGCTCACCTGTGTGGATCCTCATGTGGTTCTTGTAGTTGGTGGCGCTGGCAAAGCCACGGCCGCAGCCTGGTTCGGGACACATGTAGGGCCGCTCCCCCGTGTGCGTGCGGATGTGCACTTTGCGGATGTTGGAGGTGGTGAAGGAGCGGCCGCAGCCCTCGAAAGGGCACCGGAATGGCTTCTCGCCTGCGGGGAGTACGGCATGTGCTATTAATACTCGAGTCCCCATAACGTAATAAAAACCTGGGTTTTCAAGTCCCCATAATGGGAAACTCAATTTTATAAAAAATCTATGACTGCAATCGAAAAACTAAAAATGTAAAAATTGTCATTGCCGGGATTAGGGTTTTTATCCTTTTGAATGAATGGACAGTCCTCACAAAGATATGAGTATAAACGTGTGTGTGTTTGTGCGTGTGTGTGAGAACTGGCAGTGCCATATGACCGAGGTTTTTCCAATATTCCAAAAAGGGAATTTTCAATTAAATTATGCCAAATTAACCCAAAACAAACAGCTGCTGACACGTGAGACCAGACTGGGTACCTGTGTGCGTGCGGACGTGCTTCTGGAGGTCCCCCGACGTCTTGAAGGCCTTGTAGCACATGTCCTCGGGACACTTGTAAGGCTTCTCCCCCGTGTGCGTGCGCAGGTGGCTCTTGAGCCCGTAGCCGGTGGCGAAGGCCTTGCCGCAGGTGGGCATGTCGCAGCGGTACGGCCTGTCGCCTGTGTGAGCGCGCTCGTGCACCTGCCGCGGAGGGAGGCCTGCCTCACTACCTCACACTCACTCACCAGGCAGCCTCCGTCAATCACAAGGCAGCATGCAGCTCTTACACAGATTCACCAGAAGTGAATGATTTGCACAATTGGAGCCACAGACAAGCCAATCCTGAGCGACCTGCAGTTCTGAATCAGTCTATGCATCTGCTTTTAATTACTACTGAGCCTGAGGAAAGAAACAGCTTTGACAGGACGCCAGCCCACTGCAGTGCAGACACACACTCTGGACTGTTTAGAGACACCCATTCACCCAGCTGCAAAACTGCAGAAACAGACAGTGCAGACAGCCCACTAACCAATCAGAGCATGCAGACTCCTAACAGAGTGTGAGCTGAAGTCCAGCCCTGGAGGTTTACCCACAGTAATTTCACAAATGTTGCTGTTCTCCCCTCAAAATAACAGGAAGGTGTCCATCCTTGGTCTGATTAGCATGACGCAATTTGAATTGCGGCATTCTCTTTAATGGCTCTATTGGTACAAATGCAACCTACAGGATTAAGTGAAATGGCAGCCTTGTAATGACTGTCATTATGGAGGATCTGGAAATCATCTGCAGATGTGCCCTGTGATGGACTGGTATCCCTCTGCACCCCCTGCCCTGGCACTTAAGGAAGATGAATTATCTGGAGATAAAGCAGAACCATGGAGAACTTGATTGCCTAAGATGTAAGTGTCTGTTGTCGTGAGCGGCACCTTGAGGTGATGTGCAGTAGTGTACAGGCGTCCGCAGCCCTCGTAGTCACAGCGGAAACTCTTCTCGGGTGTTTGCTGGGACTTGGTGGAGCCCCAGGCTTTTCCCTCAATCATCACCTGAAGGAGGAATCAGGCAGTTGGTCACTGAATTGGACCTCTCTGACCAATAGTGGGCCAGCCCCTGCCACACTTCACTGGAAGCGTCATATCAAATTGACTATGGTTTTTCCCTAGCCACCATACTCCCAGCCAATGGCGTAGCACCTGCACAGTGGTATGCTCCACTCTGGAATCCACCTTCTGAAGCTCACTGCCAATGTTGTCTGCCTCCTGTTTGAGTGAGAAAAGCTGAGTTGACCAATTTAATTCTTAGAGAAAAAAAAATTATAAAACTGTCCAAGGGGCATGTACCTTGCCAGCATACTGCTCCAGGGTGGCAATGGTGTTGGGGTCCAGGGGCTCCTCCAGGGCCCCCCCTACCTGCACGGCATGGGTGGTGCGACCTGACTGCAGCACTGTCGGGTGGTGGATGTAGGCTGTGCTGCCGTCCTCTAGCTGCACGGCCTCCACTGCACTGGGGTCATAGCCCTCTGTCAAGTCAAAGAGCAAAGGTCAAAAGAGCCTGCATCTCTCTGCAACTTGTGGACCATGGGTATGCTGCATACAGTAATTTTGAGGCAAACTTTTCAGCTGGAACCAAGTTACCTTTCAGAGTGTGGTGAATGTAGGCAGTACTGCCGTCTTCCAGCTGGACCACCTGTCCGTCCTCGAAAGGCAGCACGTCTTTAGAGAAAGTTTCATTAGAGTAGAAGAGCAGCTCCCTAAACTGGTCTCTCTGCAGTAGAAAGGTAGGTGGCCCTCTACTGACCTTTTTGCTGCACCGTGACCTGCTGGATGTAGGCCGTGGTGCCATCCTCTAGCTGAATGGTATCGCCTTCTACCAAGCTTCCATCTGCAAAACAAAAGGTCTCAGTCTCAGTCTGCCGTGTCCCCCAACCCATATAAAGGTCTGGTCCCATCCTCCCTTTTCTATGCAACAACCACTATTTGTAGGGTATACAAATCATTGGTTGTATGAGGCCTAAGACTGGAATACATCAGACACTCATTCCAATATTGATTTGGAGGAAGAGAATCATGCTTGTTATTGGACGCTACTGATGAGAGAACCTGATCTTGGTGTATTCTATTTAATGGAATAATCTTTCGGCTGCAGACATAGGCTAATTATCAATTATGTTAGCTTCCTGTTGAAGTCATAGCCGGCTAGCTTTGTCACACCCTGAGCCCAGCCTCCGCAGCAGTAAGAAGCAGGCTGCATGCTCACCTTTGATCGCCTGCTGGATGTAGGCCGTCGAGCCATCGCTCAGAGCCACGGCCTGGAGCCCCACACTCTCCATCCCTCCGACTTCTCCCCCGGCAGGTCTCACAGGAGATTCCGGGTCTTTGTTCGGACAAATGGGGTTTTGCTCTCCAGATAGGAGGGCAACCAATCAACTGTCCATAAAGAAAGCTACTGGTAATTGCTTCAACCCCCAGCTCTGAGATCAAACCGCGACTGATGCGTCGATAAATTAAACACGTACAGGGCTGAAAGGTCGTGGAGGTCGTGTGCTCTTTAGAGAAAAGCATGCTAAACATTTTCAGGACTACTCCGGCTTTAAGCACTGCTTATTTAACATGGGTATTTAGGCCTATTAATTGATATAAGTCAAGGTTGAAATATGTATAAGAATGTTTTGTTGCGACTAAAAAAAAAAACCTTCCTTGATATAAAATTATCGCAATTTACTTATCAAACTTTCTAGTAGATTTTGAAAAATTTAACTTTTTTTTTTTTTTAAACTTATCCTATCCCATTCTGAATGTGTGTTCAAAAACTTACGGTAGTAACTGGTGGGGTATTACTGATAACACTTTCAGGCACAGACTCTTCAAGGAGCACAGGTGTAGTTACGTCAATGAATTACATCATTCTCTAGATACTAATAAGTAATAACTTTCCAACCGGTAATCCAATCGCTGCTATAACCACGCAATGCGCGCGCGCAGACACAATGACAGACATACATCAATTACACATTTCCAGTTTTAATGCGCACGTTAAAGTACAAAAAGTAATCATTATTATATAAAGAAATTTTATATTTAAAATGCAGTGCAATGCGAACGGAAATCGGGCTTATGTGTGTACATGGAAGTAGAACTTATAGATTGACTTCGGTTTAATCAACACAGGCTCCCTTTAATATAAATGCTCGGACCGCTTTATTTGGACTCAAATGCACAACCTCAGGTTTTGAAACATGGGAACCGGAAGGTGGCTGGCCAAATTTATTTAAACCGGTTAAGCACTTGCATGTTTTACGTATTGGTTTAAACGCAAAGTAACCATGGCCCAACACAGAAATATTTTTTATTACTTTTGATTTTGACTGCAGGGGAGACACCACAACTTCAAGCTTTCAGACCTTTTCCAAGCTTTATAACGCTGTGCGGGAAAGCAAAGGGAACTAAAAATAGGCCGCGTCCATCTTAACTCTGCCATTTTATGCACGACTGACATCCGGCTACACAGAGACGGACACCCCCCTCCCGTCCTGCTCTCTGTCCCGAACCGGAGGCGTTTATAATAGTCGCTTTAATCGCATTAAAAAGCAGGGTAAACCGAAAACCGGCTTCCCGCAAACAACTTTTGCGTCGATTTTCTCCCTCCTATCTTCCCCCCGCCCTCTCCTCCTCCAACACCTCCTCCCATTTTTCCTATCCCATCTCTCCCTCGGTGCGAGGAGTTGCAGCGCAAACTGGGATACTCACCTCCAACAGACCGCCATGCACCAGGGAGCGGCGGGGCCCCGTAACATGAATATGCAGTTCTTCGTGTTTTTTTCCTTACTGGCGCGAAACGTGGGGCCCGGTACTCTGAATATTTAAACGTCCCTGTTTTCAGGAGCATGTAGCAGGGACCCGGTAATATGAATATCTAATCATTCGTGCTTTACAGGCTCAGGAAGCGGTGCCCGGTAATCTGAATAGCAAATTTTTAGTGTTTCATGGGCTCAAGAAGAAGTGTCCGGCAATCTGGATAAGCTATTCTCCATGATCCTGGCTCGGAAGTCTGCGGTATCCAGCTGCCCACTGGAACGGGCTGCAAATCCTCGGTCAGCCTCCTGTCTCGACGACACCCTTCGTTTCTGTAGCTGAATGAAATGCTGAAAGTGTGCAAAACATCTTACCTGGATCTTATCAGGCGGGAGGGGGCAAAAAAAACCGTGGTGGCGCAGTGTCACGCTGTACCAAGTGCAGCGTTATGTGTATTTTTTTGCGTTGTTAAGTTATTGTCAAGATGCAGGTGCCTTTGGGACCATGTAAAACTCCTGGTTAACTAACAGTGGCAACCAGTACATCCCACGTCTCAGCCCAAAAGGATGGGAACAGTTGTCGCTAACTACGTTAATTTTAAATTATATATTTATATATAACATTTGCTAGTTTTACAGCTACTGTTGACTTCAGTTATTGGCTACGTTGAAGCTGCTGTCCACATCGATCCACATGACGTACGAATCTTTAATAGTCCATGATGTAACTTTGCAAGCCATCACCTAGCCATTGGTATGTTCACCACACTTTCCAACTTGATGAGTTGCCATTCTGTATATCAGATTTGACCCTGATATTCAATATCCAATTTTACGAGTAAATAAACGTCTTTGGCATTCAAAACACGTTGTGAAAGTTTAACTAGTGTGGATCAACAGCTAAATTTCAGTTTATATATGAAAACGTAATCCATCTCATAGCCCATTAAGTTTATTCCAGAGTCAGGGGTGGATTTAGTCTTTCATAATCTTGACTATTAGCTGAAATGGCATCTTAATCCAACCTAATAAAACACATCATCATAACCCCCCTTGCCCACAAAAAGGCTGTTATAACTACAGAATAGTGAGTGATTCAAAGTTAGGGAAAGTGAGCAATATGTGTACTAATGCAAAAAGATAGTGACATCAAATTAAACATTGTCAAATATGTTCGATAACTAGTGTCTAACGCAAACAGGTGTCCTAGGAATCACGAGGGCGATACCTTTAAATTTAAAATGCCATTATAGAATACATTACTGTAATATTACTTTAATTTTGTAAATGTACACCTATCATAAGAGTAGGGTGGGAATAACTCCCTAAATTAAAATGAAGAGAACCACCTAAGTGGGACTTTTGCACCCTGCTTAATAAATATTTGAAATAAGTCGCTGGCAAGAATCAATGTTATAAGTACAGGAACGGCTGGGGGAAGGAAGATCCGCAGGTCTCATCGCTGATGAAGACTCCTTAAATACTATGACATCATCAACACGAGCTGATTGTTAAAGTGCATTCACAGGCAGCTGTGCAGACAGGCAACAGGACCAACCCAAGACCTGCAGCAGCAAACAAGGATGCGGACAGGGACAGCTTTGATTCTGTTAAAAAGCATGGCACCGAGACGGAAAGGAGGACATCTGCCCCAGGCGGAAAGGTAGTTCTACCAAAGTATTTGGTATAGTTATCAAGTACAAAGGTTTGATTTTCATTCTGACCCAAGGCCAGTCACAAATGCAAAATTAAGTACATCATTAGAAATCTTTTTGTTAGACCTACGTTGAACTTTACATTGTCCAGTAAGGTTTGGTCAACTGGAACATTTTCAATTTCCATTGAGAGTATAATCGTATTACAGTTGATTTTAATCGCAAGTGTAATTTGCATTAACCTGTCACTGAGGTCAGAGTACAGGCCAGTGTGGGGGGGGCAGATTCCACCAGGTGCAAGCAAACATGCCAGTTACAAGGGTTCGTGTTGTGCTTTTAACACGCCTGGAATGGCAGCTGCAGGTGTCACACAGCTGAGTCTGCATGAGAGTCTCCCACCTGCTCCCCTGGCGCAAAGCAAAGATGGATCAGCAATTCGGAGGAGCTCCAGTGATGTAAGGCCACCACCACCGATCAGGTGCTGTTTGCGTTCTCAGGAGGCCCAACTCTTCATCTCTCACCCAAAGGCTTTAAATGCAAATAATGTATTGGCTAAAGTGGTATGTCAAAGTGGCAGCTCGGCCAATAGGAGTTAAGGGGGGCGGCTGGGGGAGGGCTTTGAGTTCTGCCCCTCCCGTTTTCAATTCTCCCTCTTCTACATTTACATTAAAGGCAGAGCCAGCTCAGCCATGGGAGTTACAGTGACCTCCCAGCCGTCTTCTCTCTCTGATCTTCAGTACTTATTTCAGGGGGCTGAGCCATCACAGATGATATTCTGCCCTTTGCCAGGAAAAAGCTCCATCTGCCAGTATCGTGGGTCCGCATAAACTGCAGAGAGACGGTAAAAATTAGTCCCACTGTGCACGTTTCCCAGTTAGCTTGTTATAAGAATGACACAACGCAACTAATACAAATGCAACTGTGTGTAGCAAAGCTGACAGGGAAGTCAGGTTAAGAACTGCCCAGCTCTGTGCTTCCAGAATTTTCAGAGTATAAATGACATCCGGCATGTGCCTAACAATCTTAGAAAGTTAACATACATATGGGCAGGAGGGTGATTGAGTGTATTTGTGTGCGTCTTGCTCACCCAGATCCCCAGGGCCTAGCCACAGGCTGAAGGAGCTGCAGTGCATGTGACATTGTGGGACAGACAGCAGTCGAGCTGTAGGGAAGCCCTTTCCAACTAACAGCCAGCCACGCAACTTCAGGGCCTGCAATGGAAATGACTGATCACTGACACACACAGAGCACCTGTGATGAGACAGACACCAATGGAGGGCCTGCAATAGAAACAGGGACCACGCACACACACAAATGCACAAAAGCAATGTTCACCAACACATGCGTGTTCTGCCTGCTGTCGTGCATTTCCCTGAGAGCTTGTGTAATGCACAATGTCTATATAGCTAGAAAACTCACTCTGCTCTGTGTCTCTATGGTGTGGGACACAAGGCAACCATGCAGAATTGTTCCTGTGAGGTCCAGGAGGGGGCAGAGTTCTACTCCAGGGAAGAGCCAGTGCAATACATCCTGCCCGCTGCCAGGCACGGACCTCCTGTCCAAAGGAAGGCATAGATACAAAATAAATATTTCTTCAAATATTTCTTTTTCAAATCTTCAAGGATATTTATAAGCTCAGGAAACATCCCACCAGGTGAAGGCACTCACAAGAGCAGAGTGAAGTTCGCAGGCTCTGGTGGGAATCCCTGGGAGGGAGACATTCTAGGATCTCCAGGTAAGATGCTGAAGTCCTCTGGGTGTGCAGAGTAGAGCAGCTCCAACTGGTGGTATTGCAGCCATAGTGCTTCGCCACCCTAAGCACATAGAGAGGAAGTGATGTCACACTGCACAGAGCCAGAAAGCGCAAAGGTCATCACTCATTGCATGGGGGCGGAGCCACAGACATTAGGGGATTTACACAAAGACCAATAGCATTAGCAGCAACAACTTATTAATTCCTGGGGCAAGGTCAGAAAGAGCAGGATGAATTGCTACAGATGTGAAGCCACAGAGATCAGAGGCTACCATTTATGCAGTTGGCAGAGCAATGTAGAACAAGGAGCTGTCACTCACACAGGGAAAGAGCCTTCACTCGCCGTGCACATGGAGAACAGCCACAGATTTCAGGGGCTGTCATTCCCAGGGGGGGGGGGGGTGGAGCCAAAAACAGCAAGAGCCGTACAGTGTGGGCTGAGAGCTGGGAGCCTTCACTGACGTAACACTACTCGCAGTGCACAAGCAGCAGACAGACATCAAGCGACAAGGGGTTTTACTGAATCCATGACAAGCATGCAATGAACGTGACAAGCGGCGGACCTTGAACAGTATGGGCTGCACGCCCCTGCGCAAGGTTGTGGGCCCAGACAGTGACTGCACCACGTCCAGGATGGTGGAGACAGCCGCACACCCAGAACAGTTGACCGACTCTGCTCTTGGGTGTCCCATGCTCCACCACTGGTGGAACCCTGAGGAAGCACAGGTGCAGGTTAAGCACAACCTTTTCTGCTTTATGGCTAAAAAGCTCCTTTGCATAGCATCTATCCCAGTGATCTCCTTGGACAGCACTGATGTCATTTGCAGTACCCACGATCCCTTTGTTCAAACCACTGTCCTCCCTCCACCTAACGCCCACAATACCTTGCAGGTTGTACTTCTTGGCAATGGGCAGAGAGAGAAGGCGCACATGGCTGAGGGGGGAGGACCAGTTATGGCTCCCAGTGATGGCCCAGCCCAGCTGGGGGTGGCTTTGTGGATATGTGAAGGCCAACACCACCACCAGAAGGAAGCCCACTGCTACTACAAACTGGAGACAATACAGTTAAAAAATGTTAAGAAGAAAAAACAAAACATCAAATACAAAGACTTGTGGCTCAATTTTCCGGCTAATACTTATTAATGAACAGCTGGAACACACAGCTTAACAAAGTCCTGCATTTGTCAGAATCTATTCCAGTAATTGTTGGGCCACACTTGGGGGGAGGGGGTCAGAGATATATGGTTATCAGATTATTGTATTTAGCATACTACAGGTGTATTTATCATGGCTCGGGCAGTATGACATAATCAAACAGTTGTTTTTGACCTAACCAATCATGATAAAAGGGTAACAGGGTCCAGTAGGTCTCTCACCTTGACGGTAGCCAGAAGAATGGGGAACTGCGGTGGTTCCCTTCGTGGCTCATTCGTTTCCAGCACCTGCTTGATGAACCTCTCTATCTCCTTCTCTGACATGCCATACCGATATCCAGATTGCCGCAGAATATCAATACTTTCCGACAGTTTGTCATAGATGCAAGGCTCACTCAGTGTCATTCCCATGGCCAATGAGGCGATTTTAAAAGGCGTTTTTTGGATTCTTTGTTTATCTTCTTTAACTAAACCGAGAGCATGTCGTTTCCGTTTTTTTATGGAAACGAAGACGACATGCAGTCCTCGTCGCATTTACCCGGTCGAATCTATCATACTGAGTATCATACAGAGTCAGGTCACGCATTTAACTTGGTCGACGTGGGCAGAGAAGCTTAGAGTCGATTTTAAAAAAACACGATCTCGTGAACATAAGGCCACTATTTTTCTACTCACAAATAACCTAATTAAAACTTGTCTGGTCACACTGACAACCTATGCAATTTGTTGCGAAACGAGTGTAGTACCAGGAACAATAACGAAAACGCAGTAGTCTATTAAGAGAGACCCTGTCAAAAGGTTTTTCCATCGCCGACGGTGCTGCAGAAACAAGAAAAATCGATCAGACTTCATGGCGTGACATCACCGGGCTGCCAGTCACAGTTACCATCGAGCCTGGCCAAACCACCCATCTCACCAGGGTGTAACTTATGCCATATTACGCCTCGGTTAATGTTAACGGAGCCTCTTCTCAGAAGTTGGGAATCACTGCCGGCAAGAACTAGCTAAATGTTTAGTACTAACACGACGTCGCTAGCTAGCTCACTAACTAGTGATAGTGCCCGACACCATGCCGCTGCAATTGACAAGCATCTAGCTATCCTGATGTCTAAATAATCAGAGACTCGAAAGCATTTGTGGTATTTCCTAAACCATTACAGCAGAATCTGCGTCCACAAAACGTTCGCCTCCAGTAATAAACACCTGACGTTTACATTTCCGCATCGCCCACCTCCTCCACCACCTGCTGGGTTTCCCACTCCCAATGTTATTACTTCACTTCCTTTTTCTAAGGTCTCCTGACCGTCGATGAGAATCCGCAGATTCGACAGTCCGTCTGAGACTTGTCCCCGTTCTTCGTCCAATGTGCGGCGTTTTAACAATGTTTTTTTTTTTTACTTTAATTCAAATGCACAAAAATAAGCGTTACTCGAATTTATCTTATGTTCATTCTCTGGACCTCGTATTTCTTTTTTCCATTTTCATTATGTCGAAATTGCTAATTTTCAAAGCAATAACTTAAGAAACATGCAGGTAGGGATGGAGTGGTAGTTTAAACGGGAGGGTTACATTTTTATTATGTTGGCTTAAAAAAGAACCTATTGTTCCATATCTGCCCTCTTCCATAGGCTCATTATGAATATGAGAAAGTTAGACCAAAAGATAAGATAAAATTCAGTTACCTATTTCAAGCAATCACACTCACTTTAAAATGTCAGCGTTTTATTAATTCATGTTTCTTTCAAATCAGGAAATATAATAATATGTTCTTTTTGATATTTTTGATATATCAGTTTGACATCTGTGAGCTTTTATGTGATAGATGTGTGCTACCTATACCAAGTACAAATACAGTTGGGCATTTCCCTACATTGGCGTTCATTATTTTTATGCCCATATTACATAATAAGCCAAGATCTTCATTATGGTAATAAATACTATCACGTGATGTCAGTAAAGTTGCAATGACATATGAAACAATTGGGCTGCAGGTACAACGCAAGTATGATGCTTCAGAAATTGGATTTATAATCAGAAATCTGCGCGTTGACAACCCATACAAAATAGTAGCTATTGCCTTTCTCTTGGAGCATCTTTAGCCACTACATTAACCTGCTGAAAATATCCCTCACATGTAAACCCTTATGTCACATATCTATTTATTCATACACACATCTACCCACAACCCTGGAGGTATGACACCTAACCAATAGTCTACCTCGTTATCCACATAAAGAAAGATGTACAGACTGGGTTTCTCGTTAGAATACAGGAGTGATTGAGAAAAATCTGTCTCCCATGTTAGTATTTCATTACTTTTTCACCCTCATCTTCCAACTAGATACGTGTCAATTATGTCTTTCATGGTATGAGCGGTTAATAATGTATGAGACACTGCGTGCAGAATTAGTAATAAATCGGTTTGTGTAAGTCTAGAACCGGAATATCTGGAAGTGTGGTTATTCATGTAGGGTTTCCAGAAGCTACACCGACAGCTCCGACGTTCAGCCCAACAAATAAGGGATCTCTGCATCAGCTCGACTCGTTGGTGCCGCCAACGCAGGGGGCGCAATCTCGTGAGGCGGTTCCGTTCCGCTTGCTCAGGCACGCCTTCCGTTAAGCGAGCGCGTTTCCCGGTGTATTGTTTCCTATCGGCAGCGTATGGATCCGAAACCCCACCCAACGAGGAAGGGCACGCCTTAGGGAGAACGACGGGTAGTAAAGCGAGGAAACGCGAGGGTGGGATTTGAGAAATCGAAGCGTGCATTACATTGGCGCAAGAGAAATAAACCGATTTATACGGCCGATTGTTTGTGTCTTTGCGCGATCTCAGCCGGGTGACGGTCACACGGTCAGCTGATATTTTGCTGCGATTACGCCCGAGCTGCTTTTCATCTTTACAAGATGATCGCCTTGTTCAACAAGCTCCTAGACTGGTTTAAAGCGCTGTTCTGGAAGGAAGAAATGGAGTTGACGCTGGTCGGCTTGCAGTATTCGGGGAAGACCACATTCGTCAACGTGATTGCGGTAACGATGCGTTTATTTTTACTCTATTTCACTTTACAGCAAGGATCCATATTAGGTTTTTTCCTGGCTGGAGTTTGCAGTCTTCTGATCGACACGACGTTCCCTGCTAAATTTGCCTTTATGGAGTAATATGGATGATCATTTCAGTCAAGTTTGCTGGGTTTAAACAGAAAAAGGGTGGGATGTGTTTATTATTTCAATATTCACTTGTCGTCTTTGCCAGTATTAATGGCGAAGCTCTTATCTAGCATCGTAGGACTGTCAGCTTATTAATTGTACAGGGGGAGGCAAAATCTCATGTGAACTGGGCTGCCAGCAATGACGACATCCTGTCAGCCATTAGATATAATGGTCAGATACACCGGATGCTTTATAGATTTACTTTATCTCCACACGGCATATTACGGTGTTCATTTCTTTAGCATGAGCGATACCGAACTCATGATTTCTCTTGTTTTAACGATGAATCGGGGCTAGAGCTCTGCATGGGAGGTTTTCAATTTTTAATGACTCGATAATTAAAACGGCAAAGCGAAATGGGTGTATTTTCTGCTTTTTCTGCAGAAATGGACGGTGATGAGCTCTCTGCCATATTCAGGGCCTAAATAAATCCGCGTTCTTTAGCTCAGCCCTGGTTTCCACCGCGTCAGCTCTTCATGGTCCGGTACTATTCATCAAACTCGTGGTATTCTGTCGAATTCAAAACTATCAGATGAAATTCAGGATAGGATTGTACAATGAGAGACGCGTGATTGAGTTAACGACCCCGCTATCTTCCGTCAGCAGGGGGTCCTGATGAAGCCTAATCGTTGAGGTTGGGTTACTGATAGGTCTTATGTGCTAAGCAGGCCCAGGATTCATCGTCCACATTAGGAGGGTCCGAGGCTCGCACGTATCGGCCGTGACACGCATGCAAGAAATCTTATATAAAGTCTGTATTATTACATTATGAACCGAAAATTAGCAAAATCAAAATCTTAAAATCTTTGGGGTAGTTTACAAGCCCTACAGACTATTTACAAGGTAAAAGTCAAGCCGGCTGACCAAAGTTGCCATCCTTGCTATAGCTGATCTTTTTGCACATCAAATGATTGGCGACTCATCTGTTTTATGCATGTCTCCAGTTTGAAATACTGTATGTTGAACAAGCCTTCCTGGACTGGGACAGAGGCCCTTCCGTAATCCATGGGAATATCCTAGAAGGAGATGAGTTTGGCGAGCCAAAATGCAGTCCTTCATTGTAACATAGATTCCACAGGCCTGTTTGAAATCCATGGTGAGGTGGTGCTGTCTTGTTCTGGAAGGTTGTCAGTTCCAGTGGGTGGCATTTCTTTTTCCATATCATCGCTTTTGGGCTCTTGAGCAAAACCCTTAAGTCCAGTTGCTGTACGGACATTGGGCGACCCTGCTCTATGATTCTCACTTGTACATTACTGTGGACAGTATTGTCTATCAGTCGATCTCGGTAACTGTTATGTCCACTGAGTACCATCTTTATGCTCCATCCAAAAAATTGCTGGTAAAGTTAATCAAACTGGAAACAATTCGACACCACAGAAAGCTCAGTAAACAGAAACTGGATGACATTGATTAAGGAATCTTGACATTGTTGTTATGTTCAGAAGTCTGATATATGTCTTAGTTTTGCCCGTTGTGTGGCTGTCAAAGCCCCTTAGTGCTTGTTACGGCGACATCAGGCCAAAGGAGGAAAATTTCTGCTTGTCACTTGAGCTTGACAGATCATACACCAAGGGATCATGCAGGATGGAAAGTTGCGGGGAATATTCATCGTGAGTCACACTGTGGTGAAGTGAAAGCACAGGTCAAGGATTTTTGAGGTTCAGTATTTAGTCTTGGTTCTGCCTGCCACTTCCAGCATTTCCAGATGGGTTCTGCAATTTAGGAGGAGCTGCAACATGCCAAATTAGGACTTCTTCATCAGGGGAAATACACCTCTCTCTGAGCTTTCAAATGGATCCTTAGTGGTATGTATTATACCGATTGTGTTAAGAGCAGATATTTTGCAGAACCTTTGGTGGTCATGTTTACTTGGAACACCCTTGAGATTACTACAGCTTTTATTGAATATTCTGTCTATCATCTGTGGTAGATGGAGGTCAGTGGGTTATGTTGGTTGGCCCAACTACTAGTGTGTCAGGTGCATTATGACTGTGCGTTTTTATCTGGAATTGGTGGGGTGTCAAGTAGTAGACACGACTCCATGAATGTTCCTTCTGGAACTGATGCCCATGACTGGCAGATGGTCGCTGAGCAGAAGTGTCTCTTGCTTGCTGTGTGGCTTGGCAAGAATTTCCTGCTGGTTCTATAGTTAAAAGACTGTTTGAGTCTTTGATAGACTTTTTCTATGGGGTCGTCTTTGATTGCTCAGATTCTGGTGTCTATCCAGGATTCCCTGGTTGTGTTGTTTGGATTCTTGTGGTTGCAGGTAGGGTGGCAAAATTTGGGGAATTTAAATTCCCTACATTCCTGTTAATTCCCATGAGAAGTTTCCATCTTGTTTTTCAAAAATTCCCCAGGTTAACTTCCCATGGAATTCCTCACAGAATTTTTAGCCCCTTTACATGTCTACTTGCAGGGGGATTTCTAACCATATCCCCAGACTGGAATGTTTTCAATCATATAAATTTTGCTAACTGCCCCTTAATCCCCCCCATCCCCCCCGGGTATCTCAGGACTGCACTGAAGGCATATTTTACGAAGAGATGCTGGGTTGTTTAGAGAAGAACATGGTTGTGGTTAAGGATCTAGGTATATGACTAGATTCTTGTGCATTTAAATAATTAAGCAGATATTATTAACAATGTCTCCAGGTTAACGGCGTATATATGCAAGTGTGAAAGTGTATTATTTTTCCAAATAGAACATAGTAACATGGTATTTAAACAAGTCTGATGCCACAGTTTGACTACACGTTCCCCTTTCCTGTACATCTTTCCTTCTCATTGGCTGAGCAGTACCATGTGATCTGCTCAGTAGCCCCTGTGGCACAGAATGTGAGGGAGAGGTGACATGTGGTCTTGTCACATGAGCTGTCTGTGTTGAGAAATCAATCTGGTGTCGGCTTGAAATTCTGGTAGTGAAGGCTAGCATTTAGGTCTAAGTTCCTCCTTGATAAGCATGAACTGAAACCTTCTGACTTCTGTTTACTTGGACATAATACAATGAAAGTATATCTGTAATTACCTTGTACTACTGTGACCCTTTGATTTTTTTGTATTTTATATATACTTTTTTGGTTTTATGTAAATCTATTTTTCACATCCAGATCAAAACCTTTGGGCAAATTTAGCCATTTTTTTGCCGTGTTGTAGTAAGGGAATGGCTGTTGAACTCTAGAAAAATGTTAACCTTTCTCAATATGGGAGTGATTGGACTCTATAAGTTTCTCCATCTGGTCAAAGTGAATGTGAGAAAGCAGAGGCTCCCTGATGGTTTGCAAGAGAGAAGCAGGCAGTGAGTAGGAGTTTTTCAGGTGAACAGAAGTCTTTTTGGCTGGAGGCGTCAGGATAAACGGCAGCGCACATCTTATTAAATGCGGGTTTTTACATTTATTTCTTGTGAGATTTGGTGCTTGTACTCGATGATCAGGTTGTACTCGTGCCTTGTTCACTGTGCTTCCCGCTGTAAAGTCCAGATTCCCCTACAGGAAAAGTGGTCGTAAGATGGACGGATGGGTGAAAAATTTCCCACTTGTAATTCAGGCCTTATGTCTGCATATGTTTTTGTTTTACATGCGGATGTAGATTCTCTTCTCCTTTGGAAATACCTGGGTGCTTAAGTGGGGATGTAGCAGCATCCCTCTGAGATTATGTAGTTGTTATTTAGCAAATGGGCTGCACTGTCTGCGGCGTGTCTGCAGTGATCTGAGTTGTGTGGCGGGGGGATATAACTGCAATTTGTTTGATCACCATTACAAGCAGGAGCTTATGTTTAAAGTTGCTTGGAGTATTTAACCATTTATACTATTGATTACAGTAGTATCCGGCTGATATTCTGTTTCCTAACCAGAATGGCACCTAATGGCTGAGAGGAGCGCTGCTTTACTGCTCCTTCCCTAGCAGACCCACAGTAACCTTCGCAGTGATTCCTTGTTCATTTTCACTCCTCAGTCTGGCCAGTTCAGTGAAGACATGATCCCAACAGTGGGCTTCAACATGAGGAAGATCACCAAGGGGAATGTCACTATCAAGGTCAGGATGCCATGGAGATTTATTATTATTATTATTGTTATTATTATTATATTCATTTAGTTATTAGTGCTGGTAGTAGTAGTAATAGTGGTGGTAGCAGTCTCATTTGTAGCCTAATTTAAACTGTTGTCTTTACATGTATATATATTTCCCTAGCCAGGAATTTGTGTATGTCTGGTGAGTAGTGTATCTGGCTGTATACAGGTATCTATAGGTGTCTTTTTGTGACAGTTGGTAGTAGTCCAGTATTATGTTGATGATGGCTCTCTGTCCTTTTCTCTCCCCAGCTGTGGGACATTGGTGGTCAGCCTCGTTTCAGGAGCATGTGGGAGCGGTACTGCCGAGGCGTGAGTGCCATCGTGTGAGTATCTGTGCTGTGCGTGAGGCCCTGGGTCTGAGCATTTGCCCTGCGTGAGTGCCTGAGGGGCTGTTCATCTGACTACCTGTGCTGAATGAGTGCCTGAAAGGCCCTTGGAATGAGTACCTGTGCCGAGTGTGTACCTGATAGCACAGGTACTCATTCTAACAGCCTGAGTGAGTACCTGATATCCTGTTGGAATGAGTACATGATATTCTATTGGAATGGGAACCTGTGCCAAGTGTGTATCTAAGGGGTTGCTGGAATGAGTACCTGTGCTAAGTGAGTACCTGAGAGGCTGTTGGAATGAGTACCTGTACTGAGTGAGAAGTGTTTTACTGTGCACAGTGTGTCACATTACCAACACATAGCTTGATATTTAAGCAATATCTAAGGATTTGGTGAGAAAAATATGATGTTGATGTTGTAAAACCTGTAGATGGCAGCACATTCACGTTTTTATCCCTGGAGAAAAATGTGTGCTAATTAAAACCATACTTTATTATTATTTTAAAGCTCCTTTCACTGTGTATAGATCTGTCAGCAGTAATAGTGACTGCCTGAACATTCCTTTCTAGTGAATGTGTAACTGGTGTTTTTTTCCTGCAGTTACATGGTGGATGCTGCAGACCGAGAAAAGATTGAGGCTTCCAAGAATGAACTCCACAATTTGTTAGACAAACCCCAGCTCCAGGGCATTCCTGTGAGTATTTGACTGGACTTCATCTCCCATGAGGCACTGCCTGTCCAGTACAGGAAGGAATTTGCTTTGGTTTGCATTCTACAGTATGTTTATGCGTACTAGGAACTTGTCTCCATTTTGTTGTTGCTGTCGGTGTTGTTGCTTTTATTGTATATGTATGCAGAGACATATATAATATGCAATTCAAATAAATGCAGTGGAAACGGATCTAAATGTATGGAGGACAGTCAGTACACGAGTCAACTCCCAAACACAACAACATTATGGAATTCATAAAGAAGTTCATAAACAAACTAATCATCACGGATTGACTTTAGTGGTACACAAGTACACATTTGTGGTATAAAGGTTAACACTTTTGGTAATTTCTTGTCATTACTGGACAGTTTTTATTGTTTTTATTTATTCTGAGTATAATGATAAATTAGCTGATGGTAAAAAATATCCATAACTCAAGTGTTTTTTTTTTTCCAGATGGTCATCAGAACCAGTTGGGGTTCTGTTTGCACCAATAGCTATTAACACTTTTCTTTAAAAAAAAAACCTGCAGGTCTTAGTTCTGGGGAACAAGCGGGATTTACCAGGGTCGCTGGATGAGAAGGACCTGATTGAGCAAATGTGAGTGTTTCTGTTGTCTGTATTGGATTCCCCGTCTGTCTGCAATCTTTCTAAGGCTCCAGCTGCTGACACAGCTTACTGTCCTGCACAATGTAAATAGAGTTCATCGGCATGCATTGTTGCTGCCACAAACTGCATGCAGATTCCTCCTGTGGTCCTTCTGATTGGATTTGATTTTTTTCCGTTTCTCCAGGAACCTGTCGGCCATCCAAGACAGAGAGATCTGCTGCTATTCCATCTCCTGCAAGGAAAAGGATAACATTGGTGAGTTTGTCCTTCAGTTTTTGTGTTCCTCTATGGCTGGAGCTCATCTGTAATAGTTGGGACTGAGCCTGAATCATGAATCCCCCCCTCCCCTCTAAACTCTGCTTGGCCAGTGAGAAGATAAATGTTAAAGTCATCCACAAGCAGGGATAACCTGATGGCCTTTGTGGTGTTCCCCCACATATCATAAACATCATAAACACAACATCATGAAAGGCTACTCTGCACCATTGATGGAATATTTCCATGAAGTGAGGGCGATTCCTGGAAAAAAAGATGGACAGGAAAGGTAGTCTGTTTATTTGGGGGGGGAAATGCTTTGGGAAAACTATTAAATGGTTCCCAGTATAATAAATTGCTGTTGTGTGGAGTGCAACAATATACTTCTGTTTTATAGTACTTGTAGTCATTTGGCAGATGCAATGTAACCTCCAAGAGGAACAAATACATCATAAGCGAGGTGCTGTCAGGGACTAACTTGGGTTCAGGTGTTGCTAGGATAAGCTTTTAGTGGCAGACCAGAAACACCTGCAAGATAGTTGTGGAGAAAAGATCTTTGCAAACATGTACAACCTCACGTCAGAAATGCTCCGGAGGCTGTGGATATACGTTGCGTCTCCCTACAAATATATTGCTAATAAAACCTATTAAGAAGCTCTAAAGTGGAGTATGCAGAATCATTTGAGTGAGCATGTATGCTGCTCGACTTAGGATGTGTTGTATGCAGCATCAGAAGCAAAATTTGATGTAACCTGGGTGTCATTCTCCTTCCTGCCCTTTCTGACTGGCTGATCAGATTGGGGGGGGGCTTGGTGGTCACTGGGCCCAAGAATTGCTTTGTTTGTTAAAGACATGCATGTACATAATATCTAAAACGTAACTGGTCCACTTGCTTTTACTGTTTTTACTTCATGTGGGAAATCAGTCTTTCCCTCTGCACTGCCCTGTGTAACCCCATCTCTGGCCCGTCTCTTTCTGTTCACCTGCTCACAGACATCACGCTACAGTGGCTGATCCAGCATTCGAGAACAAGGAGAAGCTGAGTCACCCCAAGTTCCTGAAGTCCTCCTCGCTTCTGGTCTGCCCCCGTCACCCTCCCTACTTCCGTCCCATTCCCGTTTTTCCTGACCCTGTCTTGTCCAGGATGTATCTCTTTGTTTCATCTTAATGGCCTTTGCAAGGTTAATATCATCTAACTTGGTTCTATTTCTGTAAAGATGGGACAAAAAACATTGTTTGCACTTTTTTTTTTTTAAATTCTATCCGATTGTCTTAATGGATTTTACTTGGGTACATTGACACTTGTTGCATAACTTCTGATGTCGTTCAGTTCTAGCATTAATTGATTGGCCAGAAGCAAAGGAGATGTTTGAGTTCAACAGTAAGACCTTTCTGTTCCCCTGTCATCCAATGCATTTAAATGTAGAAACCTTACTGAGGTCATCAACATTACAGTCTCAGATTTTGTTGAAGTTAACCGGTCGCTGTGGGAATGGTTAAACCAGATTATGTCATTGCCCTGGGCAGTTTGAGAGCTTTGAGGAGCTGAGCTTGCCATCCTGGGTCTGGCTTCTGTACCTCACAACAGAGACGCAGCTTTAACATTGTGAAAGCAGGGCTCTTTGTCGCAGGGAGAAACCTTTCTTGTATGATGACCGGTTTAAAATAAGTGCTTTGGAAAGCTTAGGCGCTGAGACACTAAATGTCTTGAAATCCAGTGCAATATTTAACATTCATTTCCACATCCTGTGAATGGCGGGCAGTAAGGGGTAAATATATTTAATACATGGTTGCACATTTGGTATAAGGTTTCCATAGGAATGCTAGGCTGACATCACCTTTTGACTATGCAACAGGTTTCTCAGTTTGTTTTAATTTCTAAACACGCAGGCCTAAACTGTTTCAGTTTTAAACGATTAACACTTGCCTGTCATTGCTAAGCCATGCCGGATCTCAACAAACCCGATCAATACTGATATCTTTTTCACTGATACATTTTATATATA
>JAABNY020000129.1:20063616-20088919 GCA_015164015.2 Brevimyrus niger
TTGAGCCTCTTACTGTACATGCTGAATCTATGTCAGTTTGTCGCTCCCGATCGATCGTCTTGGGAATAAACGGTGACATGCAACTACTCCTCGTCTTGCCTGTGAGTCTCTTCCCATCAACGGACCCGGTGGAGTCGCCGCCAACTCCAACACTGGCCACTTCAATCAGCCACTCCGCCCCTCACTTGTTTTTTTTTTTTTTTTTTCCTCACCTCAGTTCCGGCCCCTGTTGTTACAAACTTTCAAAACAAGAGTCCTGGAATACCTCCACACGGACAGCAAATGAATTATAATTATGGATCAACAAAGTGTTAAGTAATGTGTGTGTTTTCTAACGAAACGTGGTTCTGCTGCGTGACTTAGAACAACTTACATTAATGGGGCCCTGGATGTTAAATTAGCTAATAAAAGCCAGAGCTTCAGCAAAACAAATCCTCATCTAATCGTAGAGAACAGCCTAATATCGTTTCTTTCAAATAGAGCCGGATTCTCCTCAAAACAACTTCAGTGCAGAATACGTTGACATCAAGACAGGAACGGCCAATTCCTTTTTATCCAGCAGAGGGCAGCGTGTGCGCATGCGGTCGTGAGCAGAGTTCGCCGAAGGAAGGGACGGGGAAAACAATGCCTCTTTTTCTGGGTGCTCTTCCTCTTCTCAAAAAAACCCTGATGGTTCCGTTGAACGGGACGATCCTTAATTTTAAGACATCACTTTTGCAATTACTGTTTTTGTTTTAGCCATTAGATTTGTGGATAATAAAGGCTAGGCATTAGACAGAATTTCATATCGTATTGCAGGGTGTTTTGACTATGCTCAAGCAGTTGAAAAGTAATGGGGAGAGTTTGTTCACATGATAAAAGGAGAGAATCTTTAATTACTGCTATAATTATGGACCATGCTGTCCTAGGTGATGGGTGTTGTTATGGCAGCCAAAACACAGTGACATCTGCTCTCCAGGAAGCAGGCCAGTCTGTTCGGCACAAGGTGTCCCGCGAAGTATGAAGCTGATGGATGATGCTTCATGAAGGGGGGGGGGGGCAGCAGACAAAGGGGCTGTATTCCATGAAAACTGTGGGAGGTGGGAGAGCGATGACCTCAATGTAGCCGGTAGCTTGGTAACTCGACAGGGTTGGGGGGGGGGGGGGGGGGGGCCCCCAAAAAAAAGGGGTCCTTTTGGGGGGGAAAAAACCCCCCCGTTTTGTGCCCCGGGGGGGGGGGGGGGAGGGAGGGGGGGGTAGGTGGTGGAGAAAGGGGGGGGGGGGGGGGGGGGGTGTGGGGGGGGGTGGGAGAGGGGGGCGGGGGGGGGGGGGGGGGGGGGGGGGGGGGGGGGGGGTTCACCAGAACAATAGTGTCACTTTGGGGTGGAATAAGCCTCTCCTGTCTGTGGCCCAGTGAGGTGGGCAGAGAAACATCCTGGGTCGTGGGACGGCTCTGCATGAGTAGGATGGTGAGGTCCATAAAATGCCCCCCCAGCGCCAACTTTCACAAAGGCTCCAGTTGTGTGTGCCGATAATCCCAGACAGATGTGTTCAGACATGTAGAACGCAATTGGTGGAAACAGCACAAACCTTTTTTTATTGTATAACGGGCTTCACAATCATTAAAATGTATGAACTGAAAGATTCAACTTGCTCTACAGTGTATTGGGACAAAAGCCTTGATTTATACAAATGGTTCTTTTTACAGATTTTTTACAAAGACATTCAGTCTATTCCTCATACTGAAAACAAAATGCTTATGTAGATGAACTGTATCGCACATTATTGTAAATGAGAAATACTGTTTCTGGTGCTGAATGTTACTCTATGTATACTAACGTGAAAAGAAGAAGACATTTCTGGATAATTGTCTAATGTGGATGGAGTCTAACAATGCTAAACTATCAAGCAGAAACTTTGGTTTGCCCTGTTAAACGCTGACAGTGTTAAAGCTAATGGTAAAGAAATCAGCCAGGACTTGGCCCTGAATGTGCTTTCTGGCTTTGCAAGTACTCCAATGTTGGGTTAAAGCTCCCCAAGTTAGAAGAGCAGAGTTTGGACGCAGCAATGTATTATTGCTGTTAAACGCTGTTGCAGCAATGCTTATAACAATGGGGGGAAACAACAGCCTCTTAAATGTCTTTAATGTCATCCAGTGACACTTGAGCCATATGGGACAAAGAGAATGGACAGCCAATAGCACATGTGTCTCAAAGGGTCCAAGGCAGACAGTTAAGAGCCCTTAAGAGTCAGTTTCTGCCACTGTCTGTGTGTGCAGTAAAAGTAATAGGTCAAACGTCAATCTATCTCCATCGAGGAATGGTCCAATCTCTGTTCAGACAGAGAGAGCCAACATTGAGGAGCAAATCCCTGCTTGCGGTTGGCTGCAGAGCTGACGGGTCAGAAAAGCCACGTGCTTTGAGCGGTATTTTGTACTTCCTGTGGACCAGCAACCATGAGGCACCATGAAGCTGAAATAATTAGAGGAGAACTAACTTATCTACTGTAAGCCTAATACCGTTAGTGCTCATGCCGAACAGTTAATGATGTTACTTTTACAATGAACAAAATAGCTAAATAACAACTTGCGGAAAGGCAGGAATGTGTTTTTTTCTCATATGCAGTAAGTTGACATATAGAATAGAGCAGTGTTTTGTTAGCCCGATCCTTGTGGGCCCCCAGACAGTTCACGTTTTTGCTGCCTCTCATCAAACTGTCTGACAGGAAGTTGGGAGAGAGCAAAAATGTGGACTGGGGTTTCCCAGGGACCAGTTCAAGGAACACTGAATTAAACCTAAGGTTGAGACAGACAGTGGGCAGAGATATGACAGGAGACCACACTTTTGGAGGGGGGTCAGGATTATTACTCAGGAGGATAAAGTGGACGGAAAGTGATAATTTGGTTGGTCCTGATAAAAAAACAATATACCCATCCACCGGGGGCAGTGTGTAATGGCTGCCTTGTATGAAAGGTGCCTCATGGGACAGTGCAGGTGAGGGTGCCACTTCAGCATGGGGTCCCGATGGCCATGTCAGACAGACTGCGCATGCTCTTAATGAGGCGGACAGACGGAGGTCCCGAAGCCTGGATCCCACTGATGGGGGCGCTGGAGGAAACTGTGGACGGGGTGGATGGCGTGGAAGGTGTGGTAGGGGTGGAGGAATCGCTGTCAGACAGGTGGTCCACACAGCAGCAGCAGCAGCAGTCGGCGAAGGCTCGGCCAAGCGGGCAGCACAAACACAGCAAGAGCAGGGGGGTGGCTGATGCCCGGGCAAAGAGGAGGAACTGGGCGACCAGGGCCAGCAGCGAGCGTGCGCCAGGGGGCATGCGCTCGGAGCCGTAGGCCAGCGCCGCACTGCAGCCACTGGCGGGCAGCGTGCACGCACCGTACACCAGCGCCAGCACCGTCACCACCGAGTCCAGCCGCCCCCCCCCGTGCCACTTGCCGTGCTTGGGGCCGGCGGGTTGGGAGGAGTTGCCGTCGCGGCACGTGACTCGCCGAGTGACCAGCTGGCAGGAGAGTGTGAAGAGTACAGGCAAGCAGAAGTAGCACCCGAAGTGCCACCACATGCGTGCGTCATGATAGGTGAGCGCCAACGAGTAGACTGACTCCGGAAGGCTGGGAGATGGCCTCATGGAGCAAGACTCCTCCAGGACTCTAGGGGGCGCTGGAGTATCCTGGCTCACCTGCCACAGCAACAGCTCGGGCAGCGCCAACACCATGGAGCCCACCCACACCACGGCCAGCTTGGCCAGGATGGATTGGCATGACTCCAACCGCTGGGCCTTGGGCTGCATGCTGGTAGCCGCGTGGAAGCGGTCGATGGCCAAGGCACACAGGCTGAAGGTGGTCACACCCTGGGAAGACACCTGGACAGAGCAGGGGGAGTCATAACGCATCATAAAAAGCCTTAATCAATATATCTTCACTACTGTTTCATGGAGCCTTTCACCCAAAGTAACTTACAAGGTTACCATCTCAATTCCCTTCTCAAAATAAAGCAACACAACCTCTCTAGGACATGAACTTGCAAAGTTCATGAGATACTCGTCTTCGTTACTAACTACGTTTCCAAGTACTAAGGCCTACATTTCTTTACAGCAAGGGGTTTTATGTAAACAGATGATGTAGCGTGGTCATGCAGCTGATGTAGTTGCTTAGGAAGTTGAATTTCTTGGGTGGTAACTGTTTTGCATCGTTAACAACAAAATGATGCACAATGATTTATTTGTTTGCATCCCGCCCGTTAAGTTTAATTACTTTTCACAGCGTTGGCATGCTTGTAGAGCGTCCTAAGTATGCAGTTTTATAATAGGAATGCATTGTTTTTGAATCATACCAAGTGCTATTTCATGGGAGCGGTCTAATCCCCCTTCAGAAGCTTAGTGACCTGTACTCCGCTCCCATTGTGGTCGATATCGTTCCAAACAGACAATTTGCATTCGCGACTCATTTACATAATAATAGAGAAACTGCAACAATAAAGGCAATGCCTGACAGCCTGTGATGTCACAGGCAAGTGTGCGGCTTTTTTTTCCCACAAATACACTGACCGAAAGCTGACAAATACTGAATAGGGAGGCATTGTGAAGACAGCACCGCGGCTCTCAGCAGCTGCGTCTTTTCTCTATGCTGCCCCCTCAAACCGAGTCCAAAAAGTATCAATCAACTTTAATAATAACCTACATTTATATGGAGCATAGGACTACTCAAAAACTCACCTCTAGGTAAGGCACGAACTTGCAGGATACGTCCCCCAACAAGCGTTTCTTGGTTATTTCATTGAAGACCACCACAGGCAAGCAGGAGAAAATTATCAAAAAATCCCAAAAAGCCAGACCAGATAGGATGCAGTTCCAGGCGCTCTTCATGTAATAGTTGTGCCACACGATGCACATCACCGCCAAGTTGCCGACGATGCCCACGGCAAAGACGATGAGCGACAGGAACATCAGCCCGTAGGCGCTGTAGGCGCTGTCCGTTACGGGATACAGCGGGTTGTAGATGCGCTGCGTCGCCCTCTTCGTGGAGCTGCGGTTCCCCGAGTCATCCGTCTCGTGAGCGCCGCTTGCTCTTTCCCCGCTGTCGTTGTCCATTGCCCATGGGATATTTGTGTGCTTGGTAGTTTTTGGTGCAGTAGAATTGTCATATTTGTACCTGTGGCTGTACGGAATCTGTTGGTCAATTGCATGGATGCTCTTCAACACTGCGCCCCGTGGTACTCTTCTGTGCCTGGGGTCGGATTTAAACGGAGGGGCATTATGATTTCCTAGCTCATCATCCTTATTTCTATACACCTCCATGATCGAGTCATGTTCCCATGTTGGTAAAACGGATGTAAGCCAGGTAGGAGTTCTTCCCAAAGACGATCGTTGCTCATCCTGCGAAATGTTCAGGGAAGCAACACTTGCGGGCTCGGCCGCTTCCACTAGCAACAGCATCAGTGTGCAGAAGTATTTCATCGCTCACAGTTTTCTCAGGTTTCCTATTCGGCGAGTCTTTTCTTGAGTCTGACCGGGCAGTCGTACCTATAATTGCGGGCTGGTTGACGAACGACGCGAAACTGCGCCGTACTTCGCAAATGCTGCCCTGATTCATGAAATATTCCTGTGCGACAGAGGGGGTGCATCAGACCCTCAGAAAGAACCACCCCAAACTCCCAAATCTTCCCAGCCACAGCCCACCCAGTTTTCGGTGAGAATATACGCTTATTTGCCTAACATTGCCGTATATCACTCTATTTCTGTATACAGACCATTATCTCAACTCAAACAGGTATAGTCGTCGGTAACGTGCTGCTGTTCATCATGCTTATTGTTTGACCAATATGTATATTATTTTAAAAAGGTGTCACAGGAGCAAGGCAGGGAAAAGGTGACGATCCACTTGAGGGTCAGAGACAAACAAGGGTTTAAGATTACCAATCAACACTGGGGGAAAAACTCAAAATAACCACACCAGAAAGGTACTTAAATACACAGTACACTGGGGCATACAAGGAAAAGGTGTAAGACAATCAATTAACCAATCAACACAGGACAACTAGCAACACAACAGAACAATCAACAAGGATTGGCAAAATGGGCAACAGGTGAAACTAATAATAAAATCAAGGAACTCAGAAACTAGGGAACAGAATCCAAACACTAGGGATTATAGGGAATATATGGAAATAATATACAATAGGGAAATAAAAAATACAGGTACAACACAACCAAGGACACAAAGCAAAAAAACCAAAACAATGCAAACCACAAAACTAGAAAAATTGATACAAATGAAACACTAGGGTACAAAATCTACTAAATACAAAAGTGGTTGAACTCAAACACATGACTGTGGGGTTTGCTGGTACATGCTCATCTTATAGAGCAGGGGTAGCCAATCTTATCCGCAAAGGGTAGGTGTGCATACAGGTTTTTGGAATAACCTGTAAGTCAGCTGTTCAAACCCAGGTGTGAGGATTCTTCAGCCAATTAGTCCTCTAATTAGTGAACTAATTAGGGAGTTGCAGCGAAAACCTGCATACACACCAGCCCTTTGCGAATAACATTGGCTACCCCTATTATAGAGCCATGCAGTGGTCTGGGGAGTTGGGTAAACATAATAAGGTCTCGGAGGACAGGATAGCCAGCGACATCTGCTGGCCAAATGGGGAAGAGACTCGAAGGGCTGGGACATACAGGTGCTGACCCTGACAAAAAGGGTCTGACAAATAAACATCTGTGGAAAACAACCTAAAAGAGGTTTGAATAGAGAATAGGCCTAGTTTAGTTAACTAAGGATAAACAAATCCCTACAAATAAAATAGGCCTAATAAAAGAAATTTTTGTATTGAATATAAATAGTAGTCTGAATGCTCATGTGTGCTGCATATTAGTATTCTAATGATCTAACATTTTTACTTAATTCATTGAAGGTGCTTGTCCTTAAACTTGGAGTGCAAATAAGGCCTCTTGTTTCCAATAAATGCACTCCTCTGCAAATCATTCCCAGTTCCCAATGTTACACATAAACTTAACGTCCCAGAAATATGTGCATTAGTGTCGAAATAAGCATTGAAGAAAATCAATGCCTTATTTTGCATATTTAGGCACCTGCTTATTCCGTTTATGTTTCGCGTATCATTTTATTTGTTCAGCCAGTGATCTTTTAAGCACCATTGGTAACTTAAACCACAGAATTCTTTATTACCCTGTTTACACGGCCTAGGGCACTGTAATAGACTTGTATTGTGTACAGGTGCAAAATTATTTATGCTGCCGTTTACTCACCAAGATTATTCTTTAAACTAATCAGACCGGCATTCCACATTGGGAGCTTTCTCATAAAGCCACTGGAGTAGTTCATTTTTAGCTGTGTTTGAAAAGAAATGACACATTTTTTTGTCATTTGTACAAATACATAAGAATTCTTTAGTTTTCTTTTGTCCAGTCTAGCTCTCCTCGGAGACATACATAGGGTCAGAACACTCAGTCAGCCATTTATCCAGCTTACCAGTAGTATTATTAGTATTATTTGAGGTTAAAGGCCTCATCAAAGGCCCAACAGTGATGTAACTATCTTGCCAACAATGGGATTCAACCCAGCAACCTTTATGGGCACCTAAATCACACATGAAGAATGGCACTTTGTTTAGAGAGCATGTGCTTTTACAATCACCAGAAGCATCACATATTGTTAACTGAGTCTCATTTCACTCATAGCTCTCCAGTGATGTACAACATATATAGGTGCAAAAAAATTTAATTTCCCACCGGTTAAAACTCTGATCTCCAAGTAACAAGTTCTTCCTTTTTCCAACAGTGCCATAATGTTTTGCAAATATCAGACAAAATTATTTTTTATTGCGCTGCAAGATGTCTTGAAGAATCCAGTGACCGTGCATATGACACTCGAGGAACAAACGCAATGAGCACCTTTATAGAGCTCAGAAGTCGGGCTGTTACAAGGGACACCTTTTATTGGCAAAAGGCAGGTTCATGGACTTTTCCGTGAAGCTCAAATACAAACACGCAATGACTTTCTCGGAATGCAGATGAGTGCACGTTTCTAGCAGCTGCGAGAAAGCATATAAGCTAAATATATAGCTAATGAGAATGAGTAATTCAAGTCGCTAAAACATGAAAAGTCGCCTGAAGTCAATGAGTGATGACAATTCTCCTATGTATTGCACTATAAAAATACATTAAAAAGGTGAAAAAATGACATAAGTACTTATTAGTTATTATAATTCATATTAAATGGGTGTTTTGTGCCAAGAGTAGACTATATGTCTCAATATTTCCGGGAGAGTTTGTAGTCAGGTTAACACAGATCTACAGATCTAACAAGTACTTTAGCTAGATGATGAGGGACAAGACCATTATTATGAGTCCTACATTTTGTGGTCAAATGGCTCAGCCATCAGCTTAAGCTTATACATAAGCTGACCTGCTGCTACTACAATGCATAGGTTGTGGGTTCAAATCGTAGTGAGCAAACTAAATTGTCACCCCTCTACTGTCAGTTGTTTTGGGTCGAGAAGGTAGATATACTACTTCAGGGCACAAACATTGTTGGGGTTTGAAATAAACACACTCGTCTGGAAAATCAGTAACACTGAAGCTAGATAGACTGAATTATGTGTGTGGAGTATGTTCTGTAAACTCCCTGTGACTGAGTCAAAGTGTGGGACAAGGGGTGAGGCATTGCTATAATGAATCGGAAACCAGCCTTCATCAATGGCCTTAATCTAAATATAACACCTGCTGGGATATTCAGGGTGTGTCTCCTTCCTTTTGAATTTCTAACACTTTTGTTGATTGCAGCAGGGCACTTCTGTTTAGAAAAAAATTATAGACTAAAGCAATGCATTTCTGTTACTGCAAAGGGGCAATTATAGAGATAATTTCCCGCGACTGTTTCCTTATTCACACACCCCTGATTCAGCTGATGAAGGGGTTGGCCATCAGAGATTATTATGAGTGAATTATTGGGTTATTATGAGTGAATGATATATTTTTGGATTTGCACTAAACATAACACCCAAATATCTTTATTGAAATCAAAGTGTGTGTCAGTTATGGATCCTTATTTTCCATATATTCTCTGTAGATAACAATGTTCCCTGCCGTGCTGCGTTTTCAAATAATTGCCTTTTCTTCCACTTCTCCCCTTGAGGCTATGAGGTTGGTGAGTGATATTCATTGATAGATATATGGCTAAAACTAGATTGAAGTAATCCTTTAAATACAGGGTAATGTAAAACTTTGTAGCATTTCTTGCTCGTGTGCCAATACCCCTGAATGCACTTACATTTCCTTTTAAATTATAATTGACTTAAAATTGGCCTATAAAAAATCAGCAAAATTCAAGGCCCTTTCTTCACATCACCGCCGTTATTTGCGCGACACAATAAAACAAGTAATAGTTTATTGGTATATGCAGCCCTGTGGCCTCATACTACCATGGAGCCATTTAATTAGTGACCACTAATTAAGCAGAAGTGAGCAGACATTTCAAACACACTCTCAACTCACCCTTGGTACTAAAAACGGCAGCATTGCCCGAACTTGGTAAGCTTCATCTTTGCTGTTATTGTTGTCTGGAAATCTGTTGTATAATTACAGATTGGACCTTTCACTTAGTGTGAGAGATAAAAACGTGTAGGTGATTTTTTTGTTTGGTTTTATGCAATGATTTTTCCCCCTCTGAATTAGGTGAAAAATATCTAACTCAGCATTTTTTTTCTTTTTGTTTATCTTTGTTCCAGATAAGGCTTGTCTGTTAAGCCCCCGTACAGACCTGAGCGATAATGTGCTATTTTTAGGGCTGTCTATTCTTAGAATACATCCCAAGGTTGGCTTGTGGCCAGCAGGTTGAATCACGCTGTTTTTGCAAGAGGTACTTGTTTTGTGGACATGAGAAGGAGAAGTGCTGTGAGTAATGATTGAACAAAATAAATGTAAGATGTGTAAACTAGGTAGCGAGTGCAAGTGGCCCAAATGAGGTTTGCAGCATTTCTGGGGTCATTTGGGTCACTGTAACAGGGAAGACTTCAAATATCCAATGGGACCTTAAAGTATAAGCTCCGTTGGATGGAGAGGAGAGAAGTCAGAAGAGGTGGCTCAGGATGTCACCATTTCTGCTCCCAAGGGAGCTGTTCTAGACACGTCACATGCTGACATCCCTCCCAGGGAAGATCCAAGACACACACTAGAGCTTATATTCCTTAGCTGTCTAAGGATTGACCAGAATGAAATAGATCCCGTGACCTTGGATGGAGAGCTCTGGTGTAAACCGGTTCCATGCAGGCATTGCCACCCTCACTAGGAGAAATGATAGGACGATTTTGAATGAATTTTTGTGGGTTTCATTAGGCCATTGGCTGCATTGCCTCTCGTGTCCACAAGGGGACAGTAGAGGAACAAGGCCATCTGCACAGTGACGTTCGCTGCCTTAGTTGATGAATTGCTGATTTCTCTGTAGGTGTGCTGGAAACTGTTTAAAAAACAACATTCAGTGACATGCCACAGAAAATCCATGGCAATCTTGTTTTCTTGATTTTTTACTGTCCGACAGCTGGTCTGGCAATTTTTTAACGACCTTCTCCCTGAAAGGAAATTTTGGAAAATTTCTGAGTAGCACAGCCTTAGAACTGCTTCAGTCATACATAGAATTGATTTACATATGTAGCTTACAAATGTTGCAAACTTTTTTTTTAATGATATGATATATATTATGGTTTGACCAGATTTGGCTGCTTTTCTGGCTTATAACTTCCAACTAAGAAGAGTGACAATGTCTGGTGGTATTTTTTTGTTTTAATTAAAACACCTAATGTGTGGGGAATGTGGATGATCTGGTTTGGCTTTGTGTGGCCTGTGAGGTAAGTAGGAGTTATTGGAACGAGGCACACCGGTTTCCCCACCACTTACGGACAGTGCCATTTGTCTCCAGAACCGGTCCTGCCTGATCCATACATTGGCTCACAAAAGAATCCCCAGTCACATGTGAGCATTTAGACAACTAATGACCATCAAAAATAACTGTTGACAAGACGTCGCCTACCTCACTGCTAAGGTGCTGTTCGCTAAACATCCTGTTGGCCAGATGCCACGCCCCAGCCAGCGAGTGACTCTTCCACTAAACGGTGGTTAATCTTATCTTCCAGTTTAATTAATAACAAACAGCCATGCTTATGGGTGTCATTGTCACCCTCATGTGCTTCTGGGATAACGGGTTTGACACGTTACTTGCAGTCTTTTGTATTATGGGCTAGGCACTCGCTCACACACTGTGTGCTTAATTATAATAGCCTAGTTTATTTTCTAATCAGGTCACAAAACCAGGGATTACATTTCTGTTTGCCCTGTTGGCCTTTGAAACTGACCTCTCTTGTTGGTGTCTATCCCCACCTTGGCTGCTTCGGACAGCCAGGCATGCTAGGATCCTTAACCCCTCTGCTTATGGGGTTTGGCTTAAAGTTTGCCAGCCTCATAAAGTTTTTGCTTACAAAACGGTGCAGGCATCTGTGCTTTCAAGATAGACCAAATGTTGTCACATGCTCTGGCTATATGATGGTAATCACTGGCCAAACCAGATTAATTCTTCTGTCCGGAAGACCCATCCATCAGGAGGGTGTGCATTTCTCTCATATTTGCTGCTGACAGACCGGCAGAGTGGTGCAGCCGGTGCCAACCCTTCGATCAAAGCCGCAGGCTGGTGCTTGGCCCAGCAGCAGCACCCGACATGTTGGTGCATCTGCAGTAAAAGCTTCATGGCCTGTGTGTCCATACGTGTCGTCATAGATCTGCTCACTCATTGGTCACTGCTTGGACTGGCGTGGGGTGAAGTCTTCGGGTTGCAGTATGCAGGCGATGCTTATTTCAAGAACTAGTGCGATCAAGACTACCCTTTTCACCAGGGGTGGGAGCAAGTAAGCATATGTCCATAATTGAATACTCACACAGTATGCACACTGTAATGCTGTAGAAGCCTGTTAATGGACCATTAATGTACTGAACATGCGATAGGTATGTGTGACAGCAGTATGAATGCACTTCAGCATGCTCTGGTTGCCATCTTGCACATTACCTGACTTACTGTATATGTGCAACGATGACATAGCTTGAAGTCAGAAGTTAAACACTGATAAAAAATAATCAAGGAAAGTGGAACTGGTAATTGTTCTCTACTTAAAGTTGTACAGAGATACCACATTCTGTGCATGTGTGAGTGACTGGTGTGTGAGTGAATGGTGTGTGAGTGACTGGTGTGTGAGTGACTGGTGTGTGAGTGAATATGTGTGAGTGAATGGCGTGTGAGTGACTGGTGTGTGAGGGTTGCGAACCTATCCTGGGTTATTCACTGCTTTCAAGATTCTTTCAAGATTCAAGATGCTTTTCAAGATGCTCTGGACCATAAACACTAAATTGGACAAGCGGGTACAGAAAATGGATGGATGGATAGGTGGTTACCACTTTCTCCTGACATCTTGAAACAAATTTTTGAGTAAGTGATGTTCTTCATCTCTGGTTGCCACTCCAGTGGCCTTATGGGATAGCATACCATCTATTGGTTGTGTACTTAAAATAGTGTACACTGCAGTATGTTATCCAGGTACTGTTCGCCTGCTGTCTCATCCATACTGAGATACTCAGACATACTGTTCACTTTGCATGTGGCATTTCGCCTACTACATTGCAAGTAAGTATTCAGTTTCGGACGCAACTTAATATAATCCCACTCATCTGCCTTCCATAACCACTTCTGAAGTAGAGGTATGTCGTGACCCTGCAGCCAGAAAGTATAGGCCAGACATTTGCAAACTACAGGCATCTACAGGAGACTCCAATTCACTTAACTGTGTATCAGGATTGCAGGATTGCCTGGAGAAAACCCATGCAGACATGGGGAGAACGTGCTAAGATCACATGCAGGTCGGAAGTGTGCGGTTTTCTAGCTTCAAATGCAAAATGTCTTGTGGTCTGTGCTGACATGATTTGAGCAGCCTAGCACACTATGCTACAGTGGAGAGCTTGGAATACTGAGAGCTGTAATGGGTTTGGGACAGGCATGTAGGCTCTTCAGCCTGAATTACTTAAAGTGCCTTAACACTGGCTGGCACTTGCATTTTCACAAATTCATAAAAATGATAATAAAACATAGTGTTGTGTTAATGAACTGAGTGCATCTTGCGCCTTTGCACCCGACTGGCAGATACAGTCCGGGTACGGTTACTCCGGTGATACCAGTATGTATTGAGTTGCAGCAGTGCATTAATGCCTGGCTCTATGTGGTCCCATAGCGTCTGCACCCTTCACAGACTGTCACATGCCCCAGTAAAGGCTGCTGTTTTCGTATCTTGGCTCACCTACCTGGATGCGTTCCCAAATATTCTGTGTTTCATAGCAGAGTAGTGCAGCACAAGTGGGGAATTTGGAATGTTATGCTAATGTTTGTTAAGTGCATAATATTTTGCTAAATTTTATGGGGTTATGAGTGACCATAGAATGAGTGACCATAGGAATACTGGTGAGATGTAGTGATTTACCCAGGAGATGGATTTCATGGCACTCAAGGGAGTGCTTGACTTCAGAGCCTTTTTTCTTACTGTGCACAAAAAAATATTGAGATATCCAGATATCTGTCGAGTGTGCATGACAAGGATGGCAAGGATCCAGTGTAACCTGCGATATGTTTGCAATGCAGTCTTAAATCTGGCCTGCATATGAACCGTTTGTTTTCAACTGATAACAATGATAATGATAAGATTTTCGTCTAATCTGATAATCCCCCTCCCCAAGCTAACCAAAGAGGTTTACCGTTTATCAGTATGATGAAAATATATCAGTTAGAGATTTTGGTCAAATTGTCCATTTTGATGCACTACTGTATATTGTGCTAAATTTCCACAGAATGGGTTTTACTAGTTTCTTAATAGGTTGGAGTCCTGTAGGGTTGGGAATTTGAATCCCATTTGTGCTGTGTATTTGCCTATTCTCCCGGTGTTGTATGGACTGATTTCCAACCTGTAACCCAAACACAGGCAGTTAAGTGATTCTATGTCTCTCCTCATTGTGTGTGTGTTGTGTGTACACTCATTCAGGGTGAGCCTTGTGCTGTCCAGTGTAGATCTCACAACCCCTGGAACCCTGTACCAGGTAAATGGTTGTAAGATGGATTGATAATTACATTAAGGGTTATATGCAAAAACAGTGTTAACAACTCTGCCCTTTTTCCACAATGTCACATTTCAGTCAGCCTCTCTTGCCTGCCCTACTATGCCTGTCTTCATGTTTTGGTTTACTGTCTATCTTTTTGCCATAGATTGTGGTACTTGCTGTGCTAATAGTGACATTCTGAAATATTATCCATACTTCTTCTTATTCAGGGTCGTGGGTGGGTGCAGAGCCTATCCCGGAGGCTACAGGCACAAGGCGAGGAATAACCCAAGATGGGGTACCAACCCATCGTAGTGTCAGATACCAAAAAACACAATTGTTCTTTGTTACCTCATAATTTCTAAAAATAGACTATATAAGGTTGCATACTGTTACGATCATAAAAAGCAAAAGTTATTCATTCCCCCCCGCCCCCCACCATGACCCTGACCGGGATAAGTGGTTAGAAGGTCAATAGATGGATGGTATTCTATATTAATTGCCAGTTCAAAAGTAAATTTCGCTTCCAATCATAAAAGATATGTGATATAATTTCTTTACATTTATACTGAATCTTAACTGAGTCCCTAAATGTCAAACATGTCTCCTAAAGAGTGATCAAAGTATTTTGAACAGATGATTTCTTCTTAGACTCCGTTTGCACAATGAAATGAATAAATACATTTCTTGACACAGGCGAGACCTAACAAGTAACTGTTTAACATGATAAACATTATGCTAATTTTGGCTGTGAGTGGATTGCCCAAAGACCCTCACACCTTACATACATGAGTAGTTTGGGAACATTTTGGTTTCCCAATAAATTGCACCAACACCGGGAAGAGTACTTCATAAGTGCCTGACTGCCTGTCGACGTTGCTGCCCCAAATTCAGATTTGCTGTTGGAAACACATCCAACATGCTAAGTTATTTCAGACGATACCATCCTGGTATGTGTATAACTGGAATGAGTCAGAAACAGCATCTGCAAGCAAATCTCCCTCTGGCATTTAACATGCATTTTCCAGGAAATTCAAATCAGGCCAAAAATAACCGTTGGCTGTTTATCACTAGAGATATGTGACTATACTTGTTAGTAGACCACACGGGATGTAGTTCATTTTAGGTTTTATTATTTAGCTAGTCGTTTATTAATTTTAAGCGTATCTTAGGTCACTATTAAGACAAGCTTCTAGAACTTAGTTTGGGGGGCCCGCCCATCCATTTTCTGAAGCTGCTTAATCCCAACTAGGGTCACTGGAGCCTATCCCAGGAACAATGGGCACAGGCAGGAACCAACCTTGGGCAGTTGCCAAAACACCACGGGGCACACACTCATTAATCAACTTATTCTGCATACTTTTGGACCGTGGGAGGAAACCAGAGCCCCTGGCAAAGACCCATGTAAACAGGGGGAGAGTTTGCAAACTCAGAAAGGACCAGGAAACAAACCCAGGACCTTCTCCCTATGAAGCAGCAGCACTAACCACTGCGCCACCATGCCACCCCAGGTTTGGGGGTCATGGATTGAATATTTTGGGTTGCCATGGACTAGTTCATCTACATGAGACATGGTGTATCTTTTGATTCAAGATACCTTATTCAGCTGGTGGAAGTTACTACAGAGCTGGACGGTGCTGTCCAGCTTATGTAAAATCATGATGGGGTTGAAACAGGGGCTTTGAGATTGCTAAATTAAACCCAGTTGCTACATCTTCTCAACCTTCTCAACTTCTTCAACCACCTGCTGCCATGTATGGTCTTTGGAGAATGGTGAACACTAGAGGAGGTAGATGTGGTGCCTGATGAGGCTGGTGAATGAAGGCCTCTCCAATGTGAACTTTGTTTCATAGCCCCATACAGAGGGCCAGGAGGAAGAGCTGTGGCTTGATCTACTGTTTCAGGAGGTTCATGTGATATAGTTACTCAGGGGAGCTGCAGCTGAGTTATCAAACTTGATAGTTCAAAGGGCCAACTTTTCTATCATTATATAAGACCTCCTGCTAGGAAGCCAGCAACTTGAAGGAAGCATTCTAGATGAGGACTAAGATTTCTAGGGCGGTGGTCCCAGGATTGAGTAGGTTAGTTATCGGGCTGTTGTTGGGCTGGATGGGATTGCGCCGTGTGTTCCCTGAAAATCAACATGATCCTCTCAATCCTCCTCCTGATCTTCTGGATGTTACAGTGTCTTCCAGGTTTAGATATGCACCAAGTTCTAGTTTTTGGCGGTAATCAAGCATTTCCTAGAGTACTGTTTCCAAACCCAGTCCATATTTTGCTTAATCTCAACTCCCTGCCTTACAGGCTATGTTTTTGGTCCATCCCAGCACTCAGCCAGGCAGTCCACATTTTTGCTGCCTCCCAGCTGGAAGAGTGCAATAATGTGGTCTGTCTGGGGGTCCCCAAAGACTGGGTTGGCAAAAACACTGTCCTAGACTGTCTTCATCATCAGTTTATAGTTGAACGTTAGGACCTCATACCCTGTTCCATGAGGATGTCTTTGGGTCATTTCCTTGCGACTGAACTGCTGGAATGGCTTGGAGCTTTCCACTTTGGCTTGGAGCTTGGCCAACTGGGGCTCCATTGACTCAGCACAGGTAAGACGCCCCAACCAGTGCTGCTGGGACTTTCCCCAGGGTTCCCAAAGCCCCAGCCAGTCCCACAGTAGCAGTAGTGGTATCCACAGATCAGGGGCTACACCGAATGTGAGAGCCTAGCCTTCCTGGAGATATGTAAGCCTGTCCTTCCTGCCTCCCCCCTCCCAGATGGGTGGAGAGTGTGGCAAAAAGAAATGATCTTGCCCGTAGCTGCTCTCTGGTGCTGGCCTCCTTTTCTTTGTTTTGCTCTTTGGCCCCAATTCAGAGTGCAGCAGCTAAGCACATATTTAATGTTGATGAGTTAGTCATAAGATTTTGAAGTCCGTACTGGATGTTGGTCTTCAACTTGCAACACAGCTCATATTGTCTCCAAAAAGGTGGGGTGAGATTGGTGCGCTCAGATATAACGCTAGATTTTTGTAACAAAGAAGTTATTATTGTGTAACTGGAGTCACATTTATCTCACAATGAGCAATACCCAAAATGCCTTTGAGTGGTACTATTCATATTCAAGGGTTATGGGTTATTGGCTGGGTGGGGCTTGTTCACTGGGTTTCATATTCTGTGCTTTTATGAGGTTGATTCTACTGTTAATTTTTGTGCCATTTCAACAGCTGTGTTTTTTGTACCTGGACCCCTTTTTAGAAGACACCAAGGTCTCATAATAGATCCCACCACCCTACCAAGAATAAAAAACACCTATACTTCACCACTCCAAGCCAAGTGTAGAATCAGGTTCCGCCCCCATTTTGTAAGTTTTGTGCAGACCATGATTCACCGAGCTGTGTAACAGTGCTACCTTACCTGTTCCAGTGATAGTTACCTTTATTGGTAATGAGAATGCGCAGTGTGAATCAGGTCAACAGGGCGGACACAGTTATCAAACTGGCACTTTGCTGGCGTCAGTCTGCTGTGTAATGAAAAGACAAAAAAAAAATCCAGCTAATGCTTTGTCATACTCTCTTTGACAATCAGCTGTAATTAATGAGGCATCAAAACACTCATTATCTTTATGGAGTGAAACTTAGTTTGTTTGTTTAACCAGTTGGTTTTTGGTTTCTAAGAGTACTGCTGTACTGTCTGGCTGTCTATGCCAGGACTGCAATGAAACTAAAAAAAATTAAAAATCCACCCCTCCCGTTATGACATGGGTGATCAAATTCATCATCCACTTCAGCCAACTGTGCTATTCATCATATGGATAAGGGTATTTAGCCTCATACTTTCTGCTTAATTATCTGGATGGCCAAAATCTTCCCAGGTATGAGTCAAATGTTTTCAGCGAGAGATGAAAAAAAAAAAACACGGGTTTGTGTTTGGCTCGAAAATGTTAGATTCCTTTTCTAAAGCTTAGAAGATAAGTCTTCAAACCTGGTGTTCTGCTTGTGTTCTGATCAATGTCTTAAATATCAAGGTTTGCCTATTAAGAAACAACAATATAGTTTTTATGTCTGCTTTTAATCAAAAGGCAGACGTCTTATAAGTATGTGTGTAAAATAAAACTCTTCTAATGGATTTTCACAAATGGGGTGATGGTGGTTCAGGAGGTAGTGTTACCGTTTGGCAACCGGATGCAGGTTCGAGCCCCAGGTCCTCCTCACCTCATCGAAGTGTCCTTGAGCAAGACACTGAACCCCAAATTGCTCCCGGTGAGCTGGTAGGCACCTTGCTTGGTAGCCTCCGCCACCGGTGTATGGGTGAATGTGAGGCATAGTGTAAAGCGCTTTAGTTAAAAGCACTATATAAATGTATATATTTACCATCTTACAACCATTTACCTGGTACAGGGTTCCAGGGGTTGTGAGCTGGTGAGCTGGTAGGCACCTTGGCATGGCAGCCTCCACCACCGGTGTATGAATGTGTATGTATGTATGAATGAGTGAATGTGAGGCATGTATTGTAAAACGCTTCGGTAAAAAGCGCTATATAAATGCAGTCCATTTACCAATAGGGATGGTTTAGGTACAAGTGGGGTGGGGTCAGTTTTGCCATTGTTTTGGACCCAGGTCCTGGAAGTCAAAATATATGCCAAACCAGTTCTGGTTAAATAAACGGACATGTGATTAAACATGCTGCAGGGTCCCTGGCAACCCCTACTGATGTTTGTATACTCTATATTCTATTTCCCCTCACTCAGCTGGTTAGGGCCCGTGATTGGAAGGTCACTGGTTACTATCTCCGATCTAAAACTCACCACCTTAAAGTATCGCAATTTGTACCTGATCCATTTTCTCTCCCACCCCAAATAAGCATTGGCACATACAATTTACAGGCGAGTAGATGTTTATGTTTCAAAATAAACAGCATAATGTCAAAGGCAGGCTGCATGACTACATGTTATGGTGTATCGATTGAGTGCTGATCACATACCTTATGGCAGGGGACAAAAATCAAGTACCTCACAGCACTGGACAAGTGGAAACTCGATATTCAGCTACTGGTGACAATCCTGATTTAAATAACAAATACAAATGATGCCAGATTGATGATTCACCTGTTACAAAAGGTTTGGGTGCTTTGGGAGATGGGGCAGTACTGGGCAGGAATGGCACAGTCTCTCATGTTATCAATCGCTTTTTTTGGAGATGCCTTTTGCCCAAAGTTTTTTAAGAATCAAAAAACTGTTTGGCATTGAGAACCTAAGGTTGTGTTTGGTGTCATGTGCTTTAGGGCAAACAGGTTTTTGCGATTTCTCAAATTTCTCATCTCGTCTTTTTCCAACCTTGAGCAACCCCACAGCAATTTACTGTAGCTTTTGTTGTGCTGCATGACGACACCGGAACTGCCTCTTTGGCTGGAGAAGCTTCATTGAAAAGGCCAGTTGTCCTGTCAGGTGGCCTCACCCCAGTTGCATGACGTTTCTTCGAGTCTCTGACAGAGGAGGGTGTGAATGAAAAAGCAAAATGCATTTTTATTGGCTGCCCAGAAGTTAAAGCTGCCAATAGGGGGTGATTTTTTAATCTCTTACATTTTTATGAAAAAAAGCTTCTAAAGACCAACCAATACAGTCCACATTACTAGACAGCGCCTTCCACAATTATTGGCGCCCTTTGTAAAGGTTTGCGAAAAGGGTTAGAAAAAATACACCTTTTGATGAAGCCGCTTCTTGTCACACTGAAAAATTGAGAAAAACCCAACCTTTCATTATCATAAATTTATTCCAGGAAAAAAAATCCTTCATCAAGAAATAATTATCTCTAACAAAAACACATGTGCCACGATTATTGGCAACCCTGGAAATTATAGTGAACACAATGTAACTGAAGCATGTTTCCCCTGTAAATTGTACAGGAGTGAATCGGAACCTTCCAGCTGTAATCCCTGACTTCCTAGTTAACAGGGATATGACACAGAGGTGACACAGAGCCCAAATTTCCTTAGTCATTTCTTAGTCCGTCACTGGATCTTTCAGCCGGACAGTGGTCCTAAGCACATGTCCAAACCAACACAAAAATTGTTAGCTGGCCTCAGAATCAAGCTTCTGCCATGGCCATCTCAGTCCTCTGACCTGAACCCCATGGAAAACCTGTGGGCTCAGCTGAAAAGGAGAATGCACAAGAGAGGGCCTAGGACCCTGGATGATCTGAAAAGGTTCTGTAAAGAGGTTTGGATTCAGATGCCCTGCTCTGTATTCTCCAACTTTATAAAATGTTATAGGAGACTCAGTGCTGTTATACTGGCAAAGGGAGGCTGTACAAAGTATTAAAAGCAGGGGTGCCAATAATTATTTCTTGATGAAGGATTTGTTTTTCTTTAAATACATTTATTTTAAGGTTGGATTATCTAATTTTTTCAGTGTGATATGAAACTAGTTCAGCAAATGTGGATTTTTTTCTAACCCTTTACAAATCTCCAGAAGGGGTGGCAATAATTGTGGAGGGTACTGTCTATAGACTGTGTTTTTCCCCAGATAAACATGAAAGGTATGCTTTCTTCAGGACCAGGGTTAGTATCTGTGCCTCAAAAAAACAGTAATAATACAAATCGTCACCTCACCATTTTTGACATACCTGACCTCATTATCCACTCCAGGCACCCATGCTGTTAATCATCTGGATCAACCTCATGCTTTTCACATGATGGTTTATATACCCAAATTTATCCCAGGTGTGACTCAGGTGTTTTTCACAATGGAATAAAAAAATATACAGGACATGGTCACAAAGGAACATGCATCTTGCTCTACAAACGACTGGATTATCATTGTCAGAGACTTCAGACAGGATAATGGTCTACAACGATCTGGGAATCAAAGTTTACCAACCTGGCTTTTATCCTGCATGATGTCCTAATTATGGCGGCTTGATTATTCTAAATAATCATAATAATAAAGAAACTATAGTATTACTGATGCATCTGGTACTAGCCAAATTCACTGATTATTTAAGGACTATGTTAAGGATACATTAACAACAAAAGCTATTTTGTTCATTTTCTACATTTCAGATAGGTGGTAAAATTAGTGTTTGGTGTAATTAGGATGCTGTGGGTTAGAGATCTATACCTGTCTGGTTGTGGGTTCAAATCCCCTGACCAGAAGAGTATCACTGCTAGGCCCTTGAGAAAGCCCTTTAACACCACTTGGGCCAAACATGTTTGGTAAATAATAAATAATGTTCTTGATTGGGGTTTATTTTATTCCCTTGGCTCGGCATGTTTGGAATTCTTTCCATGTTCCCTTAACGTGCTCCATTTTCCTCTTGCAGTCCTACAAAACCGTCTCTTGTCCGCAAGGTATTTCTGTTTTGTACCCTGTGTTTCCTCAGTAGACTGCAGCGAGACCCTGCAGTGGCTCAGCAAGACACTGCGGTGGGTAAGTGGTTATGAAAGACTCAATAGATAGATGGTCAACAAACCGTATTAAGATCTTTTACAGGACCACAACTTGAAAACACTGTTAGAAACTACATATGCTTAGCAGTAATACAATTGTAATGCATGGGGATTTGATACTTGTGTCCAAATCAGAATTCATCATATCCAAGTAGAACTTTGCTGGACCACATCCCACTGAGCCCAGATTTGTTAACATAGTGCTGCAGGTAAGCTGACCTGCTCTGGTTTAAAAACCTGCTTTTCTCACCTCCCCCACACTTTGCTTCACCATGCATTGCATTTGTTTACCCATCCTTTATCGCATGCTAACAGAGATATGTCCACAAACAGGCTTTTTCTAAGTTCCCCTTTGCCCATCGCTGCTCACATATGAAGCCTTAATCTGCAGGTTTTATCTGTGAACCTAGTAAAGTCTCCTTTTAAGTCGCCGGTGGTGATACTTTGCTCCAGATAATGCCTGATTTTCTATTGGGCGACACAGATGGCACAAATTTTTGTTCCCTGTCCAGTGAAATCCTTAAAGTCCTGTTCGTGTTACTCGTTTTGCCCAGGACTTAAATAGCTTACACTTTGCCTCAGTTGAATATATTGCAGATTCAGTTCTGATTAAATAACCTTCTTTGTGGTCCAGTGTCTCTCACGCATGGTAAATTTCATTCCAGCCAAACGTTGCAATTTCAGCAGAACCAAAGGCCACAAGAAGCCATGAGTCTTCCTGGCCATCAAAGAGTTAAAGTGAGGAGGCCCACAGTTTGTGGTTTGGTGAGGGCAAACAGAAACATGTTTCAGAAAGCCAGTTTGCTCGTTCCTTGATAGGCTTTGTGTAACTCAGAGAGAACAATAACTAAATGGCTTTTAATGACCTCTCTGTGATGTTCAAACTGATAACGGCATCCTCACATGTCTGAGCCACCGGCAGTAGGTCAGTTCCCATGGATACCTTGTAGAGAGTGTATACTGAGCTGGTAGGTTTATGGCCGCAGCTGCATGTGAAAACAGCCAGTGGATGGAGAACTAATATCCTAATATCAGCTACTTTTATTGTTCTCTTTACTGTAAAGCTTTAAATATAGTGCAGTTTTATTTTGTTTTCTATAAACCTGCTATCAGTTGTAGCTGCAGATTAATAGGCCTAAAGCAGAAGCTGATATCTAATGAATTTGCCAGCTATGACATTGAGTATCTGAACTTACTTTGATTGGTCAATTTGAAATAAAGCAGAGAGGGAGATTGAAGAAACCTGATTCGAGTTACAGCTGGGTGAAATCGCATTGAGGGACCCTCCCTACAATTGGAAAAACAATGTAGTCATGGTGCAAGAATGGGAAACGATGAGCGAAGTAGTCACACATCTGATGTGACAGTCACGCGACACGTAAGGTCTGGAGGATGGAGATTCACTCGGCTCGACTGGCCCTCATGTGACCTTTGTTTCCCAAGGGAGCGGTTGTCAGGCAGAGAGGCATTGATGCTGCTTCGCTACACAGTCTGTCAACAAAAACACAATAGAGGTTTTCCCGTCTGTAATAATTCTTTATTATGGCCCCCGTAGAGCTTGCCAGACATATTTGCCTTACTGCCTTATTACTCTGGTGGTTACAGGCCTTTTATCTGTCCAAGGTTTGTGTTATAAAGGCCCTTGGCGAAAAGGTGAGGTAGATTAAAGTGGATGTACTTGAACAGTAAAATGTGAATTCATGAGCCAGTCTGTCTTTGCTGGAAAACTTTCACCAGTTTGACTTACGTTAACCATAGCAGAGGGTGCTGTGATCCAAGAATTGAACCACCATTGTTTTAAGGGACTAAAAGACCTAACTCTACCCAAGCCACCACTAAGGCTCTCAAGGACGGCTATGCTCTGACAGTGGACGGATGCTGGATGGATAGAGCCTGGAAAGATGGAGAGATAGATGGAAGGATGATGGGAAGAATATGGCTTGTGAATATGACAAAAAAAACCTGCAAAATGCAGAGTCCCACCTCACAACAGTGTACGATGTGATGATGCGTGAAGAATGGTTTGTGCTAATTGGCCTCCCTTTCAAACCTCAATCGTGGAGAGCTGCCAGGCAGAGGGTACTGTTTCTGAGCACGTGTGGGCTGATCAAAGTCTCCTTGAGCTTCCTATCACACGCTGGAAGAGGCGAGGCTGCCAGGAAGCAAGGCAGTTTCCATCAAAGTCCCATAAAAATTAAGAATATCAATGGCAGGCAAAAAAAAAAACACGCTAAAGTGGAAACTAGGAGCTGCACGTGGATGGGAGCTAGACGAGCGATGTCTGATAAGCTTTGCCATTATGCATCTGGAGATAAGCCTACACTGACCCATAGGCTGATTTTTACACTTGCTCATATGAGAAGGTACTTTATTTGCCATTTTCACAAGTACATTAGAACTTTTTTTTCACATATTGCAACCTGCTCTCCTTTGAGATACAGATGCACTTGAAGGTGATGCATGCACTGTGACTGCAGGGTTAGCCGTTTATCTGGCACCCCTGGAGCATGGTGGGGGGTGGGGGTTAAGGGCCTTCCTCAAGGGCCCAACAGAGATGTAACTATTCTGCTAAAAGCCAAACCTACTGATCCACATTCACCATCCCTCCTGTGACCTTACCCCAGTGCACCCTCCTGTGACCTTACCCCAGTGCAAAGTAGAACAGCCACCTCTCTGTGATCACAGCCTGCTATGTCATTTGCGACTCCCTAATTTGGGGTAGAATGACCCTCCACAACTAGAGCTTGCGTTGCCTTTATCATGGGTGTAGCTCTTTGACCTCCTATCTGCTTGATGACACAATGGAGCAGACCTTCTTTAAAATAAGACATGCATATTACTGGATTACATATTATTATGCCCCATAAACCCCAACCAATACTATATGCTCACCGAATTTACTACTGATTATAGGTCTCTGAAAAATCTGTATTAACCGAATATCAAACAGAACACCCTAATTCATCAGTTTGAATCCTTACATCTAACTATGCAATAAAGCCACGCTTTGTATTAAAAAAATGTTTTGTAACTGCTGGTCTTTATGGGGGAAAAAATACGTACTCTTGGAATATTTATAGTAGAAAGAATTTCTCCAGGCAGTCATTACAAAACATATCACAATTTGAAATGGCATTCTGTTGCATGTCAATGCACTGCATCACATTTAATTATACAATAACTATTGCATTATTCTGCAGCTTAACTAACAACATACTAATAACTATGTAACACTTTTTCATGTACCTAACTGTGTTTATAGCCGTCACATTTTGGCTTTTTCCAAACTATTTAAAAAGCCAAGTATCACCTTTGCATGGTATCTTCACGTGATCAGGGGCAATGATAAGATCTCTGTTGTGGAAAAAAAAGGGCAAAAGAGCTAAGGGTAATTCAGTGGTTTGTGTCAGAACACCCTGATGCACAAATTTATAAAACCAATTTATTCAACCACATCTTTTACCTAAAAAGAAGGAGCCAGCAAGTGCTGGGAGTTTTCTGCTTTTTACTGACAGCTTTAGCATAGTTCAGTGTTCCCCAACCCAGTGCTTTGCGGCCCCCAGACAGCCCAGGTTTTTGTTCCTTCCCAGCTCCCAGAAACACTGACTGTCTGGTTGGGAGCTGGGATGTAGCAAAAACATGGACTGTCTGGTTGGGAGCTGGGAAGGAGCAAAAACATGGACTGTCTGGTTGGGAGCTGGGAAGGAGCAAAAACATGGACTGTCTGGTTGGGAGCTGGGAAGGA
>JAABNY020000129.1:20166531-20176720 GCA_015164015.2 Brevimyrus niger
CCTGCTTGTCCCGTCTTCCCCTCTCCTTCTCCTCACACTTTCTGGCGAACCCCAACCCTAGACTGGGGATCGTAACAATGCAAACCGAGATCCACCAAGTAACTGCAAATATTATTTATTATTAAATTTCAGTTCAGTTTATTTTTTATGGAGCCTTTCACATCACAGATGGCCCGGGGCACTTGACAGGAGTCTGCAGCTATCCATTACTGCTTCATTTATATAAAATGGCCCATGAAACATGAAAATAGCTCAGAGGGAAAGCATGCCAGAAGACAAAATGTGAGGAACCAAAAACTCCATAGTAAGGAGAAATAAAACCTTTGGGGGGGGGGGGTCCAAGGTTGACTGCGCACCAAAACCCCCCGGGGCATGCTACAAATATTGAATATATAGAAAAGGAGCCTGTATCACTAAAAGCAAGGTGTAGATGTGGTCCTGGACACTTTTATTGGCAAACACAGAGGGCATGTACAACAGCACCAGCAGCCATATTTACAGTATGTTGTGGTTTAAAGAGTGGTTAATCAAGACTAAAGTGTTTTGTCTTCATTTGGGATGTAGAGACTGATTCGGAATCCCACACGTGAACTGGCAGACTATTCTGCTTTATAGAGACCCTGTAGTTTTAGTGCATCCAAGGCTTTAGTACCAGCTGCTATTTTATTTATACATGGGATATCAAGGAGACCTGCACTGTGTGATCTGAGTACACACACTGCCGCTGTTAAACATTATAACAGCCATTAACACCTTGAAAAAAGCCTTTGATTGACACAAATTAATATCCTATGAGGCGGATATCTGTGTTGTAGGACCGGAAAAGGGTTTGGATTAAAGCTGCGAAAAAAGGAGGTGATTTATGACCTGTATTGAAAAGATCCATTCAATACGTCGACCATTAATGACTTCCATTACTGGGAAAATAGACTGGAGAAACACGTCTAGTCAGCACCGCAGGTTCTAGATGAGATTTTTTTCTCTTGGATCTCTGTCCTCTGGATCAGGAGGAGCTGAGGATAGAATGCCAATCTCTCATCAGCCATTGTGATCCGCCGCGGACAGGAAGTCTGACTGGCTGATCGGGTCTCCATTGTTTTTATAGTGCGGTTGTGTGTTCCTGAGCTCATGTGAATGTTACACTCACAAAAGCACATGCACACACACAAAAATGTGATTTACAATTATTCATCCCCACGCAGATAGCCATGGAACCCAGAACTGCAAGGTCATTGTGTGACACACACGACCAGGAATACACCCACATATGTGTGCACATAAAGTTATAGGACCTTACTCAAAAAAATGAACTCTACCACACCCCCACCCCTCCCCCCCCCGCCTCCCCCCATCCAGTCAGGGACACATTTCCAAGTACCACTGGTCAGTGCCACCACCCCTGGGCCCCCCCCCCCCCCCCACATAAACAGCAGAAATGGCAGCTGCTCTCTGCAGGCTGCAAGCTGGCGGAGCGGGGGGGTGGGGCGGGGGGCTTCCCAGGGCTGGGTCTCACATGCCGTTGGATCAGTCCACTCCCCCCTGAATGCCTGGGGCTTGCGATTTTGGACACAATCCCTCATTTTTTTCTTGCTAGTTTACACTCACAGCACATGGCGTGAGGAGTTTCACTTTTCTAAACTCACCAATTATTTAGTGGGGCAGAGCAGCATTGTTCTTAATCTAAAGGTCTCCTGTCATGACTGTGGTTGTCTCTGTATAGTGGAACTGAATGGTTAATCTACCTTCAGTACGTCTCTTTCTTCATCTTCAATCTCCCTGTGTTACAGTCTACATTCTGTCTGTCTCCCTGTGTTACAGTCTACATTCTGTCTGTCTCTCCGTGTTACAGCCTGCATTCTGTCTCTCTCTGTGTTACAGTCTGCATTTTGTCTGTCTTTCAGTGCTACAGTCTACATTTTGTCTTGGTGTTACGGTCTGCATTCTGTCTTCTCTGTTTTCAGTCTACATACTGTTTCTGTTTTACAGTTTGTTTTCTGCCTGTCTCTCTGCTTTAGTCTGCTTTCTCTCTGTTTTTCAGTCTGCATTTTGCCTGTCTCTCTGCTTTAGTCTGCTTTCTCTCTGTTTTACAGTCTGCTTTCTGCCTGTCTCTCTGCTTTAGTCTGCTTTCTCTCTGTTTTACAGTCTGCATTTTGTCTGTCTCTGTTTTACAGTCTGCTTTCTGCCTGTCTCTGCTTTAGTCTGCTTTCTCTCTGTTTTACAGTCTGTCTTCTGCATGTCTCTCTGTTTCACAGTCTGCTTACTGCCTGTCTCTCTGTTTTACAGTCTGCTTTCTTTCTCTCTGTTTTACAATATACATTTATTTTGTCTGTCTATTATTCAGTCTGCTTACTGTTTTTTATTTTTTACAATTTGCTGTCTGTCTCTTCCATCTTTCCTAGTCTCTGTGTTCGCAGGATGGCACAACGATTTGTTTCAACATAGCAAATGCAAGCTTGCAAATTGGTAGCATTAGTTTGTCTGAACAAGCAAATACACAAGAAGATAATTTAAGAGCCACAAGACTCTGAACTGTAGGATCCTTCACTCACAGGGAGAGCATTTGAAAGATTATGAGATGTCTTTTCTGTTTAAAAAGAAAAGGCAGTTCAAGGATGAAGGCATTTTAGAAAAGTACACCTGAGGAAAGCCAGTGTTCTTGAAACTTGTATATAAATTGATTTATTGTTCTTTATCCTATAAACTAAGCCAGCTTTCGAGGCAACGAATAAGAAAGAATCTAAAAAAAATAGTGTTGCGCAATAAATGTCCATTTTGCTGTAGGACACGTTAGCATGGAGGATGTGGGAGTGATGAGGGTTCAGGGGGTGCCAAGGGCAGAGTGTAAGGGCTGTGGGGGTGTCCCAAAAGTACAGCAGAGAACAGAGGTGTCACATAATGGCCCGTCGCTGAACGGAAGCTGCAGTTCTGCTAGTTAAAGCAAAAGAAAATGAAAGTAAATAATATTATTCTCACAAACTATTGAGACATTTAAGACAAGAAAACCAGACACTGCAATGATCATATGAATTCCTTTCAATTAATGTCTGCCATTTCATGACTAATCCATCCAGCCATCTATCCACCTCCTAACTTATTCTGGTCAGGATTTCAGGCACTTAATGATATGTATAATATGTGTATAGAAGCTTATAACTTTTGTGAGATGATATACTGGTTATCCAAAAATGTGTGTAGAGGCATTTAAAAATATATATGTAGAGATAACTCTGTGAACACTGCATTCTTTTTTTCAGACTTCGTTGGCAGTTATTATTTAAGAACCACTGTCCAGCATGTGCTCTCTGATGACCATGTCAATTCCCCCCCCCCTCGCACTGCAATGAGATCCCTCCCCAAATGGGTCACTTGTGCCTTGCTGCATACCACACATAGACGTGGGTCCTTCCTGCCTGCCAGTGCATTCCCGGGACATTTTCCCCTGGTAACGAAAAAAGGCTGGACATGGGTCCGGTCAGGGACAGCAGAACGCATTTTCTCAGCAGTCAGGTTAGGCACCATTCAAAGGAGGAGGAGAGGTGAATGTAGATTCTTGGCCAACAAATGCCGATAGCGAGGAAGAAGAGTCCCGAGGAAGGAGTACAAAGGGGCAAAACAGTGGCTTGACAGAACAGAATGCCCACTGTGAGAGACCGAGTTGCATCCATTCATTGTTTGTAGCAGACAGCGGGCGCGCCGGGCTGTATGAGTGAGCGCACATTCCTTAGAGAGCGAGCCACTCGTGTGTATCTGCTGTGCTTTTTGTTGTTTTCCACTACGATCTCCCATCTGAGGGCAGTCGCTTTCCATTAAGGAAATCTTCCCCGCCATGTGAGCTGTCCGCGACTAATGGCTGTTGATCAACTTGAGAGTAAGATAGAGGGGGAGGAGATCGTGGACCTCAGAGGGAGGGCAATTAGGTACGACTCAAGGGTGGAATTAAATTTTGCAACTTATGCTTCCTGCTAAAAAAACACGGAAAGATTTGTTCGTTGTCACATGGGCGGGTGTCTTACTGGTGCCGCGGGGAGATTTCTGTCCAGCCCCCTCCCCCTCCTCCCCCACTCCTCATTCAGCTGCCTCTCTTCCTGCTTTTCCCAGATAACACCCAGCTCGGACAAGACCAGGAGGCCAGGATTGTGCCGCGGATTTCTTGACACCCGAGTTTTGCTTGTCTACCGGAGGATCCTAGTGGAGGCGGGACCCTGACCACAGTACCCAGCTGCCCTGGGAGGCATGGCTGGGCTCACCACACTAACCATGTCAAACAGTCTGCCGGACCGCGACCTCAAACCCATTTACCCCACGGCTATGCAGGCCAAGGCCCCGACCTGGGACTCACCTGAGGCCGCACCCGCCAGCAAGGCACGGTCATCGGGGGACTCAAGGCTCTCCCGTAGCGTCTCCAAGTCGGACTCAGACTTGCTGAGCTCACTCACCAGCGAGGAGGAGGAGTACACCTGCAAGCCTGGGGAGAAGCGGCTAGAGAGGTCGCCCTCCTACACCTCAGAGTGGGATGAGGTGAGAGGGCGGGGGGACACTGACACTACATTTGAGAGGGATGGAGAAGGAAGGTGGATGTAGAGAGATTGTTTTGGCAGGTCCTGCTGAGAAAGGATAGAGTCAAAAAAGAATGACAGGAACAAACATGAAAGGAAGGATGCCAGAAAGGAAGAGGGTGTTCGAGAAAGAGAGTAAACTCAGGAAATTCAGGGGGATTTAATAAAAAAATAATCTTGCCTTACTCACTTATTGATCTTCTGTGCCCCCCTTCCTAGAAACACTGGGATGCAGATGAGTCCAGGTATGCAACTAAAGTATTTGAGTTTGCCCGCTGGCTGGCTTCCAGTCACAGAGTTTAATCAGTTTCTCCTCCGTGCACTTGGAGTTCACACGGTGGCTGGTTTCTCGTTTCCGGCGTAGTCTAATTCGCTTCTCCTCAGCATCACCTCAGCTCACGTGTCCCTTGGATTTTGACCACAGAGGAGAATCTGGATGTAAAGGCACTTAGAAAGCAGCATATCTTAGCTTTCACGCTGCTAAGTAAAGCTCATCTTGGCTTACGCATTGCAGCAGTTTTAGCTAGTCAGCTGCGAAGTCCTGGGCTACGGACAGATTTGGATTTTGAGAAGGAAATCCCCCCCCCCTCCCTTGCCCCACACACTTCCCACGTCCTGTTCAGAAGAATATGTTGTGCCGATAGCTCTGGATAGTTCAAAGATGGTTGTGGAAGTCTTTTTACAGCCGGAAGCTCTGACAGGAAGCAAGGAGTATCTAGTGGCAAAGATTAAGTATTGCTGACTTTTTTGGAAACATTCATCTTTTCGGTAATCAGATGCAGGTGGCTATGTATTCACTGTCTAAGCAGAAAAGAAGCTCTGTTGAGTCAACCTAAAATTTCCTAGCTGAGCTAAATTCTGTGCTTGATGACACGCAGCCCGCCCCTGGAATTCCAGCATGTGCCCTTTGACATGTATGATGTCATATTTGTATTTTCTTCTCTCTCTTTCTCCTGCTCATCTGTGTGCTTCGTGCTTAAGGTATCTGGGCAACCATGAGTATATTTCTGGGTTATACCACCGCTGACTCGACTGGCTGCTTACTGTTATGACATACTGTCTGTCCCTTGAGTCTGAAAGCAGCCAACCAGGAAGTGATGTCAATTCCCAAAGAAAAGGAAATGAAGGAGCGCCAGCGATTTAGTGCTTCTGAGAAGGCACTATTTGATCCTGGGATTCTATGTACTGCATCTGTCTTTAAATAGGATCCATGTATTGGCCCCCATCTGGAACTTTACAAATTTATTCCTGTCCTTTCAAGGATTGGCTCAACACCATTTTATTGCTTACCTCATGCCTTTACCTATTTATACAACTGGAAAATTGACTAGGTTGGGTGTAGGCTAATCCTTGGTCAAAACTAACAACAGCACAGGGATTCAAAGAAGCAACCTTCAGGTAATAAGCACTATAAAGGATGGTGGCTAACAGTAGCTGTGTCTGTACACTGGGGGTGGGGTTATGTGTATACAGTGCCGATGGGTGGGGCTTCCTGTTCTCAGGGTCATCCTGTTTGGCAGTGCCGCACTGCTGGGATCAGAATGATTCAATAGCCCCCTCCTACCCCTCTCACATTAACCCCAAGCCCTCCCCAGGGGAGACACACACCCTTGCTTTTGGCTTGCTCTCTCTCCTAACAGATCTGCTTATTCTGAGTCCTATACATAAACAGCCTGGACCATGTCTGAGCCGTGAAGTATATCCCCTAAAAGGAAGGCTTCCTGGCCTTTTGATGACTGGCCCATGTCACGCAAAAATTCTATGAACCAAAGAATTATACACAAGCAATCAAACACCGGACCAGATGGAATAAGACTGGCAGATATCGGAGGTTTTAAAAAAGCTGTCTACCATTTTTAAGATATTCAATGCACTTCCTGGATCGGAGGCTCTTCTTCTTCAAACCTGACTGAGGCACATAATGAACTGTTTTTTCAAATGATAAAGTACATCTCTATAGCGATGCTTAAACCAATATTTTAACAATGCTTTGGGTGGAAGCTGTAGGTGGAAATAGTTTGGATGATTAATTACTTATTGGACTGTTGATGCAAAAGCTATGAATTCTGATTAGGTTCACTAGGATGAATAGGGTCTCTGAGAAATAAAAACCTTTCCAATTGGTAGAACACCCCCTAAGGAAGCATACATTCTTTTATTTATTTGGGTCATTTAATGGACAATATGCTTCCACTGTTGAATCAAGAGTAAAACAAATTTGCTGCATGGGCAGAGACTACACAGGTGCAGCTCAATTTCTGTATAATTATGAATAAGCATAATTACCAGGCTAAAATGCATGCGGTCATGTGAATTTGTGAATTTCCAAGAGTGACAACCTGTCCAGGGGTCTGCTGCCCTGTTTTCTGTGCTTTCTGGTATCCAGGGGGTCTGCTGCCTCATATTCTGTGCTTTCTGGTATCCAGGGGGTCTGCTGCCCTGTTTTCTGTGCTTTCTGGTATCCAGGGGGTCTCCTGCCTCATATTCTGTGCTTTCTGGTATCCAGAGGGTCTGCTGCCTCATACTCTGTGGTTTCAGGTATCCAGGGGGTCTGCTCCCTCATATTTTGTGTTTTCTGGTACGCAGGGGGTCTGCTGCCTCCTTTTCTCTGCTTTCTGGTATCCAGGGGGTCTGCTGCCTTCTTTTCTCTGCTTTCTGGTATCCAGGGGGTCTGCTGCCTCATATTCTCGGCTTTCTGGTATCCAGGGGGGTCTGCTGCCTCATATTCTGTTCTTTCTGGTATCCAGGGGGTCTGCTGCCTCATTTTCTATGCTTCGTAGTAAAGACTTTAGCCTTATTACTACCCTGTAGTGGAAAAGTGGTTATAGTAGATGAATGTTAAATGTTAAATTAACTGAATTAAGACTGACTTATTGTCTAGTTACCTTGAAAACCACATAGCTGAAATCAAGCTGTTGCCCGTTCTGTTAACTGATGTTGATGACCTTTCACAAGGCTCTTATCACAAATACCTAATTTGAACACACACTTTCTGCATGAGAAACTCTCTGTCTGGCCTTCTGGGTAAATCAGAGATTAATTTACATTTTGTCTACAGCTTGTTTTCTGAACCCAGTCAGCTTGCATTAAAATTCAGAGGTAATTTAGCTTGTCCATTCTCTACTCCTCCTGGGATTCAGATGAGGTCGCTCTTCAGATTTTGTGTGCAGCTGCAGAATGGGCAAGTTAACAGTTTACGACAGCAATCTGATAAGTCTTATGGGCCAACATGTACTTGCTTTTGTATCACCTTCATCTTCCCTGTTTGACATACAGAACACTGAATCGGTTCACAGAGAATCAACCATGTTTACAGAACACAGAAAGCATTCACAGAGAACCGACTGCCTTTACAACACAGCAAACATGTTCAGACACAATGGACTGGGTTTATGGAAAGATGCCTGCATTCAGATTCAGCAGGCTGTGTTTGCAGAGTATGGGCTATGTTTACAGATCTCCAAAAACACAGATAGCAGACTAGACTGTGTTTACAGAACACCAAACATGTTTGAAGACAGTAACACAATAACAGAAGTTTCCAAAATTCTGAACACATTCAAAAACAGTGGACTGTGTTTACAGAGAGATGAATGTGTTCCGATGCTGGATTGTATTTAGAAAACGCTGAACATGGTCAGAGACAAACCTTTTCCAGAGCACCAAACTTATTCAGAGACACAGCTTGCAATGTTGAATGCATTCACAGAAAATGGATTGTGTTTACAGAGGATGGACAGGGTTTATAGAATGCTGACTGCATTCACAGAGATTGGGTTGTGTTTATAGAAGGGTGAAGGCATTACAGAGAGTAGACTGTGTTGACAGAATATTAAATGCAGTCACAGAGAATGGACTGTGTTTACAGAATTATGAAGGCATAACAGAGAATGAACTGTGTTTACAGAATGTTAAATGCATTCTCAGAGAATGGACTGTGTTTACAGAATTTTAAATGCATTTACAGAGAATTGACTATGTTTACAGAATTATGAAGGCATAACAGAGAATGAACTGTGTTTACAGAATGAGAAAGGCATAACAGAGAATTAACTGTGTTTACAGAATACTGAAAACATTGACAGAGAATGGACTGTATTTACAGAATGCTGAAGGCAAAATTGAGAATAGACTCAAATCATGTTCCAAAATACTGTGGCCACCAGATGCACTGCCCTGTACTCCTTGGCACCTGCTGATCATTGGCCTTCAGGAAGGTAGCTGCATATATCAGTCTGTTTAACCCTAGTCTTGTAAGGCCACAGTGTATGAAAGCTAAACAAAGCCAAACAGGGCCAAGCACAGGGAGTGCCAGCCCTCAACTAGGCAGATTTTATGAAACACATCATCGTTTCCCTCTAAATGTGGAAATAAAATCACAGCCACTTTAGATAATTTCTGTAAGTGCCTGTATACTTAGGACAGATTGTCTTCAACTTATTTAGCAAGATACAGCTTTTTTTTTCTTTTTTTTTGCAAAAAGTTTTCTAAAGAGGGCAAATCCACCGCAGTGTTGCATACTAGCCTCAACAGGTTAACTACCAGCAGTGCTTGGTTTTGCTAACTGCAGGTCTTGGGAGACGCTGGGAGTCTAGTTGCTTTGGAACACCAGGGCCTTTTAAATTAGTTTATTTTTCTTCATGCATTGTTCTTGGAGATACCATCCATTTAAAAATATAACAAATGTATTTATAATTGTATAATGTGTAATTTCTTTCGTAGTTCTTTCTCAGCAATCCCATATCAGGCTTGGCAATGCATAACGTAATCCTTATTTTGTTCCGCTCCATTTTTGGAGACGGTGATAGGCATCATTGACTGTTCTGTTTTTGCTGCAGATGTAAGCATCTGTACAGTGAAGAAGCACATAGTTTAACACACTGTTATATTGGGGGGTGGTTTGGGCTGCCTGGACCAGGGGCCAGCTCAGGGGACACGCAGACTCCTTCACCTATGCCCTATAACCTCTGCTGATGGAGGATGTGTCACAGGGCATTGCTGTTGTCCCCTAGGCCTCCATTCTGAGATGTCTGAGGTGTGTTCATCCACCCATCGATCCCTCACAGTGTCTCCTGTCATGGCTTCCATCTGTTCCATGCCGTAGGAGCACACTCTGTACTCGTCATAGGCCACTAGCCTATCTCCAAGGTCACAAGTGCATGCCTATAGGCCCCTATGTGTGTAAACACACACAAACATGTAGACCTGTACTCATATCTTTGTGGGGACCATCCATTAATTTCTATGGGCAAAACATTAATCTTACAGTGACAACCTTAACCCCTACCTCGCCCTTACCATAACCATAAGCAAGCAAACAAAAAATAATCCCCATAATGTCGAAATTACAGGTTTTCAGAACACTATGGGGACATTTGGTCCCCACAATGTAACGTATGCCTGAATCCCACATACATACACACAAACGCACACAAGCATGCACACACACACATGCACAATGGACTGCATTGTACTGCAGAAAAAAGATGCCTCATGACTTGCAAATATAGTCCTCCCACCAAACAACCCAAGTAATGGACCTCCTTGCACCAGCTCGCAAACGACGATAAATGTCCTGCGGAAGGTGTGTATGTGTGTGTGTGGGGGGGGGGGGGGGGGGGCACAAAAAATGG
>JAABNY020000129.1:20176820-20228556 GCA_015164015.2 Brevimyrus niger
CTGGCACATAAAATGGAGTGGAGAAGAATGGGGGAAGAGAGCTCTCGGCTCACAAACACACTGGAGTACGGGTCCACTGTGACAACTGACCACACAGAAAGATGTCGTTATCTCAGCTAAAATGTCATTTTTAGTGCTGAACTGTGGAAAAACCCAAGACTTCAGCCTCCTCAGGCTGGCGTGTGCCTGGAACGCTACCTTTAGCAGGGATAGTAAAGCGTCACATGGACTGTGACTTCACTGCACCAGTCTGGGTCCCAGTGATCCTGCTGCCTGCGTGAAGGTCGCTGTCAGAGCCCTGGCTGCACACTCTCCACTGATGTGCTGACTGCATCTGTGCAGCACTTCCTGTTCTTGTTGTCCCTCCAAGTAATGGACCAATTTCCTCAGTAAAACCTTATTATGTTCTGACACAGCCTCGTCTAGGGCCTTATATGGTAAATGGATCTTTGTTTAGGTTTCAGTAAGATGGGTTCCTCTATGTAAAATTCAAGACACCCGTGTTGTTTCAGTCACTATTTTAGTATTCTGCCAAGTGGTTGTCACCTCACCCCTCCAGGAATGCAGGTTCGAATGACACCTCTCCTTTGTGTGAGGCTTGTATGTTCTCCCTGTGTCGAGACAGTGTCCTGCACTAAAGACATGCAGTCAAGCTTACTTTGAATTACCCAGTTTGTATTTGTGTGCCCTGAGAGGGGCGGCCCTCTTGTCTGGGGTGGAACCCATCCTTGTGTCCTATACAGTGTGGATCGGCCGTCTGGAACAGTGCACCCGACCATGATGAGTAGTTGGAGGATCGATAGGTGATTAAGCCTATCTGTTTAAACAGAATCCACCTGTGTTCAAGTCACACAGAAACATGTTGGTGACATGGTGTGCTCTATCTAGAGAATTAACATTATGGAGGTTAGCCCCCCCCCAATCTCATTGAAACTTGCCGCAGTTTGACTCCTATTTAAACATTCTTGTATTTCAAAAATCTCATTATGAAGAACCTTGAAAAACTAGCACAGGTCAAAGTTATTATGTTCTTAGAAAATATGAAGATCCTGGTCACCATACATTGACATTCCAGTACCATCCCTGGAGATTTTAATTTACATTATTCTCTTTTATGCACCAGCATTTGCCTTATTGAAATTCCATATTCAGACGGGCCTCAGAACTCTACACACTTCTCATAGGATGCCGTGGCCCAGGTGGCCCCTTTGGATACAGAGTGATGCTGAATATGGTAATTTAGCGCTGTGCCGTCTGCCTGGAGGGCGGTGTGTTTGCTGATGCATGAGGACAAGCAGTCAATCTCATTCAGTGATGTAAAGAAATCAGGCTTCTGGCTGTCAGTGTAACCGGGTTAATGTAGTCAGCGGGATGCATGAGGTCACTGCTGGGGGTTATGCAGTACTCCAGAAGAGCTTTGACGTGCATTTCATCTCTGTAGTCTCTCACTGCAGAGTGTTTGATCCATGCAGCATCTCTGTTTTCTGCAGTGTGTTTAGTCATTGCAGTGTGTTTGATCCGTCCTGTGTCTCTGAGTTCTGTAGTGTGTTTATTCTCTAAAGTGCGTTTGATTCATGTGGTGTTTCTGATTTCTGCAGTTTGGTTAGTGACTGCATAATGAAGGTTGTAACTGTGACTGACTGGTTAATTCATTCAATGAAACTGACTGTGGTTGAGTTACATAATGAAGCTGACTGTTGTGCTGTAGCAGAATGAAACGGACTGCGGTTGATTCACAGAATTAAGCTGATTTGGGTTGAATTACATGATGAAGCAGACTGGTTGAATTACATGATGAAGCAGACTGTTATGCTGTAGCAGAATGAAGTGGATTGTTGTTGATTCATATAATGAAGCTGACTGTGGTTGAGGTACATAATGAAGGTAACTTGTGCTGTAGCCGAATGAAGCTGACTGTGGCTGATTCACATAATGAAGCAGACTATTATGTGGCAGCAGAATGAAGCTGAACTAAATTTAACAGTGAAGCACATCAGAATTAGGAGGATTCAGATCACAAAATGACCTTGGTTTTGCTTTGGTTACAGTCATTGTCAAATGAAGCTGGTTAATTTAGGGCAGCAGAGTCCAGGTTTTAATGCAGTATGACCTCAGAAGGAAGTGGATTATCCCCCTGAGCATCCAAGCAAAACGCCCTGTATCTGGCAGCCAGCCAGCATCATTTGATCAGCCGGACGGCTGCATTGCTGACTCTGCTGATTAGTATTCAGCCCCCCCCTGCCCACCTCGCTGGCAGCGCTGCAAACTGGATGCCTCCCAGGTACCTGGCCAGAGAGTTCTCTCCGACCCTGTCCAAGAAAATCCAATGAGACTCTAAATGGCCGATGAGATCCTGTAGAGCGACATCACATGCAGATGGATGGGAGGGGTCAATGTCTTTTTTAGCTAAGTTCAAGGCTATTGAGCTACACAATTTGATGCATTTTGGGGTGGGTTAGTGAGAAGAAGGCACCCCCAGCCCTCCCATGCCTGCCCTATCCCCAGGCAAGTCGTGTTCCAGATCTTCACTGGCCTCTTCTGCCTCTGTCATTTTGGAAAACAGAAACCCCTCTGATTATGACACCAATATTCACAGACCTTGGATGAGTCGTTGCTCCCACAGCGCGTTTGGGTTTTTAATCAGAGTCCGTCTGGCAGGATCACTCCCTGTCTTGTCCTGTTCTGCTCACTGTTTCCCTGTTTGTCCAGCTGCTGCTGGCCACCCCCTATTCCTTCTGAGTTCCTTTAGGTTTTTTACCTTTCATAGGTGTGTTCTGCCTTCACAGGTGTGTTCTGTCTTCACAGGTGTGCTTTTCCTTGCTTCTTAGGCCCTTCTATGGCTGAATGGGCTGAGCATGTGGCTGTGAATCCCCACTATCATGGGTTGACAACTGTTTTTTTATTGCCAATTTGGTATTTTAGTACTGATCTCTTCTTCGGTATGTTTGTTCTTGGTTAGTCCTGCCTGTCTAATTTCATAGTCATGTCCCATTTCTACTGTCTTTCAAGGACCTCCTGGTGGTTGAGTCCTTAGTGCTTGTTTATGACCCTCACCTATTCTTTGTAGCTCCCAATCTATGGTGTTTGAGTTAAGTGTTAATGATCCACACCTGTACCTGTGTTACCCTCATCAGTTCCCTGTGTTTGTAGGCCGCATTGTGGATCATAGACCAGCGTGCCCCATCTCGACATTGTGGCACCAAGCGGCGTTCCGTATTGGCACGTCCAAAACGAAAGTGCTGTCGGTTCATAAGCTGTGTAATAAATCAGATGCCAGACCCCAGGGTTATGATGCACCTAATAGGCAAGATGTTATGATGATTTACTGCATGAATGAAAAGAAACAGATTAATGTATGTCCCGGTGTATTGGAATAGGGAATATTTCAACTTCACATCGACATTAAGGGTCAATCCTGCCTGAATCATTTTGAATTAGCATAGGCAAGTAGCTGCAGATCGCCCACAAGTCGGTTATTTTATTAAGTTTTCCAGGAACTGGCTTCTCGTTTCCTCCGTCGTGTGTCAGGTGAGTCACCCCAGAGCCTCCATGAGGATATGCTGATGTTTGCTTCATAGTGCTATTGTGCTCTACAATCATCGGCAGTCAGCTTCCGGTAGTCAGAATTCCGGGAGCAATTGGAATGTAAACAACATGCGGAAGCCTTGTGATCCTTCTCTATATGCATTTGCTGAAATATTTTCAGCAGTATTATGTGAGAAACAGTTTCAGTCAAGTTTTCTTTTAAATTTTAGATTAAAATAGAGCATAAATGGGACTTGTTGTAGGTTCTGACTACTATGGCGTTTAGCAAAGCAACTGTACTCTCAGCGGTAAACATTATGCTGTAGCGAAGTAAGACTTTAAATGTACAGAAATGGTCAACATTCTACGTGTCAGTAACCTTGACAACCTGTATCAACCAAAACTCACAGTTGACAGAGAATTTGGGCCAGGTCCAGCACTTAAAAGCATGCTGAAATCTACAGACCTTGAGGAATTTCATACATTTATCGTCTTCCATGACCTTCTGCTTTACCTTCTTAGATTGACAAAATCATGGACCTGATTGGTGCTGGAATCGAATTCTCCAGGGAAGTGTCACCCACTACTGCTGGTATGTTGGTTTGGTGTCTCTCTTCCTCTCCCAACAATGACACTCTTAACCCCTATGTAACCCCTACCCAGCACTACCCTTAACCATAAGTAACTAAACAAAATACAAGACTTTGTCAGTTTTAGTTTTTGATTGCAGTGTCTGATTTCTTAAAAAAATTCCCACACTCCATCAGGGCTTCCCTCCATTACCTTTATATATATATATATATATATATATGCACACACACACTTTTCTCTCTTGCGCACACAGAGGGAATACTGCAGAGTGAGTCATATTCCACCACAAACACTCCCAGAAATATCTACACCTCTGGACGATAACAGATGTCCCAGTTACTCCTGGTGTGTAACAATATGAAAGATCAGGAGATTTATGATAATCATACAAAAAACAACCAAATCCCCGATCTTTGCGGCTACGGTAGGTAAATCAATTTAGCTAATTTGTGTATTTTAGGTCTCAGTGGTACCTTTTTATTCCCCACATTGGGCATATTTTTGTAGTATACAAAACAGTCAGTTTTCACATTCATTTAAATCAACCCATTACTTTTGTTTGACTATCTGACTCCAGCTGACACACTTGATATTAAAATATTTATTATGTGATTTGAAAAAGTGTACATTTCTATTTTTTTGTAATGTGTATTTTATAGGCAAAGGGAACATTCTATCTATTTAGCTGACTAGGAATGGGTAGATTAATTAAATGAGTATACATAAACAAGCCAAAGCATTACGACAGAATAATGTTGACTATCTCATAAAAACAGTGCATTTTCGGACCTAGGATGTAATAGATGGCAAGCTAGTATTTGGTACTCAGGGTCGACTTGTTAAATGCATTTTGAAGAAATGGGCAGAAATAAAAATCTGAGTTATTTTGACAAAAACTAATTTGTTATAAAAAGAAGACTGTGTCAGGCCATCTCTGAAACAACAAGGCTTGTTGGGTGCTCAGCCATGGAGACTACCTACCGACAGCGGTTTGAGGAGGGAAAACCCACAAACCACCAACAGGGTGTTGGGCACCAAGACTGATCAAAGTGAGATGTGACTGAAGGGTAGCCTGTCTGGTACAAACCAACAAAAGGGTACAAATGGAAGATAATTTTTATAATGATCATGGGAATAATGTGAGAAGACAACTCTGCGCCATATTGGGTTACTCAACTGTGGATTGGACTTGTTGGTCTAACACTTCCCATAGATGCTCAACATGTACCTGGGCTTGCACATGATACAACAAAACAAGATTCACCCATGTGACTTTCTTCCAGTCCTGTCCCGTCGCTTGTATTACCATCGTAGGAGCTTTCAATAGTGGACAGGGGTTAACATTGGCACTCTGACTGGTCTGCGGCCACATAGCTCTATATGCAGCAGGTGATCAGATTAGCCCTTCTGTTGGTTTCTGCCAGAGGGCATAGCCGTCGTTCACATCCCACATTGATGTGGCTTTGTGGTTTTGCCCTCCTCTGGCCACTATCAGTGGGTGCTCACCACGGTGGCCACAATCGCCCCACAAGCTTTGCCGTTATTAGAGATGTTCTGACCCAGTTCTCTAGCCATCATGATTTGGGCCTCAGTCACTCAAAGCTTTACCCCTTCCCATTTTGTAGCATTCGACATGTCAACTGAGGGTATGTAATTTTGGATTACAGTCTAATATGCTGTATTCCAGACCTTGATATCCACCAATATTGTTCGCGCCACATGGGTGTGGTCACAACGCTTTGGTTCATTGCTGCAAATTCCTGTAGTCCTGTAGGCGTGTTTTCATTGTGCTACCTTCCTGTCGTCAGGTTCATCATGAATGCAGTTCTGAAAACTACCCATTTTTTGTAGTGTGCAGCGTACCAGGAACAGTCATTATTTTTACTTTACCTGACAGTCTATCAAGTTTAAATTATTGATCTTGCTGAAATTGTGCTGAATCATTCAGTTTGACATCACATATATATGTCTTGTTTATGCTCAGGCTTTGATGTACTGCTGGGAAATATTCACACTCCTTCCTTAGTTTTTCGGCTCTCAGCTTTTGAATGTTTCAGCTGGTACTTGATCGTAGGAATTAAATTAAATCAATAAGCCAGTAATCCATTGCACTAATTGGGCATATTTTTTAGGCCTTTGATTGCTTATGTAGAAAACCACACTATACTGATCCTGCCTGCCCTCTGTCTGCAACTGGCCTCTTGCTACTGCCCCCTACTGCCGGTGTAGTCTAAGACCCTAGTGATAATGAGGCTGTGGAGACTCTTGACTTTCTGCATTCCATAGGTGTAGCTTTCAACATGCAGGCATCCCTTTCCAGTTCTTCAGTTCACTGCTTGCTTGGGGTTGAATGTTTTGAATGAACCTCCTTTTGGACATAGTAGTGATTGACTTACCTTTTTGCATTACCTATAAAGTGTAGTATGGCAGTAAATGGTAGTAGCACAGTCAGCTGATAGAATTTATGTTTACCTTGAGAAGCATTAAAAATTTTCTTTTGGGATGGCCAAGCAATAATGATGAGAAAGTGTGTTGTTCTAATTTAGTCTGTGAACTAGAGGTGAAGATCATGCAGCGATTGTGAGATTCTTCCCTGTAAAGATACCCCTGTGAGATGCTCTTGACCCTTTCTGGTCATTCATACACACTGCATGCTGCACTGGATCCCTGTGCCTCAGCATCTCAGTCTGTAAGCCGCTTTTGCATTCCCCAGTATCACAGTCTCATGGTCTTAGTGTCATCAAAGTCTTAATGTCTCAGTCTCAGTCTTACAGTGTCACAGTCTCAGTCTTGCAGTCCCCTCCCAGGGTGCTGAGTCCCGCCCCGCTGTAATTGGGTGCCGCTTTTCCGTGTGATGTGGGGTCCCAGGCGAACCTCCAGGCCTGATGAGAATGGGCAAGCCCCTGTCACAGACGCCCCCTTCTATCCTCCCAGCGCTATTACCCAGCCTTTCTTTTGCTTCTTTATTTCTCCCTTATTCTTTCCCCCTGTTCTTCAGGCTATTTTTAATGTATACTGATAGATATGTACATATGCAATATATAGAGCATGTAATATATTTATGTTTTGCTTCATTTCCATGCCTCGCAGCTGTGTCTGCTTCCACGCTGTCCAGAGTGGCTGCCTGTAGCAGCAGCTAGATGAATCGCTTTGCTTTTTAAATGCTTGCAGTCTGCATTTATTCCCCCAGAATTTCCCACTTAGGTAAATAAAGTATATATGTATGAAGCATCTATCCTTCTTTCATCCCTCCTTCTCTGTCTCTCTATATCCTGCAGTTCTCTCTCCCCCTCCTGCCGAGCCCCTGCTTATAAAGTTAAGCTGCATGCACAGTCTTAATGCACAGTACCACCGCCCAGTGACAGAACCTGCTGTGTTGACCAGAACCCCTTTTGAATCCACCTCGCACAGAAGGGGGGCCAGTATTGTCTCCCAAGCTGAGGGAGTGGCTGAGCCCCCCGTGCCCCCCCCGGGCCCGTGGTACTCATGTCAAGCTCATAGCACATGCAGGCTGTGCCCTGACAGTGCCCTGGATTCATGTTGCGATAAGCAGAATGTGAATTAGACGTCAACGTGAAGGTCTGCCTAGAGTGGCTGATCAAAGGTCCAACAATGGTCGTGGAGAAAAATGTGCCCATGTTTGCATGTTTTGCATGTTTGACTCATACCTGGTACATGGGGTAGACCTTATAAAATACAAGGTGGTGCTTTACATTAATTGTGCCTTCATAATGCCTTTATAATGCATTCACAGAACATTCAGTGCACCATAATAATGCCTTTATAATATATTCATAAAACCTTCAATGTCCCATCAAAATGCCTTGATGTCAGTGCACCTTTATAATAATGTAAGTATACCAAAACGTCAAGTATAACCCCCCCCGAACAGGCCTCCTTTCCCCCTCTGCTGGTTAATTTGGCATCGTCCCATTCAGGGACTCAGTCGGGCTCCCAAACGAGAGTATCTCTCCCTGATCAATGCAGAGGGTAGTGGAGCAACACAGGGGGAGGAGGGGGAGGGACACGGGTCTTTAGCTGGAGAGAGCGAGAGCTTGCTCTTTTAGACAATGAACAGCAGCCCTGCAGTGAGTGAGTAAGTGAGGGAGAGAGAAAAAGAGAGAGAGAGGGAGGGAAGGGAGAGCTGAGTTTGCCGGCACCGGGACTGACCGTTCGAGACGACACAAGGACAGCCGCTTCTGTGATAGATAAGCTACTGCGCTTCGGGACAGCAGACAGGAGCGGGAGAGCAGCAGAGACAGGGCTGCATCCGGAGAGCCACGCAGGAGGCCTCCCGGGGGAGACCGGAGGACACGGCGTCTCATCCCCTTGGGACAGTGGTGTCGGGGAGGGGGGGGGCGGCAGACTCCAGAGATGACATGTCGGCGGGCTGCGTGCAGCGGGCGCATGTAGAAGCGCCCCGGCGTTCCTGCATGCATGGGGGATCTGCTCAGCTCGCAGCCAGGAGGAAAGCGCAGGACCGGCGGGGGTCAGCTGGCGTTTCGTTTCCCCGGGATCGGCGAGGACCTGCTCTCGTGCGAGGCTCTCCCCATTGGCTCGCACCCTACCCCGTCTGAAACTCAATCCGGACATTCCCCCGACTGTCCCCGCTACAGAGTCGACTGCGATCCCGGTAAGGGAGTTGTGGAATAACCCGAAACGGCAAGAGGACATGCGGCGCGGCGCGTGACGGTGGGGGGGAAATCAAATTACCGTCCGCTTCAGCCTCCAAGCACCAAGGAAAGGGTTCTGGCACAGAGCAAACCCCGTCTAAAAGGCTGCTGTAAAGAGGGCAGTTACTTCAGAGCTCTGGGGAGCCGTTATAATTATCATATTAACTATGCAGGTAGTGAAGCTGCTCTAATTATATCCACTATCAATGCCTTATGCTCCTTGGCTTCCAATGTGCATCCAGCTTCCTGTGACACGTCGCTCACCTTGCTCTCCGCGTGGTGTCGGTGAGGGTTCGAGAGGGCCGTGATAAGGGGCTACCAGGCCGTGGTTGTCGTCGATGCCATCTCCGGCAGATGTGGGTGCCCTCTTTTCAGCACGTGTGACCCCGTGACCCCTGGTGGATTCCCCGCTACAATTGGCTGGGCCAGACACCCTCTCCATTGTCCAGAAGGCTTTGGGAGGAGAAGATAACCAGGTTTTTGCATGTATGCTGACAAGGACAGTAGAACATACCTGCTCTTAAATTCTCTGCGTGGGCAGCCTGAGACCTTCTTCTGATCATTGGACTACTCAGTGAGTTGGAGCCTGAACTACTTCCTTGAACCAAAGTCCTGAATGGACACAGGTACTGAGACTTACCGCAGCAGGCTTGAATGATGTTGCATTTTGTTGGTCGACTGGAGGTCGGGGTGAACTGGTAGCCCCAGCTCAAGCCTCTTCCTTCACCTTTCTCACCTCCGTAACGTGACTTAGCCACCCTCAGCCAGTGCGCCCTCTGTCTTTCACCGCCCCTGGATTAATTCCAGTGGGTGGATTTCTGCCGTTTGAGTAGCTGTAGGAGAAGCAGGTGCCCTCGTCTGAGCCCCGGGGGGGTCTCTCTCCCTCGGCCCCTTCCTCGGAACACTGTCGCCCCTGTCCTGCTGCCCGTGCCCCTGGCCCTGCTGGTCCAGGATGATGTGGCAGTGCCACGTCTCGCCCTCGGGATGCCGCTGCTACCGCCTCCACGGCTTCTCCCTGCTGAAGCGCCTCCCTCTTTCGGCAGGGGGCACCGGTGTGCGCGGCCTGGACCGGCCCGTCGGGGACTGGCTGGAGCACGTGGGCCTGCCCCAGTACGAGAGCAAATTCCTGCTCAATGGCTTCGACGACCTGCGTTTCATGGTGAGTCCCAATAGCTACCGTTTGTGACCCGCCCTCACCATTCTCTTTTTCGCTATCCCTCACACATTACTCTCTTCCCACAAATTCTAGTACTTCTAGTAAGACTTCTAGTAATTCCAGTAATTTTGCTACTAACATCCTGCTTGGCATGCTCATTTATCATACCTTCCAACTTGTCTCCTGAACAAGTTGTGTCCTTGGGAATTAACTATAAGGGAATGAACCTGCCCTGCACAGAACCTAACCAGCCTAGAATCATCCCAAACCCATCATTTTCTAACCAGTACCTTCCTTTACTCAAGCAATACTCCTTGAGTCGGTGCTGTTCACATAATTAACATCAGACACTTTTAACCAGCAGCTAGTGCATCAAATTGATTTACTGGGACTGAGGAACAGCTGCCAAATTCTTTAAGGATCTCTCATTACTGAAAATCTGTTCAAAGCGGAGAACAGCTACAGTTTCCACCGGATCTCTCAGCTAAGATGCAGTGGCCTGTGCTTGTGTGTTTATTTCTTGGTATAGCCTAAGTGTTACTGTTACATGAAGTTCGCTGTGTCATAACACATTATGTTTTTGTTTATTGCACTTTTCTTTTTAACTGAATGCAACTGGTTAGTCAGCTAGCAGTTTTCGCTTAATTCAGGAAAGCCTGGCATCACAGACCTCATGTGTGGGTGTAGCTGATACAGTTTGTGTAGATCAGTGTTTCTGAAACCAGTCCTCGGGGACCCCCCAGATGATCCAAGTTTTTGCTCCCTCAGTTCCCTGAGAGTTGGGAAGGAGCGAAAACATGGAGCATCTGGGCCCCCCTAAGGACTGGTTTGATAAACATTAGTGTTGATTATGATTTCCCAGTATAAGCCATAAAAAACTAATGGTCAGCGTGTGTCTGTTACCGCAGGTCACCGTGCGTAAAGTTCATTGAGATGATTATGCAGGGCACCTGTTAATGCCGAACCTGTGTGATCGGAGCACTAAGCCTTAGGTGGCTTTGTGTGGGTTTCAAAGTCTACTGGCTGGGCTGGCCATCTGGCATACCGGACATTTCCCCAATGGGCCAATGGGTATGTGGGACAGCAATTGTGGGGAATCCCCCTGATTTTTAATTGCAGTCCGGTGCTGACTACCAACCTTCAAGCAGTTGTGGATAGTTCAGGTCCACAAAGTAAAAACCCAGATCAATATTTTGTTTTAACCAACCAGTTGACTATAAACAATCACAGTCATTGACCACTCAACTGTTTTTTCTGAGGGAAGCCTTAGGCTAATCTCACTGATTTTACTTTCCCCCTGTGGCACTGAGGTTTTATGTCTGAAATGAGTTGGGAAATCCATCTGCTATGCACATCTTCAAGTCTGAGGCCACAGCTTCCTATTAAAGGTCACCACACTCACTGAGTGAGGGGCGATTTCCAGAGGCTGCTAAGCAAGACTGCAGAATAGTTCCAGCCAGAGGGGACTCAAGACGCACATTGAAAATATTCTGATTTTCAGACCATGAAGGTTCTTTAACAAAAAATCTGTTTCAGTCCAGCAGAATCATCACCACCCAATCTTGTCCTGCCCCTTCAGACTCTCAAGCTGATATCTTTCACCCAAAGAATGAGCCTGGTGTTAATTAGACAGATAATCCTCAATATACAAAGAAGGCAATCACAGCTCAAATGGGGCAATGAACTCAGGGAAGGTGCTTAGTTGGACAATCAGTATTTTCTAAGGTAAGAAGATTTTACACATTTAAATTTTGAAGAAAAAATAAAAACCTCCCTTTCTGCTGCAATTCCTCTGGTATATTATTTTGACTTTTGCTACAAGCCGTGTTTTATTCCCCCCCGCAGCTTCCGTAAGGGTGCACGGCACTTTTCCCATAGGGGATGAGAGGTCCGTGATGTTGCCGTTGGAGCGGGAGCCTCACAGCAGGGGGTTCTCAGTAAATCTCACTCTGGTTCCCTTTAGGTCTATGGGATGATGTAGTCCTACAAATCCAGAGCATGTGGGAACACTCAATCCTAACAGTGAAGCCTTCTTCTCTTTCCCGGCCTATTATCTAACCTTTCGCTGGATTCACCACACAAGCTTTTATCTTGGTTTCATTGTCTGTTAAGTAATTGTGATACAGCAACTGAGCATCTGGTCATATTGCCTTAGTATGTATACTTGAAGTGTGCCAAAGTTTAATTCGAGGGTTGCATTATGGTATTTTTGAACGGTGATCCTATTACAATTGAACATCAGTTGATATGTATAGATCCACCTACATACAACTGTAAGGAATGCCTGGGAAATGTTTATTAGTATACGGTTATGTTGGCGAGAAAATATCAGCAATGCTGGATTGGAAGGTTCTCCCTATTTCATCACAATAATGTCAAACTGAATGTGGATGTCGAGCAGAAGTGACAGATGTGGAGATGGAAGTCACCCGCTGGGTGCTCTGTGACCGTGTCAGAGAAGGGGAGGGGCTAAGAATGGTTTGGGGTGGAGCTAAGTGTTCATGGGCGGGGCCGAATGGTGGGCTGATTTAGCAAATTTAAGAAGGTAAAGACCATGCACTGATGACAGCACTTGGCCACACCCACCACACAACAAACCACCTTAGGGACGAGAACCTGAGTACAGCTGTGTGGTGGGTGATACCTCAGCACCACACTGGTCCAGATGGAACAGTGTGAGTTTTTTTCATGGCTGGAGTGTCTATTTCTGCCACCGACCCGCAAATTGAACTTGTAAGTTGGAGGATTTGCTTGCAGGGCCTCTTGTAGATTAACATCATACCCAGGAGGAAGCAACTGCAGCTTAAGGGGCCCAAGGACCTAACAGAGTAGGTCACTCCTGGCATTCAGAGGATTCAAACCAGTGACCCTCCGATTGCTGGCACAGATCCCTAGCCTCAGAGCCTCCACTCTGCCAAATTTAAGGCTTATGATCAAGTCCAAATCTGGTACGAAGCTGTTCAGCATTCCTCAAGAATGAAGACTCCCACACTGACCCATACAGTGACTCTTAACTCTGGCCCTTATTTCTGGCACCCAGCTGGTTACTCAGGTTCTAGTATTAATTTGGGGGAGGTGGGGGTAAAGTTAGCACTGCTGAAACACGCCTCTAGCACCCAGGCCACAGTCCCACACATGCAGGGTATTCATGTTCTCCCTGAAACAGTGGACTTTCCTTCAGGATCTTCACAGTCCAAAAGCATGCTAAGGTGATTTGGAGTTGTGAATGTTGTGTGTGCCAGCAGTGGGCTGGTGGCCTATCCTGGGTTATTCCCTGCCTTGCACCCATAGGCTCCAGACCCCCATGAAGCTGCATAGGGCAAGCAGCTACACAATCTGTATAAATGGAATCAGGATTTGCATAAAGGGGGGGGGAACAAAAAAAAATAAATAAATAAAAAAAAATATATATATATATATATATATATATATATATCCCTGACCACCAAGACATCTCTGAGGTATCCTGAGCAAGGTACCGCCCCCAAGCACTGCTCCCCAGGCACTGAATTAGCTGCCCCCTGCTATGTCACGACGTCACATACGGGTTAAATACAGAAGACACATTTCATTGTGGTGTGTCAACACTGATCACTGAATTCGTCATTATACTGACTACTTGTCTCTTCTTGTGATATACATTGTTTTCTAAAAGTCCAACAACATGCTGACAGATTTTCATTGACCCTCTAGCAACATCGTTAAAGAATCCAGGTCAGCTGATTAATTATTTGTTCTCCCCCATAATTTATTAGGAGAACCGAGTCAAAAAGAGATTAAGTGGCCCAAAAGTCCAGCATATATTCAAGTCCCAGAAATGGAGTGGGGGTGCCAAATAGTAACCCATGGCAACCCTTGCAAACGTAATGGAGAACAAACCAGGATGTGGCCTGAATAGGGGTGATTCCAGCATATCCACTATCATTAACAGATATGGAGCTGGCTATTTATAGGTCTTAGGGGGGGAAACCTCTAGTAAAAGTGGGTGCTGATGAATGACTCACACCTGGCCTGTCCCTCCCACCAGCCTGATTTTGGGGGACTCTCATGCTGTGATGCAGCTTTCTGCGTGGCTGAGACAGTCCTGCAATCAAGACCCCCCCCCCCCCCATCTTGTTAAGACTTAGGAAGCCCCAGCAGTGTCGATGATCAGATGACGCTGATGCCTTTTGTGACTGTTTGTGCGATTTTTCAGTTCATCGACATGCGTGGAACAGGGACTTTATTCAGTGTACAGATTTTATAGAATCAAGGCAAGCAAGACAAATGACAGGCATTCTGGCATTGGTACAAGGGGGACAGGAAAAGAAAATGAGGGGGCAGGTCCTGGGAAGGGTGCAAGCTGGGTGCAGGATCGGGGGGGGGCACGGTATGCGGGTATGGCTGGGGGGCCAAGGAAGAACGAGAATTTCCCCCACTGTCTTACAGACACTTTTGAGATAATATTACCATCTTAAAGGGTAAGGAGGTCATACTATCAGTGCAGAACAAAATGACTTCTCAGAGAATTGTGATGTCAATGTGTGACCGTGGTAATAATTCCTACAATTTTCTCCTCCGCCAGCCAAGGCAGTCACTGAAGTTGCCCACCAGGGGGCCTCGCGTGTTGAGATTGCGAACAGACTGCGTCCTTTCTTGTGCTCAAAGTCAAGGGAGATTAATTGAGTGGAAAAATGCTGCATCGGCCATTGCTAAGGCTTCGTTGGGACAATTTCATTACTCCATGTGCCATGCTGAGCCCTTTTGTATTCCAGGGCAGGGAAGATTGCAGCTTGAGGCGAGCATCTTACAGAAGATAGACTGTGGGTTCCTTGTGCCTCCATTTATGAGAATCCAGCCCCAGAACTTGCATTGGTTTGTTTTGGTCACCGTGGCAACATGGGACGGAATTGGGTACCACATGTCCCAGCAGGAAGTTAATTCGGGGAATTGAAGATACCAGCCATTTTACATGCACTGCCTCTACTAAACACAAGTGTTCAGGGGCTGAACATGCGGGGTGGTCTGTTTTCGTGAGAGAAAACAAAAGACTGTTTTATAACAGTAATAACTGGCAACAGGCAAATCAAGGGGCCAGTCACCTGACTTTGCCCCACCCCTGACAGTCACGCCATTTCCATGCTTGTCTCCATAACTGGTTGGTGTCACAGCCGTTCATCCGCAGGCACCAGGCGGACTGGACTTATTCACCTGTCTTGCCAGGGAGGCTGTGGCAGATGCCCACGGCTCATGGCTACCAGTGTTGTGGTTCCCACGGGTCGACGCAGAATGCATCTCCTTCACCACTCTGCCATTATTCACCCTACGCCGGTCCGCTGGTCAAATCGATTTGCTGCCCGTCGGTTCTGCCTGGAAGCAGCTAGGGGGGTGGTGGCGTGAATGGAATTGGAGATGATTCCAGCACCTTTTAATTCTCTCTCTCTCTCTCTGTAACACTCATGTTTGCTTGGTGTTTTTTTCTTTTTCTTCTTTTTCTTCTTACTATTATTATTATTATTATTATTATTATTATTATAAATCATATCAGATTGTCCTATGTTTATTTTGATTACAGCTAGATTACAATCTGACGGTGTTACATGTTAATGCTGGAAGATGCCCTTCAGTAGCTCATTTTGAGTATTTCGCCGAAGGGCCCAGTTGCATGGCGTGTCGGGGGTGGAGCTCCATTGCAGTGCATGGTCCCCCACTCTGTGTGTTACTCTGTGTCGCACATATCTACGCGTGAGCATGACGCACACAGCTATTTTTTGCGACTGCAGGGCAGCAATGTCATGGAGGACCAGGACCTTAGGGAGATAGGCATCATAGACCCAAGCCACAGGAGGAAGCTCTTGAACTCAGCACGGTCATTGCCAAAGGTATATAACGTCACCCTCCCTGCCCCCGCCCAGGCCAGAACCTCTATCTCCATAAGCCCCTCTTTTAGCTGTTATAGGAACAGCTAACAGATCTTTCTTTAACAACTCTGTATTCTGCTAGCAGAAGTGGAAAATTGAAGTCTAGAAAATAAAAAACCGAACCAAGATTTTGTTTGAGTCAGCCAGTTGAATACTCTGCGACTGTGGATTCTTTTACTGAACTAGTGAGTCGAAGCAAAATCTTGGTCTGGATTTTTACCTTCTGGACCTGAAATTTCCACCTCTGTCTGCTAGACATGCCTGAGAGTTCTGCTCCAAATTGGCTGGTGTGTGTAGTGCTGTGTATAATTAGCCCTTTGCCCTGATTGCCTAAAATGATCTACTTATGGGTGCTGTTTTCAGAGGCTGGACCTTTGCACGATTCCTTCGCCATGCACATTGATGCAGCTTCACATTTTAATGAACCATTTTGCTTAAGGGACCTGTTAGCACTGAACATCTGTATATAAACAATGAAATGTCATTTTCTCAAGAGGGACGCTCAGCAACACAGCACTTAAGTATTCACAACCTATATTTGTGTGCATGTGAGCATGCATGCACGTGTTGGACTCAGCATCGCCCCCTACAGGTGAAGGCCTTGGGTTGTGACGGCAGCACCTCGCTCATTTCCTGGCTGGATACGCTTGGCTTGCAAGCATACCTGCCCAACTTCCTGTCTGCCGGCTACCACACCCTGGACTGTGTCAAGAACCTGTGGGAGCTGGAGATGATCAATGTAAGTGCAGCATGCCAGTGGGGCTAAGGGAAGCGCTCGCGCTGAAAGATAAAGACGATTGGCCAGGGGTCAGATTACTGTGCCTGAAAGGTCAATCCATATACTGACTTGTAAATACAAACGAGCTGAATAATTAATGCAAAAGTAAATGATCTGAAGAAATAACGCATCCCCGGTTGGTATCTGTGTGACCCATGAATGTTTGCCTGCTTGTTGACATGTTTGTAAACATTCATGCCTCCCCACGTGTCCCTGTCTTCCCACCAGGTGCTGAAGATCAATCTGCTTGGCCACAGGAAACGCATCATTGCTGCGCTGGCAGAGCTGCCCTATGAGGAGACGCCCGCCAAGCCTTCCCGTCTCTCTCAGATTAGGGTCAGTGACTCTGGATTTAATAACCGACACAGCGGAAGCGGCCGGTCTCAGGGTCCGAGGAGCACTGGCCGTAACCCTGGGTGTCAGGGTGCTGACATCTCCAGGGACGGGACTCAGTGTCTCATCTTGTCATTTCCTTTTATTAATTGCATTTTTTTTGCCTATGTACACAATAATGAGAGATAATGGTACAGATCAAAAATGGATGGTTGTCCATATATTTTGAACATTACAATTATTTATTTTTTAAATAGCTAAATACACTACCAAATTATTGCATATATTCTGAAAGTTGTTTAAAATGAGGGGCTGAGATTAAGACTGTGGGTTGGCCACGCTGATGACTCCTGAAGTGAATCACACCTGTCTGTCTCATTTTCCTCCCGCACCCCAGTGTCAGGACTTCATCTCCCAGCCCTCCTCCCCTCTCAGCTACATGGACTCCTACGCCAGCCGATCCATGGACCACCTGCTCCCCGGGGGCGACTCGGCCCGGAAGAGGAGGAGCGATCGGGAGCAGACCCCCTCCCAGCGTTCCCAGAGCGAGAGACCCCGGTCCCATGTTAGTCTCTAACCAGTGCATGGAGCAGTCACAGAATGGGGGGGAAGCAATATTTTCACAAAAATGGCAGGATCTTTTTGACTGGAAGGGTAGTTGAAAGATGGGTGAATGGATGGGTGGGTGAATGGACAGATGGGTGAATGGACAGATGGGTGAATGGATGGGTGGGTGAATGGACAGATGGGTGAATGGACAGATGGGTGAATGGATGGGTGGGTGAATGGACAGATGGGTGAATGGATGGGTGGCTAGAAGGATGGATGAAGGATCTTTTTAAAAATGATAATAGTGCATGACCTGGTAGCTCAGTGGGTATGAATTTGACCTCCCGGGTTGTATTCCTTAACCATTCTGCCACCTACTGGCAGTTTTGCTTTATGCCGAGCCGAGAGCCTTGTACCCGTGGCCAACAGGGGCTGGCTAAAGAGCTGGCTAAAGGATACAGATTTTAACAGCATGTCATAGACGTCCATCAAGCCGGTGTCCTTTAAACCCTGGGCCACTTCCGCTATGTCTCTCCCAGGACAGACAGCTTGACAGGCAGCTCGAGCGACAGAGAGAAGGCCGCCTGACCCTGCGCCCCCCCAGCCAGTCGACGCCTTTTGCCCCTGCGCCAGGCTGGCACCACCAGCCTGAGAAGCTCATCTTTGAGGCCTGCGGCTACGAAGCCAGTGTAGGGGTCCTCCCTCAGTCACTTCACTCAAAATCAGCAAATCGAGGCGCCTTCTCATTGCCTGTTCACATTACTTCTGCAATAGTTGTCATGGTTTGCCCCGTGTCAAGGCTAGCTTGATGCTGTTCATGTAAATAATTTATGTTTTCACATTTGTCACACATTTGTAATACACATTTTAGCTTTTACTATGATGCATTACATTGAAAATGGAATCATTAAAAGGGACCTTTTCATGATAATTTTATATTGTATGGCTGTAAGAAAAAAACACTTCTTCGTGGGAATGTTCTGTTAAAATGAAATCTCAAAGAACATCTCGACCACTGTCTGCTGATCTCTGTTGGGTTTTTTTTTTCCCATCTAGTACTTGGGGTCTATGGTCATTAAGGAGCTGAGAGGCATTGAATCCACCCAGGAAGCCTGTGCCAAAATGAGGGTAGGTCTTATCTTCACGCTCCACAGCCTTTGCAGCAACGCAGCTCCTTCCTATTAAATGCCTGCTATATGCATTTTCTAGTGACCAATGAACAAGCTGTCGAAAAGTGAGGACTAGAAGCAACATTTAGCAGTAATGAAATGATGGCTTCGCACTTAAAAAACAATTATAATGAAATTGTGTCCTTTCATTTTCTGTTGGTCATATTTATGATGGTGTGAATCATCACCAAGCAATTATCTTGTTTAAGTAATAAAATGAATAAGATCAGTGTATTTGCGTTGCAGTTCCTAGCATATGGGTGACTGGCAAAAGCTGGCAGTATCGCACCTTGCCTGCTGGGTGTTTCGCCATGATTTATAACATTTTTTTACCTTTTATTAGCACCAAATTATTCATTAGAACCTGAAAATTCTGAACAAATGGAATTAATCACACTGGAATGTTGATTAATTCCTCTGCTTCTCTGACTCCTCTAATCATTCTCTGCTCCTTGTCTCTCCTCAGAAGACTGCTGAGCAGAAGAGGAAAGTCCCCACCATAGTCCTCTCCATCACCTACAAGGGGGTCACGTTCATCGATGCTGCCACTAAGGTGGGAGACATGCCTCTGTGTTTTCTGTATGGGGGGGGGAATTCAGCTGAAGGGTGGGAGATGCTGGTCTTGCATGATGTGATTCAGACCTGCTCTGTCGCTCCTCCGTTGGCTAATATGCCAATCGTGCAGCTGTGTGCTTTTCCTATGTAAGTGCTCATATGCGCAGCTGTGTGCTTTTTCTGTTTAAGTGCTCATATGCGCAGCTGTGTGCTTTTTCTGTGTAAGTGCTCATATGCGCAGCTGTGTGCTTTTCCTATGTAAGTGCTCATATGCGCAGCTGTGTGCTTTTTCTGTGTAAGTGCTCATATGCGCAGCTGTGTGCTTTTTCTGTTTAAGGGCTCAAATGCGCAGCTGTGTGTTTTTTCTGTGTAAGTGCTCATATACGCAGCTATGTGGTTTCTTTGTTGGTGTTTCCAAGCCAGCTTTGGGGTTTATCTGCTAATAAGCAAGTATGAACAGCTGTGTGGACGGTCCTTGATTAGGGAGGCCAGATTTCCTTTTATATGTCTGACATCAACAGAGAGGGATCAGAGGAAAAACCATTAGCACAAATAAATGCATAAACATGCATATGTTGCTTTTCCGAGAAACACTGCATAAACATTCACTATGGACAAGCTCACTGCATTTAACAGTGCATAATAAGATGCTATGGACAAACACAGTGCAGTTAATAGCGCATAAACATGCACTATCGTGGTATTGGTTTGAGAGAATAGAACACTTGCCGCAGCCCCTGACTGAAAACGCATTTTCTCTTCTGCGTGGTTAATTTGACAGGCCCGTGGCACGGATTACTATCCTCTTCTCTGTACTTTCCTCATCCTAATATTTTTTTCTTGGCAGATGGGAGTGCCTTCAGTGGGGTGTGGGCGTTTCCTTCGTCTGGTTGGTGGTGTGATGTGTGCATTGGCTGAGTTATGTCTGTTGCCATTAAAAACTTTTTTAGATGGGCAGCATTTCAAAACTGGGACACATTGCTCAATTATGTCTTAGGACACATAGCTTGAAATTGGTGCTGTCGTGGGCAAACTGGGATGTCTGGTCGCCCTTCCTTTGATGTCCTCCAAGTCTGCTGAGGGCTTTCCCTCAGCTCTGTGGCTCTTAAGCAGTATGCCAGCCGTGTGGTTCTTCCTCGTGGGATCCCAAATTCATTATATAGCCCTGATCTTATATGTACTTTCCATACTTATGTGGTCAACTTGCTGACAGCAAAAACAGGAGGAAATAATGAATTGTTTAAAAAGTGTTGCTTTAGTTTTGTCATTTGTCACATCCAGAGTGAAAAATGCAAGTAACATAAATGGCTCTGGGGTGCGTTTCCTGAAATCTTCTTAATACTCCGAAATGCTCTAATGTTCTTAGTTAAGTGTTTTTTCCGTAAGATATACTAGTTTGGTCTGAGCCCCTGTTAGCCGTCTTTTGTTGCTGTTGTCGGCTCAATCAGCTCATTTAAATTAAGACTAACGTCATTAAAGGTACAGTTTCATAACCAAACAACACTTAACTAAAAAAATAACTGATCCATATGATAAAATTATTTTGTCTGATACATGACTACAGTCTTCGTCGAGTTTTGTCTCTGCGCTTTGAGTGTGTAGCGACATGGCCTCTGTAACACGCGGATTTATTATGAAAGATAAGGAATGCACGGTTGATTATGTATTTATTTATTAATTGGGATGGATGGAAGGAAGGAAGGAAGGAAGGGGGGGTTGTGCCAAAATTGGAGTGGACGCTTTTCCCCTATTTCCGACACCTTTGGTATGAATGCACACGCCTCTCTCAATGTGCCACATGTCACAGTACATCATGCAGCTGATGAGAGTCGACACTGCAGGTTCTTTTCCATATTTCTGTAATATAGTTCCCTCAAAAAAAGCATCCTGGAAAAGTCCTTAATAGTCGATGCTAAAGCAGATAGCTCATCCCAATTTCAACACTGCTTGTCCCAATATCAATCACATGCACACATGTGGGTGCATGCAGGTGTCTTATAGAACCAATATAAATATTCTGGTGATACTACCCAACTGGTGAAAATCAGATTTATTAGATGTTAGATTATTTAATTTGGTAATTTTATATTTTATTTTTAGCTTCTCTCCAGTTCTCCAATAATGTAAAGGATTCCTGCAGTGTTGTATTTATAAAGAACACCACTTTCTCTCATGTGGCAGTCAAGCAGTTGCCGCGTGGAGGGAATAATCGATTCTTGTTGATATCAACAGGTGTTCTGGCACATTTTAAAGTCACTCTGAAGCAGTTCTCTCTCAAGCAATCTCCTAACGGATTGTTTGGGAATCAGACATAGGAAAATAAATACCTTTCGTAAGATATATCTTTAGGGTCTTAGTAAGACACTAAGAGTCATCATTCTTAGATGGTTGAAAAATATCACCCAGATTCCTCCCAAGATGAAAAGTGTTACAATCCACCAACTGTTTTTCCCCAGAATGCTTTTCTACAGTATCAAAGAAAATCAGAGGCAGTTATCCATCTGTGTATCTCCTACTTGAGATGAATGAATATGGTGCCTGGTGTGACAGGCATAGGGTCTGATTGGGAGTCACAGTTAAATTTATGACAACATGGTTGGGGATAAATCACAAACTGTGAAGGCAGCCACGACTGCAGGAGCATGAATTAAATGAGTACCAAGGGTGCCTGTACACCTTTGAGCTAGCGAATGAACGTATCTCTTCCTTGGCAGAGGATAATCGCGGAGCACGAGATCCGGAACATCTCGTGTGCAGCGCAGGACCCCGATGACCTGTGCACCTTCGCATACATCACCAAGGACCTGCAGAGTGGTCACCACTTCTGCCATGTCTTCAGCACAGTGGATGTGGTGAGCATCGCTGGTGGGGCGACGGGTCCCTCACCAGGGAGAACTACAAGCTCCTGCTGATGCCAAAATAGATGCTATATTAGTATTTTAAAAACGAGAGCTTATACTAGGACAACACTGGATAAGGACAGTTCCAAGTGCATACCTGGTTTTGCGCCATGGATACATTTTTTGCCCCACAGCCATAGATGCCCTATTCTTCCCTATTACCGCCTCATTTGCCCCCCTTATATTGCCTTATCAATCAATCAATCAATCAATCACTTTATTTGTACAGCACATTTTGAAAGTCAAACACATTGACAGACCTAAGTGCTCCACAATAAAGTATAGGTCAAGGAGTAGAAAGATTGAACTATAACAAAAATTAAACAAATACAAATAAAATCAAAACTCAGTATTAAATGAAAAAAAAGGCAGTGTAAATAGGCAAACAGACTTCTCACACCCCGCAACCTGCCTGTTCCGCAAGCTGAACTCAGGCAGACGGTTCCGTTGCCTGATGTCCAGGACTGAGAGACTCAGGAAGAGTTTTTTCCCCCAGCCCAAAAGGCTTCTCAATTTAGACTAACTCTGGCCTTTCTGTACATTATCTATGTTTGCACTGAATGCACAAATACTGCACATTTGCACTATATTTCAGATTTTTGCACTATATTTTAGATTCTTGGTTTTAGGTTGCATATATTACATTGTGTATTTTAGATTATATATTGGTTCCGTAGATAGTACTTATATAATATAATTTCTCTTTTTTACTCCTACTTTACTTCTTACCTTCTCCTCTATTTCTATTTTTACACAGCCAAATAAGGGCGACACAGAGATATATTTCACTGCATGTTGTACTGTATGTGACAAATAAATCTCTTGAATCTTGAATCAATGTTATAAAAACAAACGAAAGGATACAATCAAGTAGTGCCATATAAATGGCAAAAACCAATATAGATGTTATGCTCTGTTTCCTACATTTCATCTTATACCCATAAATTCCATTTACTGCAGCATTAATGCTTGACTGTACGCCACTGATGCCTCATTTTGCCCCATTGATGCCTCGTTTTGTCCCATGGATGATGTTTTCTCCCTTGGATGTCCTGTTCATCATAAATTCATGTCCTGTTCATCAGTCTCCTTCTTCATAAATCCCTTGTGCCACCCAAGTTCACCTTTTTGTGTGATAACATGCTTTTTCAGGGTAGTTTCTGTCTTTACTCCCAATGACACACACCACAGAGCCTGACCTATGAGGTGATCCTGACGCTGGGACAGGCATTCGAGGTGGCCTATCAGCTGGCGCTCAAGGCCCAGAGATCACAGCAGCACCGGGTCCCGGCGGCATCGTCATCGGAGCTCATAGAGACCCGGTCCAGTCAGTCCATGCCAAAGCCCAGGAGTAGCTCCCGGAAGTCGCCGGTGAGTGGTGACCCCTGAACAGGCACACACACAGACACACACATTTGTATACATATCTTTATGGGGACCGCCCATTCATGTCTATGGGAAAAACCCTAATACCAGTAATAACAGCCTTAACTGCCACCCAGCCCTACCCTTAACCATAAGTAACCAAAGAAAATACAAGATGTCTGGTATTTTAATTTTGATTGCAGTCAAAGACTTTTATAAAATTGTTATTTTCTTTGTGGAGACGGTAAATCAGACTTTTATCACATTGTGGGGACACTTAAACATGACATGACTTATACATGACAAATATGCTTGACCACACACACACACACACACACACCAACACTGAATGCGCACACAGACACCCTGTGAATGTAATGTACGCGTCTTTACACAGTCCAGATACCAGTCATTGTCTTTCATTTTGCCCTGCAGTGATAGCAGTTCACTATAAAATGCTGACGCTAGTATTTGGGAGCGGGTTTTACGAATGCTTAAGATCTGGTCAAGAGAAATCAGGATTTTCCTGATGGAATATGAGGTGACAGGACGGAAGGTCTACCTCAGGGACAAGTATGCTAAGCTCATTGGATGCTTTAATCATGAGATGTTCAGTTTAATCCCTGTTAACAGCTGTCTTTGTTGGCAAATGGCTTCACTAAGCTGAAAGTTTTGACTCTGAATATGTTTGTGCCTAGGAGATGATACATTTGCATCAAATGTCTGGGGCAATTTACTCATTTTAAACTCACAAAAAAGACTCAGAATGTGTAAGATCTGTAGTTTTACTTATTAAACTGATGCGGTTACAGGATCTGCTAAGGGTTTGGCAAAGCCACAGAGATGCCATTTACTTTTTTACGTTTTTCTTTTCACCCTGGGCTACTAAAGTAGTTTAAATATGTGTTGACTGGTTTGAGAAATTAGAAATCAAATAATGTACATTGAGAAATGTAAAATATTCCAATAGAATATGAATCTGCATGTTCTACCTCCGCATAAGGTCATATTACAGACATGAGCTTATGAATGCTCATTGAACATGCAAATAAATGTTTTCTGTAATGCTTTTGGCCACAAAGATATTTGTCTCACCCAAATCAACACAGAAATTCTAGGAAGTCTAAGTCTTTTGCAACATTGCTAAGGGCAACTGCATCTGATATGAACAGTCCCTTTCACATGTGAGCCTGGGCATATCCTACCCACACACGAGTATGTTCACAATTTTTTCCCACAGTTAATCAAAGGTACCTGGTGTGCGTTCAACTAAGTGTTTGTTTCACTGTCTACCATCTTTCTCCTTTCCTCACGCTCTGACACACTCTTGCTATTCGCTGCCGATGTCACCCTTTACACTGTGTGATTGCGAGGGTGTGTAGTATTTTTTTTTTACCCTATGTACTTCCTGGGTATCTTTCCATGAACGCCTGACCCAATTGTCTAAAACAGATCTTGCTATCTAGGCCGAAAGTGCATGAAGTAGGATATTCTCAGGAAGCTTGGCAGAGTCCCAGTGGGTCAGGAGTAGACGATCCTCAGCAAATGAACAGTTTCTGCAAAATGTTCCTAAGCTGTGAAGCATTACACATGTAGCAAGAAAGAGATCTTTTCAAATTAATTTAACACTTTCAAACGCATGAGCTCTTCTGCTCATGAATCTTTTCTGAAAATTGATGGTGAAAAGGTCACTAAAACGATGTTAAAGCTGCTTATTTTACCTGCTCATGATATTTAAAAAAAAGTTGTCCAGCAATCCAGCTGGAACCTGTAGTTTTCTGACTCCTTAATAGTTAATTAGCCCAACTTATTAAATGGAATGTTCTAGTTAGATAATGAATAGACCCATAGATGGGAATGTGTACTTGTGTATCATTTATGACTAGTTGTTAATACACCCTCTCGTGGTTTAGTGAATACCTCAGTTAGTGACCGTTTGAAAATATTGCATTATAAAAATATTTGATTCCAACCAATGTGTGCATTTATGACCAAATTGAGTATGCTTGACTACAATGCATGCCAGAGTGAGAGTATCACTCGGGTAGCTGTATGAGAGCTTTATCTGAATGTGACAGTTGTGGCCACGCTTAGCCTACCATGATTTTCATTTAGCCAACATTTTGTTTAACGTCCTGGTCATTGGATTGGAACTCAGTCACTAACTGAAGGAGAGGGTGTAATACAGTGGGGCTGAGTGAACTGAATGTAACATTGTTTAATGAATGAATGGCAATGCATTGTGCAGCTGATGTCCAATCAGACCTTAGCGCACCCTTTGACATCACAGTTAGCTATCTCTGTCTTTTTCCTTCGGGATCCTTCCCTTCAATGTGTTTCTCTCCCAGGATCCTTTGCTGCTAGAGAGCCACTGCTGTCACTGTCACACCTGTACTACCCATCGGCCCACTCATCTCCCGCTGCGGGCCGTCAGCCCCGGAGAGCAGGTCTGGCTCCTTCTCTTCTTGCTCCCTTACCCTTCACCCTCTCATTGCTTTGACCTCCATCTTTTTCCTTTTCCACATCATAGATTTTTTGTGTTTCCTTCTCTGTTTTTCTTTGGTCAAGACTCCTTGATGTTGGATTAGTCCAGATAACCAAGATTACCGACACCCCCATGCTCTCTTTTATCCCCTATTGATGTCCTCTTTTAAGAAGCTGCCCTTCTTCAACTTGTTTTTTTTTTCAGTCTTCCTCCTTCTGTGTATATTCTCTTGCAGTTAAAGGAGCGCCACCTCCTGTTCTTGTCTGTCTTGGCGCCCGGCGTTGTTCCGGGCTGTGCTTTGTGTCTGCATTTCTTGGGGCTGTCTGCTATGTCTGGCTGCCTCAGACAGCCTCGCTTGCCACAGGAGTGAAGTGTTGCTTCCAGAATGTTCTCTCAGTTACTTTGAATCCAGATGGCCGTCTCTGTCTGGTGCCCTGCTTCCTCTCCTGTCCTTTGTTGGGTCCTTTTCCTCCGCCGGCTCTAACTTCTTGCTTGTCTGCTTTCTGAACGCTTACACCTCCTTCGGCCACCTCCCACCTCGCCTCCGCACCCACGTCCACGGTTATTCAAGGAAAACAAGTGGAGGAACACCTCCTTCTGGCCGAACCCAAACTGCCTTTGTCCAGTCATTTTTGTCGCAAACAGGGCCGCGCCAGCAACCTAGGCCTAGGGCACCAACTTCTGAGGGGGCGCTGACTTGCCAGTCAATTTAACTTTGCCTCAGATAGGGGGCGCTGGCGGTGATGCTCGCCTAGGGCACCATATTGGTTAGGACTGGTTCTGTTTGCAAACATCAAGCTAAAAAATGTCTTATATATATATATATATGTATAGTAAAGCTGTTTCTTTCTCTGAGGTTCAGTTCCACATAAGCAGCACAATATGGATTTATATCAATCAAGAGTGGACAAATCCAGCGACATCATGATTTCCAAGGTTCAGAGGGTTACAGCATCATGGAAATTGATCATTCTGCTCTTGTTTTGCGCTGAGAATCTTCTATGCGGAGATGGCTGGCCGTTATTTATACTGGAGCCCTTTAGGTATGAGAAGCTTACAAAAAATGTTAAATAGTTCCTACAATCATAGTTTCCTGACTCAGTGAATGAGTGTTGAATTCCTATGTCTTTGTCAAGCCTAACTTTTAGTGGATTTTACCTGAGGTGTGTGGAATTCTCCCAGCAACAGCCTTGAAGTGACTTGCAATCTTCCTGCAATCTGATTGATCGGGCAGGAAAGCAAGTTATCTCCATCATCCAATCAGATGTGACTTCCACTACAGTTGAACACATGGAACATTTGTGCTGCTGCATCGCATGTGGAAGTAATGAGGATACTTGCGATGGCCACCAGCTGTCCTTCCTCGACTCTGATGTCCTACTCTCCCCTCCCCTCCCTCCTACCCCCTCATCCCAACCCCCCCTCCCCCAGATGGACCACGTAGACAAGGCAGCGGAAACACAGTCCTTGGGCAGTGGCACATGGCTGACTGAGCAACAGGACCCCAGCAAGCCCACCCCCAGCACCAAGTATGAGACCACCATATTCTGAGAGCCTTAGATTCTGCTCCTCGCCCCACCTCCTTTCACTGTGACCCCTTCCACCCTTGGATGACCTTCTCCAAGCCTCCAGCTGACCTCATGCAAACCCGCATCATTGGCACTTCTGTACACAGAGCTCATCACTGAAGAAATCCTTGGCAATAATCTGGATTTTGCTAACAGAAGCTCCGCCCCCTTTAAACTGCCCCTCCCATTATAATTTGGGCACTCCAATTTGAAAAAGAAAAATGAATTTCAATGTTTTTGAATGAATTTCGTCACACGATTGGTTGCAGACTTCCTGGTGGTGCTTCGTAGTTGTGGACATGACACCCCATTTTAGAACAAGAAATCAAGACGCTGGAACCTTTTACTTGCCTTTTGTACAAGTAGCACATTGTAAACTCTTACTCAGTATCAGAAAGCTGATGTTCTGCACTCATACAACATCTCGCGTCATTTGGACACTGGAACTGAGACTTGCTCTGTGTGCTCAGCTCTAGAGGGTAGCTTTCATTTCTACTGTGAATGTTTAGACACCAAAGCAACAGATTTCCCTTTTTCTGATTGGTCTTCTCCATCTTCTAGTGACAGGTAGCCTGTCAGACCTTGCTTTACACTATGTTCTTGCTCTTCCTACAGTGACGGAACGTTTTTAAGGACTCTCACTCTTGGTTTTGCTTCCTTCCTTATTGGAGCACGTTCCACTGTGATGAGACTTCATTTAGAGCTTAACTGCTGCTGAACCATAAAAATTCACCCAAGAGGCACAACAAACCTGTGTCGAACATTTCTGAGTTATAGTCTAAGACAATAATTCCCAATCCGGTCCTCAGGGACCGACAGACAGTCCACGTTTTTGCTCCCTCTCAGCGCCTTGTAGAGAGCAAAAATGCAGACTGTCGGGCCGGGAGCTCGGAAGGAGCAAAACCGTGGACCAGCTGTGGGTCCCCAAGAACGGGATTGGACCTTTAGTTTTTTATAAACATTAGATTAACTTCGGTGCTAATGTTTCCTCCCAAAGTGTTATGCTTATCATGGAATGTCCACTATCTTAAACAAATTTTAGCATCTTATTTACTGCAGGAGTGGCAGAAACCGCATGTTATGCTGAGTGCAGCTTCTTCCTACAGCTCTCGCAAGTAAAAAAAAAAAAAGAAAAAAAAAAAAACATCTTAGTCTCCATAAACAGATTAATATGAATGTTATTTGATGCATCCAGTTTAAAATAAACACGAAAGCACAAAGAAGACCAGGTGGTTTGGACTCTGAAGACTCCAAGCAGCTTTGATTTTTGGTTATGGATCTTTACCTTCTGAAGTCCAGGTGGCATGTTTTCATTCACTTACTGTACCTTCCAAGATTCTGTCCAGGCTCCTTAGGTTTTACTGTATCTGCTCTCTTTGGCGGTGACTCAGGATCTGCCTATCAAAAGTTCACTTCAGAGGTAACTAAGATTGTTCACTTAGCTTTGGTTCACTGGATTTGCGTGGGATTTAGTTAAAACTTTTACTTCTTTTTGATCAAAGAGAAACTCACACACTTTTAATTAAAAGCAATGAAGGTGAACAATTCCTTGAGTTGCCATTTGCAATACATTGGATCTCTGTGGACGTGAACAGTTTCTGTAAATCGTGAAAACTGCTAAGCTCTAAGAAGTCTTTGTCAAGCTAAGCTATCATGGGGGCAAGGATGAAAAGAAAAGCATCAGTTTCAAGCACCTTTAAAGAACAGGAAATCCAAACAACTGCCCAGTTTGTTTTCCAGTCATCAAAATTCCCTAGTTTTAAAAATACACATTGTCATTATTCTGCATATCGTGTCTATTTATTGGGTTTTAACCTGAAATGCCTTCTTTTGCCTTCATCGCATACATCTCACATGTCACATCTGATGAGCTGATGAGTTCATGCCCACAAAAGCACTTTCTGTTTGCTGTGTATGTGCTTGTAAGTGGCCTCCTGTGACCTTAGTCTATATTTTGTTAAAACTTCAGAGCAAAGGCTGCATTTCCTGGGCCGGGAGGGGGGGGAGGCAAGGGGGGATGATTTGACCCTGAAAGGTTTCCTGTTTTAACTCACATGTTTTCCTTTGTGTAGCTGGCTCCTGTGTTCAAGTTTCCGGATACCAGACTCTGAGGGGTGATGGGTAACGGGGACTATAGGAAAAGAGGGGGGAGATATGTTGATGGAGACCAGAGATTTAAGGGCACTGTCCCCCCCCACTGCATCCCACCTGTTGAAGCTTGCCAGGGGTGGATCAGCATGGAATAGGGGTTGGCACCTGTTCATGGGTTCGCAAGGGGAGGTGTATTTTCACTGAAAGATGGGTGAGACAGAACATAATGCATCCTGAATTTAACATCTCCTGCAGGTAAAGAGCCAATAAATCAAGTGAATGAATTGGATCAGTTAGCTGTTAGCATGCTTGTGGGAGTTTTACTTGGTTTTAATTGGTTGGCCCCACCTCCTTTAGTTTTTCGGACCCACCTCCTCTACAATCTGATTGGTTATCCCTCCGAACCAATCATCTTTCATTCCACCCACAGAACATTTTTGTGCAAATAAAACTCCCATGAGTTGTTAGCATGCCCAAATAGACAATGCTGTGTTATGACCACTAGGGTGCTGAACACGACCAGATCCAAAGTCTGTTTCACTCTAAAACTCCCACAGTAACCATCAATGCTGAAACTTTATTAACATCTAGGGAAGGGTGACAAGGAATTTACTAATACTGTTTACTAATTATTATATGTCACACTAACCTCAAATTAGCAATGGATCTACATCTGCACAAGTCCGATGTTTTGCATATGTGATCTTTGTATGGAAGAGGACTCACCCTAGAGGTAGCAGTAAATATGAAGGAATGAAAGTGGCAGTGCGGACAAGTGTCTGGTCAAAGTTGCTGTCAGTTAAAACTTATGATAGTTTACAAAATTAACAACCGAAAGTGGGGCCACCTAAATCTTAAAATCAAATATAAAAAATGTCTTTGTAGTAATCGGCTTTAATTGAAATATACATCTCACACAGTAGCCATTTATGCAACTTGATAAAATATGTTCCCAGCCTAATTATGAGTTTTGCTTTAATTGTTTGCTTTAACACTACCATTATTTTTCAGTGTTTGGATAATCCATTAGCATCACCAAAGAAGCTCAAAAGATCTGTCGTGAAATTCCAAAATAAACACTCTAGTTGTATTGTGACAACAATACATTATGAATTATGCATTGATTTAAAACTGTGTTACATTGAGAAATGGTCAGGTAATATCAGTGCAGTGTTTCAATTTTAGCTAATTTTTAAATACCATTTTGTGTTTATCTTGATTTTACGATACTATTGGATATACTTCTGCTTCCCCTAATCTAAAAAAAAAAAAAGATCAAGGTCACACAAATTTGTAATAAGTTTTATTTTTAATTTGTTTATTACTTTTTATCACCCTTAGTATTTGAACCTTTTAAACCCATTTCTTTATCTGACATTGAAATCAGGTAAAATAGACAGCATCACTTTGATAACATGAATCTCCCCATAACTGAGCACTTCAGTTCCATCCCGTTCCAAAATTTTATATCTATGGTACTCCTTGCAAAGCATCCTGGGCCATTTTCATGTTTGCACGACTGAGAACTAGAATGTGAACAAATAAACCGATTTGCAATGTAAAAAAAAAAACAATAGCTTAAAGGTGGTGGATTGTAAACAAAAAGAAAAATTCTCTCTAGTGGTGTGAATTTTATACTTGAATGATTCTACTTCCAAACATATTCATGTATGTAACTTCTTTTACAGATGTTGGCACTGAGGCAAAGGAAAGCTTTTTATGTTTTTTTCTTTTAAACATAGCGCATAACGTTTTCTTCTCTCTTGATGAAAGAATTAAAGTGAGAGACAGAACTCAGGCAAATATCAGACCACTTAAAAGATTGTACATATTCTTTCGCCTTGTGTTTTTTCTAATTTTTATTTTTCAAAATTGTAAAACTAATAAATGAAAAAGGTAACCAAAAATTTGTCTCTTGTTTTAATAATACACTTGCTCAATTTTAAAGATTTTCAAATGATTAGCTACTTTTTATAACCTTTTCGATGAACTTCAGTCTCTTGTGACCTAACAGTGGAAATGGAAGCCAGTTATAAAAAAAATAAGCCTACCTATAACTATGTAAATTAAATTTTTCAATATGATCCAGAAAGAATCCTTGATTATTGTCCAGAGATCCAAGATTATAATGAACAATACTTAACATGTTTAAATAAATTAGTCTCCAAAACGACTCCCTAAACCATTTCTATTTGAGCATTTTTTGTTACCAGCATGAGCAATACTTTGCATTCTCAACAGTAAAAAATAAATTCTCATAAAAATATTGGTAGCAGGCTAACAGCATTATACTGGTATATTAGTGGACTCGTTTTTATTAAAAATCCTTCTCAAACTAATTTGTGGATCACCTAAATGAGCATCAATACCTGGAAGATTGCTCAAATAGATTTATTGATATAATTCAGTATTGCTGATGTTTTTGGTAAGTGCTTTAGTAAAGTGCAACACCATTCATAAGTGTTTTATGTACAGATATACCACTTCCCATTAAAACTTTATATGAAAACACCACTCATTAAAAAATGGTTCAAAATAATTTCATCCCTTTTTTGACAACAAAAATGAAACACGACAAAGCCAAACATAAAGGTTAAAATAAATAACCTTATATGAAACAAATACCCATTAAAAATCGGTCCTAAGTAAAATAGTAATTCATGCCTATTTTGAAAAACTTGATTAAACAAAACAACGATAAACATACAAGTTAAAATATAATGCCCTCACAATATATAATGTATATACATAGATTTTTTAAGGATTCATTCATTATTGTATTTTTCAGATTAAAAATATACAGTAATCAAATCGTCGACTGGTCATGTATAGGAAATGTATGCTGCCCTCTAGTGTGCAGACTGTGTAACAGCAGAGCATCATCTAACGGGAATCTAGCCCCATCTCTGGTGCCCCCTGTGGAAAGAGCAACTTCTTGAGAATGGAGGAGTAGAATGGGCCGAACACCTGCTGGTTGAAACGAGCGATGCGCTGAAACCCCAAGCCCAGCTCTGCCAGCTCCTCTGCCACTAGCACTAGGGCAGGCGGCACTGACGGGGCTCCCTGAGTGCTGGGCGATGCCAGCGAGGCTTTCAGAAAGCCCCGGACGCGGGCACCTATACATCAGGTCAGACAGCCCCAAAAATAAGCCCCTCATTACTTTATCTGCAAAATTACTGTTTATGGCATACATTGTTGCAGATTGTACTTACTGAGATTTTATTTTTATTCATTTCATTCTACCTAGTTCAAAAGTAGTTCATAAAATTTCCCTTATGTGTACTTTATTCTATAAAATACATTTAACATCTGAAAACTATGAAACAACCCATTTTTCTAAAATACTGTCACGTCAAATCTTGGAAGGGATGCTGACCTACGAGAATACGGACAGGGTCCTGATCCTTGGCCAGCCCAGCAATCTGTGCCTTCAGCATTCCCTCCCTCTCGAGTGTCAGTGCTGTCCCTCCTTGAGCCATCAGGGCATCGTTCACAAGCGTTTTCACCTGCTGCCCCACACCCAGCAGCGCCCCGTGCAGATCGAATCCCCTGAGTTCACAACAGAAAACTGTTAGTTATCGCGAACTAGTCTCCTGGCAGAACAAATGTAGTTTTGAGACAGAATTTTTAAAATAGGCTCATGGGAGTTTTACTTGCACAAAAATGTCCTGAGGGCAGAAGGAAAAATAATTAATTCAGTGGTGATAAGTCAAATTGTAGAGGAAGTGGGCCCAAGCAACTAGAGAAGGCAGGACCAAGATATCTGATTGGCTGGTCCTGCCTCCTCTAGTTGCTTGGGCCCACCTCCTCTACAATCTGACCTCCTCTCTGAATTAATAATTTTTACTTCTGCCCTCAGAACATTTTTGCGTGAGTAAAATCCCTATGTGCGTCAAACTGAAATAAAATATTTTTTTTAACTGATATTGATTCAATGTATTTATTAGAAACTAATCTGAGATGTCTAACATTTAAACCAGTAAACTCCATCCAGAGGAAAGGCTGGGCCAAAGTCAGGTGGCTGTATGCTTCCCAGTCCATAGCTCTCAGCCTTACCGCTGACCGATGGCTACCGTTCATCCAGCAATCACCCCTCCCCTCTTACCTGTTGTGACAGCCCTCCAGAAGGGCAGCAACAGCCTGCTTGAGTTTAACTACAAACCCTGGCCTTGAGAAGACACCCTCCTCACAATGAGTGCTGGTCACAAGCAGAACTGCAGCCTGGAGCACCAACCGCTGCGAAGCCTGCCCCAGCGACTCCAGACGGGCCCGGTCCATCTGAACTGTCTGAAAGAACAGGGCAAAAGACGCAGGACAGTTGGGAAGCTGTCAGCCGTCTGTTGTTACTTAAGCAGCAGTATTTTTATCTTGCATTTCTCACAAAAAAATACATCTCAAGACTTCAGATTAACATTTAAATGACATTAAATTTGTTTTTACTGAAATGCTGCTGCCGTTGACAAATGTAACAACCATTTCACCTAGCAGTGCTCTCCCTACAGGCATACCTCGGGATAGCAATGGTTCTCAGAATCCCAGCTCAGGAGACGCATGTATGCACAGGTCAGTGTGGCACTCGGGCTCACCACAAATGTGCTATGGGCAAAACTTCCCTTGGGTGGGACCACTAAGCCATCAGAAGCAAGCTCCTGTGTGGCCCCCTGCAGCCAGGAAGTGGTATTATCCAGGGAATCTGCAAGAACCACACACAATGAATTTAAATTCATTCCAAAGGAACAGAGGTTTTGATCTGTACAGTTTTAGGGCAAGTTGAGGCTAGGCTTGTTTTAGCAGAATGAAGTTGATGTTTCCCACACTAACTAGTCATATGTATCCGTGCATCACAAGTTTAAGTTAAACAATAAAACACAGTAAAATATGGATCATTCAGATAAAGATAGCATTTTGTTGAGGAAGAAATTACTCTCATGACCAGTTCAGTGTTCAAAAGGACGAAGTGTCAATGTGAAATGGAGTCAGATCACAGAAAAGCTGAAGTGCAGAAGAAAGAGGTCAAAATCCCTAAAACATGAAGTGTAGGACTCATAGTAGGTTACAAAAACGCATTTACAAGCTGTAATACTTGCCAAAGGGGTGTTACTATGTACTGAACTACTGATCATGAAGGATGCATAAACCTTTGCTTCAGACCCTTTACCTGTTATTCTGAAACTGCAAAACACTGAAAAAAAATCAGACTTTTGCATGCCACGTGTGTGTGTGTATATTATATTGAGCTTTTCAAAGCTGGAGACTGGCTGAGTGTCTTTGTAGAGCTCTGTCCTGCCATCCAGAACCCACCCGTGCAACATCCCTGCCTCACCTGGCTGGCTGTCAAGGATGGCCTGGAATTTTGCACGCTCGTACTGGACAGCCTGCTGGAGAAGGTGTGGCCTCAGGCTTTGCACAGTGAAGTTAACCATGTCCATCTTCATCAGGCCCAAAACACGGAAGATCTCTCTAGAGAAGACAGCTGGTGAGCTCAGGCTGTGTGGGCAAATCCTCTCGCACTGATGCAATTTCACTAATAAAATGATCACCCCCCCCCCTCTTACAAACAACTAAGGGCATATAGTTAACTTCAACCAATTACAAATTCTACTTACAAGAAAGAAGGAAAAAAATCATTAACAACACACAGGGAAAGGTTTAAGCAGGGCCTGCTGCACTTTTGGAAAGGACATGATCTCCAAGCTGCCAACCTGAGCAGATCCACAGGGTCAGAGAGCGCCCGGAGCTGACGGACCTCGGGGTCACGGATGGGGGCACACAGGGAGGCCATGGTGGTAACGATGTAGTCACCCAGGCGGGGAAGATCCAGGGCACCATGTTTGGCCTGCTGTCGAATCAGTCCTATGTCCAGGGCTTCCTCCATCTGGGCCCGGAGACGCACGTGGCCTGGAAGCAGCAGGGACTGCAGTATCTGATGAGGGATTGAAAGAGTCAGAACCAACACCACAGAGCCAAACTGTGTAAATCAACAGGCCCATATATGTTTTGGAGTGACACCACTGCCCCCTAGTGATGGTGCTAAATACTCACATTCTTCACCTCCTCCAACAGGGAAATCGCATGGGTATAGTCTGGAGGACTGTGACACAGCTGAGTCTGCAGGCTGTCCCAGAATGCCTGGTGAACCATCTCTTTCACCCTACCCTCCAGGCTATAAAAAAAACAATTGTTTCTATTGTTTTTCTTCAATTACATGGTTAAAAAATACAAAGTTAAAGTTACATTTGTAGAATATTAGGATTATACAGACACTGTATGTGTCTTTAATCTACATTTTATATGCAGTTTGAACTGATATTTCTTTTTTTACACCTCACACCTGTCTTTGGGGGTGTTGTTTTGCCTGAACCGGAAGTCTGCGTTGACGACTATCTCATGTGCCAGGGTGAGATTAGCTACGCAGTGCTCCACTTCCAGCATGTCCGACAGGGGTCGTTGTCTAGGTGGACTGCCTGGAGGCGAGAAGATGAACGCATTCAACAACATACACAACAACAGCAAAATGAATACAAAGGCCACGTACGAGTTTGACGCAACATATATATTTTAATTGGACAAACCATAAAATTCTATCGATTCTGTTACTTAGCTTCAGTCGTGATCATCATTTACGTACCTGTCGGAGAGTCGGGGATCTGGAGACTTGGGAGATCGGATGGTTTATTATCGGTTTGCTCTTCAATATTGTCCCCGTTATGCATTTTCTAGTGTAAACGAAAAAAGATAACAAAACAATATAGACCACTACAATAGTAATTTACAAATATATGGACAACATTTTACTTGAGGGGGTACAAATATGTAGTAGTTTATATGTAGTAGTTTAGTAACTCATGCAGTTACTAAAGTACAAATCATGATCAAGTAACTGGCTTGAGATAAAAGATGAACACTTTTGATGAACATACAGATCAATATATCACTTGTAATATATTCATTACTTGTTCCTTATAGTAGTGTCTTCTTGATTACATAATTAACATAAATTGTAATTGCTCGATAAAAGGTACGCCACGATTCACTACTGATGAACGAACATCAGATCAGTATGTAACTGTAATGTAAGACTTTGCGGTTAATAAGTAATAGCTGAATACAACATTATCTGTGACCCCTCAAATAAAGCGTTACCTATTTATGCATGTATGCAAATACGAATTTACTTAACATACTTGAAAAAAAATCATATTTATTTCAATAAAAGTATTTGAACTAATAACGTGTCATCATTTACCTTACCTGTCAATATCTGAGAACTATGCTCTTCTTATGAAAGAATAAGATGTCAAAACACAAACTGACACTGAATATTATTCTGAACTACCACTGCTGCAGCAAGTTGTGAGCTGACCAACTGTAAAGTGGATTGTACCAACAACAGCGCAAAGGGGTGTAAATAGTTTCAATATATCAACGGATGTCTTTTAAGACTACTAAATAGTGTTATTCATAAATCAAAATTTCATTAGTTTAGGTATAAATAACTTACATGCATTTTTAAACATTACACAATTCATAATCCAGCTATTAAAAATTACTATTAGGCTATTGCTCTTCTTTTAAAAACGTGAAATGGTGTATTCATCGATTGAACCAAAACAAAGACAGTAACTCCTCCCCCTTTTTGCCAGGTTGGGACGCGACGTAATGTAAAAGCCCTCAGGTTTGAAAGGGCAGTGTTTTGAACTGTTTACAATGCAAACTTTAAAAAAAAATACTGTATCTGTTGCTGCTGTTGCTGATATTATTGACATCCGAACATAAAGCACACGGCAAACAGAAGCTTCCATTTATATAAAAAAAAGACTAGTACCTTATTTGTTTTTAAATTTTGCGGGCATGTGTACTCCATGGCAACAGGACGGACACGTGATTGTGACGTATAAGCCGGTATCCAATGGTCAGGCACAGGAAAGCAAACAGCTGAGTAGTTAAAGTGGCAGCGCACGAAATGTACAGAAAATGATAAAGCCGAGTAATTCTCTAAGGGTCCCGTGGCCTGTACTGCGAAGCGGGGTAACTGGCTTATCGGGGTAACGCTGGGCGATATGTAGTATAAATATATTTGTCAGTAACCAGTCTAGCTGAAGTACGTTTTCAAAATACATGTATTTGGTTTTCCGAAGAAAACGGGAGTGTTCTGCTGGGGTACGCCGTACTCCGGGTCCGTTGGTCCGAAGAGATTCACAGCTGAGACGTGGAGAATCTGCATGTCACCGGTTTATTATCCAACCGATTGCAATCCGGGAGCAACCATCTGACATGCATTCGGCATGTACAGGATGAAGTTCAACCATACATTTCAGCTCACTCCCTTTATAACCCGTCTCGGGGATCGCCCCCCCCTCGGTACCTTCCTTCTACGTGACAACCACATGTTCGACATTTGCTCTGGTTAGCCGGTTTGTACTTGTCTTACTAGAAGGCCAAAGATACGCGAGGGCTGCCTCTCTGTCTGCTCCCTTTATCTGTCTCGTTAAGTCATCCTGTCCTGCCGGCGCGCCAGTCAGTTTTCTCGTTTCTATTAGTTAAGGCCTTCTAAAATCATTTCCACAGTTCCCATATGATTTAGAAATCCGACCCACCCAATCGAACTGATAAATTATTGCAATATTACGACAGCATTTTGATGCCACCTTGATAAAATAAAATTGACCCAGCTTTCCGTTATATATTACAAGTATCTCGTTATAACGAGAACAACTCAGCGATATATTTGTTATCTTAAGATAAATTTTATTGTCAGTGTGCTGAGTAGAGGTACGGAGCCGGTATGCAATTATTTAACCAGGTGCAAATTAAAAACATATAAATAAATTTAATTATAAAGTACAACAGACAAGTGTAAAGTATGGTTCTGAACAACATATAAGACGTAGCCCGAGTCTTCAATTAAGGCGTAGAGTTGTAAGGAGTGAGAATGATTGTGCTTTAGGAAATATAACAAGATACAGGACATATACAATGTGCAAAATGGTACAAGTAAATGAGCAGACAACGTGCTTATAAAACTGTTCAATCGAAGTACCAAGTTGTTTGAGTAGGTAGGCAGGAGGAAAAAGAACGCTCTAAGGTACTTTTGCGTAATTGACAGCTGTGGGGAAGAAGCTGTTCCCTAATTTATAAGCCCTAAATTCCACCGCAGAATTGGACGACTCTTTGCGTGGTTATTTGTCGGATATAGATGCGTATTCTCAAGTAGGAAAGGGAGATTAATACTACGCCTTACTACAAACATCTGAGCGAATACACATTACTACCATAAAACTCGTAGTATTCACGCAGATGCACAGTATGTGCGGAGGGTTTGACCGCAGTTCCCATCAATTAAAATGTGATAAAATTATTTAAATGAATCAACATAACATGAATGGTTCTCATTCCTATTAGTCCGATTTCTCAAGATAGAGGATTGTAATTCCTCTCCTGGACCAGAAGAGGACGACTCAAGTCCAAGTTTATGCAGTTCCATGATATCGATCATTAACATTTGCTTCTACAACTTAGAAACCAAATTGATTTTCACTATTGTTCCCATTTAATGATGAACGGTCGCATTGCTTATTGCACGTTTTAGATATAAAGAAATAAGAAGGATTGGTTTCCTTCGGATCATGGGCGAGGATGTGTATTATTGTAAAATATTTTTAAAAAATCAAAATCATATCAATCACAGCAACATTGAAACTATAACCAGTAGTCAATTACTACATTGGAAATTCATGAAATACACTATTAGAAAAGGCATAATTTTGAAAAATCAGTGTTATGTGGTTAATATTAGCACCATTTATTAGTGCAGAATACATTTTCTTTGCATTGACATTTATTTAACAAGCACTTTTGTCGAAAGTGACATGCAAGTGAGGATCAGAAGACAGACAGTGAGCCATTATCTTTAAGCACCTTGCTCAATGGTGGCACCATTTTGGTGACTCCGGGGATTTCAACCAGTGACCTTCTGATCAAAGGCATGGAGTCCTAACATGCAGTCACACACTGTCGTCATACAGTGACAGGTTAGGCCCATTCGGCACACTGTTGTGAATCACCAGCTTGACCTTTCACACATTATATGCTAAGTTTGCATTGGAAAGGTATGTGAGGTTGCTATTATTTATAAAATGAAGCGGCCTTCACTCTTTGACTGAACCTGCCTGTCTGTATCACATATGACAGCTGCCGTAACCTGGAGCAAAGCAAAGCCGAAACCTTCTCTCACCTGAAGTGTTTACTTCCTTAGCTTACTTGACTGTCTTAGCTCTGCTTCTCTCAGAGTGCATTTTCTCAACTTGCCCCAGGAGCCCAAATCCATGATATTTTAGCTTGTTGCATTTTAACATATCCTTCCTCTGTCATTTTTAGTACCATTGCTAATAATGTTGAGCTCTTCACATCTGACGGGCTTTTGAGTAAATAGCCCTGTTGGGTCTTGAATCAAGAAGCATGGAATCCACTCACAACAAAGAGAGCTTGTGACTTTAATCTGCTTCTCTTGTTTTGATTCGCTGCCTAATCTTACAGAAGTATCAAAATGAAGCAGCAGAAAAACATAAAACGACTTATGAAGGCTCAGAAGCGGATTTCCATCCCCGATTGCTTTTGAATCAAGATGCTTTGGTTTTTAGATTCACTCTCACGATGATAAAAATCAAATCCACAATTTGAATAGATCCCAATGTATCCAAATTACAGAAGGTAAAGGTAAATTTGGAAGCCTGCAAAGTAGATACATGTAGATTGGGTGTTTCTGTTCTGACTTGACTGATGTCTTCTGTGGGAAAGGGATTCACTGTCCACAAAAAAACCTTCATTTTAATGTATTCTTGAATTATTTATGAAGAACACTATGTCAAAGGCCACAATCACCATAGTAAAAATAGTAAAATGTTGCTAGAATTTAACATACTGTTCTAGTAGCCTTCTAAGTAATGATTATGACAGTCCCAACAAATTATTCAAAACTGCATAGTTTTGCTGTAACCATTGTTTGTCAAAGCCAATATTTTCACTTTCAAGAATAATTTTCGATTTCTGCCCCAGCTCCCTTAGGTGGGAGTTTCTGTGTTCTCTCTGTGTGCCTGTGGCCTTCCTCCTGCTTCGCTGGTTTCCCCTGTGCAGTCCAAAAACATGTGGATTGCTGTCTCTAAATTGTCATTGTGCGTGTGTGTGTGTGTGTGTGTGTGTGAGAGTGAGAGAGGGAGAGAGAGGGAGAGAGTGCATGCCTTCCAAACCTGCATAAACTCATGCATGTATGCATATACCTGCTCCAGCATTTTCTTGCATATTTTTCCTGCTTATGCGACCAATGCTCAGCAACACTAGCAATGATCATTGAGCGCAGAGATAATATGTGACCGTGGAAATTAAGATGCATAAAATTTACAACTACCTATTTTACTGCATGAAAGGCACCACTCCTGAATTGCATGGATGCCCATTATACCCCTAAACTCACAACAATTTCAGTTTAACTGGTCAGATTCAAGCCCATATTCAGTTCCTCCCCATCCTGTTGTGCAGTCTACCCTGCAGTGCCAATGTCTCATTAATGACATAACCTTGTCTGAACTACATATCTAATTTTAAAATGTGACAAATTCATTCATAAAAGTATTGGGTGTCATAACACAAATTCAGCTTTAATCCCATATTGCTATATTATGTGTGCGCATGTTTTAATAATTCTAGAATTGCATTACACAGGAGGGGATTAACGTATCTGGGGTCACTTGGCTGATATCAGCATGGACACTCAGGTTTTGCTGATTTAACTAACCAATCTACTTTCCCCAAGATATACGACAGCCATAAACTATGGCCTTGGAACGTCTATGAATTTAGCTGCCTCTGCTTGTACAGTATATTTTTTGCAGTATTTGTATGTATTTCTTCAGTCTTGAGATCACCCTTAACGCCAAAATGTCACTGCTGTTACCCAGAATAACTAAGTGTTGCCACCTTAAGTGCACTAACTGACTAACAAACTCTGTGCTGTTCATTGCTTGTAATATACTTAATAGCCTATAGGAACTGAAATATCGCCACCGAGAACACTGAGACTAAAAAGTATCATCGTCTCTATCTCGCATTGAAAATCAGCACTGACTGACTGTGTCACCGCTAGATTTTTAAATACTGTGAGTAACCAATGTGTCCTGGCAGGAATAGCCAATTATTGGGTTATTGGGGTAACATAAACTGTGTTTGATACAGACCGCGATGTGTCATACTTCGGAAATGGAAAAAAAAACGTCTTTCACACGACTGAGGGTTTAGTACTTAATTAATTAAATCTGATGCCATATTATATCCGTGAGCAACACAGAGCATTGGAGTCCATCAGAAAATAAGAAAACCGCTGCAACAATTACAAAAGTGCCAATAGGCTATATAATAACAAAACTCTTTATGATGTCGCAACTTGGGTTTTATAAGGGGAAACTACGTGCGACACTAAATTGCATTCCCTGTTTCTTTGACTTTTAACTTTTATTAAATAATTCAATGACTAAACACTGAGCCCAGAAAAATGGCCCATGATAAAACAATTTAATCGCTTATTTAAAAAAAGAATTATGTGTACTTCACGGGCGATTATCTAAACAGGGCTATTATATGAACAATACAATTCACCAAGTTACATGCATCTTCAAGTGTGCCAAAGGCTGCTCAATCAGCAGCAGAATATACTGTAGCTGCAGAATAATAGGCCCACTGCAAAAAAATATTCCATCCATCCATGTTTCAGATGCAGATGGATTTTGAAATGCACATCATTCGGATGTAGGCCTATTTAGGCCAATTTTTCTGTTTTATTTTTAAATGCCCATTTAGTCAGGATGTTTATGTGAAGGTAAGGGTGTTTTACAGCTCAGAATTATAGCTGAGTATGGAGAAGGGAAAAGTGTAAAGATGCAGTCAAAAGTGTGAAGACTGCAGATATCATTCAGGAGCAGAAATATCTACAGAAGTTAGGCATATATGAAATAAATCATGTACATGCTTAATAGTAACATAGCCTATAATTGAGATATTCAGAAGGATAATGTTCAGGTCCACTCACTGCTAAAGTAGTGTTTGAAATATTTTTCAAGGTCAGGCATCTAAGTGCCGGATTCCAATCCGAAATAATAATTAAGGCACACAACTCAGCGGACTGGCTAATGTAAAGAATGTAAACGGTTCTTCACTACAATGCTCAAAATACCACTTCATCAGTTCTACAACGCACGATAACTAACTTATGTTCCTCGGCTACTCCATCCAACTGTGTATTTTAAAATAATGAATAGTCATGTTCTCTGTGAATGCGGATTGCACGAAGCCAGGGGGCATTTTGGTCGAAATTGTTCTTTGATGTTTGCATAGCATTAAAAGGGGGAATGCCTCTTTTTCCGCCAGCGAAGGGTTTTCTTTTTTTTTTAGTGTAACGACTGGCCTTGAGGCTGCGTATATTTCGTGTTGACCCATTGATTGCACATGGCCCCGGCGTCCGACCCCCTTTGCCGCCCGGAAGCCGTTTCCGAGGTAACGCACAGTACGGTCCAAACAAGCCGCAGAGCGGTGAATTCCTGCTGCAGAAGAAATTATTGCGTGCAGCTCGATACACCGAAGGAGGGGGTGGAAGGGAGGGAGATCGTGATCAGTGGCTGAGGCGATGCGCGGATCTCCGTCCCTCCTCCTCCTCTTTTACCCTCGCCTTCACACTTCCACCTTCTCTCTTATATTGAACTTGGTTGCGGTGGCGAACATGATCACAGCACTCTGGGGCATAGAGGCTGCACGGTACCGGGCGCCAGCGATTTGCCAACCCCTTCAAATTAAACGGGGAACTTGGTAAAACAAAGCGACAGGACTGAAAGGGTGACGGGCATTCGCAATTTATAGGCGGCATTGAGGTTCGGCGAACTTTCCAGCGAGCACCGTCAGCTTGTGCCTCTTACACTAAGAGAGCATCGACTCTCCCGTGCGACCGAAATAATATGTATACTGCAGGGGTAATGCGCGCTTGTATCGGATTAATAAGTTTGTTGCTGGTTGCCTCAGTCAAACAGCCCGTACCGGCCTTAAGAAACATGTCCTATCAAGGTAAGTTTTCTCGTTTTCGTACAAAATTTCGTTCCTTTGAGGTTGCATGCATGCGAAACCGTATGAGGTTGACAGTACGTAAAGAGGATTACTGTATGTATTGTGTAAATTGAGAGGTTTCAAACCAGCGAAGGTGTAGCGTACTATGGGCAGAGTAACACAAAGTATTTTTTGGCTCTTATATGTAACAAGAAGAAACTAAAAATGAATTGTATTACTTCCACAAAGGCTCCCTTAACATCTGCGTCCATAATTGTCAAAATGACAATTGATCCAAATGTAAATTAAATAAGTTTTCAGAAAGTTTCATTTGACGTCTAAATTAGATAATTAATTTATGATCACGGTCAATTTGTTTTAATTCGTGAAAAAGGTTTGTGTGATTAATTTCACTTCTATTTTGGGGTTGGCATTAGTTGAGGAAAATACATCTTTCTTTCTCCGTTTTTCTAAGCAATAATATTCTTTATGCACGGATTAATTCTGAACATGGACGATAGACTATACTTGTAAAATGCCCTATCTCAGACCGGACATTCACTAGTCGTCAAACATTTAGGGTCTCATGCTTATTTCCATGCACGTGCAGTACAGCGTGTATTGGCCTGAAACACACTTTTTATTTCTACCGAACGACACACATCTGCTAATTTTGGTGTCTCACCTCGGTGGCATTTGCAAGCGTGCGTTTATTTGCATGCAGCGAGTTCAATTTAATATCAGCCAACGACGTTGGGAATCTAAAATCTAAAAGTATTCACACATCAGGCACATAATGAAACATTGCCGCGCAGTAAAAGGCCAGGGATTCGGGTTGAAGATACAGCCGCATTTTTTTCCGCGGATTCACAGAGAGGACGACGGCGTGCTGCCCTTTGGGCCCCGGGCGCTCTTAAAGCACCGCGGTGATGATGCTTCGCACGGAGCCTGCGCCCAGAGCTTGGTTTCAGACAGGAACACAGATTTAGGCAGCTCGCTGTGGTAGCGAGAGGTGAAGCTATTTCTAGAGACTTTATGTTGCATCAGCGTTACCTCAGCACCCCCGAAGGTCTCTATACCTGCCATCTGGGCATGCCACAGTGAGGGGGTCCATTTCCTATTTGTTTCCCCCATTAAACAAGAAGATTGCAGTCACTGGTGAGTGTCAAAAAGCATTAAAAGAACCTGCTTTGACATTTGTTGTAAGGGGATTGTCTGCACGCATAGAGCTTCTGGTGTGCAGATAAAGCAATGACTTGCTTCTTGTGCTGCTTTTCAGGATAGTGTCAAATCACACCCCTCTCTCCTTACATGTCATGAAGGCTCTGGATTTCTGACTCTTTTTTTCTGTATTGTGATGAATGACACTCATGGTGGCCATTGCTCATGCTGTCCGTGATCCTGGGTAATTATACTGGAGGCATCGGATGGACAACGGATATATATGCATGTTCATGTTACGCAGGACTGGCGGAAACTGGCTCACAGTGATGCGAGTCAAGCCAGTCACCCATTTCTGTGTCACCATGAAGTCGTCGCTTAAGTTCTCATCTGTGGCACGGCTGCAGAAAAATGACACTGAAGACTCCAGGAGCGTCTCGAACTGGAGAGCAGTCGGCAAACAACCAGGGATTATGAGACACAAGATCTGTCCATGCGCCTGTCTGCCGACCACTTACACAGTGTGCAGTTGTAACACACTTCAAAACACAAAGTGTCAAAAGCATTATAGTCTGTTGTAGTTTTGCACAGATATAATGTGGAATCACAACCAATAAGAGCTACCTCTCTTCATGTATCATAGATAATGTTGATCACGAGGGGTCTGGGGTGGGTTGTAGGAATGGGGGGGACGGGGAGGGGTCATCCTCAAAAGGCATGTTTAATTTTGTCAAGGCGTTGTGCAGGAGCTGTCATCCAGTGGTATTTAGGGTTAACAATTTCAGAGTACTGCCATTCCAGGGTGCCTGAGACAGCTATAGCGCTGTACTGCGTCTCTTATATTCACTGAGGGATGTGCAGCTCTTTCCCTTGTTTTCTGCTCTGTTATTATTCACACATTTCTCTCAGGTCTTACTGGCCTTCTGTAGCATTGCAGTCCTATCTGGTTCTTGGTGGTGATTCGGAAGGTACATCACTCCTGTTCCTGTGTTTCTCCAGCCCAGAAAGAAGACTTTTCCTCTCTGTGGCGTGATGTTCTCTTTCAGTTGTTTCTCCAGCAAAAGCATAATGTACTTCTGTATGTCTGTGCTATCGGATTATATAATCATAGGTGTTTGGAGTTTGTGTTAAAAAATAGTCAAATTCAGGTTGACATATTTCAATGGCACTTGGCATGAAAACATTTTTTTCATCTTACCTTCGAATATCTGTTTGGGATTACTGTTTAGAAGTTATTTTTTCATATGTCGTGGACATATTTTTTGTGTTGTGGTGATATTATTGAAACAGACAATGAAAAGTGTTTGTTCAGAGACCTTTACCGCAGACTTTTTTTTTCTAGAAGGATAAAAGCCGCTGGATATTTCTGTAATCATGGGAGGGGAAAATGTCTTTGAATGTTCCTGGGAGGGCAGGCGAGGCTGAATGCACCAAATCTTTAGTGTCATGTTAGAAAAAGAGATATGCAATGAAATTGTTCTCATTCTCTACTCAAAATTTTCCTCACTTGCTTCAGCATATGATTCTGAGTGCGTCACCTTAGCATAATTCAGTAGTGCTCTTTTTCCTTTGTCCATAATTGCCTTCAAGCTGGTTAATTACTTCCCCTCATCTGTTTCTGCCTATGTTCTGCTTTTCTGCTAAAATGACAGAGAACTATGGGCACCTAGAGTCGCACGTTGTCATCCTGCCCACTTGTTTGTCCTAGAAGGTGTTTTCTTGGAGAAAGCTGGACTGCTGCATTAGTAAGCTCCACACGACTGTGATCTTTGCATTATAAGTTTTGGATATTTGGATAATTAATGAGCAGTGAAATTTATATTTTTATGAGAAAGAAGGCTGTGTTGATCACTGCATGATTGCTGGAACACAAAGGGAAACCCATTGTTAAAGTAGAAGCCCTCTGTTTGCTATAATGATGGGATGTCCCAACTGTATGCTGTTTTATTGAGGAAATGCGATCTGGTTGTTTTTACAGTGGCATGGCGTTGCCTTCAGCTTTGAGCGTCCTTCAAGTCCCATGTCCCACCATGAATGTCATTGACTCACATTTATCATGTAATGCTGTCGCTCCCTTCCCTCCCCCTTGCCCCCACGACCCCACATTCCTCGTTAGCCTATGATCAGCAGACGTCTGTTGCCCCGGTGGGACAAGGGGCATCTAGTGTCCTGCCAGGGGAACAAAATGAAGCAACTGGTTTAGCTGAAAGAGCAGAATTGTTTGTAACCACTCCTGCTTTCTGACTGAAAGCACTAATGGATTCATTTCAAAACATGCTTAATCTCCCTCCTGCTAGGTTTTCTACTGCTGTATCTATTTGCTTCAGAGTTTGAAAGAGCATCGCTTTTGTAGGGTTGGTATTTGTTAGTCCACTTTGGAGATAATTGAACAGAAATAGTTTAAGGAAATTGGATTTTTTTTTGTTGCACAGTGCTGTTTTATAAATGGAAGCATATTTTAGAATTCTAGTCCTTGAGGTATAGTTTGTGTTAAGGACTGTACACAACTAGTACACAGCATGTCTAAGGAGGAGAAATCTTTCTGGTCAATGCTGACTGATGCAAATGGATGGTGACACATCTGTGAACAATTCAGATAGCCACCTTATGCCATCTGTGGCCAATGCAGTCTCATGCAAAGGGACATAGCGTCACACACACTCATAGTGCTGGTATTAGTTATTTGTCTTATGTTCCAGAAGAGTATTTCCCAATCCAGCCCTCGGGGACCCACAGTCGGTCCATGTTTTTGCTCCCTCTAAACTTCCCACCCAAAAGTCCACATTTTTGCTCCCTCCCAGCTGCCGCAAAAACATGGACTGTCTGTGCTCGCCAAGGACCGGATTGGGAAGCACTGCCATAGAACACCAGGCAGGCTCACAGTGCCGACCAGTTGGCATTGGCCCAAGCGTACGGCTCTCCCCGTCCCATTGGCTCGCTCCGCTAACCATTACCTTCAGGAGGAACTTGGTTGTTTCTGTTTAGACTCTTAATCTCATTTTTGGGATTGAAGAACTTTCAGCATCCAGAATGAGATTATTCCAATCCAAATGAAGAGAAATGCTTGTCCTGTGTATGTGTACAACCAAAAAACTGCTTCTGGGGACGTCCCTCCGGGTTAAAATGTGGGTTTTTATTTTGTGCCACAATTTTTCTTTTTTAAGTCATGTGCTTTTTGGTTTTGGTGGGATGGACTCCATGCATCTTTATATATTGAATTACCGAGATGAATTCCCACAGTGAAAGGTATGCAGATGTGCATTTGCATGTGTGTTTGGCTTCTCTGACTCAACACTTCTATGCCCCACCTCCACAGTACTGGGTCAACTGCCAAAATTGAGACCTGTGATGTCTCTGCATCGTTGTGGGACAGCGAGTCGCTTGGCGGGTCTGGGATTTGTAATCATCTCACCATTGGCCCTTATGCAGGGCCCTTGACCTCCGTGTTTTCAAGCACACTATGCTCTCTCCTATATGTAGATGTCTATCTCATGGAGAGCAAAATCACTGAGTGAAAATTACCCAATTTCCCTATGGGGATGAATGAGGTACTTCAGTTGTATAGCGTGTCCATTTGGAGATGAAGCTGTGTTCATCGAATGATCACTTTATCAAAGCTTTCAGAGAACAATGGGCTGGCTTCAATCCTGGCAGCAGAACTGCATGGTCCGATCCACTTTCATTAATATCCACCTTTTTTTTTTAGCACCAGTAGACAATTAGGGCTCTCCTAGGACCAGCGTAGATCATGCCAACCCCCACACTGCACTGCATTGAGGCTCTTTTTATCTCTCAAATGACATTTTTGAAAACACTAAACACACACACACACACACACGCATACACACAGATTAGTTACAAAACATTATGTTTACTTATTATGGGGGTTCTAAGACCATTTAATGAAAGGTATGATCCTGGTTTATGGTAGGAATCGGGGAGAGTAATAAAAAGTGTTTTACGAAGCTGAAGTGAAAAGCAAAACGCGGAGATGATTTGGGAGAAACTCATTCCCACTAATGACGCAGGTGTCACAGTCACTGAATCTCCGAATTCGGTGTTTTAATGAATTTAGGGTGCAGTGTCGACGCCTTTCACATCCGTGGGATTTTATGCCCCTTTCTGAGTTGCACCCCCAGCTAGCAAAGGGCTGCCTTCCTGAAGAAAGATCAACTCCATACGGGAAATTCATTAAGTCCAGCAGGCTTTGTCAATAACGGCTGTAACAGCTTGAATTGGATGGCCCTGCTTTGTACCAGCTCTCTCTCTCTCCTTCTCCCAGTCTCTCATTCATATACAGTCTGTGTCTGTTTACAGGGCTACAGGCCTCTTACCGCTGCCACCTCTAGCATAAGCATATCCGGTATTTGAGCTCCGTCTCAATCTTATATTATTATGTGAAGAAACTATTTTTAATGCAATGTATCTGTGTTATCAAAAGAGAATTTGTTTTCTCAGTTCATTTTATGAAGGAAGCATTTTTTTTTTAGTGAGCACTTGCGTGTTCATAAATTGTTCTGAAGTAAGAAGGAAATGTCTTATTACACGTTAACTAAGCCTATTAGTTCTTTGGCATTGTCATGTTGTGGCATGTAGCCCATCAAGTGCAAGAAAATCCCCAGCTAACAAAAACTCAAGGTAAATACCTTCCAGAAGGGCAGCTTATGATGCCAAACCTTGTCTCTTTTCTATAGGTGGAGGTTGGAGGTGTAAATCTCCCCTTTAGTTCTGAAGTTTTGAATGCAGTGGAGAAATTTGTCAGTAGCCAGTGAGTTCAGGCTGACAGGGCCGTTGGAGGGGCATAGACACTCTGGCGGGTTCAGGAGCCCCAGCGCTTGACAGGGGCAAATGAATACATAAAATTAGATACAAAATTGGATGGGAGTGGGGTGTCCAAGGTGACATTTTGTTAGGCACCCCAGAATTTCTAGGTATACCCTTGCAGGCATAAAACACAGGGACATTTTACTTAGCTGCACCACCATTACAGAGCCCAGGGGTGAATCTCAACATGCGCACTTGACCGTACTTGTGGTCTCATGTAGCTGTTTAACGCCCAATGCCGAGGACCGGTTCCAATACTGAGAACACAGGGACATGAGGACGGTAAAAATCCAAATAGTGTTGGTCTTGTGTTGGTCTTGCTCCACAGATCAAGGACACATCAGTTGCATCCTCGTCGAACAAGACTAATCCTAAGATTCATTGCGTCCCAAGTTCGTTCTTGGAAGGCAAGTTAGCAAGACCGGTCTTTCCAAGACCACAAGACTTGGTCTTTGCGTTTTTGGTGTTCAGATTTACCCCTGGTACCCAACACATTACAGCTACCAATTGACACTTTGTCATCTCAGTGAAAATTAGTGTACAAAATTAGATTGGTCTGGACTCGAGGCCCTTTATGATATGCCTTCGTGAGGCCCAAAATCTCTAGCGGTGCCCCTGATCTGTCCATCCATCCATCTGGCCGGCCGGCTTACCTACGCTGCACCACAGAGCACAAGGCAAGAATGTCCATCACAAGGCGCAAGCTCTCATACACAGTTGCACATTAAAGGAAATTATGGGACAGCGCTTTGCCTAAGCACATGTTTTGCCCTGTGGGGGGAAACTGAAGTGGTACAAGAGTCAGGCAAACTCAATCAATCTCCGCATGGCAAAACAGGCGTGCCAGATACGCCAGGCAGGTTGGCACCATTCCATGCGGGACGAGCGCCCGGCTGCACGGCCGTCGGCAGGCAGTGCTGCAGTTGGATCTTGAGCGGAGCATGGAGCGTAGGCGTTCGAGTGCCGCTTAAAAGGTGAGGTGCATGTGGCTGCAAGGCAAATTGCTAAGCAACTACAAGAATAATAAAGACGGCCGGCCGGTGTGACAGTAATCAGGATGGGGCTGGTCTCCGCGAGGGCCGCCTGCTACCGTCAAACGGCAGCCAGCCCCGGCTATCCGCTTCGATCACCGCTCCTGCTGTACCGTGACTGACAGAGATCTTAGACGTGTTTTACGAGGTGATTTTTAAGCTGCACAGAATAGTCGTTGCTGAAAATCGTTTTCTGTTGCAAATTGTCTGTGGAAATTGCTCCATGGGAAAGCGACTGGGTGAGAGTGTGTTTTTTTGGTCATTTGGCTTGACTTTTCTGAAATGAGGTGTATTTTAAGCTCCCAGGCTGTTTGAAAGGACCCGATGGTGCTCTCCGTATGAGCTGGGTAAAAGCTGTTTGTTTTGTCTATCTTTCCTTTGGTGAAGCTGTTTATTTTCAGCACAGCTGCCCAGCATAATTGGTTTTTGAAGTCAGGACTGTTCCATCACGTGCTGGGTCCAGACACAGCGAAAGTGCTGGCTTCCTTGGTCTGCTTCCCATATTTTAAGTCTCAGCAGAAGCAATCTTGTTATTCAGTAGAGATGCTTCATATTTATATTTCATGTTTTTTTTCTTTTAAAAACATCTGCATATTTAACAATATCATCCTGCATTCCATTTTTATTCCTGCAGCCCCCACCCACCCAAACCGCAGAGATTTGGCCTGTACGGCGGCACCGGTCATCAAACTGCACACGTTGCCGCATCATGTGTCACACGTGCCATGCTTTGTGTGCAGTTGCAATCGCAATAGACTGCAGTTAAAGTGTCAGTGCCAGCCCCAGAGGGAGCTGAGGGAGGGTGGGGGAGCACCCCCCCCCCCAGATCACTGCCAATGCCCTACCAAAAGTAACCACCTAGAGATGCCAATAAAGATACGTCTGTTAGCTCCGCCCCCCCGCCCCCCCCCCCCTCCCTCATCCCTTTTGTTCTGTGTCATCCAAAGATGTTAGCTACCCCCCCCCCCCCCCCCCCCACCCCTCCCCCCCCCCTCCCCCC